>CM066031.1:1590287363-1590887363 GCA_033557465.1 Ichthyophis bannanicus | reverse complement strand
CAGGACAGAAATATGTTGATTTTACAAGAAACTTACTTACATATGCCCATTGAGAAAGGTTTGTAGACATTTTCGCTTGGATGTTGCTGCAACCACATAAATGGCCTTTCTAAAACATATCACATTTGATAAAATACCTCATGAAAGATTTCTGAGAAAATTAAAAATATTGGGATAGGAGGCAATGTCATTTTGTGGATAGGGAACTGATTAAAAGATAGAAAACAGACAGTAGGGTTAAATAGCCAGTTTTCACAATTGGAAGAAGGTGAATAGTGGAATACTCCAGGGAGGTGTACTGAGACTAGTGTTTTTAAAAATAGAAACATAGAAACAGGATCATAGAAAAAGACCATATGGCCTATCCAGTCTGCCCTGCCATATCAACTACTATAGCACTTTTTTTCCTTTAGAGATCTTCTGTGTTGGTCCCATGCTTTCTTGAATTCAGATACTGTCCTGATCTCTACTACCTCCACTGAGAGACTGTTCCATGCGTCTAACAATCTTTACATAAAGAAATATTTATGCATATTACTCCTAAGTCTATCCCCTTTCACCTTCATACTATGTCCCCTCGTTGCAATTGAAAGAGTCTCTCCTTCTGTGCATTTATGCCACAGAGGTATCTAAACATCTTTATCATATATCCTCTCTTCTACCTTTCCTCCACAGTACGCATATTGAGATATTTAAGTCTTTCCCCATATGCCTTATGACGAAGTCCACTGACCATTTTGGTAACCGCTGTCTGTACAGACTTCATCCTGTTTATATCCATTTGAAGGTGTGCTCTCCAGAATTGCACACAATACTCCAATTGAGGTCTCACCAAAGGCTTATACAAAGGTACTATCACCTCCTTCTTCCTGCTGGCCATTCCTCTCCCTATGCACCCAAGCATTCTTTTTTGCTTTTGTTGTCACCTTTTCTACCTGTTTAGCAACCATAAGATCATCAGAAGCAATCATCCCCAGGTCCTGCTCTTCTTTTGTGGACAGAGGTACTTCACCCCTATACTGTACTGCGCCCTTAGATTTTTGTAGCCCAAATGCATGACCCTGTATTTTTTAGCATTAATTCTCAGCTGCCAAATTCTTGACAATTCTTCAAGCTTAGCGAGATCCCTTCTCATATTATCTACTCCATCCTGGTTGTCTACTATATTGCAGAGCCCTTAATAAAGAAGCCTTTATTTCAAAACCTTCAAGGTTCAACAGCCCTTCTCCAATATCACTAACAAAATTGTAAAAAAGAATCAGACCAAGGACAGATCCCTGTGGCACACCACTTGTTAATCCTTCTCCTCAGAGTAAACTCCATTTACCTGTACCCTTTGTCACCTCTCACTCAACCAATTTCTAACTTAGTCACTTTAAGAGCTATTCCTAGGATGCTCAATTTATTTATAAGTTGTCTGTGTGGAAAGTGTCAAAGGTTTTACAGAAATCTAAGTACACCACATTTAGGGCTCTCCCTCAGTACAACTCTCAGGACAAAGTAAAAGAAATTCATTAGATTTGTTTAACAAGACTTGCCTCTAGTAAAACCATGCTGCCTTGGATCCTACAATTGATTCCAAAAATCTCACTATCCTCTGTTTTAGCAGTATTTCCATTATTTTATTCACTATGGAAGCCAGTCTATCCGGCCTGTGGCTCTCAACCTCGTCCTTACTTCCGCTTTTGTGTAAAGGGACCACATGTGCCTTTCTCCAGTCCTCTGGGACCACTCCCGACTCTAAAGAAGCATTGAAAAGGTCAGACAGTTGACCCGCTAGAACTTCCTTCAATACTCTGGAATGTATCCAATCTGGCCTCATCACCTTGTCTACTTTTAGTTTATCTAGTTCCTCATGAATACAGTCTTCTGAAAATCGTTCAAGATACCCTTCACTACTGTTCCTATTTGTGGATGTTTTCTGAGGTCCTGCTCCTAGCCCTTCATCTGTGAACACAGAAAAAAATATTTGTTAAGCAATTCTGTTTTATCTTCCTTCCTTTCACCCTTGAGTCTGACAATACCAGTTTTGCATTTCCTCCTTTCACTTATATATCTGAAAAATGTCTTGACCCCCCATTTTACTGCATTGGCTATTTTGTCCTCTATTTCAAACTTTGCTTTCCTGACTGCTTTCCTAGCTTCTCTAAGCATTTTCAAATAATGATGCTTGCCTTCCTCTTTCTTTGATCGCTTGTATTTTAGGACGGCCTCCCTTTTTTTCTTCACCTTTTCAGCTACTTCTTTTCAGAAACATAGCAGCCTCCTTTCCCTTTTACATTTATTTACTTTACTAACAAAAAGGTTTGCTACCCTTTAATTGTCCCCTTTCAGTTTTGCCCATTGCTTTTCTATATCCCCCAGCAATTCCCATACTGCTAACAATGACTTGAGGTATTTTCCCTTCTTGGCAAAGTTAGTTTTCCTAAAGTCTAGGACCCTCACTTCTAAATGTACAGTACTTTAACAGTCCTAGTCCTAATACTGAACCATACCATCTGGTGATCACCTAGTATAACATCAGAAATGCTTTCCCCATTTGTAAGCATCAGGTCCAGTCTGGCTCCTTCATGTGTGGGTTCTGTTACCAGTTGCTAGAATATTTTTTTTTCTGTATAGAATACAAGATCTCCATACTTCTAGATGACAACACGTACGATCCGGCGGTGCAACATCAGAACCGTTTCATCAAGGTCAGGGTGTCCCACAGGGATCCTCCCTCTCTGCCTTGATGTTCAACGTATACATGCAACCCATTTGTAATATCATCCGGTCCTTCAATGTCAAAATAGCATGATATACGCCGATGATGTCCTGCTTTATATACCGTTCTCCATAGATAAATTGGACCTCTCCCCTCTGACAAATTGTTTCAATGCCATATCTAATTGGCTCCTATCGCAAAACCTCAGAATTCAGCATAAGAAGAATGAGGTGCTATTCATTACGAGGAACCCAAATTTCAACCCTCCACAATACTTGAAGGTAAATGAAGCTGATCTACAAACAAAATCCACAATTCGGTACCTGGGTGTTATATTGGATCAAAACCTTAACATGAAGGCACACATAGCTAATACTGTCAGAGCTGTTTATTTCAAGATCCGTTCCCTCAGACATCTTTGCCCCTTGCTTGAACCCGAGGACTTCCGCACAATTTACCAGGCTTTTATAATACTGCATTTTGATTACGCCAAAGCCATTTTACAAGGACTTCCACAATCCACTCTGAACCCCTTACAGCTCGCAATGAATAGCGCAGCGAGGGTTCTAAATGGAGCATCTAGGAGAGACCATGTGACCCCCTTTTGAAGCAGTTACACTGGCTTCCCATACAGGCCAGGATCATCTTCAAGACAGTTGTACTTACATTCAAAGCGGTAAATAAGCTCTCCTCCTCATCACTAACCGACCTCATCCAAGCCATAACCCCTAATAGATCAAGAAGATCTGCAGCAATAAACATATTAACAATTCCAAGAGAATCAACGAGATGCACAGCGACAACATCAAATACGGCTTTCAGATGCTGTGCCCCAATACTCTGGAATGCCTTACCTTTAAACATCAGATCGATCCCTAACCTAATACAGTTCAGAAAAGCCCTAAACACTACCTTTTCCTCAAATACTTCCCAGAGAACACTGAATCACATACACTGAATACCTGTAGCTACACCAACACGCCTAATCATCCAGGGAACACTCCTAGCTAGGTGTCCTGTCCATTGTTTCTCATGATATTTTCTCTATGACTCCAGTGTGTAAATAGTTTCCCCTGTTCATCCAAGTTTTACTGTCCTGTTATATGTAAACCCAGAACTATGTTCACGTTCTGTTTCTCTCTGTTCCATGTAAACCGCACTGATGCCGAATAGTGCGGTTTATAAGAACTTCTAAATAAATAAATAAATGACACTGCAGAAGGGGTATGCCAATCAACATCTGGCATATTGAAATCACCTATTAGTAGCATTTCCCTTTTCATGGCAATACTGTGAATGTCTTCTGTCCATTTCTTCTGCCTGTGAAGGGGATCTATATATCATACCCTTGAAAATGGATTCCCCATTCCCTCTTTCAGGTTTAACCCACAGTGCCTCCTCCTTCCCTTGTAAGCCCTGTAATTCTGCAGCTTTAATATGATTTTTTGCATATAGTGCCACTCCTTCTCCTATTGTTCCTACCTTGTCCTTCCTGAATAAAGTATAGCCTGGTATAATTACATCCCAGTCATGGTTGTCCATGAACCATGTCTCCGTAACTGTCATTAAATCCAAGTCAGCTCCTTCCATTAAAGTCTCAACATCTAGAATCATATTTCCCATACTACAGGCATTAATGCACACTACTTTCCAGACATTTTACCATTTATCCATTTCTACAGAGATATTAAATGTTACACTTACCTGAGGGCTTCTACTTACCTGGGGACTTTCTTCACCCATCCCCAACAAATCTAGTTTAAATCCTTCTTTAGTAGGCTAGCCAGTCTACTGTGGAAGACACTTTGACTCTTCTTGGATAGGTGGACATCATCTCTGCTCAGCAGCTCTTGGAAAATTATCCATGGTCCAGGAAACCAAAACACTCTCAAAGACACCATCCGCGCAGCCATGCATTCATCTCCAGGATGCAAGCTTCTCTGCCTCAACCTTTACCCTCAACAGGGAGGATTGAAGAGAATACCACCTGTGCACTAATCTGCTTCACCCTTTCTCCCAGAACTATGTATTAAATGATCTGGAAATGGGATGGGAACAATATTTGAAGTCATTACATTTGCAGATAACACCAAATTATTCAAAGTTGTTACATCACATGCAGATTGTGAAAAATTGCAGCAGGACCTTGAGAGACCGGGAGAATGGGCATCCAAATGACAGATGAAATTTATGTGGACAAGTTCAAAGCAATGCATGTAGGGAAGAATAACCCAAATTTTAGTTACAGAAAGCAGGATACCAAATTAGGAGTGATTGCCCATAAAATGGAACTAGGCATCATTGTGGACAATACATTGGAAACTGCCTGGTATGAGCAGTAGCTAAAAATGCAAACAGAATTTTAGGAATTATTAGCAAAAGAACAGAGAATAAAACATGAATATCATATTGCCTCTGCATCAATGGGGCAGCTGCACTTCGAGTATTATGTGCAATTCTGGCTACTGCATCTCCAAAAAAAATAGCAAAATTAGGAAAGGTCCAGAGAAGGGTGAATAAAATGATAAAGGGGATGAAACAACTCTTAAATGGAAAGGCTACAGAGGATAGGGCTATTCAGCTTTGAGAAGAGATGGCCGAGGAGAGATACGTTAGGGGTCTATAAAATCCTGAGTGAAGTAGAACAGGAAGTTACAAAGTAGTACATTTGAAACAAATAGGAAAAAATATATTTTCACTCAACTGATAGAAACACGTTTACTAAGCTAGACTAACGGTTAATGTGTGCTATTTGTAATAGGTCCCATTGAATAACATGAGACCTAGTTACAATTAAACTTTGGAACTTGTTGCTGGAGGATGTGATTAAATCAGTTAGAGCAGCTGGGTTTAGAAAAGATTTGGACAAGTTCCCGGAGAACAATTAAATAGACTGTCATTAAATAGACTGTAGACCTGGGGAAAGACATTGCTTATCCCTGGGGACAAGTAGCAGGGAATCTGACAACCTTGTGGGAACCTGTTGTGCTCATTCCCTGAATTGACCACTGCTGGAAACAGGATACCAGGCTTGATGGACCTTTTCTCTGTCTCAGTATGACAATTCTTAAGTTCTTATTAGGATCTGTATTATGGAACATGCACATTAAATATGTTTGAATGCATTTGCTAGCAGTAAAACGGGTTATTAGGTAGAGGCCTCAGAGTTATTATTTATAGCCTTAGCTTCAGGGAAGTGTGCATGGGGGTTGGGGGAATGTAATTAGTTTTTGGTGACATCTTTGCAAGGGGGGAATTTATAAGCAGGATATTTGAAACAAGTCTATGAGAACCAGAGGGAGGTAGGTTAGTGACAGATTGGGACTCAGAAACTGATCTGCCTTAAATATTATTTCATGTCATCTGTTGTCAGGCTTCTGTGGTGGTGAGATACTAGTACATGTGGTTTTCGCTGGTGACACTAATGGTATCAAGAAACAGTAATAGTAACTTTTGAATAGGTGGACCCAATTACATGAACAGAAAGTGTATGCTGACCTTGGATAGCTTAATTGAAGTTGGTAGATCTGCCACAACTGTCATTCAGTGCTCTTGCTGTCCTGATAGATGGCAGACACATTTCAAAATTCCAAACTGTGTGGATTAGCTGTAGCTACTAATGACAGCCTTCATTTCTATAAAATTTCTGAGCTGCATAAACAGCCAAATATTACATCCCCCTAGGTTTTTTCAACTGCAACAAAGTCATTTGAGCTGGCTCAGGTGATATTTGTCTCTGATCTATGAATATTTATGATTGTATATTTTCTTTTTCATACCATCAAATTTCACATAGGACAATAGATCCCAAATCTATTTGGGATCTATTGAGGGAGGAGTGGTCTAGTGGTTAGGACAAGCTACTTCAGGCCAGAGGGTTGGGGGTTCAAGTCCCACCTGGGGACAGCAATCTCAGGCCAGAGGGACTGGGATTTCTAGTCCTATAGGCACTCCTTGTGGTCTTGGGCAAGCCACTTAACCCTCCATTGCCCATGTTCTCTGTAAGTATTAACATAGGTGTGTCATATCCCCTCGTGTTAAATGTATCCCCCAATTGACCGCTTTGACCCGGTGAAAAGCAGAATATAAATACAGCTAAATAAAATTAAGGCAGAGGGGCCTGTTTACTAAGCATCTTCCCCATAGGCACACAATGGGAAAAATCCTTTAGTAAACAGGCCCCCGTGTGTCACCTGGGAAGTTGAAAAAAAAATTCAAGCCACCTGATACAATTTCCACTGTATCATATACAACTTTTGTTTTCATCTTTGAAGTTCCAAATGTAGAAAAACTCCTTCTTTAACTTCTGTTCATTAAAGGACCTATTAACAAAACCTTTCTGTCTTGTGGGCATGTAAACAGAAGAATCAAATGTAAATAAGATTCAGGAAGGCTTATATTAATCCAAAATGTAATTCAGACAAAAAGGTACAAGATAATAGTGATAATATAATTATTTGGATTATTTATTTAATTGTTTTAATATTTGCTATACCGACCTTTAGCCATGGACCATCAGAATGGTTTGCGGACCATAGTAAAAGTACAATCACAATAAAATAAACATAAAATTGTAACTAAAACAAAGCATGAACAATTGGACAAAGGAAGTATACAGTATTTCAACAGTATGCAATTGGGCAATAGTGTGAGGGAAGTGCATGGTTAGCGCGCATTATTACTGTGGTGGGGCCTAGTGGCTGCAGTAAGGACATACCACTACAACAGACATGTCACCTTTGCAGTAGTTGCAAATGTGCACCATAGTGCATGAGCACAGTGAGCATGCTCCCAGTGCATGCCCTGTAATTGTAAGCTACAAATGCATTAGTAGGGTGGCAACAGTAGTAAGAGGTCAGTGCAGAAAAGAGAGGGGTGACCGGGAATAGGCACAACTGGCTGCACAATTCAGAGCAATGGGGCTAAGTAGGAGAGGGTGGGGAGTGCAACTCAGGAAAACAAACACATGTAGAGAGTCTGTGTTGTGCCGTTAATTGTGGGAGATAGGGTGCAAAAGTGGCATCTGAAGATGCAGGGGGCCTTGTATGGAATCAGGCAGGGTGTCCACAGTGTCCATCATGTGGGACGGATATATGAACCTCCCTCATCTTGAGGCATTCAGAGTGTCTGTTCACCTAGGCTGCAGGGAACACAGTACAAGGCCTCTGGTGTGTGGGGAGGGATTCCCCCTCTCAGTCATTCTTCTCATATGGCTTGGACAGCACCATAGCCATTGTGGAGTGTGTCCCCCATGTGGAGGGAAGGGGGGTGCTAGAGCCAGGAGGGTATGGAAGTCAAGCACAAACAGCACATACGCTCTGGGCAGCCTGACAGCCAGCACTTCTACCACATGGTGACCCCATGTGGTAGAAGTGCTGGCTGTCAGGAAGTACTCCCATGGCCCGCTGTATAGGCTTGATATCTACAATGGGAGGTACATGGCAATCCACCCACGGAGGACACACATTCTTTCCCTCCCCTCCACCCCCATGGGAAGATCTCTAGAGGATGTGCACCACAAGGCAACCCTCACACATACACACCATGAAGCTGGCTAAACCCAAGCAGCCCCCAGGCTGAGCACCCCAGATGCCAGGAGCCCCAAGGACCTTAGAAACCCACAAGAGTGCCCCAGGTCCATGGAATGCTTCATCCACCGGGCATGGGGGGCCAGAAAGGGGATATTGATACATGAGCTCCAACAAAGCAAACCCATGGTCAGTGCTAAAAATAATAAGCAGCTGCTCAGAGATGGTAGGCCTCAGCCATATCTTCCCTTGGTCATGGTGAAAGACCATCTTCCCAAAGAAACATGGCCTATAGCCCCCCAGATGCATGTATGCAGAGGAGATAAGGATTGGATGGAACCTTTTGATGTCACATGGTCATGGTTAATTAAATATAAAGTTGTGGCACATTTATGAAAGTGCAGTAGCAGGAGTCTGGGGTTTAGCATGGGAGTAGCATGTGACATGGCCCCTCAGTAGCCTGGAGCATACTGTAATAACGCTCTCACACTAATAATGCTGTGCTACCTGAGCACCTTGTGATTATGTAGGGTTAGGGTGGAGAAAGGGTGAAGAGTGGGCGGGATCAGTCATGTGAGGCTGGTGTGGTAGTGCTAGCACTGCGCTGAAGTCCCAAAGATGCTGCCATCACAGGTGCAACTACCCCCTTCTAATTGCACCCACCTTGCCGTTGCACCACCAACACAGAGTATGGACACAATTTCACATATACCTTCCCAGACAATGATAACTGGCACTTTTCATAAGTGACCCAGGTGGTCGCCTAGGATATGGGTATCTGAGAAGCCACATTGTGCGGCAGCCATGACAACAGAATAATACAGTCTGATAGCTATAAAAACCAGGCCTGCAGCACACGAGTGTACCTGCTGGGAGGGTTGGTACACATATACCTAACAAAGCAACATCAATCTTGAATGTATGGTATTCAAGAATGCATATGCTCCGGATAGTTGCAGGAGGGCTGCTGGTATGATGAAACTACTGACAAATTATAGGTCTTTCACATAATTGTGCTGTCTGAACACCACCTCCCCTGCATTGGGGTCCATATATTGGTGCATATTTGCATCAGTGGGGCTCTGTCAGTGCCGTGGGCTTTGTTTCCGTGAGGATGGCCCCTCACTCTGACCAAAGAAAGGTATGTCTGTGGCCTACTGGCTCAGAGCAGATGCCTATATTTACACCACTGATTATGGTCTATATCAGTTGGAGGCCCCTATAAAATGTTCCTTCTCCCAGCCTGCTGTCTTAGGGACGAAGTGTTCCACAGACCTAAGGAGCTGTTGTGGATTCCCAAGGACTGTCAGTTCCCTGAAATGCCCAAACTGGGCTAGCTTGGATAGAGGTCCCCTGCTCAATATGCAAATGCTAAAAATTATTATGAAAGGACCTGAGAATAACATTGAGAATATCATAATGTCTCTGTATTACTGTATGGTGGAACCATACCTATCAAAAGGCAACACTGCAAATATTAAACCAATACATTTCAGAGAATAACAATACATGACCTAATGGGGAAAGAGAACAGGTGGCAATATCAAATAGGAATTACATAAACAGAATGCAAATGCAATGTGTGCCTTTGAGTCAGTCCTGACTCCTGGTGACCCAGAAGCTCCTGGGTTTTCTTGGCAGTGTCACTGGAAGTAGATTGCCAGGCCTTTCTTCTGAGGCAATGGAGGGTTAAGTGACTTGCCCAAGGCCACACGGAGTGCTAGTAGGAATTGAACCCTGGTTGCTTGGTTACCAAGCCAGTGTTCTAACCACTAGGCTACTCCTCCACTGAGTGGCTTAAATGATAAAATTGAATGGACTTTATTTTTCTGACAATTGGAGCTTTTTTAAGAGTTTTTAAGTGTTTCGTATTTTGCCCTGCGGTCAGCGGGTGAGGCTTTGTGGCTCCAACCTGTTCACTTGAGTATTTGTTATTTGTAGTATGTATGGTGATGTCATACTTAGTTGTAGTTGTTGATTGGTTGTTGGTTCATATAAAATGGTGCGTCACACGCCGTCTTTTTAGATGGCGGTGGAGATGGAAGATTGAGTATATGAAGACTTTGTGGTGCATGGTGTTGTCTAACCCCTGAAGAAGCCACGTTGTGGCGAAACAAAAGCTTTTGTTGGGTTGGGTTGAGAAGTTAGAGTATTGAATTATTATTGGTTACTGGACTCCCCGCTGTGTTTAATTTGAAAGGTCTTTTGATCCTACATGAAGATTGAATCTAGCCGGAATTACTGTGGAATTGGAAAGCTGGACGACACAGTCTGAAAGATAAGTAATTGCGGACCCTGCAGGGCCATTGATTCATATAGTTCTTTATTGTATACTTGTTTCTTTTGTTTTAGGTGATTTCCTTTGTTCCAGCAGAGCTCCATGTAGTTCTGTGTAATTGAATATACAAAGACACTTATGTGTGTATGTGGTTGAGTGTGTTGAATTGAGGTTTAGGCGCTAAAAAGTATTTTTCCCAAGAGTAGTTTCTGGTGGTGTTTTGGATTTCGTGTTTTAAGTAATATGTTGGTACGTTAGGTGAGTGTGTGGAAGGCTTAAAGACCTGTGATGTGAGCGCCAGCTGCTCCCTTTAGTGATTTTTTCACTAAATGTAGGGTAAGAGCAATCCTGAGGTCATTTTGCCTGAAGAGATTGATGAATAAGTTGAATTTGAAGGTTCGTTGTTACTGTTTGTGGAGGTTGTTGGTTTAAGAGCAAACATTGGTTTGAGTTAGTTCAGCTCTTACACAGCTATTTTGAATAGTAACAACTCTGATAGACCATGTAAACTGAGGATGCCTGTGGCACCAAATTCAGTCCATGCCACTGGCGACCTCATGCACATCTCTACCTGCTTACAGGTCGACATCACCATACTCACCAAACTGCACCCTGCCTGTACAGATAGTATATTTGTCCCAGAACTTGATGTCCCTGCAGCCCAGGGATTCCATAGCAAATAGTGACTAGAGGTTGATTGCCAGTCCTATCTCCCCAGTCAATAATGGGAACTGTTTTCTGTATAGGGTCACAAGAGGTGCCAGTAGGAATCAAACCCACATCTATGGTGTGTGAAGCAGTGGCAGTAACCACCAGTCTAACCCTTCACTCTGTGATGCCTGCATAGGTGCTGCACAGTTGGCCACCACATTAAGACATGGATAAGGTGAACTGTGAGATATGATGGCAAAGGGCCCACAAAAAGGAGCAGCCACAAAAGAGGGATGCAAGATGTATGGTAGAGGTAAATGATAGAGCTCCCCGATATCCGGAATGGTGTACACTTGGTAGAGTGACAGCAATATTCCTAAGGCATGACTGCACATGATGACCTTGTAGACCCCTGGTAACCCAGCAGCTCCTGTGTTGCCATGAGATAATATGGCAAGATGTTGTACACCATGCCTTCTCTACTGCCACAGTGGAGAGGGCAGGACATGCCCATGGTCACATGTAGCACCTGTGAGATCCAAATGCTGCTAACTATGGTGCACAGATGCGGCCCCAACCACTGTGCCATCCCTCCAGGGTGTCTGCACACACCAACTGAATATTGCCTGACCAGGTGTGGTACATATACCTCACAATTCAACCCATGGCATGTGATGCATGGTTTGGTAGTCATCACATCCCACACAGCAGACATGGGAATCCCTGGGTTGCTGATAATGGCCACATCTCCCTATGAGGTGTGATGCTTGCTAGGGATTATGGTTCAGTCGTTTTCTGTCAGCAACCCTGGCAGCAGAACTGTCAACATAGCACAGGGTGTGTGTGGAGGTAGCACATGCTTGGGACTCATCAGACCATGGCTCAATTTCCAATGACACCTTGCCACAATGACCATGTCCTGCCTAGTGAACATGCAACATACCACAAGGTGTCACCTATGATTTGGAATGGGTACATGTTTTGTGTGCTTATGCATGGGTCATCCTTTCTGGGCTAGTTGTTTTTTTACTGGCATGCTCATCCCTTAGCCCACATAGGCGCCAGTCACTACCTCCTGCTAGGGAATGGGGAATCCATGGGACAGTACAGTCAGTCAATGCTTAGCTAAATCAGTCATGCAAAGTGGGTCTGGATGAGGTTTTTCTGGGCTGCCAATCCCCTCCTGAATGCTGCACCCAGGAGCACATGTGGGACAACATCAGGCTCATCTCCATCCTCCTGGGATAGATCAGGTTCTGCCTGTGCCATTGTGCATAGTTGTGGAGCATGCAGCAGGCAACAAATATTTGGCAGACCTTAGCTGGGTGGAAGAGCAGCTCACCGCCTGATCTAGCCAGACATCAAAATGGCTCTTGAGTTGGCCAAAGGTCTGCTCAAAGAAGCTCTGGGTGCTCCTGTGGGCCTAATTGTATCTCAGATGAGCAGGGGTGCTGGGGTTTGACTATAGGAGTCAGCAGCTATTCCCTTAAGGGGTATCCCCTGTCACCTGCAGAGAGAAAGGTTATATCACACAGGTGCCGTGGTGTAGTAATGGTAGCAGGGGGGAGCAGTATGCGTAACACATTTTGCAGGCGCTGGGTCATTATGTGTGTGGCTGTGTTTAGTTGTGGCAGCCAGTACTATGGGCCCACAGCTTTCAGGTGAGATATGTGTACCCATAGAATGTGCATGTGCTTGGGCATACCAACCTGCAGCAGGGGAACCCAATGAATGGGAGGCAGAGTTGGATAGTTGGTTGTGGGGCCTGTGAGACACTCCACCCATGCCGTTGGGGAGACTGTGTAACCTGTGCTCAACATCCCTTTTATGCCACAGGGTTTAGGTGTGTGAGTCAGCAGTATTCCTATGTCAGTGGATGTGCCTGTTCACCAGCAGGGCATCTCTGGATCCTTCCTAGGCGGGCCATCACAGATGTGCATAGCAGGATGTATTAGTATTTGGTGTCAGCCCTTAGAACATCGGGGATCACTGTAGTGGTCTGCTTCTGTTGCCATATCTTTCCTTGGCAACGGACTGCACACATATGTGGATATGGACATAGTTCACAGGATCTCTCTAGACACATGGTCTGCACAATGTCTGCTTACTGTGCTTGCAATTGTGTGAGCTGTAGGGCAAGGGCAGTTTACCTCACCATCCGCCCATTGCATGTTGTCCCATGTTTTGGGCTGTATGGCCAGGGTAGGGGTAACTAGTGTGACAGCTCACCTAGTAGCCACTCTCTGATGATCTCGCCCCTTTCAAAGTGGCCATGGGTTCCAGACTGGCTCAGGATATATGAGTCATGGCACAATCTTGAGTATTTGGCAACAACATGTATTATTTCCCCATGGGCATTGCACACTACTTGCATGTTCATGGAGTGGTATGATTTACGGTTGTGGTAGGGTGCCTCACACCATCTCAGTGGCTGGAAAGCCACATGTGTTCCATCAACCACTCCCAGCACTGATGAAAAAGCAGCCACATCATGGAAATCCTGTATTGTCTGGTGCCACTGCTGCTGTGTGTGTAGGAAGGCTATGTGTTGCGCATGCACCTCAGAAATGCTCTCAGGAACTGCATGAGGCACTGCGAGACTTCCGCCAGCTCAGACCTCCTGCAGTTACTAGTATTGTCTGGAATGACCAAGTTACCAGGAAGGCGAGGACTGTTGTGGTGACCTTAACATGTACAGGGACTGCCTATCCCCTTTGAGTGGTGGGGGCAAGGTGTGGCTTTAGCTGCTGGCACAGGTCATGTATCTCTGCCCTATCAAACCTCAACCTGAACACCTCATACATCATCTGTCATGTCCATGAAATTGAACCTCAGCCTTGGTATCCTTGGGTGTGGGTGCCTTCTTGCTGCCCTCCTCCTTTCTAGGTCAGTGCAATGCAGCAGGACCATCAGATACCATCTGTGAATGTCCTTCATGGTATCCTTTTGCCCCACGCAGCCACTCCAATGGGGTCCTTCCAATACACTTATACTTGCAGGGCAATGTTGTGCAATGTCAGACACAGTTACACTTCCACACACATGTACACATTGCCTATCTTGTGAATATACACAATTATCGCCGGGCAGAGCATAGGTTAGACCCCAAGCACATACATGTGAAATGAACACCAGGCATGTAACCTTTCAATGCAGAGCACAGACACTAAACTCACATAGGTTAGACCCCAAGCACATACATGTGAAATGAACACCAGGCATGTAAACTTTCAATGCAGAGCACAGACACTAAACTCTTTGCACATACACAGCTAAATACACATCACAATATGGCTTTCCCTTGTTGGCCACCGTGCTGTCAGCAGTGACATGAGGTGCCTTCATAATCTGCCACAGACACTGAAATCCCTCTGATGTAAAGGGGGTGTGGCACCTTGCTATCATCACATAGCATGGACATGGGACTTGAACCTAGCTCCCTGGATTACTGTGGCAGTGCTTTCAGTACTACATTACACATACTGCCCTATTGACAGACATTGATTGCTGAGGCTCTGCATGATGCTGCATTTCTATCCCATTGGTTAGAGTTCCTTAGAGCCATGGTTACTAACTGGGATGGTGGCTAGGATGCAGCAACATTTTTGTGCATGTGGTCACACGTACCCAGTTCTGGAGGCATCCATGGGCTGTCATATCTCAAATAATGGGATGTATCCAATCAGCATCATCTCCACAAAATATACAGGAACATCTCAGACAGCCATGCTTTCTCATTTTGAACGTCTTACTTGAAGGTGAGTGCTGATCCGCAGATATGGCACCTAAGGTGGCGAGCCACAAGAGCAAGTTCTTAGAGGGTGAAGTGAAACTTATGCTGGAGGGAATCCTTGCCCACCTGCCAGTGATGGTTGGGGAGAGTTCATCACGGGTGAGAGCATACGAGAATTAGAGACAGTGGCTGGATGTATGCCGGCAAATCAATGCTGTAAACCACAGGAACCGCAACATTGAAGATTTGAAGCAGAAGTGGTGGCAGGTGCAGCACGACACGGCTAAAAAGGCGTGATGCATGGGCCCTGATGGCCAGTCAGAGCAGCTGACAAAGCTGGAGCAGCGGGTCCTGGAGACATTAGACCCAGCAACTGATGAGAGTGTGAGACCACTCAACACATCACAGCCCTCCCAGGAGCCAGGTATGTGGGTGCTTATAGTGTCATGCCCTAGCACTCTGGTGTTGGTCCCCCTCTCTGTGTACATGTGTTGGTGTGAACCCTTCTATCAGTATCTACCGCCTATTGTTGCATACAGTAATATCACTGCATGGCACACACCATGTGAGTGTATCTGGTGTATTGGTGTTCCGTTGTCCACATATACAGCTGCTTGCTCACAGGCTGCTGCCACAGGGCTGGCAGCATCACACATCTGTGTGGTTAAATGTGCTCTGGGCCACTTATACATATTTGATCTGCCTTGGACATTGGGACTGTAGCCACCATCAGAGACTGCTGCTCTATTCCTGTGGCCAACTGGGCCATCTGCATGGCTGCCACAGAGAAACCCCTTGGGGGATTTTGGCCACTGGCTGCATTATTGGCAAACCTATTTTGTCTGTGTCTTTACAGGTGTGACTACTGGTGCACAACAGAGGTTTGTTCCTGATCAGGACTCCATGTTGGGGGATATAGCATTAGGTCTGCCAGCCACTACACAGGATACAGAGCAGCAACTTGCCTTATTTATTTATTTATTTATTTATTTAATTGGATTTCTATACCGCCTTATCATACAATCAAAGCGGTCTTACAAACAAAGATATTAAGAGTATTAGTGAGAAAATGTAAAGAAATAAAAGTTAAAGTTATGGTATAATGTGTTAGAGTGAGTTGCATTATCTACATAGTGAGCTATACTATAATGTGAGCTATTATACAATATGTATATGATTTACATTCCAGACAAATTAAGTTAGTTAATTGCATGACCGTAGTGTTCTATAAACAAAGATGTTTTCAGTTGCCTTGGACAATGGAGCAGAGCAGCAGGTACTGGCAAAGAGTGGACCTGCTGATCTGGAGATCCTGGCTCCCTCCCCACCTCCACAGCAGCAACAGGGCACAGATGGACAGGAGGGATGCACCAGCAGCAGGTCTTCACAGCATATAATTTGGTGTGCAGAGATGCTGCTCACACACAATGAGGCCCAGCAGGAGATGTTCCAGCAAAACATGGTACTGCAGGAGAGGCAGGTTGTGGCCACAGAGCAGCTGAACACCTTCATAGGCCGACTGCACACTACCACTGTGGAGGTTCTGCATAAGCTGCACAAGGTAACAACATGGCCACTCCATAATCCAGCACAAGCCATCAAGCCCGGACCTTGGGAGTGGTACCACCGCAACACTGCAATGCTGTGAGCAATGCTAAATCATCTGGCTCCATCTCCACTGGTATCACAACCCATGCTTCTACAAGGGGACTTCAACCAGGGACACTGCCACTGCACAGGTCTCACATATTCTTGGGCATGCTCCTCCAGGCATGGGGCCTGGGCTGACATTCTTCCCTTTCCATGAGAGGATCGGGGAGATCAGTGACCACAGTGATGACTCCTCTGACTTCAGTGACACACTGCCATCCACCTCTGACTGTGGTAACACAGGCCCAGGTGCATGTGTCCTTTGAGAGGGAGAGGGGCAGGAGCCGTGGGAGGGTAATATAACCCTGTTTTTAGATGTTCCATTTTATTCCAGTGAAAGGAGTGCTACATTCTGTGTTGGGGGGATGTGGGGGTGAGGTCACAGGTGTGGTGGGTTCTGGGTCATGGTGGGGTATGATGGGTGTCCAAGCACTTTGTTGCAATGTGGCCATGAGGGGTATGGGGGTGTGGGTCAGGGTAGTGGTGCAGTAGATGGAGCCACAGCTTCTGTGGACTGCATGGTCTTCACTGGGTGATGGTGCCTGCACCTTTCATCACATGGATGGCTGTAGGTATATTGCTGTGGTGTTGTGGGTATACAGATCTCAAAGCAGACAACAATTGAACTCATAAATGCCAGATCCATATGCAACAAGATACACACAATTGCAGACCACATAGAAGACCAGCAGCCTGACAATACTTTGCATCACAGAGACATGGCTCAATCCCACCGACAATGTACTACTCAATCAACTGGTGCCAGACAAATACACAGCATACAACTTCCCACACACCCACAAGCGTAGAGGAGGAGTCTTGATAATTGCAAAAACGGACCTAAAGTTCAAAGCTCAGAGTTTCACTGACACACAACAATGTAACACAATCAGCATTGAGAACAAACACATTGCAATCTGCCTAACCTACAGAGCACCCAGAGCCTTACCTGATGAACTAGCCTCAATGCTCGAAACAGTCTGCGCTATCACCGCATCTAACAAACCCACGCTGCTGCTAGGAGACTTCAACCTCAAGTCCACCAACACCAAAGATGCAGAAGCTTTCCTTCAGGCAATGACTTCACTTCAATTCACCCAAATAGTCGATGCTCCAACGCACAGACACGGATCATCCCCAGACCTCATCTTTGCATGCAAATACCTAACCTCGAGAGGTCTAATATCAACACCCACCATCACCCCAGTTCCATGGTCAGACCACTACATAATTGAGATAAAGATACAACTACAAAAGGACAAGCTAAACGAATGCTCAAACAACACACCCACACAAAGACGATTCAAGAATTTCGACAGGGACACGTTCCTACAGGACATGATACAACATCTGACCATAGAAACAGATGACCTGGAGGCTCAAATCACCAAATGGAACAGCACTCTATCTAACGCCACCAAAGCAACTGATGCTAGACCCAAGAAACACCGTCATAACAAGATACAACACAAACCATGGTACTCAAAAACCATACGACAAGAAAAGAGGGAACTCAGAAAGATAGAACGGAGATGGAGAAAGACCAAGACATCGGAAAACCAGCAACTATACCTAACAAAGCAAAAACAATACAATGAACACATCAACCAATCAAAGAGAGAATACCATACAAACATGATAAATACCTCCATCAACAAACCCAGAGAGCTATTCGAAATCGTGAAAATCCTCACAAAAGAGCAAAGGACAGAAGATGAAGTACAAATAGACCTGCAAAAATTTGCCGCAACTCCAGGCCAACTCCAGGCCACCCCAACTCTCCCCAGTCGGAGGATCGACCTTCCAACAGCGGGAACATCTACGGAGCCTCCTCTGCCCTTCGGGGCACGTGACCTGCAACTGTAAAGATTACACCGGCAGGCTTACACGCGCCTGCCAGGCCACGCGCCTGAGGACCCTTTGGCGTGTTCCAATAAAGGACTAGAGACGCTCCCCAACAACTAAAGAAAATCAGCTTAGGCATTAAGCTAGAGCTCCCGCAAGACTGAACTCGCTCCTATCCAGCCTCATCCGGACACCCAGCTGATACAGCAAGTATATCTCATCTATTTGTTCATCCTTGTTTTGACGTACCAACATACCTACTCATATTGTTGAATGTACCCAACATTTATAGTAACAAGTACCCTATTTCGCTGCCTGTTGTTAATCATTAACCCCACCCACCCTTTAACTACAGACTCTAACAACTAAGAATATACATATACTATTGCTAGTAGCTTTAAATTTTCCACCATTGTTCCTTTGGTACTATTGCCAATAGTATACCTAATTTAACTGTTGCTAGTAGAAAAGGTTACACGACTGCCAATAGAAAAGAATATACTGTTGCCAGTAGAAAAAGCTAACTTGAAAACTGTAATTTCATAACAATTACTGCTGCCAATAGAGATAGATATATTGTTGCCAGTAGAAAAAGATATACTGTTGCCAGTAGAAAAGGATATACTGTTGCCAGTAGAAAAGGATATACTGTTGCTAGTTGAAAAGGATATACTACTGCCACTTGAAAAAATATACTGTTGCCAGTAGAAAAAGATATACTGTTGATATACCATTTCCAAAATGTATTGCTCAAACACCTTCTGGCTAAAACTAATAAGCAGCAGTTTAATAATCCTGACACTTATCACACTGACAAATAGTCAAAATAACAATAATTACAAACTAATCCCAATAATTCAGAGAAGCGCCCGCCCGGATCCCCCTTCATCTCAAATGCATATTGGCATCAACATGAAAATAAATCATCACAGACTAATACATATAAAACCTACCACATTCACCCATCTTCACACCCAACCAACAACCACCCAAACATTGTCTTGTATATTAATAAATGCAAGATCTATGAAAAATAAATTACCCATCTTCACTGACTTACTAAATGATCAAAAGCCAGACATCCTATGTGTTACCGAAACTTGGCTAACCGACTCTGATGTTGTTTACCTAAACCAACTTAACACCAACATCTATGACATATCTCACACACACAGAAACTCTAAAAAAGGAGGTGGTGTTCTTATAATGACAAAAAAAGAACTAAAGGCTAAACCACATCCATCTGATCTCCCAAATAACATTGACACCATCATTTTAAAAATAGATCATTTCAAAATTTGCTTATTATACAGGCCACCGGACCAAAAATCTGAAAACTTAGATGCCCTAATAGAACTCCTCAGCTCATCCACAGTCTCCAACCCTATTATATCACTAGGAGACTTTAACCTCCCATCCTTGCCACCTTCACACTCAGCCCTTTTCTTGGAATCAATTGCAGATATGGGTTTCCTCCAAATAATCAATACAAAGACTCATAAGAAAGGTGGAACCCTTGATCTAGTCTTTTTACCAGATGCTTTCCAAAAACATTTCAACCAGTCATCGCTTGAGTGTATACCTGTTCCTTGGTCAGACCACCACCTGATCAAATTCACCTTAGCCTACACTGTAAGAAACAATAAAATAATACACAAATTACCCCTCCACCTAGATTTACAAAATTTAACGCTGATGAATTTATCAATCTAACTATACCCCATCTCACCCTTGTACCAACTGACCTAGATGAAGCTGTCACAACTTGGCACAAAACAATTAACAATGCAGCTGCTTATAAACAATCCATCAAAAAGAAAAGCTACTCTAGAATAGGAGATGCCCCCTGGTTCAACAGCACCTTAAGACATATGAAGAGAGAATTGAGAAATATTGAATCTAAATGGCGCAAAACCAAATCCATCCCTTATTACAATGCGTATCACAGCCACCTTAAAATGTACAAAGAAGCTTCAGATAGCGCAAAGAAAAATTACCACTCAACCATACTAAACAAATCCATTAATAGACCAAGAGAACTTTTTAGTATCGTCCAAAACTTAACCAATAACTCATATGGGACCAGCAACGATAATATTGATATCTCTGCCCAGACTCTAGCAAACCACTATATGAATAAAGCAAATTCATTTGCATTCACACCAAATCCTCTATCCCTTTCCCACCAACACCAATCTGAAAAATGGTCCAACTTTCACCCTATAACCAAAGACACTATCAAGACTACTATTTCAAACCTTAACACTACGACCTCTCAACTTGATCCATGTCCGGTAAACTGGATCAAGCATACCCTCACTACACTATCCCCCTTTATCCTTCCCATAGTCAACCTGTCGCTGCGCCAAGGATACTTACCACCTTCCCTCAAACATGCACAAATCCGTCCAATAATTAAAAATAACACCCTTGACAAAACATCACCCAACTCCTACAGACCTATCTCTAGTATCCCATTTATGGCTAAACTGATTGAAAAGATCGTCCAAACTCAAACACAAGATCATATAGAAACCTCAGCCCCACTTGATGACCAACAATATGGCTTTCGCCCCTACCATGGTGTAGACACCCTATTAACAGTACTCCTCGATACATTAATAAGAGGCATTGATAACCCTAAACAAGCTTTCATTCTCCTCTTTCTAGACATCTCTGCAGCGTTTGACAGTGTACACCATGCTCTAATGCTTAACAGACTAGAACAAATAGGAACCCACTCAACTGTACAAAATTGGTTCACCTCATATCTAACTGATCGAACACAAACCGTCTGAACTAACACTGAAACTTCTAAAACATACAAACAGGAAATTGGTCTCCCACAAGGCTCCGCCCTCTCTGCCCTCCTATTTAATATATATATCCAACCGGTCTGTGACATTTTCAAGAAATTTAAAGTCCACTACCACATATACGCAGACGACATGATGATGTACATTCCATTCACAATCCCAACACTCCCACTACAACTGTTAACAGAATGCTTCTCTGAATTAACAACCTGGCTAAAAGAACACAATCTCCATATCAATCATTCTAAAACGGATATATTAATAGTAACTAAAAATCAATCCTACATACCTCCAACACACATCACTCTCCAAAATCACAACATTACTATAAAAAATGAAGTGAAATACCTGGGTGTCACTCTTGACTCACACCTTAGTATGGACACACATATTAGAAACATCACTAAGAAGATCTACTTTAAACTCAAAATTTTAAAACAATTACGTCCTCTTGTACTTCTACATGATTTTCTGAGCATTGTACAGGCCATCATCACACTACACTTTGATTTCGCAAATCTCACCCTACTAGGAACAACAAAACAAAACATTAAAAGACTCCAACTTGCCCAAAATGCAGCAGCAAGAATTGTAATGAAGGTTCCACCATTTGAACACATTACCCCTATACTAGCAAACCTTCACTGGCTCCCAATTCAATCCAGAATAAATCACAAATTGATTATCACCACATTTAAGACTTTAAACACAATGGCCCCAGTCCCCTTGACAAAACTTATCACCAAAGACACATCCCAAACTACGCTTCGGAGAGGCCACACGAATAGAATTAGGATCCCGAAAGAATTCACAACTGCTAAAAAGACTACTAATAGGAAAGCGTTCTCACATGCAGCTCCCACCCTATGGAACTCCCTCCCTGAAGAAATAAGGGCATTAAATGATGCAAAGGAACTCCGCAAGAAATTAAAAACTTATCTATTCACCTCCCATTTTGGCACACTTGAAAATACCTTACCTCTGACAGGTAATGGTTAATAGCAACCTAGGGTACACCAACTCTAATTCTCCTAGCTAACTACAATTACAATTAAAATCGACTAAATAACTATTTGTAAATCTTGTAAATAGATACATGTAATAGATCAAAATATGTAAATAAGTTCGTCTGTTATTTAACAAGTTGTCTGTTATTTAACAAGTTTTACCATATTTAGTCATTCATGATTAATGTATTTAGCAAAATTGTACCAAGTTAACAAATGTTCCATGTAAAACAGCTAAATTGTACCTAGTTAACAAATGTTCCATGTAAAACAGACTTGTAAATCTGTTCATTCCTTGTTCATTGTAAACCGCACCTGATCTGTGGAAGGTAGCGGTATATAAGCAACTGTTAAATAAATAAATAAATAAATAAGGAAAGATTTCACTCAGCAGAGCGAACAAGACCCAGCGCACCCACCAGGTCTAACTCACACCCTAAGACCTGGACACATTCTCCTCACCTTCAACGGAGCAGCTATCCCTCATCATCTCCACAATCAATACAAGCACCGCCCCTACAGACCATTGCCCAGTGTCATGGGTCAAAGCCACCAAATCAAACTTCATCCACATCATCCACAACATAGTGCACAACTCCCTCACTCAAGGACTCATGCCGAATCAACTAAAGCTCGCCACAGTAAGACCGATCCCAAAGAAAACAACTCTCGACAAGAACAACCCAGCAGCATACCGACCAATATCCAGCATACCCTTTCTGGCAAAAATCATTGAAAAAACAGTACAACAACAACTACAAGAACACTTCGACAACCATGCACCACTGGATGACAACCAACACGGCTTTCGCCCCAACCATGGAGTTGAAACATCAAGAATGGAATCATAATGATCTTCATTGACATCTCTTCAGCATTTGACACAGTAGATCACAAAACTCTCCTGGAAAGACTAAAAAACATTGGGCTACATGGACCCACCTTAAAATGGTTCCACTCATACCTAACCAACAGGTGGATACAGGTAAAGGTAGGCCACAACACCTCTCAACCCATACAAGTCCTCCAAGGAGTACCACAAGGATCAGCACTCTCAGCATTACTGTTTAACATCTACATCCAGCCAATATGCGACATCCTGAAAAAGAACAGCATTCAATATACTATCTATGCAGATGACATCATGATATGCACACCTATCTCAGTTCACGACCCGGACTACTCTAAAATAACAAACTGCCTCACACAAATGACAAGATGGTGTCAAAACAACAACCTCGCAATCAACTACAGCAAGACTGAGGCACTAATCATCACTCGTAACCCAGACTTCATCCACCCACCGGACATCAAGATACAAAATACAACCATACCAATAAAATCGGAAGTAAAATACCTCGGAGTGACTCTGGACAATGAACTGAACCTCAAGACACATGTAAGCAAAACAATCAAAAATGCATACTACAGAGTGAGAATCATCAGAAGACTGAAACCCCTCCTCGCCACTGAGCACTTCTGTACCATATGCCAAGCACTAATAACTCCCTTACTGGACTTCTGCAACCCAATCTACCTTGGACTAGCAAAACAAACACTCAAACCACTACAACTAGCACAAAACACCGCAGCCCGCATAATATCTGGATCAACAAGACATGAACACATCACACCTATTCTGAAAGACTTACACTGGCTCCCAATCAGTTCACGCATCAAATACAAAACAATCATAAACATATTTAAGATCAAACAACACACTTCAGCTAAGAGCCTGCACACCCTCATACAACCAGACACCAGCACACGCCCAAGAAGAAAAGGAACCTCCAACCGAATCAGCACCCCAAGAGACTTCAGAAACACACGCAAGGACGCCACAGAAAGAGCACTCTCCCTGGCTGCACCTACAATCTGGAACAACCTCCCAGACGATCTGAGATCGACGGACCTCAAAGACTTTCGCAAACAGCTGAAGACAACGCTGTTCATAGAACACTATGGACACGTCACATGATCTAACTACCAGGAACAACCAACATACCTCCCTCCGACCCACTGAATAGAGAATGTATAAACAGCACATGATGTTTCTTAACACTAAATGTATAAAAGAATGTACTAGAAAACACGATGTATCATAGCGCACAATGTACATAGCTCAACATAATCAAAAACACAACACAACATACACACAAGTCACGATATATCCCTCACTGCATGAAAAACACTATCACCCCTTTTGATTGTTTGCTGTGAAACCGCCTTGATTGTAAGAAAAAGCGGTATAGAAATACATTTAAATAAATAAATAAATAAATGAGGGGGTTTTATAATTCTTTGGCCTTGTTTGGAAACAGACAGCTATGGACACACTTCAGTTCCAGGGGGCTGAATGTCTCTCTGAAGTTCTGTTTTAATGCAAAGAAGTATAGTGTCATGCACTTGGGAAGCAGAAAACCAAGGGAAATGTATGAGATAGCGGGTGAGAGGTTGGTGTGCATGGACCAGGAGAAGGACCTTGTTGTGATTAATTCTGAGGATCTCAAGGTGGCAACACAGTGCAACAAGGCAGTGGCAAAAGCCAGGAGAATGTTGGGTTGCATACAAAGAGGAATTATCAGCAGAAAGGAAGAGGTACTAATGCCACTATATAAGTCACTGGTGAGGCCACACTTGGAATACTGTGTTCAGTTTTGAAGGCCATATCTCACGAAGGATGTAAAAAGACTGGAAACGGTTCAGAGGAAGGCGACCAAAATGATTTGGAGCCTGTGACAGAAGCCTTATGAGAAGAGACTTGAAGACCTAAATATGTACACTCTGGAGGAGAGGAGGGATAGGGGAGATATGATTCAAACTTTAAATGCTTAAAGAGTATTAATGAACAAACAAACCTCTTCCAACGATGGGGAAGCTGTAAAACTAGAGGGCACAACATGAAGCTTCAAGGGAGTAAATTGAAAGGAAATGCCAGGAAATACTTTTTCACTGAAAGGATGGTGGATGCTTGGAATGCCCTCCCGATGGAAGTGGTGGGGGCAAATACAGTGACAGAATTCAAAATGGCATGGGACAGATACTGTGGATCCCTTTATAGCAACAGGATACAATCAAAATAAACCTATCTAATTTCTCAATAAACAGGGGTGCCCTGCAAGGAGCGGTGGTGTCACCTCTAAACAAAGACATGAGGAGGGGTGACCTGCATGGAGCGGCAGGTGCACCTACTCTTGCCACTTTGCTGGGCAGACTAGATGGACCATACTAGTCTTTATCTGCCATCATTTACTATGTTACTATGTAAATATAAATGGACACTGCAGGGAGATCATTCGGTCATCCAGACCTGATGTGTACACATAGGTTTTTGTTTCTTTACAAGGCCAAAAACCTATTATTCCCCTGATATCTCATTTGCCTTTGCTTTGGCTTTCACAACTTGTCATGCCAACCCTGGGGCTGCTGGATCAACAGATGTCAGCGTAGTGTTGGCAAGATGTGTCAGATACATATTTTACAAATGACATATTCCACATCACTGTATCAAATGCTACCTCCTGAATTATCTACCTCCTTCACCACTCATGGACATCATCTCCCAACATTGGGAGAGATGATTGCAGGTAACATTTTACATGTGACCACACCCCTTGGGCAATGCTAGACATTGTACACTGTTGGGCCTGCTTGACTTTCAGCGACTTATGCCTCCATTGGTGGTCCTGAGACAGGGTCTGGCCTCCACCCTGTGACATAGTGTGGAGGCTCACACAGATTCTGCACCCCTTGGCAACCATTTGGGAGTCATTTCAACCACACTGGTCCTGGCAGCAGATGGTACGCTACAGTACATCACATGTGTGTTTCTTGAATCTAGAATGTTTCCCTGTGCACACAGTTGTGCTGTTGCTAGGCTGATATATAGGGCATGACAAGGGGGATCTTTTCACACTACCACAGGGGGGTGTTGTGTTACACCAGTGGAGCTTTAGGTGTTTTTGACTGACATGCTCTTTCTACTGCTTACAGGTTTATATGTCAGCAGGATACATTGTAAGCTACAGTGGGCCATGTTTATTACACAGGCCCATAGCCATTATTGTGCAGCATGTATGGGTTTTGTGGAGTGCACACAGCCACATTGGGTGCTGGTGGGACTTAAACCCATGTCTCTCAGGTTCCAAAGCAGTGCTGTTACCATTGCACTACACCTCCACTCCGTGATGTGTGTGAGTGTGGGTAGCAATAGCTCACAGTGCAATAGTGGCACGTAGATCAGGGAAGAGCAGCATCATAACAGGGAGCCACATGTGCATTTGCAGGGGTGCCATCCATGGCATCCCTCACTACTGCTATGGACTCTGCCCTTTCATGGGGTCCATGGTATTGTTTTTATTGTGCATCTGGTGCATTCTACAATCCCCTTTGATGAGCAGTTGCATCCTGTGCTCTCACTCTCCTTGTTTGGCACAGGGTTCTTGCTTGGGGGGGGGGGGGGAGGCCACAGTATTGCATTGGTGGGGTGTTGTACAGTCAGGCCTGAATTTGTGACTGTCATCTGGCAATCCTTTGCTGGAACCATTGGAGCTGAACACATCACAGTGAACATTTTGCTCATTGTTTCTTACTTCTGTCCATCAGGGCTTTGTGGAGCTCACTGCACATCCACTTTCACACACACAGGTTTGAACATGGCCACATTTGTGGAATCGAGATTATAGACGGTGATCAATTTTGGGATGTACTCATGTTTGTGGTATCGTACTCGTGTTTGTGGGATCGTAGATGACTAAATGGTGCTCGGCCACCCCTCCAGATCAGCTGGCCAGCCCCCCAGCAGTGATGGTGGCGAGCAGGATGAGTTCCTGCCACCCAATCTGGGCCCTGACTGCCCCCGTTGGGGTTGGGTGATGGGAAAATGGGGTCTTCAAGGCAGCAGGCATGTTGTGCCGCAGGGAGGATATCCCTGTGGTAATGCAGGGTCACACCGGGCCATCTCCCAGGTCCCGATTCTGCAGCAGCGGGGCTATTTTGCTCCCGCAGTGCAGAATCAGGCAGTAATAGGCCCATCTTGTTTGGGGCCATCCAGATAGCCTGGATGTGCCTCTACTGGAATCAGGCTCTAAATGTTTCACCAAAAGGGACCTGTACCACTATATGTATATTACACTCCGATAGGATAAAAGGATTTTGCTCACACCTTTTCCAGATTAGCATAAGGTGAATTAGACTGAGATACAGTTGGCATTTTCCTATCCCCAAAAGGCTTGCAATCTAAGGTTGTACCTGAGATAATGGAGGGCAAAGAGGGTCATTTTTAATAACTTAAACACAATTTGGACATCTGCAAATGTGCATGTAGATGTCCAAATCATGGAAATGTTCCTGGATCAATTTCAGAAATGGGTCTTTTAGATATCTCCGCTGTGAGGATGTCTAAATAGGCAGCAGATGTGATGGAGGATTGTCTGCAGTAGAGCTATGGACATAGATATCCCCGATTGATCTTTGAACCCACAGAAATGGCTGCACCTGTGTCAAAATTTAGACTTGCTCCAGGCATGAATGGGCATTGGAATAGTGCTTGTTTTGGCACTAAAACCTCTGCAGTGTGTTGAGAAATAGGCATTCCACTATCCTCAATACTCCTCCCAATGACAATGCTATGTTGTATGTGTTTGGGAAACTTGTTTTGAGTTGTCACCATTACTGCATGCATCATAGACATTCTCACTATTACATGTTATACTGGGGCCATCTATGTAGATGACCCTGCAGATGTCTATATCAGGCACATCCATTTTCATGAATTTGTGACCAAACTTGGACGTGCTTGCCATTTTTATGGACATTCAGACTTGGACATCCCAGCATACACACACACTTACTTATTTATGTATTTAAAAACATTTCTTATCCACACTATCCAATCCTCTAGGTGGATTATAGTTTTACGCAGATAATAGAACACCCAACATTATGCACAATAAGATACATAAAATATCACTATATCATCCTGCTCGCACTCGGTGATGTACAACTTGTGCTATATCACATCACTAAATGCTTACTGAAACTAATGGGATTTGAAATGCTTATGAAAAAGGGAAACATCTGACAAATCCCTCAAATTAGCTGATAGAGTATTGCACAATTTAGGCGCCACCATAGCAAACATTCACTCTTGCAGCACATTGAAATGTACCTGCCTATGTGAAGGGGCATCAGTTAACATCATGCTCGCAGATCTCAAAACACGAGGAAGACAATAAACATGTAATACATGTAAACTGGGGCAAAAAAAATGTTATAATTACTTTGATCCAAGTGTGGGGGCCATCAGGAGGCAGTCTGTGGGTCAGAGGCTGGCAGGAGCACTGAGAAGGAATTAAACATAGAAAATGAAGGTCGCCGTGGGCTGGCATGGAAAGCGGGTTCAGACAACTTTAAAAATGTGATCCACGGGAGATTCACAGTTCCCAGAAGTACAGCCAGTTTAAAAAAGTTTAAAAAAATAATTGGAAGGACCATGGAGAGCTGTCAACCCAATCTATGGCTGAAAGTGACTGCAGGGAGCCTGAATGGGGCTGGGGAACAGAGCTGTGATCACAGGAAGTCAGTTGTTCCCCGCGGTACCATTCTGTGTAGAGCAGGGCTGCAGAAGTAAAGTTGGATTTAAATTTAAGTAAAGTTTAAAAAGAGTAGCAAGCTGTGGTTCAAGGCTAGGGAACAGGTAAGGGGCTTGAGCAGATTTGTATTCAGTTGTTAGTTTTAGATTTAAAGGGATCATGTACTGGGAATTGTGAATGTTTGCTGGGGGTCAACTTGAATGAAACACAAAACACCAGAAACCCAGCCAGATAAGCAATCATATAAAAATAAAGCCAGGGTATGATAGAGTCTAACAATAAGGGGGTCAATTTGAGGCTGGGACGGATGGCTGAGTATGAGTGGAGGACAGAATAAGAACTCGGCAGGGTTGACACGGGGCTGGCTTTCTGAAAATTTAAAGGGACAGTGTCCTAAAAGCTAAAAATGCACACCATTGTTTAAAAGCAGGTAAATGAGCACTGATTTACTTGGGGGATACTAAGCTGGCAGCAAGGAAGATGAGCATAAACAAAATGATTTGACCACATTTGGAGAAAAGGTACAAGAAAGGTAAATACAGTGGAATGAGGTAGCATTGTTAGAAAAAGGATTTTATTAGGGCAGATAAAAGGAATTATAGATTTAGTGGTAGCATTAATGAGTACTGTTTTTGACAATTTTGGGGACAAAGTTTAAATTTATTATTTTCCATAGGAAGTAATGGCCCTCGAAGAAAACAACGGGTCTCATTAAAATCTATGGCGTTTCCCCTAACAACGAATGAAAATGTCAAACACTCTTTTTAAAGTAGTTGTAGAATGCCATGTTGGAGGGGACTCGTTTACTTGATGTCCCATTGGTTATTCCATGACAACACCTTGGAAACACCAATGGGAACAAGGTAGAATCTTGTAGATTACCAAGGTAACCTGATGATGTGTAGGAGATCACCAGGAGTCATCCTAAAGGACAAACCTTTGCTGCTCTGCTGGAAGAGAGAAACTTGTTTTTGAAAGAAATAAGAGTTGCAAAGCTACAAGTTTTCTTGTTGAGCGAATGAGATGCTATGAAAGCACTTTATTTTATTATAGTGGTCCACGTTTAATACCACTTTGTGTGAATGAATGCTAATGTGAGCTGCTGACATATAGGATTAGACTAAGAGCATTGCCATACAAAGCATAAAGGGAGATTGAAGCATAGTATCAGTTAAGCAGATCCGTGAAAAACTGATTTAAAATTTCCCTGAATGCTGTTAAGACCAGCCAGAATACTGTGCTCCATAGCAGAGAGTGCAGTTGCATCTGAAAGAGTGCATATAAATATAAGAGAACCCTAAAGCAGCCATCATTCAAGAACTGATTATATGAATGTAAGAAATCATATGCTTAGCTGTGATCTCAAAAGGTAGGGAATTAGATTAGCTTAAGTGATAGGAAGCTGACAAGAAAGGCTTTTATTTTTTTCTTCTAAATGCTAGACAAGGTTTTCCTTTATTGATTTCTTAAAATTAGGGAGTAGGCACTCTGCAAGATGGAACCAGAGGATGGAAGAACGGAGGGAGAACAGTGCTGAGAGAAAGAACAACCCAGTTGCTGTGAACCTGAATTTTTTCAGCGAACTCAGCTTTACTGAGATAAGTGCGCACCAACAGACTTTTACCCTAAACAGAGGGGATTTTTTTTTAAATATTCTCAACAGTAGTTGCAAGAAGAGATTAACAAAATGGACATAGTGCATAATTGCTTGATGCTTTAAGTAAGAAGGGGGTACATAGTATCACTACTTAAAAGAGTTACTGATCCTCATCCATAAACTTAATTCTTGTGTCCCTCTCTACCATCTAGAAAGACCTACAATTGTGGGGAATCCATAAATACATACTGAGATCCTTGTAACATAATTAAACACAGGGATACCTAAGAAAAAAAAGTAGCCCCAAGGGCCAACACCCTAGTCTTCAAGGCCAAAAGCCCATCTCCTAAGTTGCGTAGCTCTTGAGACATTCGGAAATAATTGTAATTTAGCGCCACAAAACACTGCTACCTTATTTTTAAAGTAACTTTTAAATACAGCAATTCTATCTTGTTTGGAAACAAAAGTTACAACAAGAGTAGCATGAGACGTTATAGTATCTTGTGAGTCCTCTAGGAATTTAGTCAAGTCAAGGTCAGAACGACCCTGAAGTGAATCAAACCCTCCAGGGGACCCACTAGAAACTCTCCGTCCAGATAAATAATAAAGTTTAGAGATAGCTATGGAATCGACAGAAGCCAAAACCAAAACCTCTCTAAAATACTTTCGTAGCAAGATCTCTGGCGACAGTAAATGACACATAGGAAAATTGTGAATATTTCTAACCCGAAACATATTTCCATATAATTCCATTTTATGATGCATAACTAAACTATCCTTAATACTGGATGTACTAACAGCTTGGAGAGAGACACACTGACTTTCACATTTAGAAACCTGATTAAGTAAAACCCCACCTTCTCTTCAACTAAATTCAGCTTTGTAGTTATCTCCGAAAAGAAAGTACATAGTTGAGAAACCATGGACACAAGTGTATTTTCTGTCTGTGTCACCACTCTCCAAATGTCCGTCAAGGTAACCTGACTTTCAGGTATATCCTTAATGTCACAGGGAGTAGGAGACCAGGTAACAGGTTTCAGTTTTCCATCCGTTTGTACCGGAGTACTCTGCTGAAACACATCCCCCACAGTGTCTAGAGTGGTTGGAGTTGTATCAAATGGAGGAGGAAGTGGAGAACGTTCCAGAGAACTCAGGGATGCCCCAGGGGACTGTAGAGTCAGAAAGTCAGAATCTGCAGGCAAATTACACCCAACATTTACCTTTACATGCTGATCCATAGGGCCGATAACAGTCTCAGCAGGGACTTGTTTCTTCTTCCGCTTACCTATGGAGCTGTCCTGAGATACTGTACACTCCTGCTCCTTCTGCGGTGCTCCCAAGGGGCCTGAACTGCCCCTTGTATCATGCCCCTTAGATCGCGCCCACCACAAGCGCCTACAGATGCGCTTGACGTGGGGGCCGCCCGGACAGGAGCCTGCTTCCTCCGTTCAACTCTGGCTGTGCTGACAAACACCCAAAGGCTTCCTCCTCACCCAGCTGCCTTTAAGGAGGCCCCCGGTGACGTTGGGGCCTCCCGGACAGGAGCCTGCTTCCTCTGTTCAACTCCGGCTGTGCTGACAAACATTTTTTTGAGCCGTATGGCTTCTCTTTTCTTTTGTATGATGATTTCTTGATGTTATCCCCATTATGTGGGCTGTGAGATAGTGGCTGTATTTTTCTTTGGAATTATGTAATTTTGTTTGTTATGTTAATGGGTACTAGAGTTTCTTGTATGCTTGCTTTGTAAGTATTTGATTGAAAATTTGATAAATTAAAAAAAAGAGTTTCTGAAAGAGAAAACAGTGTAATAGAGACAAAGTTGCTAAAGAGATTATACTTATTTGATATAGTATTGTTTGTTGAGTATGATTGGTACAAGACTGTAAGAAAAGAAAGAGTATTTGACAAGATTTGTTACAAAGTGTTGTTTATGGTGAAGTGCAAACCCCTTTTTTTATATAATTCTTTAACATTAAAAAGGAAACATATTTGCTATACTCTGGTTTCAAATAAAGAAAAATATATTCTTTAAATACATCTTACTTAAGGTTTATACTATTATAAGCAGAATCAGGTTTAAATAACTTTTTTCCTGTGAAAGCCTCCTGTAGCACAACATTTGATGGGAATCTGATTCATCTTTGTTCTGCTCAGCCACCACTAACTATAAGAGCAGGAGAGGTTCCCTGCACAGGAGAGCTTACACACAGATGATAAACTCCAAGGTGCTTCATGATGTAATGTTTTAAAGGCTAACATCATGATCTTAAACATAATCCACCAACGTACACAAAGTCAGTGTAAACTACAGAATATCAGAGTAATATGTTCCAACCTGCCAATACCAGTAATCACATGAACTGCAGTGTTTTGAATTAATTGTAAAGCATGAAGAACATATGTCGGTAACTTAAATATAAGCTGTTACAATAGTCAATATCAGAGATCATTAATCCTTGAAGCTTTGTTCTTACATTTTTGGGAGACAAAAAAAAAGGCCTCAATCTTCAAACTATACATAGGGCCATTTCTGAAATGCGACCAGCCCCACTATCCACCGGCACTGTATGCTACCTTATGTGCCCTCACATGCAAAGAGCCGTTGTGCGAGGTGTGCTGGATCAGGGTGGGGGGCATGGGGTGCATGGGGGGTGGAGAGGGGGTGGAGCGGGGACAGGCCAGGCACCTGGACGTTCAGGACTGATTCAAGTCACAGCCCTGTATGTCCAGCAGTTTCCAGGAGGATGTCCTGGGCGCCCATGCGATCGGCCCTGGCAGCACCCTGACTGACATGGAGCTGTGGAAAGTTAGGCCAAGGGTCAGGCAGTGGGGAAGTGAGGTCTGGTTGCAAGTTGGGCCTTCGGTGCTCCTGCTGAGCATCCTGGTGCCATGATGATAGGATACCATGGCATCAGTACACCAACAAGAGCATGGGTGGGCTGGCCATGCTGCAGGGTGGATGTTTCCCATAGTGGATCCAGGGGCATGCCGGGCCGTTTCAATGCCCGATCCTGCAACAGCGGGAATGTCTAGCTCCCATGGTTCAGAATTAGGTACAAAGGGATCCCGTCCAGTGTTTGGATGTCCAGACAGGCCAGATGTGCCTCTGTTGGAATCGGGCTCAATGTCTATGAAAAGTATTTTTTGTAACTAACTGCACTTCTGGGTGCATAGATAATTGTGTGTTATATATTACTCTCGGATTTTTAACCTGTTAAACCATTTTGATAGTTTGATCATCAACTGTAAATAAACTGCAGATCATATGGAGTATCCCATGACAGATATACAAATTGGGGGTCATTCTAAGGCACGAATAGGAGGGATGGACGTCCCAACCGGATGTCCATCCCAGCTATTTGTGCCGGCTCCTGCCCCTGTATAACTTCCCCGCCGGTTGTGCGGAGAAGTCATACGTGGGTGGGGAAGGGGCGGCATGGGGACAGAGAATAGGTGGGCAGTGGGCGGTCGCCAGCCCTGGACATACAGGGACGATTCTAATGTCGTTCCTGTATGTTCAGGGCTGGCGAAATGGCTGGGGAAGTTATTCCACCCTGGGGTGGAACAACTTCTCTGGACGATTCAATTTTGCTGCTCCAGGGGCTGGAAGGGGCTGGGAGGGTGCAATATTAATTCCCTGCAGCCCAATCCTGGCCTTAGGAGGCCAGATCAGAGGTCAGGCTGCGTGGAATTAACATTTTGGCCAGGCAGCCGGCATCGTGACTTTTAAATGGAGCCGTGGTGCCATGGCAACATGACGCCATTGCACCGTGGCTCCATTTAAAAGCCCTGGCTGAGTTAGCCGGGCAGTGCCTGTATGTGCAGGCCAGGACTGAATTACAATCTTGGTCTAAACATAAGGCTTGTTCGCGATTCTGATCCCACGGGGCTAGACATGGGATTAGAATCACGATTTCCTTTATACGTCTGGATCATCCCAGACGTACAAAGGAGATGTACGTCGGGATCGGAATCGGGCCCATTCTGAGATACATTTAATGCCAATTTATTATAGGTCATCCAACTCATAATGGCTTTCACACAAAAAGAGATATACTTTAAAGTGTCATCGACTGAGATAGCAACTTGCATATAGAATTGAATAGAATCCACATATATGTGGTAATTCAGTCCCAATGTGGCAAGTAACTTGCAGAAAGGTGTAATATAGATGCTTAACAACATCAAGGACAATGCCGATCCCTGTGGCACCCCCACTGGCAAGCTTAACCTCAAAGACTGCTTGTTAGCACCTCTAATTTGAGCTCATTGCTTTCTCAAAAAAAAAAAAGAGTGAAACCAATCCAGAACCCACCTATTGACGCCTAAATCTTATAATCTTTCAATCAGTAATGCATGATTCACTGTGTCAAATGCGACACTTACATCAAGTATCACCAAGAAAAATGTTTGATCATGATCAAATACACTTAGAATCTGATCAGAAATTTAGTTAGCAATGTTTCCATGTCATGATGAGGGCAAAAAACGAATTGGTAACGGCTAAGAACTGCATCATTTTTTTTACAATCTCCTGTTGCTGGTATTTCCGTAGCTTTGGCCATAAAATGTAAAGACACTGGTCTATAATTCAAAGGATCCATTTTATCCAGTGAAGAATTTAAAAAAAAATTGTAAAACTGAATCTTCCTTCAGCAGCATGGTACAATGGCATTCTCAAGCAATCTATTGATCAGGAGAGTGACAATTAGAAATATATTTCCCTAAAGCCTTGAAGGATTGAATCGAACAACTATCTATAGAACTACAGTAAATGTATTATTCAATGAAGAGAAAGTCTCCTCAACCTGGCCCATTGAAATAGGTGAAAAAGACCCTCATGACTGACCTATAGACTGCAATGCCTTAACTGTCACAAGATGATTGGGAAAACTACCATTTAGCTGACCAATCTTTCAATTTACTGATGTCATAAACATTTGTGGACCCAAAGCTCCTTTATGATCCTCATCCTGAAAGGGAGAAGTTTATTTTTGCACAACCAAATAAAGTCAGTTTGGTTACCTGAAACATGTGTGAATCATCCTATTGTAGCATTACATCTTTGCCTCATTTACTGTACCATGATATCCCTCCAGAGATCTGTAATAGTTTCTCGATGTATATTTTGTGACAGACAAGGGGCACCCTATGGTGCATTGGGCACTAGTACGTGGTCTTTGGTTAAGCATTTTTACCTTTGTGCTTTGTTAGAATGGCTTTATACAGGATCTAAAACAGTCTCTTAAACATAAATGGATGCTTTATTATCTCAACAAAGAAAAACAAAGGCCCGATATTCAAGAGGCATTTACAAGGTTTAAAGGCCTGTAAAGTGCGTAAATGCCATTCAGCGGGTTATTGCCACTGAATATCCCCGATCTCCCCTCCATGCCCTTATGCTAACCATTTAGCATCGGGGCATGTCGTGAGCATTCTAGGGCGTGTTGTGGGCGGCAACAGAGGCTAACTGGGTAGCGGCGATATTGCGCCATAACCCGGTTAGCTTCTAAGCTTAAAGATAGGAGCTGCAAAAGCTGGCCTATCTTTACCCATAGAAGCTAACTGGGCAGCGGTGCAATATCACTGCTACCTGGTGAGCCTTTGCCGCTACCAGGCATGTGCAGCAACTCCGCATTGATCCTGGTACTGAATATCCAGGGTTAGAGGGTGGCGGCTATGACTAGGTGCGGTACTCGTGCCTAGCCGTCCTAACTCAATAATTGGGCCCTAAGTCTTTAACCGCATTCATCAACTCAGTTACATGCACTGAGCATCTGTTCAAACTGCTTATGTAATGATACATGTTTAAGCTCCAGTTCTGCTGTGCTAAGCAGTCTGAGGAATTAAGTCCAAACAGTGCAAAAATAATATCAAAACAGCTTCTGTTTTCACTAGTTCACAAAATAAAAATTATCAACTCCTTCAGTTCAGTGTTTTAGGATTGTCTGCTTTATACACAGCCCAGGCCATGTACCTGGAATGAGCGCCTTTCCGTCTGTGCATTCCAACAGTAAGGCTGATCGTCACCGCAATAATTAACTGCCGCTGGCTTAGTCCTGCAGCTCCCAGCTCGTCCATATTAAAGTTATACGTTATCTCCTGAGGCAAGCAGGTAATGTTAACAAGAGTCTTTCTTGAAAGCAGCGTTTGTAACAAAGGTTTGCACACAGCTCCTGTTTCTCCTCTTTAAACTGTGATTAGTTAGCACAGCTACTATTTTTCTTCCAGGGTTTTACATCACTCTCCCTGGTGGCTGGCCAAGCTGCATACTAATTAGGCAAACACTATTTCTCCCTTTTCAGCAGGAAAAGTGCTTTATAGTTCAAACCCAGTAGTTCATAAGAGTTTATCAAGTTAGCTTCATTCAGAGTTCCATCCTCACAGTTCTCTAACAACCGACCTGATTTGTTCCTTGTGAGGCACATTTCACAATGGGGCGTTCAAGTGCAAACCGGGACGTCAAAGCCAGAACGTCTGAAAATAAAAGCAGGCACATGCAAGATCATGCACGATTTTGGAAATGTGAACATGCCTGGTATGCACGTGTATCAAAGGTCTATATAGACATCCTCAGGGCAACATTTCTGAACCACGATGTCTAATAGCATAAAGGTTAGCATAGCAGAGTGCATGACACTGCACTTCTTCACATTAGATCTTAACTGCCAAGCATTAGACCATTCTTCCAGCTTTTGTAGATCTTTCCTCATGTTCCCCATTCCCTCAGGGGAGTCCACTCTGTTGCAAATTTTGGTGCCATCTGCAAAAAAAAATGACTTTTCTATTCAGCCCTTTGGCAATATCACTCACAAATATATTGAACAGTACTGGTCCCAAGACTGAACCCTGGGGCACACTCACCTTCCTTTCATCTGAGTGAGTCCCGTTTACCATAACCCTCTGTCATCTGTCAGTCAACCAATTTCTGATCCAGTTCACAATCTTGGGACCCATCCTCAAGCTGTTGAGTTTATTGATAAGCCTCCTATGAAGAACAGTATCAAAGGCTTTGCTGAAGTCTAGGTAGATCACACATCCATCGCATGCCTTTGATCTAGTTCTCTGGTCACCCAGTCAAAGAACTCAATCAGATTTATTTGGCAAGATCGTCCTTTGGTAAAACCATGTTGCCTCGGATCATGTGACCTGTTGGTTTCGAGCAAGTCCACTATTCGCTCTTTCAGGAGTACCTCTATTACAATGCAAAACACCACAGCATGCATCATTACAGACACTCCAAGAACTGAGCACATCACCCCCATCTTACAGCAACTGCACTGGCTCCCAATGGTGGCCAGAGCAAAATTTAAAACAATCATGATCATCTTTAAAATCATTCACCATCTCTCGGCAGACGTACTCCAAGACATCATAACAAGGGATATCAGCAATAGACCAAGAAGGACAAATAATTATCGGCACACCTGCAGGATATCACAAGACTAAACAAACAACTTCAAGAAGAGCTCCTTCACTACTGGCGTCCACACTTTGGAACTCCCTCCCAATGAGCCTGAGGGCATTAAATGACATCATAGACTTCCGCAAGACCCTTAAAACCCTGCTCTTTAAGAAACCTATGAGCAGACAGACAACAGTCTCCACCCGAACAGTAATGCAACTACCTCTGCTAACTCGATACCCACTCATCCCAACTAGACATACGAGTTCATTGTATAATGTTGTTAAATACACTTATGTTAAATGTAACCCTCCAATTGTACTGTCTAAATGTCGTTAAGTACCCTCATGTTAAATGTAAGCCTCCAATTGTGATGTGACCACTTTGATTGAAGGATAAAGTGGTATACAAATCTGTCTAAATAAATAAATTACTTTTCCCGCCACCGAGGTAAGGCTTACTGGTCTGTAGTTTGTCACTTCTTCCCTATTACCACTTTTGTAAAGAGGTACCACATCATCCCTTCTCCAGTCCTATGGAACTTCTCCTGTATCCAAGGATCTATTAAAAACATCCTTCAAAGGCCCTGCAAGAATCTCTCTCAGCTCTTTCAGTATCCTGCGGTGTATCCCATCTGGTCCCATAGACTTGTCCACTTTCAGTTTTGCAAGCTGTTCTAACACATCATCTTTTGTGAATGGTGTGTTCACGTCCCCTGGGCTAGCAGGGAAAGAAACCCAAGAGTGGGGGGAGCAGCTGTCTGAGTAGAGAGAAGCTGGACCTGATATAAGCTACACTGGAATATTCCCCAAGGCAATAGGAAACCAGAGTGGCATCATCGCGAAAGGCAAACAGTGAAGTGAATTGCTCTCGGCCCTTTGCTGTTACAAATTCTGGAGTGCTTCCATAAATTTCCCCTGATGAAGCCTCCAGGGTGAAACGCTTTTGTAGAGCGCGCCTGACAGCGTCAGGAGTTTTGGAAATCTATGGTTGAACTTCCAAAGGCTTTGGTGAAAGCTAAGTAAAAGACTCTTTAAATTACTTTGGAAGCCGCCAGTTGCACTTTTCTTATTAAGCACTAAGATTTTGTTTTATATATATAAAAATCTTTTTTATGAAAAATCGACATAAGCAGTGGCTTGACTGTTTCAAGGTCGGTGATGTACATAGGGCATGACATTTCTTGACATTTTGGTGTCAGTTGAAAACAGCCCGGAGTTCTGAGACCTGTGTTGCCACTAAATAAGTCACAAAAAAATACAGCACACTTTCTTGTTTTTGTCCAGAGTACTCTATTTTCTGAAAAGAATGATTGAATGAGCCTTGTTTAACTCTGAGTCAATAGGGGGAGGACATCCCCAGAGCTGTGGGGAATTCCCTCTTTCCTGACTGACGGTTCTACTGAATGATGCAATTGGACTGACTGCCAATAGTAAATTGAGCAGACACTCAAAAGCAGTACTGTGGCGGTTGGAGGACCCTTTGGTGTCTGATGTGGTCATTCATGAGGAACTATTGATAATATCCTGCTGCACCTGAAGCAGAGCCATGAGAGGGCTCAAAATGTGCATGTTGTGTGCGGGGAGTTCCTGGAAGGACACTGAGTGCTTCACATTGTGCCATTTTGGGAGGCTTCTGCCAGATAAGTTAAAGTTTTTAGAACCATAAGATGAATTAAATAGACTAAGCAGTCATTCGAGAGTGAAAAGTTCCTCTCCTGATGGTTTGTCTGACAAATACATATTTTGGGTGTGTTTCTGCATTGTAGGGTGATTTTTGGAATATAGACATTTTTGTGATTTGCCTATTTTGGGAGATTTTGTTTAGATTGTTCAGACAATTAGATCAGCAAATGAGGAAAAGCAAGTGCAAATGAGGTTCACTGCTGTCATGGTATGATAGATATGACCAGTGTAAGGCACGATATACTGTAGGACTCCGCAGACAAGAGAGGTTTTAAAGAAAATATTTTTTCATTTGGGGAACCAACATCCAGACAACTGCCCCTAGGCTTTTTCCCCAGCTGTAAGCAGTCAGGGCTACTTTGCTGAATAGCTGAACACTGCTCCAGCACAGACGACACTTCCAAAACAAACAAAACTGGCTCCTCAAAGTTTACTTACTTCAGGCAGCACAGTCCAGCAAGTCTCTTCCACCGAGTAGAACTCCAGGAGCAAGGATGAGCAGAGAGTAATGAGTTCAAATGCTTACTATCTCCACAGTAGGCTCTCCTTTACAGGTAAGTAGTCTTCAGTTATACTCCACACCCCCAGTCTTCTCTCTGTCCTATAGGTCTCCTGCTTCCTGGTTTAAACCCTGCGACCTGGCCACACCCTTCCCAGGCATTGTCCAGCCTGTTTTCTTAAAGGGGCAGGTTTTATATTCTTAAAGGTGAAATGCCTCCCTGGTTCCAAGCTTGGCTGGGGAGAATCCCATCAGGAGACAGGTGTTTTCCATACACTCCTCTCAGCTCAACCCTAGGCAGTTGAGCTTTTGGCATCCCCAGGTCTATAACAATGCCATGGGAGGTAAAATGGGTATGTCCCAGAAAATGGGAGAACATGTCTCTATTTCACTACACCCGCCAAGTCAAATTCCTCTTCTGGGTATTTGAGAAAGGATCCCTAAATGGAAAGAACCTGTTAGTATACATGTAAACCGCATTGATTCTGAAGAGCGCGGTATAAAACATAAATAAATAAAAAATAAATAAATAAATAAAAACCTGGTCTGATTCTGAAGGTAGCTGCACCTTGGGTCCAAACTCTTCTCCTCAGACCACTGCAGCCAGGACAGGAGTCCATTTCTTCAGCTGATTCACATGGTAGATTGTGCAGCGGGACAAGAAGAAGAAGGTTGCAATCTTATAGTCAGTAGGTCCCATTTGCTGTACTACCTCATAGAGGCCCTGCCATTTACAGTAGAATGTACCCTCCAATGTGGAGAATAAAACTAGGACCCGGTCCCCAGATTGAAAAGGCTGCTGTACTGCATTTTGATTATAAGTACGGGTCTGGGGCTCCTGCATCTTTCCCAGGTACTGTCTCGCTGTTTCACCAGCTTTCTTTAATCACGCCTGAATCTTAAGTACATAGTCTTTCATATTATGGCTGGGATTGGGTTTCTCATCCTTTTGGGTTCTTTTAAACTGATTTAGACTCCCTACTCCTAACCACTCTGATGGACTGTCCCCGGACCCGAGCTTTCCCCGTCAGGGAGATGGGTTCTTTTGAGAATTATCTGTGAGTCTTTCAGGGGACTCTATGGCCTCCAAACCCTCCTCTACAGCTGCCCCCAGGCTACGCTTATGACAGGTCTTCTCTAACCAGTGCTGTCTGCAGATCTTGGGAGTCTTGGAGCTTGTCACAAACATGTCTCAGTCCTTCAAATGGAAGAGTTCTGGAAAATCATCTTTATTCTCCCCATCTGGGCTGTTTTTCCTCTGGTTCCAGAGATCCTTGAAATTTGGGAAATCTCGACCTATAATTATGGGGTACAATAGCCAAGGTAAGACAACCACCTCGAGGGTCTACAATTCCACGGGGGTATTCAAATCAACTAGCATCATCAGATATTTTTGTTGGTCTCCATGGATTCAACCCAAAGTCACAAGCTTTTCATGGTTGGTTTGATGTCCTTCCCTGATGTTCTACCTAATGAGAGTTCTCACGCTTCCCAAGTACACCAGGGCTTGAAGCTGAGTGCCCTCAGCTGTATCGGTATCATAAACATTTCTCCCTCTGCTGAGGATGATTCCACAACATTGCACAGGTGGGAGGTCATAAGATTTGTATCCATTGGCTCCCCCAATGGCAAGGGGCACTCCTCGCATAGTGGCCCCTGTCCCCACACTTGAAGCACATCAGATAGCCACCATATGAGCCTTGAGGGGGGGGGGAGATCACAAAAATTTTGGCCTGGGAACTCTCAATGGCTTGGGTTTTACTCACCAGCCCTGTTAGGCTATGAACGGCTTTATTTCTTCCACTTTGGGGGTCTCAGTTTAGGCTGAGCTTAAAAAACCTCTTCTACTACTTCCAAAGCTCTTTCCAAGGTTAATTTTGAGAACTGGTGCACCCATTGTTTCTTAGGAGATCTCAAGACCTCTATGAATTGTTCCAGCAGAACAATGTTGGCCACCTCCACTCCAGTCTTCGCCTCAGGTTGCAACCATTTCCAAGCGGTCTCTTTCAATTGAAAAAAGAAAGGCTGGATGTTTTCCTTCAGTCCCTGAACCCCTTCTCTGAATCATTGCCAGTAGGCCTCCGGTGTACACCTGGCTTGCTTCAAGATGGCTATCTTGACTGCTGCATAGGCAGCACCCTCTGTCAGGGTTGGCCTCCTGGAAGGTGGCTTGACTGCTTCCAGTCAGCAAATTTCCCAGATATGTAGTCCACATCATTTCCAGCCACCCAACCAGTTGGATTGTCCACTCAAAATTTAATAGGGAGTGGTACCGGAGGGTGGGGCTGCCATCCTTGAAGCACCTGGGAGACTTGTGCTAGTGAACCCTGCGGCATTTCTACTGATTTCTGTAGAACTTGTTGTTGCTGCACCCCTGTGTCTACAAAAGGTCCTGCAGCAGCTATTGCTGCTGTCCTTCCACTGTAGCTGCTGCTGTTGCTGCTGTAGAGGCTGCTGTCCTTCCACTAGGGCATGCTGTAGCTGCTGTTGTTGCTGCTGTAGAGGATGCTATTGCTGCTGTCCTTCCACTGTAGCTGCTGCTGTTGCTGCTGTAGAGGCTGCTGTCCTTCCACTAGGGCATGCTGTAGCTGCTGCTGTTGTTGTGCTGCACTTCCACTAGGACACGTTGCAGCTGTTGCTGTCCTTCCATTAGGATCAAGAGTAATCTCTCCATTTTGGTTTATTTTTTCTTTCCAACCCACAAGGGGTAAGAGAAAGAAAACAAAATTGCTGTCTGTCCAGTTTCTAACTAAACAGGTTTCTTCCCTAACTGTGGCAGGGCTAACCCCTTTAGCTGTGTACCAAGATTACTTTAAACTTGGGCCTACCACAGGCTTCCTGGGCTACCACTGTGTATTGGCATGGTCAGAAATACACGAAGATTTTGGCCCACAAAGTGTGAAAATTTCATAAAAATGGCTGCTATCCCATGGTATTTACCATTCATTATTATATTGGCCTCATAGCCACTGATGGTGAATGTGTGTTTCTTATAGGATTGTATTTTATATGTTATTTATTGTGATCCTCTGATGGCAAATTTTGTTTGGATCAGAGGAATAGAAATGTTTGAAAAGAACAAAATAAATACCATTTTCTATGTCCTTGTACATGATGGTGAAGACTGAGTGTTTACTACAGAACCAGATCTAACAAGTGTTTCATTGAATGTACAAATGAATAAGTCTGGAAAATGAAGTCTGGGAAGGTATTCTTGACCTATTGCCCTTAGTTTGTGCTATCAAGGTCCTTGAGTGTTCAACGTAGTTTTCCCATCTTATTCTATAGGGCATAAATGACATCCAAGAGATTTTGTATGTTGAAAAAGGAAAGGGGGTAATCAGGCTCATGCATAGTGTAATGAGGCAGCTAATGAATTCCGAGGCTCAGTGCCTAGGAAGCCCTAAATGCTTTATTATGCATTCATTAGTGTCAAGTCTCTCATGCAGTCACAGTTTGAGTAGGGTTTTTTTCTTTGACAGCCTAACCTAATAGCTGTTCACCATGGTCTTCTTTCTGGCTTTAACTTAGCCTTTTTAATGCACATCTTTGACTGAGTGTGCATGTTTATATGTGCTTGTGCTATGGTCACATGTACATATATGCATGTGTCATACAACAAGAACAATTGCCAAATGGATTTACCCAGGTAGCTAAGCACTTCCCTGAGTTAAAATCATCAGCTGAAAATCACCATCCTTCTTCAGTAAGAAAAACTGCATGTAGTGTTTCACAGCTCCCATACATTTAGCCATACGCACAGGTCTGCAAGTCATACAATATAGACCAGTTGCAAAGTCCATGGCTACAGATGTGTCCATTGCACTGGCCAATCCTTGAATTTTGAAAAGGAAACTGTGGGGAGTAACATATATTTTAAAATTTTCTTGCAATACATACAAGTTTCAGAAAACAAACTATGAGCTATGTTCACATTTCTCTACTTTAAGATGTAGTTAAGTAGTTAGTTGCAGCAGGATGATGCATTGTTAGAAGAATTTACTCCAGGCAAAGTTCTCTGGTCAGCTCCGACCAACTGACACCCATTCTATCATCTTTAATATCATTTAGGTGCTTGGAGTCCATAGAGCCCTGTTTATTTTGTTCCAAAGTGACAATAAACCACAAGTACTTTGTTGAAGTACTGAATAGATCAGATTACAGTATTTTGGCACAAACATTGCTTTAATGATCATGGTACACAACTGCCTTTGAATGGAGCATATCAAGATCAGTATAATGAGCAACAGAGCCAAAGGGAGTGAATTGATCCTGTGGATGTTGTGGTAATGAAGAACTCTTACTGTTAATAACAGTTATTAGGTCAAAATGTTGTTCTTGCTTGCAAACTGCATCTTTTTAAATTGGTCAGTTCAGTCATATTGACAGTATTGCACTGAAATCACCGTGAACTTATTAAATTAAGTATTGGTAATCCAGTTTTACAAGAGATTTACTGAATGTTTGAACAATGGATCAAAAGATTTGTTTCTTGGAGAATATTTCACTAGCTATTAGACATAGTTAAAGACTGGAAAGGAAACACAATATTATTTAAAATATAAATGGCAATGTCCTTGGGTGGATGACTCCTAATTATTAAAGACCAAGCTTTAAGAACTACAAAAGCCCTTTGCAGAGGGCCACAACAATTGTGAACTCCTCTCTTGTGGAAGGGCAGCTGCCAACAGCATCACGAAGGACTATAGTGTTGCCCCTCCTGATAAAGAACTGCCTTTACCAGGACAAGCCCAAAAACTACTAGCCAGCATCCCTTTTTGTGAAAAACGAGGGCCCAGTATTCAGAAGGACCTGCAAACTGGCTAAATTCTGCTGCTGAATATTTACCCTGACCGACATGGCACTATCCAGATACAGTAGTGCTAGAGTGGTCCATAGGCAGGGTAAAGGCAGCACAAGACCTTAACCATTTTGCAGCAATTTTCAGTCTGCTAAACAGATAAGAAATATAAAGTTAGGCCAAAAAAGCAGGCCTAACTTTATATGGTGCAGCTAGCTGGATAGCTGCTGAATATTGCCGCTATCTGGATAGCCAGTGGCAGTTATTGCAGAAACTGTATATTCAGTGGAAGCCACTTCTTAGGCACTTCTGCTGAATATCTGTTTCATTCTGCCTGTGGTAGCTGATGTTTAAAAAAATTCTGACCACCATAGGCTCAATTTCGGGCGATTATACAGTCTGCTTTCAACTCAATGATTTCCTAAAAGAAACTGACCAGACCAATGTCAATTTGTCTTCAGACCTGGATATGGAACACGGACAGTGACAGTGCTGTTTAATTTTCAGCAGAAAAACTGTAGACCAAAATAACATCTTTGCACGGCTGGCGGAAACAGGCATTGCTAGCACAGTATCTGCATGGTTGAAATCCTGTGTCTCAGAGAGACAACAGTAAGTTTTATTCAACATCACCACATCATCGCCTTAGGCACTATACTGCAGGGTAACACAAGGATCCATATTGTCACCTATCTTATTTAATGTCTATGTCAAGCCTCTAGCAAGCTGTTTTGGGTAATGAACACAACATACAGCACTGAGTTGATTATTTATTTATTTAGCTGGTTTTATATGCTACCTTTCAGAGTGTCAAAACGGTTTACATGGAACAGTTGAACACAATGTACATGGAACATGTTGCAGTAAGTCAAACAATAACCCAAAACATTAACAACTGGGAGAATCTATTACATCTTCATAGTGAATATATACATTATCTTTCATAATGATTATACACAAAGGTGGAGGAGGGAAGGGGGGAAGAGAGAGAGGGTATGGGGTGTGGGTGGAATTCACCGCAAGGGTGGTAAATGGAGTTTGCCTCTGAGGGTTGCATTGATGTGTGTTTTGGAAATGTGTGGCTAGTACTTGTGGAGACGGGGTTTCTGGTTTGAAATTGTGAGTGGGGTTCCACAGTACTTATTTCACTACATGTATGCTAAATAGTTCTCTGGGACGGTTGATAGTGCTTAGGATGAGGTTTGAGTAATACTCGTTTTTTGTTTTTATTAATTATAGTTTGATACTCTTGTAGTGTGGTCATGTAGATTTTGCAATCTAGTTTGGCCTAAGAGTATCTCCTTTTTCTTTCCATTTTCTGGAATTTGCGCTTGATATGTCTGAGTTCCACAGTGTACCGGGTGGTTGAGTAGTATTTTGGATTGGTTCTTTTAGTTTGCGGTGGATAGTGTACCATTCCAGGTTTATACTAAGTCATTAAGATCAGTGGAGTTTGTGTCTAGCTGTGGCAGGATTGTGTAAGGAAGTCTTCTTTGTCTCATCTTTTAAACCTCCTTGTTGGTGGTGGGGCGTTGTGAGCTCAGGGTGGGTTCTCATCAGTAGATATATGGAAGTCGAGAATTTTATGGTCAGACCATGGAACTGGAAGGGTAGTTGGTGGCAGGTGTTGATTAGATTGAGTACAGCGGTTGTTTATAAAAATGAAGTTGAGGGTCCCTTCCTTTTTGTGTGTTGATTCATTTACAATTTGTGTATAATCCAATGCTTCCATTGCCTCCATGAAGGAGACAGCAGTTCTTTATTGAATTGATGGCAGGTTGAGGTCCCCTAGTATTATGACTCATTTGCTATTCGAAGATAGGTCACATGTATTTTGTAGGATAGTTTAGTGTTGGTTTCCTGACTCAGTGGGGCGATCTATATAGTAGGCAGAGGATAAGTGATTATTTGAAATTATGAGCATGCCAAGGCCTTGAGATCATAGCATATTGATGTGGCAAAACTTTAGGAAATGTTTGGCTAGGATAAAGACGCTTCCACCTTTGTGGTTAGCCCTGGAGTAATATAATAAGTTGAGGTTTGTTGTCAAGAGTTGGTTCATTAGGACAGTGTCATTGTCTGTAAGTCAGGATTCTCTGATGCACATGATGTCTAATTTCATATCATTGAAGTAGTTAGATAGGATCGGGATGGTATTTCGTGCAGAACGAGCATTGAGTAGTGCACATTTTAAATAAGTAGGAGTTGTTGGGTTTGTGTGGTACTGAGCACTGATGTCATGCACAGGCTTAATCCTGATTAGAGCTCTAGTATTTCTGGTCCTTGAACTTTACGCAGTGTCAGATAATGCATGTGGTTTGTTATTTCGTACAATCAGAATGAGGTTCCAATTCTGGGTGAATGTTTCTGTCTGTGTGATCAGTAGAATTACGTTTTTTCCAAATGGATAACATATTTTGGCATGCTATAGAGAGAATATTTAGTAGCCTTTGTTGGGGTTTATTTAGAGTCCTAAAAAGTACAGCCTTCAAAATGATAATAGGGCAAGAAAACAATACTTGAAGATTTGGTATTATAATATAACCCAAAACGTCACCCCAGAATGATTGAAGCCTGACACACAGATACAGCACATTTTCCATTGTTTCTACATGTAAACCCCAGTGCCAACATTTATCAGAATTTTCAGGACTGAGCTTATATAATGTATAAGGTGTCCAGAAAGCACATCAGAAAGTGCATAGATTGGGTATTGGAAGCAGAAAGGGGGCTGCGGATTACCTTCCTCCAAATCTTTTGCCATTCACCACTAGAAAGTGGCCTGCTCAGTTCTTATTCCTATATTCTACAGAACCCAATATTCCAGTCTTTCTTCCATTGTACCAGAGCAATATAGATCACAGCTGCAGCCTGCCCCCCAAAATTAGCTAGTTTACAACCCTAATCATGTTCAGGGTCTCACCAAGATCTGCTAGATCTTTTTCCAAGCAAGGATTCATTGTCTTAATTGTACCTATTTAAATTTTATGAGAATGTCAATTGATAATTCTTGTGGAGTTCATTAAACATCATAAGACCAGGGCTGGCATGATCATTAGGCAAACTAGATAGCCGCCTAGAGTGCCAATTGTCCGAGGGCAGTTCATTGTTGCTGCTGCAGCTTCCCCTTTCTGGGACCTTCAACGGTGGCAATAGTCTCAAGCAGACCCATAGCACTTACCTTAAACCTCTGGCACTGTGAGGCTTTGAGTCCCACCCCTGTCGAGGCCCAATGCAGACTTCCTGTTTGCAAACAGGATACTTATTAGCCCATAGGAAACTAGACAGAATTTGGTTGAGCTATTTATAAAAGTGATTGGGAAATAAAATAGGGATCATGTATAGTTCTTTTGGTGCTATGGACATTTTGTTAGCTTCCAATCTGCCCCACCTTGACAAATATAAAGGAGACCATTTGGTGCACAAGATGCTGACTTCTTCCAATATCCTATTTTTGAGGCATGTGTTGTAGCCTTAAGCCTTAGAGGGAGGAGTGGCCTAGTGGTTGGGGCAAGGTACTTCAGGCCAGAAGATCAGGGGTTCAAATCCCACTAGAGAACAGCAACCTTGGGCCAGAAGGACTGGGGCTTCTAGTTCCACAGGTGGTCTTGGGCAAGCCACTTAACTCTCCATTGCCCATGTTCCCTGTAAGTATTAGTATATGTGTCTCATAGCCCCTTGTGTTAAATGTATCCCCCAATTGTGTTGTGACCACTTTGATTGAAGGATAAGGTGGTATACAAAACAGTCTAAATAAATTAATCAGACATGCCTTTGAGTTACAGTTGTACATGGACCATTCAGGAGATGTCTGACCACAACCCCATTGAAAGGTGGCAAAGAATTCATTCTATTCCACTCAATTAAAGGTCTTCTCAGTATCCAAGGATGCAGAACTAGGGACTTTAGTTACCTCTAGCAGCTGGCAAAACAGCTGAATATTGACTGGGGCATAAAAATTGATTAATCAGTATGAGAGTACCCAGAACTGATTTCAACCTAATGGCCAGAATTTTCACATAAAACTTACAGTCTAAGTTAATCAAAGAAATGACTTGTTAGATTTGTAACTAGGTAATATCCCTGCCCAGCTTCTCCAACAGTATGATGTGGGTTTCAGCAAAAGTACTGCACATTTCTCCTTGATTGATGAGCACCTGGAAGAGCAATTGTTATTTTGGTAGCAAAAGCAGAGAGAAAGATCTATAAAATTCCATTTTAAGTCCACTGGATCTGGTATCTTCCTAGTTAGCTGATCCTTTATTGCCTGGGAAATTTCTACAAACTCAATTGGGGCCTCTAGAAATGAGTATGCTTCTGCATTTAGACAAGGAAAATTGAGAGAGGCAAAAACTGGGCAGTAGCCTCCTCTGACCCACATACTTCAGAGGCAAACATTTGTTATAGAAAGAATAAAAAGCCTCCACAATTTCAGCAGCCTTGATGAAAACAGCACCAGTACTGGAGCAAATGGCTAAAATTCTCTGCCACTCACATATCCCATGAGGGTACTGAGAAAGCAAATGCCCCCCTTTATTATCAGAATAGCATTGAGATTTTTGGACCAAAATTAACCATCCAGCTTTCTGAACCCTTAGGGAATTGTAGCAATATTTGTGTTGCAGCAAGTGGGAAAGGTCAGTTTGAATGAATCTGCACACAGATTTCTTTTCCAACATCCGAATATCCATTTTGAATCACTTCAATTCTGCATCTTGCCTTTACGCTTTCAAAGTATTCCATTTTGTGGTAAGGAGCATAACACAGGGTCATTAAAATTAAAATAGTCCACTATAGTCTTAGACATGATAACTTTGAACTTTTCATCCTAATGGTTGCTATACGATGTATGTCCAGCCACTGGATCGCCCCCTTATGCCTTCTCCTACCTCCTGAGCGATCCTCACATGACAAAAAATCAGTATATTCCCCACATCGGCCTGCAAAACTTTGGGAATTAAGGATTAAGGAGCTGGAAATGGGGAATAAAATCAATCCTTGAGTGAGACCTACATGAGAAAAAAAAAAAAAGAAAAAATCTTTAGAGATAGGATTGAACAAGCTCCAGGGATCTGCCAGCCTAATAGTGTTAATCCCCTCCAGCAGTGCTTTATGTAATAGAGGTAGCTGTGAGAAAATATAGCTAGTGTTTTTTTTTTTTTCAGATATCAGAAGTTTTGTTTCCCTCATAGTTCCCTGTTATGGAAGAATGGGATGTTTTGAATAGGTTTTATATTTTAGCCATGAAAGCAAAATAAATACAACAAGTTGAAAAGAGCATATTTGTAGTGTAATGCAATAAGAACATAAGAACATAAGACATGCCATACTGGGTCAGACCAAGGTCCATCAAGCCCAGTATCCTGTTTCCAACAGTGGCCAGTCTAGGTCATACGTACCTAGCAGTTTCCCCAAAAGACACAGGTTCCACAATGCTTGTACTGGGTCAAGCATTGATATCCTGGGTCCCTTCTTAATAATGGTTTATGGACCTTTCCTCCAGGAACTTGTCCAAACCTTTTTAAACCCAGCTACACTAACAGCCTTTACTACATCCTCCGGTAACAAATTCCAGAGTTTGATTACACGTTGAGTGAAAAAATATTTTCTTTTATTAGTCTTAAATAGTTTACCCTGCAGCTTCATTGCATGGCCCCTAGTCTTTCTATATTCTGATAACGTAAACAATCGATCTACGTTTACCTGTTCCACTCCGTTCATTAATTTATAGACTTCTATCATATCTCCCCTCAGCCGCCTCTTTTCCAGATTAAAGAGCCCTAACTATTTCAGCCTTTCTTCATAGGAGCATCTTTCCATCCCTTTTATCATATTGGTGGCTCTTCTCTGAACCTTTTCTAATAACGCTATATCCTTTTTAAGATACGGCGACCAGAATTGCACACACAATTCAAGGTGCGGTATCACCATGGAACGATATAGAGGCATTATAATATCTTTTGTTTTATTTTCCATTCCTTTCCTTATGATACCTAGCATTCTATTTGCTCTCTTGGCAGCCGCTGCACACTGGGCCAAGGGTTTTAACATGTTATCCACAATGACGCCTAAATCTTTTTCCTGGGTTGTGGTTCCTAATGTGGAACCTTGCATCGTGTAACCATAGTTTGGGTTGTTCTTCCCTAGGTGCATAACTTTGCACTTGTACACATTAAATTTCATCTGCCATTTTGATGCCCAGTCTTCCAATTTATCAAGGTCCTCTTGCAATTTTCCACAATCGTCTTGGATTTTAACAACTTTAAATAGTTTTGTGTCATATGCAAATTTGATAACCTCACTCGTTATTCCCCTTTCCAGGTCATTTATGAATATGTCAAAAAGCAGCAGACCCAGCACAGATCCCTGGGGTACACCACTATTCACCTTTCTCCATTGGGAAAATTGGCCATTTTGCCCTACCCTCTGCTTTCTATCTTTTAACCAGTTCGTGATCCACAATAGTACACTTCCTCCTATCCCATGGCTCTCTAGTTTTGCCAAAAGTCTCTGATGAGGGACCTTGTCAAAGGCTTTCTGAAAGTCCAGTTACACTATATCAACTGACTCACCTTTGTCCACCTGTTTATTCACACCTTCCAAAAAACATAACAGATTAGTAAGACAAGATCTTCCTTGTCTAAAGCCATGTTGGCTGTCTCCCATTAGGCCATGACTATCTACATGCTGAGTAATTTTGCTCATTATGATGGTTTCTACCATTTTTCTCGGTACTGACGTCGTGCTCACCGGTCTGTAGTTTCCCGGATCACTCCTGGAACCCTTTTAAAAATTGGCGTTACATTGGCGATCCTCCAATCTTCAGGTATTACAGATGATTTTAATGAAAATTCACAAATTACTAATAGCAGGTCTGCAATCTCATATTTCAGTTCTTTCAACACCCTTGGATGTATTATATTATATTATATAAGGGGATATTTATTTATTTATTTAATTGGACTTATATACCGCCTTTCGAGAATCAAAGCGATTTACATTCAAACTTGAACATAAGAGAAACATACAATAAACATTTAACAATTTAAAATAAAATACAGAGTAATTTGAAACAAATGTTAAATAGCTCTATAAACTAATACATAAAGAGTATATCACCACTCTGCTCCTGTTCCGCCCAAACTAAGCCCTTGGAAATGCCTACACTTGGTGCACAAGTGTGTCATCCTGTCGGTGCGTGCACTTATACATGCATATAAGAAAGGGCAATTTTATAAAAGGCCTGTTCCGCAGATGAGAGGGCACTTACACACAGCAATACTTTTATAAAATTACCCCCGTGGAGGATAATTCTGAACGGGGCATGTCCGGGCTGTCCAGATGTCCAAAATCTGGATGGCCCGATTCTGCACCCAATTCTGCACCCACAGGAGCATTCCCAGAGGAATGGAATCGGGTGCAGAGGGCTTGGATGGCCCAACCATGCCCCGATTCTGAGGGCCTAGACTTTCAGAGAACATCCTGTCCAATCCACCCAAGGCTCCTGCATGGAGCCCAGTGTCGTGGTGTCCCATTACCATGGCACTGGGATGCCATGCAGGAGCCCTGATTGTCTACAAGCCTCCTAAATTCTCTTTTCCCCGCTTCCTGATCCCCGGATGGGCCTGTCAAGGCTGGGATTGAGTTGCCGCAAACTTCGGGGGAACTTATTGCACCTCCAAGGTGGAATAGGTTTCCCATCTAACCTTCAGCACCCAGACGTACAGGGCCATGACTGGAATTGGCTCTGTATATCTGGGTTGAGCTCTCCGCCTCTGCCCTGCCCTTGCTCCTCCTCCTCCAGCCTGCCCCCTCCTGCCGCCATCCAGAGCTCCCTCCACATCTCCTCTGTAAATGCGGAGAGCTCTGGATCTGGCATTAGGATCAAGTATTTTGCAGGGATGTAACCCCTTAAACGCTGCTCAGAATGACCCCCAAAATGAATATCTTTTTTAGTATCATAAGTATCTTCCATATAGTCCCTTTTATTAGAGTTGCTATTTAGGAAACTTGAAAATTCTGAAATATTTCCCTTGCTGAACTGAAAAAGAATGCAATTGAATTGAGCTGTATATTAAAATCTTACAAAGAAACTGGAACCCTCAACACTAGATCAATCCGCTGGGTAACAAACAAAAAAATAAAAGGTCTTGGCATAGGTTTTCCCAGAAAATCCCACATATGCACTATTGTGCTGTTATAAAACTACATTCCTGAGATCTCCCACAGAAAATAATCCCTGCTGTGAGGCAGGAGCGATGTGATGTAAAGAATCATTACTAATGAATACATGTTATAAGATACATGCATGTGTTAATCCATCCGCTAGGAACGCCTACCCATAGAGCTCTTAGAAATAAGTGCTATGTGTTACTAACATCTACTTTCATGTTTGTGTATGTTGGAATAATTGTGTTAAGTGCCCAACTTGAGTGTGTTCTACATGTTGAAGTGTCTTAATAAATTCTCATGTTAATCAATACAAATTTGCTCTTTCTTATTTAAAAAGAAAAAGAGATTTCAGATCACCCAGGCTTTTTGTTAAATCAAGACAGTAACATTATTGCTAAAATTTTTGCAGAATAAGTTAATTGCTTCCAGAACTAATACATTTTGACCTGCATGGCTTCATTTCAGGTAGATGGCCACCATTTAATATTAGAGTAACTGCAATGCTATCTGCATCAAGGAAAAATATAATGAGAATATAATTGTAAAACTAGATGCTAAGAAAGTAATTGACATGGGGGCACGGAAATACCTGTATAAAATACAGGAAAATTGGGTCTGGTTGAAAATCTACTTAAAAACATGTAAATATTTTAGACCCAGTATATTGAATAACTGCACCCGATCAGAAGAGTTTGACCTAAATAGAGATACCTTTCACGGATGACATCTCATATTATTTTTGTGCTAACAATAGAACTCCAGGTCTAGAAATGAAAGGACCTATTTACTGAACTGCATTAATGTGCTAACTCACAGGGAATGTCAAATTTGGTGCTCAATACATGTTACAAATATTTTAGTGCAATTTTGCGGTACATATAAGAAATTAGGACAAAGTGAAAAAGAAATTAATGAGCTGTTTGGAATGCAAATATACACAAAACAACTCACTAATTAAAATAGCATAACAAGGATCATGATAAATTTATATCAGTGCCCTTGGGTGTCCTCCTAGGCAGCTCCATGCTATGGGACATGTATCTTTGAATGCTTTGCCTGTTCATCCCAGCAGAAATCAACTCCCCCAGAGATCCCCCAGCCTCCAAGAAAAAGCATTACAATAGGAAACCTACTTCTTCAAATACACTCTGGTTACTGGAAAGTGCCTTTGAAGGAATGGCAGCCTTTTGAAGTGTCACTATGGAATAGTCACAATTTGGGCATTACCGTGGAAGCTAAAAGTTGCTGCTCCCAGCAAGGGGATACAATTATTATGATGAAAGAAAAATTTGAATTCCCTGATGAAACATAGCGCTGTGTTGGAATTTGGTCATATGTTCGTAAGAAATAAATTGAGATGGAAATAAGGCTATATGGCCTTGAGTGATGAATTGAGATGTTTGAATACAAAGTTTTAATAATGAAAAAATGAAAAAAAGAGTAAAATGAGCTTAAGTCTTTGAATATGCCATGATTTTGATATTTTGTTCTGTTTACTAAGCCTGACAATATTTTTTTCCAGTAACCAGAGTGTATTTGAAGGAATAGGCTATCTATTGTAATGTGTAACATTGCTCTAACGTAATTGGATAATGCCACATTTTTTCACCACCCAAGAAAAAACAAACAACACTAGTTAGGAAGCTTTGTTCCGCCTGCCCTTTGTCTGCCCTTTGTCTTCCAAAAATGACATCCTCCAAGACCCCTGCTCCTCCGAGACCATATCTTACCCACATGGCAGTGTGAGTTCCTCCTTGGCAGAAATGATATCCAAGAAATCTTGTCCCACTGGTGCTGAATTCCAAAATGAAAAGATTGGACCCACAGATCTTCTTTTACCTGTATGTAAAAAATGAACCTCGATTCAGCCAGTGACACATTCAATTTCTGCACTGGCGGAGCAGGAGTGCCTGGCTAATAATGCTGCCTGGGGCACCTCAGGCTGCCATGCAGGAAAGTGTAACAGAAGCAAAAAGAAAAATAATATAAGAAATAATTTTCCTACTATATATTCTGCTGGAATTTTCATTTTTATGCATTAGGTTTAACTGAATTCTCTTTGGGGTACTTTTGGAGCCAGCTTTCATTCTAGCAAGCAGTAAAGATAAGTGGAAACTAGACTCTTCCAATGTTACGGTTACTAGATTTTTTGCAGGCAAATCTGGGACACTTATCGGAAGTGTGTGTGTGGGGGGGGGGGGAGGGAGGGATACCTTAGTTCCAAGTTTCAGCAGTAAGGTGTGGAGGAGGAAAGAGGAGTCATTACTCCCCCGCACCCCAACATCCATCCCATGACAGCAATAATATCACTTCCAAGCAGTCAAATCAACAGATGTGCAACTGTGCTGCAGGCGCTATCCTCACCGAGGTTTTCTAGATCAGTAAATGTTCAAAAAAAACGCCGCACATTTACTTTTTGATGGTGTAAACAACCGATCTATGTTAACTCGTTCCACTCCATTCATTAATTTAAAGTGTGACCAGCAGGGGCTGGACTATGGCTAAAGCTAACAGCCAGACTGCTGGGACTGACCCTCTTTGTAGAAAGTAGTAGTTGTGAGTCAAGTGGTCAGGTTTTCAAAAAGGATTTATTCCCTTCCCGGGGTTGGATTCTAAAAGGTATAATATATAAACAAAACTTAGGACAAAACCATATACTCTGGTAAGGAACTGAAGAAACTCAAATATAGCATTTTGCCTCTTAAAGGAACTAATAATCAGTGGTACTATTTTACACAGCATACAGTTCATCGGATATTCAGCAGTCTCTCCTCTGCTTTTCACAGCGCTCTCAAGCAATGCTCAAACTTTGGCTTTAGCATAGAGAAGAAATCTTATCAGACAAAATTAGCGTACAATCCATGGCTTCCTCAATAGGAGATTCAACACAAGCATCTAGTATCATAGGTTCTTGCTGTGCTCTTTCATTACAAACATCTTCTTTAAAACATGAAGTTTGTACATTTCTCAGTCCCGTCTCTTCGGCAGGCTCATCTAGACAGCCTCCTCTAAAACAGGGTAAATAGCTATCATATGACTCATAATAGCAGGGAGAAGAGACACACTTCTTATGATAGGTTTTTCCCTTAAAGCTTCTGCATGTCCTACCTTCCAAGGTGGACTGGGAATCACAGAACTGTTCTCTTCTACCGTGGGAGGATTTCTCTCTAGGAAGTTTCCTTTGGGGTTTAACTGGTAAGAACTCTTCATCCTCAAACATACAGATATCTTCAACTGCTTCTTTCTCCCTTTCTAGGGCTTGTACTTGCTTTAAACTGCCACACTTTTCAGATACATACGGTTTTCCTTTCACTGCTCTCCATTCACCCTGCACAGCCCGGTGCTTTGGCAAAACAAACTGCGTCACAGGTAACAAATCCTTACAGCTGACCTCTCTGTGTGAATTCCTCCGTAGTTCTCTGTGTGAACTTCTCTGCAGCTTCCTGCATAAACTTTCCTGCAGCTCTGCCTCGATGTCTGTGTCCTCCGAATCTCTGGAGTCTCCTGAGTCTCCAGAATCTCGGGAGTCTCTGCAATCTCCTTCCTCTCCCCCTGAGCCACGTGAGTCTAACTCTGACTGCTCTAAGCATTTTTTATACTGTTTCCTGGGCGTTCCCTTACACAGGTGAAAGCCGTTTGAGTCAAGAGCTGGTGAATGCTTTCCAGCTGGGCGGGGCTTCAGACCTCGTGTCTGAGTCTGTTTACGTTACCTATGGTAACTGGGAATCATGTGGCTTGCCTGCCTTTCAGAATCTAAGCTGAAGCTAGCAGATTTCTGTGCTCTTGATGCAAGGGACAGATCTTTCTCGTTACAATAGACATATCATATCGCCTCTCAACTTTCTCTTTTCCAAGTTGAAGAGCTCTAACTCTTTAAGCCTTTCCTCATAGGGGTATCCTTCCATCTGCTTTACCATTTTGGTGGCTCTTCTCTGTATCTTTTCTAATACAGCTATATCCTTTTTAAGATAACTGCGACCAGAATTGCCCACAATATTCAAGGTGCGGTCAAACCATAGAATGACACAGAGGCATTATAATGTCCTTGATTTTATTCTCCATTCCTTTTCTTATGATTCCTAGCATTCTATTTGCTTTCTTGGCCACCGCTGCACACTGGGCAGAGGGTTTCATCGTATTATCCAAATCAACGCCTAAATCTTTTTCCTGGGTTGTGGTTTTTAAGGTGGTACCTTGCATCGTGTAACCAAAGTTTGGGTTGTTCTTTTCTAGATGCATAACTTTGCACTTCTCCACATTAAAGGTCATCTGCCATTTGGGTGCCCAGTCTTCCAATTTATCAAGATATTCTTGCAAATTTTCACAATCCTCTTGGGTTTTAACAGCTTTGAATAATTTTGTGTCATCTGAAAATTTGATCATCTCACTCATTATTCCCATTTCCAGGTCATGTATGAATATGTTAAAAAGCAGCGGGCCCAGCACAGATCCCTGGGGTACTCCACAATCTACTTTTCTCCATTGAGAAAATCGGCTATTTAGTCCTACTCTCTGCCTTCTATCTTTTAACCAGTTTCTGATCCACAATACTATACTGCCTCTAATCCCTTGACTTTTTAATTTCACCAAGAGTCTCTCATGAGGGACCTTGTCAAAGGCTTTCTGAAAGTCCAGATACACTATATCAACCGGTTCATCTTTGTCTTCCTGTTTATTCACACCTTCAAAAATATATAACAGATTAGTACAACAAGACTTTCCTTGGCTAAATCCATGTTGACTTTATCCCATTAATCCATGACTATACACATGATCAGTAATTTTATTTTTTATAATGCTTTCTACCATTTTGCCTGGTACTGATGTCACAGGCCTGTTGTTTCCTGGATCACCCCTGGAACCCTTTTCAAATATTGTCTTTACATTGGTCATTCTCCACTCTTCAGGTACTGCAGTTGATTTTAATGATAGTTCACAGATTACTAATAATAGGTCTGGAATCTCATATTTCAGTTTTTTCAATACCCTTGGATGTTTACCAGGTGATTTGGTACTCTTCAGTTTATGAAATAGTTGTAATACATTTTCCCAGTTTATCAATATTTCTTTCAATTCTTCTGATGCATCACCTTTATATATCATTTCATGCATGGGTAAATTCCCTGCATCTCTTTAGTAAGACCAAAGGAATGGAGGGAACAAGATGGCCACAGGCAGGGTCGGGCTGTGAACTGCGCTTGATTTAATGGGGAAAAGGAAGGCAAAATTGGCCCCTAAGCCCTCTAAGGTTCCAGTGGCGTCTCCCCCGTTACCTTCTGGAGCTTTGGATGCCTTTATGTTGTGTGATGAGTGGTGGCCAGGAGGATTGCTGGCCATGGAGAGCCCCATTGGCAGCAGATTAGAGTGGGAACACTTGTCTAGCAGCTCGGGGCCGGATACTGCCTCGCCGGAGCAGTGGAGCCCGTGTAAGGGAGCATCAGTGGGAAATGTGTTGACGAGCAAAGCAGCGGCAGTGGGAGTCTGAGGAGGTACATCGTTGGCTGCTGGAGGGCTTAACATAGAATGTGATGAAGAACACCATGTGCTTATCCTTCCAGATCAGCTCCTAACTGCCTGGTCCTTGTAATTTACAATGGGAGGAGCAGCTGGCTCTATGGCTGCCCTGGGAGATCTCTCTGCAGCTCTTCAGATTCCAGGAGATGGGTCAGGATTGGTTGGAGCTCCAGGTACCTTTGTCTTTGTTCACCCAGAGGTTTTTACATTGGAGGCTATTTGGACAGCCATTGCTAGCTTGGGGGAAAAGTTGTTCCCCCGGGTTCAGGCTTTGAAGGGCATAAAGTGCAATTATAGCCATATACTGAAGTGCTCTCTCCTTTACAAACGCTAACAGATGAGATTCAAACCAAGACGACTGTTGTGGAGAACTCTGTTACTGCTCTCTGTAAAGATTTCTTACTTTACAAGCTAGGATCGAATCATTGGAGAATTATGCTAGATATTCTCATTTGCATATATTATTAATTTTCCATGCTCAACAGTTATAAATACCAGAGAGTTGTTCAAGCAGTATTTACTGGAAGTACTTGGTATGCCAGTTGAATCGCATCCCCCTGTGGCAAAGTTGTACTATCTTTCATCTGGAAGAAGGATTTTCGGTGGTAGAGAGATTCCTGGTGTTCAACCAGTGGATCCATTAGATGTCAGAGTCATCAGATGTGGAGACATTTAGTTCTGCAACTTTGTTAGTAACTTTTTCACTCCCTTCAGATCAGGACTGGTTTCTTAGGGTTTATTTTCGTAAGAGAAGCTCTGTTTTCAAAGGTTTAAATGTCCATATTTTTCTGGATTTTTCAAGACAACGCAGCGGTGAAGGAAGGAGTTCCTCCTTCTTCGCTCTGGTGTCCAGCAGCTGGGAGGACAATTTTTCCTAAAACTTCCTTGCAAATTCTTGGTTAAGTCTGAGCCTATCTCGTATTTTAATTTTTTTTATTAATCCCTGTTGCTGGCTCTCCTGGATGCGCATAGGGCTGCTTTGAGTAGTGATACCCTCACTGCATGATATTAGGATATCTCTTGGTAGACATCTGCCTTTATCCTGCATTATTGGAATTGTTTGTATTTCCTATGTAGGTTCTCTCTCTTTGTTGTGGGCTGGGGTAGGGGTTAAATATTTTTTGCCTTAATTGGCATTGCCTGATTGTTTTTCCTTTTTGATTTTTTTTATCTTGTTTAACCCCTTGTTTCATTGAGTATTGCATTATGCTTGACTTGTTTGTTAAATCCATAAATATATAATAAAAAAAGATCAAAGCAAATAATTCATTCAATCTCTCCACTATGGCCTTATCTTCATTTAGCACCCCTTTTACTCCTCTATCATCTAATGGTCCAACTGACTGTCTCAAGGGTTTTTTGCTACGAATGTACTTGAAAAAGGTTTTATTTTGCATTTTTGCTTCCACTGCAAGCTTTTTTTCAAATTCTCTTTGCCTGCCTTATCAATGCCTTGCATCTAACTTGGTAATGCTTATGTTGTTTCCCACTTTCATCATTTGGTTCCTTTTTCCATTTCCTTAAAGATGCTTTTTTGGCCACAATAGCCTTTCTGAGCTTGCCTTTAAACCATGCTGGCAGTTGTTTGGACTTCCTTCCACTTTTCTTAAAGCATGGAATACATCTGTTCTGGCCTTCCATGATAGTATTTTTAAACAATGCCCACACTTTATGCAAATCTTTAGCCTGTGCAGATGCTCCTTTTAGTCTTTTGTTAACTATTTTCCTCATTTTATCAGTCTCCCTTTTGAAAGTTAAATAGGTGTACTGTGGAATTCCTTGCCGTCCTTCCTCCATTTATTAAATCAAATGTGATCATGCTATGACCACTATTGCCAAGTGTCCCCAACACCCTTATCTCTTGCACCAGATCTTGCATAAGACTAAGGACTAGGTCCAAAATAGCTTCCCCTCTTGTTGGTTCATGAACCAGCTACTCCAAGAAACAATCATTTATTTCATCTAGAAACTTTATTTCTAGCATTTCCTGATGTAACATTGATCCAGTCAATACCCGGGTAATTGAAATCACCCATTATTACTGTGATGTAACTTTTGCTAGCTTCCCTGATTTCTTTCAACATTTCATTATCCATCTATCTGTTCATTAAGGCCAGGTGGTCGGTAATACACCCCCATTGCTATTTCCTTCCCCTTTTTACATGGAATTTCTACAGCATATTTTATTTCCTGCAAAACTTTAATCTTATGTGACTCAATGCCCTTTCTAACATAGAGCGCAACCCCTCCACCAATTTGATTTACTCTTATCATTGGGATATAGTTTGTACCCAGGTATCACAGTGCCCCATTGGCTGTCCTCCTTCCACCAGTTCTCTGAGATACCAATCATATCTAACCTCTCATTTAGAGCTATATATTCTAACTCTCCCATCTTATTTTTTAGCCTTCTAGCATTTGCATACAAGCATTTTAGAGGTTGTATTTCAATCATACTAATCTGGTTATCAGTTGATAGGGATAATTTGGAATCTTTCAGTTCTGAAATTAAGGACATCTGGGTAACTTTTATCTTTATTAGAACCTCTCTGTTTGGATGTCCTAACTTCCCTGTTTTGTTAGTATCCTTCAAGGATACATTCTTCCAACCCATGTGCTCTTGAGTGACTGTCAGCTTTCCCCTATTATCTAGTTTAAAAGCTACTCTATCTCCTTTTTAAATGTTAATGCCAGCAGCCTGGCTCCATCCCAGTTAAGGTGGAGCCCCTCCCTTCTCCAGAAAGTTGCCCAGTTCTTGACAAATCCAAAATTCTCTTCTTTGCAACATTGTCTCATCCATGCATTTAGATTCTGGAGCTCTGCCTGCCTTTTGGGACCTACGCATGGCATGGGAAAGAATGTTACCCTGGAAGTTCTGGATTTCAACTTCCTATCTAAAAGCCTAAATTTGGCCTCAAGAACCTCCCTCCTACATTTTCCTATATCAGTGGTGCCAACATATACCGAGATAGAAGACTCCTCCCCAGTGCTATCTAAAACCTTGTCTACATGGCACATGAGGTCCACTACCTTTGCACCAGGCAGGCATGTTGCCAGGTGATCCTCATGTCCACCAGTCACCCAGCTATCTACATGCCTAATTATTGAATCACCCACTATAATGGCCATCCTAACCTTTCCCTCATGGGCACATGGCCATGGAGAAACCTCCTTAGTGCAAGATGGTGTTACATCTCCTGGTGGAAAGGTCCTAGCTACAGGATCACTTCCTGCCTCACCCAAGGTAATGCTCTCCTTCCTCTATGGCAGCTGAGAGGCTGCTAGACTGAAAGTATAGCTTGAATACTACATCCCTGTAGGTCTTGTCTATGTACCTCTCTGTCTTCCTTATGTCTTCCAAGTCTGCTACTCTAGCCTCCAGAGATAACACTCATTCCCTGAGGGTAAAGAGCTCCTTGCACCTAGTGCACACGTAAGACCTCTCACCAAAAGGGAGAAAATTGTACATGTGACACTCAATACAAAAGAATGGATAAGCCACATCTTGCTGTTGGACTGCTGTTTTCATCTCAGTTTTAAATTTTTTTTTAGTTATTTAAGTTGTTTTTAGTTGCTAGGGATACTGGTATACTAATACAACTATACCAAATAAGTTTAAGGGATTTTATTCACCTCAAGATTAATTACTTTCAGGGCCTTAACTCATCTATTCCTGGTGAGGATAATCAGCTGAATCTAGAAAGGAATTTGAATATCACTCCCCCTTTAATACGTGTAAGACACTATAAAGCTAGGATTATGCCTGGGGTGGGTGGGAGTCGGGGTGGGAAGGAGGGAACTAATACCAAGTAAAGATTGGCTTGCTACACAGTTCCCAGTGACCAATTTCCTGGGTGATTCACACAGCCCTTGCTTTGATAGAGGGAGCCTTTCAAAAAGCCACTTTGATCTGTCACTTGGCTTTAACAGCTATTTAAAACAATTCAACACATCTCTTGCCACTTATCTAGAAGGCCTTTTTGTAAATGTTCTCTAGAAACAATGTATTGCTTAAAGAATACTGACCCTGTTTTTCCTTTTATGCTAAGTTATATTCTGATTTGATTTAAATTAAAGCTCTTTGCTGATACTAGGCCCTGATTGAGTATAAAATTTAAACTAGAAGCTCTCTGCTGGGTTTCAAATTTAACCAGAAAGTTCTATGCTGGGTTTTAAATTTAAACTGAAAGCTCTCTGCTGGGTTCTGAATTAAAACTGAAAGCCCTCTGTAGGGTTTTACATTTAAAATGAAAGCTCTGCTGGGTTCTGAATTTAAACTGAAAGCTACCTGCTGAGTTTTTTAATGTAAACAAAAGCTCTTTGCTGATACTAGGCCCTGACTGAGTATTACATTTAAACTAGAAGCTCTCTGCAGGATTTTAAACCAAACTTGCACCTCTATCAGATTCTCCAACACCATCTACCCTTAATCAAATGACACCCAATCCTATCTGGCCTAATTTCCACAAATTGACTCTTAGGGGCTTGTTTACAAAGCTGCGGTTTCCGATCATTATCAATGGGGCCGCGGATCCGATAACGATTGGAAACTGCTACCGCGGCTTTGTAAACAAGCCCCTTAAAGAACTAGACAGAGTGATCTCCAGCATTAACACCACTACCTCTAGTCTTGACCCTTGCCCAGTCAGCTGGCTAAAAGTAGCCTGCACAGAACTGGCCCATATATTCTTGATATGGTCAACATGTTACAAAGAAAGGGACTTATGCCTAACTTCTTAAGCGAGCCTCGATATGTCCAATATTGAAAAACAAATCACTGGACAAATTATGCCCATATCCTATAGACCAATATCCAGCCTGACATTTTTGGCTAAAATCATTGAAAAAATCATCCACTCTCAGCTACAGGATCACATTGATATATATGTGCCCTTAGGACTCTTTGATAACCTCAAAAAGATCATTGATAACCCTAAGAAAACAGTCCTTATAATATTTCTAGATATTGCAGCTGCTTTTGGCTTGATCAATCATACAATCCTTATCGAAAGACTCAAGTAAATTGGATTATATGGCACCACGTTACTATGGTTCCAATCCTACCTTGTTGACCGATCCCAAGACAACAGACATCAAATTCCTTCCCCCAGAAACAGGGTTCTGCCCTCTCTGCCCACTTATTTAACATATACTTACAGCCCATCTGCCACCTTATTCAGGAACATAATATTGAATATTCCTTCTATCCAGATGATGTGATGCTGTACCTCCCGCTTGATACAGCACATCCTAATTTTACCAGCATCATCTTGTAGCTTTTACCAAAATCTCACAATGGTTAAATGAACATAATGTCAAAATAAATTACAGAAAAACCGAGGTCCTTTTTGTGTCAAGAAATCAGAATTTTACCCCACCACCAAATCTAAAAGTTGGGAATATATCACTCTTAATAAAGAATGAAATCAGGTACCTTGGTGTTATCATTGATGGTTCACAAAACTTAACAACCCACCTAAAAATGACGCTAGTATAATCTATAACAAATTAATACTCCTCAAACACCTAAGGCCCCTGCTACCACACCAGGACTTTAGATCAGTACTCCAAGCTATGGGACTCCCCCACATTGACTTCTGCAAAACCCTCCTTCAAGGGCTCCCAAGAGAGGCAATAAACTATCTTAAAATAGCTTATCATGTTGCTGCCAGGATTATTGCCAAAGCAAACCCATCAGAACAGATTACTCCCATTTTATTCAAGCTACATTGGCTGCTCATACATAGCAGGATCAAGAATAAAATACTGATGACTACATTCAAACTAATAAGGGAAGTATCACCATCCTATTTAACCAAACTCATAAAAAGCCCCTCAAAAATCAGGCTAACAAGAGAGTGTAGCCAAAACACTTTACTTGTACCCTCTTCTTACCGAAAATGACCAATAGGGCCTATAGTTTCACTGCTCCAATATTATGGAATTCCTTACCAGATAAACAGATCCACTATTTACCTAATAACCTTTGGGAAAGATCTCAAGACACATCTTTTTATAGAACATTTGAGCATATCCGAAGATATGCAAGACCTATTCCCCACATAACATCCTCCCTCCAATACTAAAACATGGTACGACAGTCATGTTGTTATCTGCCTTACATCAGAATTAGTTATACCCACATGATGTAATATTGAGAAGCTCTGTAAATAAGCCTACATGTACATACAATTCTTTTTGTACTTATGTTTCTACCTGTAAATATGTTACACAGTTTTATTACATCAACATGTTGCATACTCCCTATTTGCACTCAATGTTTTCTGATGTTAAATGTTACGATGTAATTGTTCATTATTATCTATAAAATGCTTTGATTTTCCTGAAGGAAGGTATATAAAACCATTCAATAAATAAATAAATAAATTTAAAAAATGTGTGATTTCAATTACCCCGGAACTGGATCAGTGTCATGGCAGGACCTGCTAGGGAGATAAAGTTTCTAGATGAAATAAATGGTTGCTTCTTGGAGCAGCTGGTTCATGAACTGACAATAGGGGAAGCCATTTTGGACCTAGTCCTTAGTGGTACACAAGACCTGGTGCAAGAGATAAGCTGTTGGGACCATTGGAAATAGTGATTTATAACATGATTGCATTTGATTTCATAAATGGAGGAAGGACGACAAGAAAATCCACAGTACTGTTTTTCTAACTTTCAAAAGGGAGACTATGATAAAATGAGGAAAATAGTTAAGAAACAACTAAAAGGAGCAGCTGCAAAGGTTAAAGATTTACATCAAGCATGGGCGTTGTTTAAAAATACTATCTTGGAAGCCTAGACCAGCTGTATTCCACACTTTAAGAAAGGTGGAAGGAAGTCCAAAAAACTCCCAGCAGGTGACGTCAGAGAGGCTGTTGTAGCAAAAAAGCATCTTTCAAGAAATGGAAAAAGGTGCCAAATGCCGAAAACTGGAAACAACATAAACATTGGCAAGTTAGATGCAAGATATTGATAAGGCAGGCAAAGAGAGAATTTGAAAAGCTTGATGTGGAAGCAGACACATAATAAAGACGTTTTCAAGTACATTCATAGCAAAAAACCCGTGAGAGAGTCAGTTGGACCATTAGATGATAGAGGGATAAAAGGGGCACTAAGAGAGAACACGGCCATAGCGAAGAGACCAAATGAATTCGTTGCTTCAGTCTTTACTGAAGAAGGTATAGAGAAGCTACACATGACTGAAATGGTATTTAAAGGTAATGCATCAGACGAATTTAAAGAAATATTGATAAACTGGGAAGATATATTACAACTATGTGATAAACTAAACAGTAGCAAATCACCTGCACCAGATGGTATACACCCAAGGGTGCTGAAATAACTGAAATATGAGATTGCAGACCTACTATTAGTAATCCATGAACTATCATTAAAATCATTTATAGTATCTGAAGATTGGTGAATGGCCAATGTGATGCCAATTTTTAAAAAGGGTTCCAGGAGTGATCCTGGAGACTACAGGCCAGTGAGCCTCACATCAGTACCAGGCAAAATGGTAGAAACCATTATAAAGAACAAAATTACTGAACATGTAGATAGTCATGGTTTAATGGAAGAAAGCCAAAATGGCTTTAGCCAAGGAAGAACTTGTCTTACTAATCTGTTATATTTTTGTGAAGGTGTGAATAAACAGGTACACAAAGGTGAGCTGGTCGATATAGTGTATCTGGATATTCAGAAAGCCTTTGACAAGGTCCCTCATGAGAGACTCTTGACGGTGTTAAAAAATCATGGGATAGAAGGCAGTGTACTATTGTGGATCAGGAAAAGAACCACAAAAGAGAGCGAAGCCCTTGCAGTACAGAAACACAACACAGGAAGCGAGTAGCGTATAGAGGTCACAGGTGCTGTTATTGTAGAGTCCCCTACACATTTCAGCAGTTGCCTTCTTCAGGAGGTATGCAGTTATGCACTCTATTACTGCTAGAAGTTAATTCTACATGAAAGAATACAGAGATATATTTGCACAATAGTGGTTCTCCCAAGGACTCTCACAGAATGCACAATTGTATACCCCCTAAGAAGGCAACTGCCAAAATGCGTAGAGGACTCTTTACAATAAAAGCACCTGTGACCTCCATATGCCACTTGCTTCCTGTGTTGTACTACTGTGGATTAGGAAATGGTTAAAAGTTAGAAAGCAAGGGTAGGCCTGAATGGCCAATTTTCCCAATGGAGAAAGTGAATAGTGGAGTACCCCAGGGATCTACGCTGGGTCTGCTGCTTTTTAATGGGAATAAGAAGGGAGGTAGTCAAATTTGCAGATGACACAAAATTATTCAAAGTTGTTAAAACCCAAGAGGATTATGAAAAATTGCAAGAGGACCTTGATAAATTGGAAGACTGGACATTCAAATGGCAGGTGAAATTTAATATAGACAAGTGCAAAGTTATGCACCTAGGAAAGAACAACCCAAACTATGGTTACACGATGCAAGGTTTCACATTAGGCACCGTCACCCATAAAAAAAATGTAGGTGTCATCGTGGATAACATATTGAAACCCTCTGCCCAGTGTGCAGTGGCGGCCAAGAAAGAAAATAGAATGCTAGGAATCATAAGGAAACAAATGGAGAATAAAATAAAGGATATTATAATGCCTCTGTATCGTCCCATGGTGTGACCGCACCCTGAATATTGTGTGCAGTTCTGGTCACCATATCTTTAAAAGGATATAGTGGAATTAGAACAAGGTACCGAGAAGAGCCACCAAAATGGTTAAGGGGATGGAAGGATACTTCTATGAGGAGAGGCTTAAAAAGTTAGGGCTTTTCAACCTGGAAAAGAGACAGCTGAGGGGATATATGATAGAGGTCTATAATTTAATGAATGGAGTGGAACGGGTAAACGTACATCGGTTCTTTACGCCATCAAAAAGTAGAAAAACTAGAGGACAAGCAATGAAGCTTACAGTGTAACCCCTTTAAAACTAAAAAGAGAAAATACTTTTTCATTCAATGCATAATCAAATTCTGGCATTCGTTACCGGAGGATTATTAAAAGCTGTTAGTGTAGCTGGATTTAAAAAGGTTTGGACAAATTCCTGGAGGAAAGGTCCATAAACCATTGTTTATGTTTATTAAAACTTTATATACCGCCCAATACGGTTAGCATCTGGGCGGTTCACAATACATAAAATCAGATTAAAAAGAGAGCTGCGAAAGGAGAATCAGAGAGGGAACGCCATAAAATCATACAGAAAAGAGATGAGGACAGAGAACAGAGTGGGGAACAAAGGTGGCAACATAAGGGAGGAGGGGAAACACATCGACAATACAGAAGGGTGGAGGAAAGAAAGGGATAAGGAACTGGCATGGTTAAAGAGGACTCAGGTAATTGAGGTACTTGCCCCAATACAAGCATTATGGAAACAGAATATTGAGCTTGATGGATCTTGATGTGACCCAATATGGCATTTCTTATGTTCTTAAAGCGCAATATCATTTTGTTATATTTAAGGTATGAGAACATTTCTAGGGAATTTTTTCTCCCTGACCTCCCCCATTCTTCCTTCCCCTTCCTCTTCCCTCTTTTTCAATCTGCCTGGGTCAGAGTTTGTTGGTTTCACCTCATCTTTGACCAGGTAGGATGTGTTAATTAGCTTTTATGGTTCTTAAGGCCGAAGTCTCGCATTTCGCACCAGAAGGGAATAGCTGCCGAGCCTGGAGTGAAGGCAGCACAGCAAGCCACCCAAGATGTTAAGGTATGCTTGCCACGCATGCCTCCACTGTGTGAGCCTGGGATTTGGCACCCCCTCTTGGCTGGCACCCAGGATGGACCGCATCCACTGTCCTGCTTTTGGTTCGCTACTGCTTAAGGAAAAGGAATACCAGGGATGGAGTTCATTTTCTCCATCCTGTCTAAGCCTGATGGTATTTGGTTGTAGGTGAAGGGCTCAGAAGTTATTCTGGCCAATTTGAAAGAAAATGTATTAGGGTGTAATTTTCCTTTGCAGTGCTACTTTTATATTGCATGCATGCATTGTGCCTTTGAGTCAGTGCTGACTCCTGGCAACCCAGAAGCCCCTGGCTTTTCTTGGCTGTGTGACAGGCCTTTCTTCTGAGACAATGGAGGGTTAAGTGACTTGCCCAAGATGTGCTAGTGGGAATTGAACCCTGGTTACTTAGTTATCAAGCCAGTGTTCTAACCACTAGGCTACCCCTCCACTCACTTTCATGTTATAGGTTAACAAAAATCTCAATCCACGAACACTTAATATGTTTTCTGTAGAGAACTGATGTTAAATACTAAAAAACCTTTAGACTGACTTCTGACCAGAACCAGCTAATAAAACCCTGCTGAGAGTTACTGAGACTGGCTTGGTGTATGTGTAAGCAGGGAAGGTTGCTGGCTGTGCTGCATGGAAGACCCCAGAACATAAGTTAGTGTGTCCCAGTGTTCATGCATTGTCAGCATATTACTGTGAACGGGAGATTCACCAAGGGCTTAACGTGAGAGCTATACTAAAGGAAGGAGTTATATATATATATATCTTCTTGATGAAGTGTGCTAGAACATAAATTAATTCTGGAACAGCGTTCAGGAGTGTCATGCAGTGAGTGGATTGACATCAATTAGCAAAAGCTTTGTTGTTAGAAGTGTCAGATGTATTGGGAATAGGGGAAGGAATTAAAGTAACACCTCATCAGAACTGTGAGCAGAACGTGCTAAAGGTGCATTGGCGCAGTTTGTTATTTTTAGTCTAGGAAGTGGATATATTTTAATTCCCCTATTCTTTTCTTTTATTGAAAGTTAAGGCTACTGTAGTAAACCTTTCCAGCCCACCTAAGTATAGCAGCACATTGTACTGGTCTGTGATAAGTAAAGTATGCCTGTGAGTCCCAAACCTGAGTGAACATTTGTAGCTGTATTTTCAGAAATGTCAAAGTAGCCACATTTTACTGGGGCAGAGTCCAAAAGCTCTCAGTAGACAAACTTTATTTTTTAACATTGAGCAGCAAGCTGAATCTTAGCAAAGCAGAGGTTCAAATCTCACTGACACGCCCCAGGATCTCGTACAAGCCATTAAAACCTTCATTGCCTCTTGTACAAACTTACATGCTGATGATGACACCTTTTCCCACACAATTTTGTGTGCTACCAATGCAAGAGCAACTTTTGTGTATGGCCTAACTGTGTGCAATGCCTCAAGCAGCAGCCACACATTTAAGTCCAGGAATAATTGCCATGGCTTCAATATAGCTGTGATTTCTGCCAGTTTACATCCAGTATTTTATAAATACATGTAGTGGTATGCTTACTAAAGGATGTTAGTGGCTATCACAGAGACAACGCAGATTTATCACTCGGCATTAGCAGCTAACTTTGGCAAAAGGCAGATATCACAGGTATATTTCTGTGATATCTACTTTTCATGTGTTGGAGAGGTGGTACGTCAGTAAATTATTTTAAAATACAAGCCTATTTTAAAATACAAGCCTAATACTGGACTTAACAGCACAATTTGACATATTTGATCAGAAGCTTTAACTGCATTGTTTATTTATAACGGAGTAAATGGAATGCTGCATTAATGGTTTATATCCTTTGAGAAAGGTAGATAAAGCCTATAAAGCCATTCCAGATGAATCTTCTGCTTGTATATCTAATCTAATCACTCTGTATGCCCCAGCTCGGAGTCCTTACTCAATTCATAGAAATTGGCTCCACAACCCTCCCCCATCTAAAGTGAAACTAGAATCCTTGCGGCAATCTGCATTTTTTTTGCTTTAGTTCCCTCATTCTGGAATGGCCTTCCCTCTCCCTTATGTCTAGAAGCAAATTTTAAAATTTTCAAGATAGCCTAAAAACTCACCTGTTCAAAATTGCTTTTGAAGCCCCCTAGGCCTGGGTTATGGCAGTGTTGCTGTCAGTAGAGTTTGTATGTCTTAAACGTTTTTCCCTCTTCTGTTAATCCCCTACTCCACCCTTTTCCTACCTCTATACTTCTTTTCCCCTCAAGCTTTCCTCTTTACTTTGTTAGACTGGAGTTCCTTTATTATTATATATATATTTTTTTTTGAAAACTGCATTGCTGGTTTATATGAATGTGGTATATCAAATAAAGGCAAACATAAACATAAACAAACATCTTTTGTAGTACGTGGACCTGTATCAACTGCTAAAAGAAAGAATATTGCTTTTGGAATTCCTTGAGGTTCCTTCTTTCTATAGTTCTTTTTAATATTTATCTTGTACATCAAGTATTTTTAATTGAGGAGTGTAGGTTGAAATGTCATATGTTTGCCAATGCCATTCAATTGGTTGTGGGCACTGTTCCCTCTAAGCTGTGCGCGTGTGCGCGTGCACACACCTCGCCGAGCAAGCGCATATACTTTACAACAGAGCGCACAAAAATTACGGCTCTGATTCTGATAGAAAACAACACAGACATCTTAAAATTTAAAAGTTATGATTGTAATTACTAGAAATTTCCCGCTTCATTTAGTAATCGTCTATTTTAATTTAATTTGATTAAAATCAATGTGGTGTACATACTGTATTCTGATGTGTAGTCAAATTTTAAAGTATATAACTCTGAGTGTCGTTACGTGGCGCACAAATATTTAACCTTCCTTCAAAAGCTGCACACAGCTGATATTTTATGTGCACACAGCCTACAGAAAATTAGAGGGAACATTGGTTGTGGGTATGGATGTAGATCAAGGGGATTCCATAAACAGCATTGATAATTGTTTAAAAAAAGTGAGAGTTTAGTTGGCTTGTAATACGTTGATGCTTAATTCAAAGTTTGGGGGGGGGGGTCATTATAACAGTTTTATCTTTTCTCTCTCAAATATCTTTTCTCCCTCAAATAGGTGAATAGTGGAGTCCTGCAGGGAACTGTGCTGGGTCCACTGCTTTTTGACATATTCATAAAACCCAATAGGATTGTGGAAAATTGCAAGTGGATCTTTATAAATTGGAAGACTGGGCATCCAAATGGCAGATGAAATGTAATGTGGACAACAGCAAAGTTATGCATCTAGGAAAGAACATCCCAAACTACAGTATGCAAGGTTCCACATTGGGAACCATCACCCAGGAAAAAGATTTAGGCATCATAGTGGATAACATGTTTAAACCCTCCGCCCAGTGTGCAGCGGCAGCCAAGAGAGCAAATAGAATGCTAGGTATCATAAGGAAAGGAATGGAAAATAAAACAAAGGATATTATAATGCCTCTGTATTGTTCCATGGTGAGACCGCACCTTGAATATTGTGTCAAATTCTGGTCACCGTATCTTAAAAAGGATATAGCATTATTAGAAAAGGTACAGAGAAGAGCCACCAAAATCGTAAAGGGGATGGAAGGATAGAGAGGCTAAAAAGGTTAGGGCTTTTCAACCTGGAAAAAGAGACGGCTGAGGGGAGATATGATAGAGGTCTATAAATTAATGACTGGAGTGGAACGGGGAATACATAAATCGATTGTTTATGTCAGCAGCATATAAAAAGACTAGGGGACATGCAATGAAGCTACAGGGTAATCTATTTAAGACTAATAAGAGAAAATATTTTTTCACTCAACGTGTAATCAAACTCTGGAATTTGTTACCGGAGGATGTAGTAAAATTTGTTAGTGTAGCTGGGTTTAAAAAAAGGTTTGGACAATTTGCTAGAGGAAAGGTCCATAAACCATTATAAAAAGGGAACCAGGATTTATTTTATTTATTTATTTACATTCTCTTATATACCGCGCTATTCTGCATCGGTGCGGTTTACATTGAACTAAGTGAAATTACATTGAACAGGGCATTATAACTTGGAGATAACTATTTTACAGGGAACATGGGCTATGGAGGGTTAGGTGGCTTGCCCAAGACCACAAGGAGCACCTGTGGGACTAGAAACCCCAGTCCTTCCGGCCCAAGGTTGCTGTCCTCTAGTGGGATCATTGCTTGACCCAATACAAGCATTGAGGAACCTGTATCTTTTGGGGAGACTGCTAGGTAGTTATGACCTAGATTGGCCACTGTTGGAAACAGGATACTGAGCTTGATGGACCTTGGTCTGACCCAGTATGGCATCTTATGTTCTTATCTGTCATGGTGAAACCAGTTTTTTATAGTCTGCACTAACTTCATCCAACTACATTCCTATTGGCCTGACCATGACTTGCATATTTATTTACCATTTTTCAGACAAAGAAGCACACAAGGAATTTTACTGCCAAAAGTCAGCATATCGGGGAAGGAGGAAAAGGAAAGAGGGAGTGAAAAGGGGAAAGTAAAGGGGCTATAGATGTTGACATAACAGAAAGTGTCACCTAACCCCCCAGGCTCCTTGCAAAACGCTAGCTGGAAAAGCCAAGATTTGACTGATTTCTTAGATTCGTTAAATGAAGTTTCCAGGTAGGTGTAAAGTGGTAGGGAGTTCTGAGTGAAGCACCTTTATAGGCAAAGGCAGAGGCTTGAGAACTGTCTAGGTGGAGGCAGGAGGGTGGGGAAGGGAGAGCAAGGTTGCCTGAGAAGAATGAAGAGAATAGGATGGGCTATAATATGTGAGGTGACAAAAGAGGTATGGAGAGATATTGGTGTGCAATGCCTGGTTGATTAAAAAGAGGATTTTAAACTTGATGCAGGCAGAGATCAGAAGCCAGTGCTATGAGACAAGGAGAGGAGTGATGTGATCAAAACAATAGGCACCCAGCAAGAGTTTGATCATGGTGGACTGAATGAGTTGAAGGTGTTTGAGGGAAAACAAAGGAGGATCTCTATACAGAGCATTAGAATAGCCCGTATGGGAAATGACCAAGGACAGGATCAGGGTACGAAGATGAGTGAGGGGGAGAAAAGGCTTAACTGTCCTGATGCAGTGCAAAGTGAAGGAGGAAGAGTCCATGGCAGCATCAAGTTCGGGCTTGAGAGATAAGAAGGAATCTAAGGTGTCACCCAGAATTACTACTACAACTACTACTACTAAGCATTTATAAAGTGCTACCAGGTGCACGCAGCGCTGTACAAAGAAAACACAAAAAGACAGTCCCTGTTCAAAAGAGCTTACAATCTAAAAAGACAAAGCAAGAAAAGGAGTAGAAAAATATAAGAACAAGGGCAAAGAGACAAGAGCAGGAGAGACAGGACAAAGGAAAGAGGTAAGAACAAGTGTAAGAGGAAGAAAGAAAGGTGAAATAAAAGAGGGGAAGGAAAGAGAACAGCAAAATCAAGAGCCAAAGGCAGAGGCGAAAAGATGAGCTTTTAACTTGAGTTTGAAGAGGGGCAAAGAAGATGCCTGATGTATAGACAAAGGAAGTATATTCCAAGCGTAGGGAGCAGCAAGGTGAAAAGAGCGGAATCTGGAGTTGGCAATAGAGGAGAAGGGCATAGCAAGAAGCAACTGGGAAGAAGAACGGAGTACACAAGGGGGGGAAATAGGGAGAAATGAGAGAAGAAAGGTACTGAGGAGCCACAGAGTGAATGCACTTATAGGTCAGAAGGAGAAGCTTAAAGTGAATACGGAAACGGATAGGGAGCCAGTGAAGAGATCTGAGGAGAGGAGTGATGTAGGCAAAACAAGGCTGACGGAAAATCAAACGGGCAGCAGAGTGCTGAATAGACTGAAAAGGGAAGAGATGAGACTGAGGGAGATCAGCAAGAAGGAGGGTACAATAATCAAGGCGGGAGGTCATTAGGGAATGGATGAGGGTTTTAGTAGTGAGCTCAGAGAGAAAAGGGCGGATTTTGCCAATGTTGAAGAGAAATGAGTGAAAGGTCTTAGCGATGAGTTGGATATGAGAGGAGAAAGAGAGCGAAGAGTCAAAAATAACACTCAAATTGCGAGCAGATGAAACAGATTGGAGAACAGAGCCATCAACAGAGACTGAAAAAGAAGAAGGAGAAAGGGAAATTTTAGGAGAAAAAATGAAAAGTTCAGTCTTGGCCATGTTCAATTTCAGGCGATGATGGAACATCCAGGCAGCAATGGCAGAGAGACAGCAAGAGATCCGGGACTGGAAAGCAGAAGAAAGATTAGGAGTAGAGAGATAGATTTGGGAGTCATCAGCATAAAGATGGTACTGAAAATCATGAGAGGAAATAAGCGCACCAAGGGATTGGGTATAGAGAGAAAAAATAAGGGGACCCAAGACAGAACCCTGGGGGACACCAATCGAGAGCGGGGTAACAGAGGAGGAGGAGCCACCAGAACATACACTAAAGGAGCGATGGGAGAGATATGAGGAGAACCAGGAGAGAACAGAGTCCCTAAAGCCAAGCGAGGACAAAGTGTCAAGGAGAAGATCATGGTCAACAGTGTCAAAGGCAGCAGAAAGGTCAAGGAGGATAAGGACAGAGTAAAGGCCTTTAGATTTAGCCAGGTACAAGTCAATGGAGACTTTGACAAGAGCAGTTTCAGTAGAGTGCAAAGGACGAAAACTGGATTGTAAGGGATCGAGAAGAGAGGAAGTCAAGACAACGGCGGTAAACCGCACGTTCGAGCAGTTTAGAAATGAAAGGAAGGAGAGAGATGGGGCAATAATTAGAAGGACAAGAGGGATCAAGTGAGGGTTTCTTAAGGAGAGGCGTGACCACAACATGTTTAAAGTCAGCCAGGACAGTAGCAGTGGAGAGTGAAAGGTTGAGAATATGAGAAATGGAGGGGACAACGGTAGAGGAAATAGAGGAGAGGAGATGGGAGGAGATAGGATCAGAGGAGCAAGTGGTGAGCTTGGAGGAGGAGAGAAGAAGAGCAGTTTCATCAATAGAAATTGTGTGGAAGGAAGAGAGGGTAGGATGAGAAGGGGGGAGAGAATGAAAGCAGGAAAGGGAAATCAGGGATTTAGAGGGAAACTAGAGAGTGATCTTATGAATTTTATCATGGAAGTAATCAGCCAGAGCCTGGGCAGAAAGGGAAGGAGGGATCAGAGGCGGAGGCACTTTGAGGAGAGAATTGAGAGCAATGCAGAGACGGAGAGGATCAGAGGCATGAGAATTAATCAGACAAACAAAGTAATCTTGTTTGGCAAGAGCTAAAGCAGATTTGAAAGAGCAGAGCATGAATTTGAAATGAAGGAAATCGGGGGGCGGAGCCTGATGTCCAGCGGGTAGGACGCTTTGCGTTGAAGCTCCCGAGAGGCCTACTCAGAATCCTGACTCAATACCTATATAAATTTACTATTTCGCTCCGAGCTGACCGGGGCACCTCGGGGGGGATGGCGGCCCATAAACCAGCGCGCTTGGACTTCGGGGTCTCCTTCTTCTTCTCACGGAAAACGCTCCAAAACAGAGGTGTCCTCCCCACAGAAGATGGTTCCATTTCGTGAAAACCCCGCAATGCACCTGGAGATTTTGGAGGAAATACGCGGCGTGAAGGAATTGGTGCAGTCCAATGGAGAAGCGCTTCGAGCCATGCGAGAAGACTTTGGAGTGCTCCAGGACCGACTTGAAGGTCTTTCATTACGGCAGGACAATATGGCGGGGGTCCTCGACTCGCACGAGGTGCGCTTGGGCAAACTGGACAAGGCTGAGCGCCAGATACAGAATCTTCAAAAGGAGTTGGAAGATAGCAATAATCGAGCCCGTCGCAACAATGTGAGGCTCCTCGGAATGCCGGAGGGGGTGGAAGCAGGAGATATAAGAGAATTCTTGCTCAAAACTCTTCCCTCCTTGCTGAAGATCACTTTTCACAGAGAACTGGAACTCGATCGAGCACACCGTGTTCCTGCCCGCATGGCGCTCAACCGCACGACCCCCCGGCCTATTATCTTTAGCTTGCTACGATATCAGCAAGTGGAACAAATTTTACATGCTGCCCGAGCGAATCATCATTTGGAATTTGAAGGTCGTAAGTCTCCTTCTTTCCTGATTTGGCAAAACCTACCGTTGACCGTCGGAAGAAACTCCTTGCTCTTCGCCCTCGACTTCAACAGCTACAGGCTCGCTTTGGCCTGTTGTATCCAGCGAAGCTCCGAGTGACTCTCCACAACCAGACCAGGACGTTCGAGGATCCTGATCTACTATCAACATTTTTGGACTCCAAAGAAGCAGAGCAGATGCGCTAATCCCAAATCTTCTTATCTGCCGGCTCTGTCCGCCATTTTGAAGGGCCCGATGCGGCGGTCATAGCCCAGCACAGAAATAGCCTGGACTTTCTTTCTTTCTCTGTATGACTTTTGTCTTTGGTCTCCTATCCCTTCATGATGTGTGCCTCGGTCGGATTCGGAGCACGCACAGTCCTATAGGTTATGTGTTTTTTTCAATTTCGGCCTTCTCTGGGGTTTCTCCCCGCAGACACATGGTCGCCAGTAATTTTGGGGTTTTGCTTCTCCTCTACCGTACTGCGGTTTTCTTTGTTAATGTGGGGCGCTTCATTGTATTATATTAGCTTATTTTTCCTATGTCATGTGTACAGCCAGATACAGTCAGTTTGAGGGACACAGTGAAATTATGTGTGCTATCATGCTCAGAATTTTAACTTTTCTGAATGGCCTTATGTAAAATCTTATTATTCATCGTCAAAGGCATTACTGGGTCCACTCAAAGGAAAGAAAATCCTTAGCTACTTAGCCACGAGCATGTTGATTTGGTGTTTCTTCAGGAAACGCATTACACTCTGCTGAAACACTGAAACTCAATGCTTGGCCTCACATGGTCGCTGCCTATTCTCCCACCGTTTCCAAATGGTACGGGATAGCCATTCTGGTTAAGAAGTCTTTGCACGCTACTGTACCTGATATTAGCGCTGACATGGAGGGTAGATGGGCCCGTGTACACCTTGAGGTTGGAGATAGTGAATTCACGTGTATTTGCACTATGCCCCGAATGTGGACAACCCTGCTTACTATACAAGTTTTGCGCAGTTGGCCTCGGCCTCCGCCAATGCTCCATTAATACTTGGTGGCGATTTTACTCAAGTGTTCCCTCAATCTTTTCTCCTCAAACAAGGTGCTCGTTGGTTGGAAGATCCAGTACCGAGCAGACCTGTGTGGCTAGATATAGTAGCGGGCCTTTGCTAACCGATTTCTCTTACCTTACTCCCTGGTATGACTCTCTCCCATTAGACTCCCACTATCCACCAATGCTTTTCGACACTTTAGGTGCCTTTAATACTCTTATGCAACCTTTCGACTCCCGACTCTGGTCAGTGCAACTTCAGCATTGCATTCGGAGCACTAGAGTATTCCCCGCCATCGGCACTCTCTGCATAGGGTTGATTGGAGACTTCCGATCTCTCGGTAGTTCACCGGGTGTAGCATCCAATTTTACTAAACCTTATGTAATGCTATCACTAGAGATACCTCTATAGCGCAGAAAGTATGGGAGAGAGAATTGCATGTGACTTTGACCTCGGAGCAATGGAGCCTTATCTGGAGCAGAGGGACACGGGTTCCCGACCCGCCTCACTCACTCAGACCCTCTTCTTTCTAGCCCACCGGTGCTTTTACACTCCTCACAGATTAGACAAATGGAACACTACTCAGGGTAATGGTTGCTGGACACGTCCTGCGGCCATTGGTTTATTGCTTCATGTTATGCATGAATATCCCGCACTACAGTATTACTGGCGTCGGTCTGGGGTCGTATTTAGTCTATATCACACTCTCCGGAGTCCCTTTCTTGGAGGATTGTGGGACTTCGCCCAGTTGCAGGGTCCCCCTCTCTCCCAAAAATGGCTTATCTCCTTTCGAACTTTATGCTTGGCATTGCTATTTCCCTAATTAAGTAATACTGGGAAATTAGTTCCCATCTGAGCCTCAATGAATGGTGGAATCATGCCTGTCTCTACAGTAAATATGAACAAATACCTCGTCTGTTCGCTTCCTCCGTTCAGACTCCTTCTCATTGGTCTCAATGGAAGATGCTCAATGAATATGTACATTTTGCTAAAAGCTCTCATCTGACTGTCTAACTTTGTATATATCTCTGTCTCATGATCATGCTGTATTGTGGATACTTTTTTGGTCGTTTGATGTATAATCACTGTTAATTGGAAGCGCTCACATGCTGATACAAACGGGTAGAGAAGAAGCACCGGGGTGGGGGGTAATGGGTTTACTTTTCCTTATTGTATACTTGTTTTGTCTCTTTTGGTGTGTTGTTTCTTTTGTTTGTTGCAAAATGAAAATAAAAGTTTAAAAAAAAAAAAAAAGAAATGAAGGAAATCTTCAGGGGAGCAGGATTTGAGCCAGGTACACTCAGCAGAGCGGGCACAGGAGCGAAGACAGCAAATAGTGGGAGAAAGTCATGGTTGAGGTAAGGAACGCCTTACAAGATGAGGGATGAGAGGAGCGAAAACATCCAGAGCTGAGAAGAGTGCAGCATTATAGGACATCACTGCCATATCAACAGACTTGGAGGACAAAACAGAGGAGAGAGAAGGAGAAATGGTAGAGGAGAGAACCAGGGGATCAATGGCAAGAAGGTTCCTAAAAAGAGTGGAGGAGACAGGACAAGGCAGGGGGGGAGGGAGGTGAAGATTAAAGGAGAGAAAGTGATGATCAGATAAAGGAAGAACAGTATTACTGAAGTTAGAGGGAGAGGAGCAAGAAAAGAAAACCAGATCCAGAAAATGGCCATGAAGGTGAGTGGGGGCAGAGGAACAAAGTTGAAGGCCAAATGAGGAGGTAAGAGAGAGGAGCTTTAGGGTAAGAGGATCAGAGGGGTTATCAACATGGATGTTAAAATCACCAAGAATAAGAGTAGGGGAGGTAGGGATAAGAAAGAGGGAAAGCCAAGAGTCAAAGTCAGAGAGAAAAGAAGAAAAAGCCTTGTCAGGAGGATGATAGACAACAGCAATCCGGAGAGGATGTGGGGCAAAGAGGTGAATATAGTGGACCTCAAAAGAGAGGAAGGAATGAGACTGAGGCAGAGGAAGAAGTTGGAAATGACAGGAGGGGGTGAGAAGAAGGCCAAACCCACCACCACGTCCTGTAGGACGAGGAGTATGGGAGAACTTGAGACCACCAAAGCAGAGGGCAGCAGCAGAGGCGGTATCGTCAGGGAGGAGCCAGGTCTCAAAGCAAGAAGATGAAAAGTGTTGGAGAGGAAAAGATCATGTGTAAAAGAGAGTTTATTAGAGACAGAATGTGCATTCCAAAGGGCACAAGAGAAAGGGAGAGAGGAAGGGGAAAGAAGGGGAATATGAATAAGATTGGACAAGTTGCGAGAGGAACTCAGTACAGAAAGAGACAAACGTCTAGGAGGGGAAGGAATAGGGGTGAAATCACCAGAAGGGCGAAGTGGAGGAGAGGGAGAAGGAGAAGCTAGAGGGATATGGATGAGATTAGCCAGACTGCGCATCACAAAGGAAGGTAGAAGTCAAGGGAGCAGCAAAAGGGAAGGAGGAAGAGAGACCTAAAGTGGAGCCAAAGTAAGGACAAGAAACGAGGAGAGAATGAAAGCAATGGGGTTAGGAGAAGAGAGTAGGTTAATACAACATCAGAGGAATCAAAGGATACAATAAGTACAAAAGGCAGTGAAATACCAAACAATCAGGAGGCAAAGGGAGCAGACAGTCAATGATGCAGCGGAGGATCCCAGGAGAGGATGACAATAGCAGAGGGAGCAGACATTGATGCAGCAGGAGAAGGCCAAGGTGCAGAAAGCCACAGATCCAGAGCAGAAAGACCGCCTGCGGACCTTGCCAGTGGATACAGTTCTCAACTAATAAAAATCACTCCAATCCAACAAATTTCCTTTGTGGAAAATAAATTTGATGTCAAAATCTAAATGGTGTGAATATTGAGGTAACTAGTAACACCGGTGTTTAGAACTTTTGTTAGTAGTTAGTATTATTAATAGCCCAGAGGCAATGAAAATGAAAATGAAAAACAAGCAGCTGGCTATTCTTTGAGAAGATAAGATTTCAGAATTTTTAAGCTACGAAAAGCTTCTTGTTGAAATATAGGTTTTAATAAGTTTTCTGTGCAATAGTTTTTTGGACATTTGGTAAAAGAAGTTTGGTGTTCACATTGGGACAACAGAGAGAAATGAGACCACAAATTGAGCACGAATAGTGCATTTGAAGAAGTTCAATAAAATGTTTCTTATGACGAACATATGGTAGTAAAATTGAGATCCTCTCAGTAGTTCCTTAACTTATTTAGTGACGGAGAACGGGTGTTTATTCTGAAAAATTCCAGGGTGGTTGCTGATGTTATCTATGCGCTGATGCTCAAAAATATCTTTTGAAAAGCATTTTTAAGCGCTATATGGAGCTGAAACCCCCTGGGCTATTAATAATACTAACTACTAGCAAATGTTCTAAACACCGGTGTTACTAGTTACCTCAATATTCACACCATTTAGATTTTGACATCAAATTTATTTTCCACGAAGGAAATTTGTTGGATTGGAGTGATTTTTATTAGTTGAAAATTGTAATTCACCCTGCAAGGACCGAAAATTTTTTTGAGTGGATACAGTTCAGCAAAAAAGACTCCACAAACTCCCTGCTGTTTTGGTAGTTTGTATGTTGAAATAGCCGTATGATTTCTCCCGCAAAAGCATCCCGCGCCTAAGGGCCACACCAAAGGGCCCTCTGGCGAGGCTCGCAAAGTGCGGGTGCGCTTGACGGCGGCAGCTGATGATCGGTAGGAAGTCTCCTCCCCAGCCCTGATTGGAGCAGGCAGGTCAGCCAGAGAATGCCCCGCTCACGATTGAGTAATGGGCTGCTTGATGTGATCAGAGTCAGCTGTTTCTGTTTAAAGTAGGCAGTCAGATCTTAACAGATATAGTCATGAAAATCCAAAGGGGTATTATATTTCAAGAGAGGCATGATTGTTTACCTTTCAGTTATTCTCTAAATATTCAGTGTAGTATGCTAATGAGATCATACCTTTGGATAGGGAAGTGTCTGGGGACATCCAGTCCACCAGAGAAGGTGCCAAGGATAAAAACAAAAACATGATCACAGAAAAAAAACCCTCATGGCCTATCTAATCTGCTCTTCCATTTCAACCACTACAACTTCAGTAAATTGACCAAGTGCCTGAAGGAGGAGTTGGCAGGGTGGGAGGAGAGAAGAGAAGTGGGATTGCAATGGGCTAAACTAAAGGAGGCAATAAAAGGGGCAACAGATACATATGTAAGGAAACCAAATAAAAACAAGAGGAAAAGGAAACCTATTTGTTTCTCCACAGAAGTGGCTACATAAATAAAGGCAAAAACCACAGCTTTCACAAAATTCAGAAGTTCACAAATAGGAACACAGAAAAGAATAGAGGATCAAACTAAAAGAGACAAAAAGAGAAATAAGGATAGCTAAATCAAAGGCAGAAGAAAAGATGGCTAAAGATGTGAAGTGTGGCGACAAAACCTTCGCCACACTTCACATTCAGGAGAGGAGGAAAATCAGAAGTGTAATTGTGGGATTCAAAAGTGCCGGAAACGGATTTGTGAAAAGTGACACTGAAAAAGCAAAAATGCTAAAGAAATACTTCTGTTTTTACTAAAGAAAATCCTAGAAAAGGACCACCTATGACTGACAAATATACAATTTTATTTATTTATTTATTTGACAAGTTTTATATATCGCTTTTTCCTTCAATCAAAGTGGTTACATCACATCTCAAGGACATACAAACCACTCTATCTTACATCAAAGTAGTATATACATAAAACAGAAAATGACATGACATACATAAAGTTACATTTAACATAAGGTAGAGTAATACCTCTATACAGAATGAAAGAACATCATATATTCCGAAGGGAGAAGATGTTTCATTAGACTCGCATGGTCCTACGCCTTAAAACAGCAGCAAAAATTAAGTAATACAGAGGTAGATATCTTACCGCTGAGGAGTATGATATTGGGAATGGAGTAGATACCACACTATTCACAGGAGATGATGTGTTTGAACAGCTTGCAAAACTGAAAGTGGACAAGACCATGGGACCAGATGGGATACACCCCTGGATACTGAAAGAGCTCAGAGAGGTTCTTGCAGGGCTGTTAAAGGATGTTTTTAATAGATCCTTGGAGACATAAGTTCCATAGGACTGGAGAAGGGCTGATGTGGTACCTTTTTACAAAAGTGGTAATAGAGAAGAAGTGACAAACTACAGGCCTTAACTCGGTGGCAGGAAAAGAAATGGAGGCGCTCCTGTAAGAGTGAAAAGTCTTCTTTCTCGAAACCAACAGGTTGCATGATCTGAGGCAACATGGTTTTACCAAAGGACAAACTTGCCAAACAAATCTGATTGAGTTCTTTGACTGGGTGACCAGAGAACTAGATCATGGGCATGTGATGGATGTGATCTAACTAGATTTCAGCAAAGCCTTTGATACTGTTCCTCATGGGAGGCTTATCAATAAACTCAACAACTTGGGGATGGGTCCCAAGGTGGTGAACTGGATCAGAAATTGGTTGACTGACAGATGACAGAAGGTGATGGTAAACAGAACTCACTTGGATGAAAGGAAGGTGACTAGTGGTGTGCCCCAGGGTTTGGTCCTGGGACCAGTGCTGTTCAATGTATTTGTGAGTGATATTGTGGAATGATTGAATGGAAAAGTCTGTCTTTTTGCAGATGACACAAGCATTTGCAACAGAGTGAACTCCCCTGAGGGAGTGGATAAATGAGGAAAGATCTACAAAGACTGGAATGCTTGGCAGTTAAGATTTAATGTGAAGAAGTGCAGTGTGATGCACCTGGGAAGCAGAAATCTAAGGGAACTGTATGTGATAGGGGGCGAAAGATTGATGTGCACAGACCAGGAGAAGGGCCTCGGAGTGATTGTTTCTGATGATCTCAAGGTGGTGAAACAGTGTGACAAGGCAGTGGCAAAAGCCAGAAGAACACTTGGTTGCATACAAAGGAACTACCAGCAGAAAGGAAGAGGTACTAATGCCACTGTACAATGCTGCTGGTGAGACCTCGCTTGGAATATTGTGTACAGTTTTGGAGATCATATCTCGCAAAGGATATAAAAGGACTGGAAACAGTTCAGAGAAAGGTGACCAAAATGATTTGGAGTCTGCATCAGAAGACTTATGAGAGAAGAGACTTGAAGACCTAAATATGTACACTCTGGAGGAGAGGAGAGGAGAGACAGGGCAGATATGATTCAAACCTTTAAAATCTTAAAGACTGTTAATGAACAAACAAATCTCTTCCAAAGATGGGGAAGCTGTAAAACTAGAGGGCATAACATGAAGCTGCAAGGGAGTAAACTGAAAGGCAATGTCAGGAAATAGTTTTTCACTGAAAGGGTGGTGGATGCTTGGAATGCCCTCTTGATGGAAGTGGTGGGGGAAAATACAGCAACAGAATTCAAAATGGCATGGGACAGACACAGTGGATCCCTTTACAGCAACAGGATAAAATAAAAATAAACATAACGATCTCTTATATCTGAGCAAATAGGGGTGACCTACACGGAGCGGTAGGTATGATAGAAGATCTTGTGTGATTGCATGATTGCACAGATAGGCTAAATAAAGATGTTAAAGAAGAGGGGGAAGAGTGTAGAGCCTTGAGGAACACCCTGTTGTAGTTTGAATGGGGTGAATGTGTTTCTTGCTACTCATACATGTTGCTGGTGTTCATAGAAATATGGCATAAACCTCTTTAGAGTTGTGCCACCAATTCCTATTTCTTGTAAGTGATGAATTAGTGCTAAGTGGGGTACAAAGTTAAAGGCTGTCATGATATCCAGGAAGAGTAGAGTGAAACCTTGATGATCGAGAGCTAGCCAAAGGTACAGCAAGTGCCTATCCACAGGGTGGCCATCAAGCAGTTATGAACACTTCCAGTACTTAGTGAATGCAAACTCCAGCTGCAAGAGAAGTGGTTACAACTGCCTGACATGCTGGTGAGTGGGATGCAGTCCCAATTGTAGGAAGTAGTGGCCCTATGGTAGGGCATCAGAGATCTATGTAGTGACCTCAGGAAAGAAAAGACTACCACCCTACCAGCAATAAGATGACCAGTGCTCAGAAAAAGAACATCTCCTACCTCTCCGCTATGGTGCACTGTTATGTCATCAGTTATTAGAAAGGACAAGATCATATCACCTAAAGAGATTTCAGCCAGAGGATATCCACCATTTCTCCGTTCCCATAGTATTTCAATTACTCTGTGATAGAGCACTTTGTATTTTGCAATTCAAAAATGTCTTGTGCTCTGTGTCACAAGGTCTTCTGTCTATCCCGACTGTTGCATTGGTTTGCAAGATGGTTATGCATAACCATGTTTTTTTCTGAGGAACTCTTTACCTTGAGCTATGCAGAATCTGTCTTGTTATTTTTCTTTTCAAAAAATTTTGAATACTTATTTTTTTAAGAAGGCATTTTCTCTTTAATTAGTGTATGTCTGTTAATTTTGTTTCTGTTAGAGGGTCCTGACTATGGATTTTTATTATTGTCTTGTAAGTTTTGTTGGTTTAGTATTGGGGAATTTTTTTCTTTTTGAATGAAATGTTATGTTATTGGATAGTTTGTTTTATGTAATTGACTATTATTATGAGTGGGTACTATGCAACATATTAGATCTTAGATGGCATGCCTATAGGTGGAATAAATCTTGTAACAAAATAATGTCAAGTTATGCTATCCATCACATCATAACTTTAGATGGGTAAATAAATAAATATCCATATAAATTTATGCAGATTCTCAGTGATGCTATATGTTTAGGTGGTGCCACTGAAAATTCACAATAAAACCAATTATGGCTAAATATATAAATATATCCATTTAAAGTTAGGCACACTTAGTTGGCACCACTGAAAATTCACAGCAGCACCATTGAAAATGTATATATAACTTTAAATGAATAACATAGCCATTTAATATTATACCTACTGGGTTTAAAAACGTTTTGGTCAAAGTTTCTGGAGGAAAGGTCCATAAACTATTATTAAAGAGGACTTGGGAAACCCACTGCTTGCCCCGTATTCTGAAACCCCACGGTCCTACATTGTACTAAGAACATAAGTAATGCCATACTGGGACAGACCAAAGTCTATCAAACCCAGTATCCTGTTTCCAACAGTGGCCAGTCCAGGTCACAAGTACCTGGCAGTTTCCCAAAAAGACACACAGGTTCCACAATGCTTGTATTGGGGCAAGCAGTGGATTTCCTGGGTCCTCTTTAATAATTGTTCATGGACCTTTCTCCAGGAACTTGTCCAAACCATTTTTAAAGCCAGGTACACTAACAGCTTTTACTACATCCTCCGGTAATGAATTCCAGAGTTTGATTATGCATAGAGTGAAAAATATTTTCTCTTATTAGTCTTAAACGGATTACATTGTAGCTTCATTGCATGTCTCCTAGTCTTTCTACTTTTTGATTGTGTAAACAATCAATCTACATTTACCTGTTCCACTCCATTCATCTTAGAAGTCTTCCCGCCCTGCTGCAGCTGCCTGCAGCCTCATGCACATGTTTGTTGTGGACCATTGCTGTCATCAGCAGTGACTGGTCTCACAATGCCTTCCTTGCTCCCAAGTTGTTTGGTCAGTGGGTGTAAGCGACACTATTTAATGGACTGGCTGTGTGCTGTCTGTGCTTTTGACCCCAGTGAGACCTCCGCTTCTGACCATGCTCCTCCAGAACAAGCTCAGTATTTTGCTTCTTCCCCTCCCCCAGTGACTCCGTCTCACATCCCTGCCTATGGAGCCCTGTTCCCCTCATCCCCCTGCCTGCTTCCCCAACAGCTGGGTAAAGAGGACCCTTTCCAGATGGCCTCTGCTGTGGATTCAGACCAGTTTATGCCTGTTTTTTTAAAAGGGCCTGGGAGCTCTGGAAGATAGAGCCTGTCCTGTTGCGAGTTACGATGCCCTCCTCGCAATCGTATACAACACCCTCCTCCTGTAAGTGGCCCAAGGAGGCTTAAGACAGGGAACATTTATCTAAAATAGTCTCCTGGGCTGTTGGGGATGTGGATTCCTGAATATGGGCGGAAGGGGACGGAATGGGGGCATAATGGGGGTGTGGCCAGCATTGTAGACATATAAACGTTATACCTGCATTGCAATGCAGCTAAATAAATAAACACGTAAAATAAATAAATGAAACTAAAGTGTGTTCAGGAGAGGCCCGTATACATCTTCAATGTTTCCCACAGACGTCCATGTTATTCCTACAGAAACATGGAATAAAGGCAGGACTTAGAAAAATTTCTGCTTTTCTTAAAGTGTCCTGTATTGAGAAATGATTGCGACAAGTTTGTTTTGAACTGTTGTGCCTGCAGTCTGGAGGGACACAAGATGCAGGTGTAAAGAAAAGAAAGCAGAGGTGAGGGAAGGTTGTAAGGTATAGAAACAATATTAAACACCCCTACAGAAACACTGAGAGGAGCAAGTGTGTTTATTCTGGCTATGCTGACATTTGCTGTTTGTGAAAATGGAGCTATCCTAGGACTCCTTAACATGTCCTATGTTCTGGAAAATGGGACTGTTCTGAACAACTTGTATTGTATTTTGGATTGAGGGTCATTTACTCTTACTGTTTCTTTGGACTTTACTGCTGCGGTTGATTTGGTAAATTACAATATATTGTTCTCCTGTTTCTCTGACATTGGCATACGTGATACCGTTCTAAGTGACCTACCTATCAAGTTCTTTCCCATAATTCATATCTCACTCGGTGCTCGCTTCCTTGTGGTGTGCCCCAGGGTTCTTCTCATTCTCCACTACTCTTTAATGTCTTTCTTAGCCCTCTAGCCACTCTGATGCAGTCCCTCTGCATTCTTTCCTATATCTATGCTGATGATATTCTTCACATTTTTACTGTTGACAGTTTGGCTCTGGATCTTTCATTTGTAAATAGTTCCCTTTCAGCTATTTCCACCTGGTTATCAGACATTATTTGAAATTAAATCCCTCCAAAAGTACCGCAACTTGAATCACTGGTTCTGCTTCTGGTTCTGCCCCCTCTCTGGCTCCCTCCTTCAGTTCTATTCCCATATCTCTCCATTCTACATTCAAGTACTTAGGTGTTTACATTGATTCTGCCCTTTCTTTCATGGATGTTTATGTTTATTTTATACTTAATATACCGCCCACAACCACAGGTATCTGGGCGGTTTACAATAAGACTATAAAATTTAAAAATTAAAAAATGCTGCAGAAAAGAAAAAGAAAAGGAATGCCATAAATTCAAGGAAACAGGACAGAAAAGAACAGAAAAGACAAAAAAAAAAAAAGGAGAGAGAGAGAACAACAGGGAGAATAAGGGGAAGAGACTCTGATTGGTAGGGACAAAGAACAATACATCAACGTGGAGGTGGGGAAAGGGGGGAAGTGATGGGGGAGAGGTCATAAGCAAGACAGAAAAGGTGGGTTTTTAATTTAGCTTTGAATGCAATAAAAGACTGTTCCAAACGGAGGGCATGGGGGAGTGAGTTCCAGAGCTTTGGGCCAAGGAAATAAAAAGCTGAGGAACGAGTGGACTCCAGGTGGGTGAGGGAAGGGGAAGGAAGTGACATGCGATTGGCGTGAATGGAGCACGGGGGGTGTAAAGATGAACCTGGTCAGCAAGATAGAAGGGAATGCCTGTGTGAATTGATTTATGAACAAACATAAGAAACTTGAATTGAATCCGGAAAGAAACAGGGAGCCAGTGCAAGCATAGAAGCAGAGGAGTGACGTGATGAAAGCGAGAGGCATGAGTGAGAATACGGGCGGCAGTGTTTGGATACGTTGAAGAATGGCGTTGAAGATCACATTAGCACCACTGTTAAATCATCATTTGTTGCCCTTCATCGATGCAAGGCGCTACATCTATTACTTGATCAATCTGCGTTCACTTCTATTCTTCTTGCCACAGTAATTTTGTGCTTGGACTACTGTAACATTGTGTTTTCGGGTCTGCTCCAGCATTCAATGAAGAAAGTCCAATCAGTAGAGAACACTGCTTTGTGTTTGCTTTCATATGCGTGCAAATATGATCATGTTACTCCCCTTCTTATCAATCAACATTGGCTTCTGTTTCCTCAGTGGTATCATTCAAAATCTTGACCCTTATTCATAAGGTACTGTCTGGCAAAGCTCCACTATATCTTTCCTCTCTTATCAATCTCTATGTTCTCTTCTATTGCCTGCATTCCCTTCAGGTACACAAGCTAGTCATTCCATCCTCTGCCCGCATCAAATTTGATTCAACTAGGTGCATTGCTTTCTTTTCACTTGCTCCCTCTTTGTGGAACTGTTTACCCTCCCACATTTGGTTGGAACTTTCCTGTCCAAAATTCAAGTCTTTGTTGAAAACCTACCTTTTTAAACAGGCTTTTGGTCTTTTCACCTCTTAGGCTATATGAGCAATAGGTACAGTCGATTGGGCTGGTGTGTATCTCCTATCGGTTTGTATGGTCTCTACTGCCTGTGTGTTTGTGCTATCCTATCTAACATTGTAGTTGCCTTATTTGTGTGTGCTTAGTTTTATTTTGTAAACCGCTCTGTATGACCCACAAAGGGCAGTATATTAAGACTGAATAAAATATAAACATGTAGAGCTAGTATGTGACTGAGCATGGAAAAGATTCTTTGTTGAATGAGAAAAGCAGATCAGATTTGCAGTCCTGGGATGCCATGCTATTATGTTATACCAGCTGTTGTTTATAGATGCAGGGAATCATTTTCGGAGAAGTATGTTTAATGTGAGTGCAAGTGAGAGTGTGTTTGTGTGTGGTGTGAGGGTTACATGGGAGGATCTGTGTGCTCGGCCACAATGCCTGGCCAGTACCTGGACCATAGGGATCACCACTGCATCACCAGGTGCCAGTGTGATGGGATCAGAAAACTCAGCAAAGGTCGTCTATAGCAAAATATGAAAACATATCCCTGTCAGAAATAAGGGACCAGTAAAACAAAATGCCAAAAATACGGTCAAAACATCAACTTGCCTTAGAGTAAAGCGCTCACTTCTTTCAGGCATTAGCTATGAGATATGTAGTTTATGCTTAAAAGAAGGGAGCACTTTAGGGCAAGTTGATCTTTTCCTCCATTTCTGGCATTTTGTTTTACTAGTCCCTTATTTTTGATAGGAATATATTTTCACATTTTGCTGAAGAGACCCTTTGCTTATTTCTACTGGTCCATAATTAGCATTGTTCAGACTGTTTTCAGAGATGCCCAATGCACAATTAATTGAGGAGTTCTTCTACTGCCATGTGTGCTCTGATGGCAGCTATGTCAGGACAAACAGATCACATTAGACTTGCGGTTATTCTATCAATGACTGCACTGAGCTTACTTTGCAAAGTTCTGGGCGTCCAACAGACTAATACTGGCATCCACATTTAGGTATGATCAGTATTCATGTGTTACTGTCAGTGAGAGGAGCAGCTTAGGGAATGCACATTTTAACAGGGGAGGCAGAGGCGGGCAGCATTGTAGACGTTCATCTTGTCAGAATATCGCAAGAGCGGGGACGTCCCAGTTGTTTAATATGTCTATATCCCTGATTCCAGATGTGCGGGTGCATCCCTACTGGAATCAGGTTTAAAACATCCCTTTCTCCAATTTGGAAATGCCCGTGGCTTGGATGTGAATGTTATGGAATCAGCCTCCATGTTTTCTAACTCTGTCAATGAGGCAAGCTCTTCCTATAACACTCTACTCTCCTCTGCTCTAAGCATTCTCCCTCCTCCCTTCCTATGTCCTGTAAGGCATATCATATCTCAGCTTTGGCTGACCTCCAGATTCTGCTACCTACATTCCTGTGCCTGCTCTGCTGAGCACCTTTGGCTAAAACTCCAGTGACCATGTCAACTTCATATATTTCAAATTCTTGTTTTCCTCCTTCCAGTCTGTTATTGCACTTGCCAAGCAAGAGTACTATATCAACATGACAAACTTTCTTGCCTCTAATTCTCATTGATTCACCCATCTGATTATGGATGACTACTTTCATGATAATGTTTACAAAATTTGTATTGAGTTCTCCACCAGATCACCTCCACCACATATTCTCCCAATTCATTATTACATCCTTCCTTCAAACACTTTCCCTGTTTCTTCCTTTTCTAAAAACGATGAGGAAACTGCACATATTCTCTTCTCCTCCAAAAACTCACTATCTGCTCCTTTGATCCCATTCTCATCCAGCTACTCAGTTCTCTCTCCTGCTGTCATCCCTTCCATTTGTCATAACTTCATTCTATCACTTTCCACTACAATCGCTCCTGCTGCCTTCAAACATGCTATGGTTACATTACTCTTTAAGAGAGCTTCGCTAGACCCTACTTGCCTTCCACTTATTTTCCAAACTCCCTCATTTCTTTTACATCTAAACTACTCAAATATGCTGTCTACTGTTGCTGTCTTAACTTTCTTTCATTCCGAGCTGTTCTTCGTTCACTTCAATCTGGCTTTCATTCTTTACATTCTATAAAAATGGTCCTTGCCAAAATCTCCAGTGATGTATGCCTGGCCAGATCCAAGGGCCTTTACTCAATCCTCATCTTTCTTGACCTATCTGCTGCATATGACACTGTTGATCACCACCTTCTCCTTGACACTTTGTTCTCACTTTGATTTCAAGGCTCTATTCTGTCTTAGTTTTCTTCTTATAGCTCTTTTAGTGTACGATGTGGTTTATCTTTCTCCACTGATTTTCCACTATTGGTCAGTGCACCTCAGGGCTATCTCTTGGAATCTCTTCTATTTTTCTATACTCATTCCCTTGGCATCCTAATCTTCTTCCACAGCTTTCAGTACCATCTTTAAACTGATGACTCTCAGATATATCTCTCTACACTAGAAATTTCTCCATAAATCCAGGCTTGAATCTCAGCCTGCTTGTCTGAAATTGCTGCCTGGATGCTCCACCAGCATCTGAAACTGAACACAGCCAAGATGGAGCTTCTTATCTTTTCCCTTAAACTCATTCCCCCCTTCTTCCTTTTTCCTATTTCTCTGGACAACCCTATCATTCCTCCTGTCTCCATACCTCATAACCTTGTGGTCATCTTTGACCTCTTTCTCTTTTTCTCTCTACATATCCAATGGACAGCTAAAATCTGTCATTTCTTTTCACTATAATATCAGCAAAATGTGTCCCTTTTTTCTGAACACACTACCAACATTGTTATCCACTTTCTTCTTACCTCCCACTTAGATTATGACAAGTTGCTCCTCACTGGTCTCTTGCTTAACCATCTTTCTCTCTCCTTTAATCTAGTTAAAGTTCAGCTGCATGAGCAATCTTCCACTAGGGTTGATACACTCACATAACACCTCTTCTTCAGTCACCTCATTGATCCCGGTCTGGAACTTATCCAGACAGCAGCGATATTCGGTTTGCTATCCGGGTGAGTTATCTGCATACTGTAACGTAAGACAGAGAACAGGCTCTCCTAAGTTGTCTGGAGAATTTATCCACATCATAGATTGAATAATATTGTTATCTGGATAAATTCTGGTACTAACTGCATTAGCCAGATATTCAGCACCACCCACTATACGGACAGTTGCACTGAATGTCTGGGTATTTTGTAGTTGCAGTGGCTGGCGTTTAAAAGAAATCACGGACCATCATGGCTAAATATTGACCCATACACATATTTGGTAAGATGCACATCAAATGGAACCATTTGCAAAAGAGAATGTACAGAACAGCAGCATCACGGGGGTGGGGGAGGGGGGACAGAGTTATTGACAGATAAGCAGTGATATGGCTATTAGTGCATTTAAATGGAGAATTTTGGAAACCTGCACATCTATAAAGCACAGATTAAGGAATCATCATACAATGTTTGTAAAATCAAGGTGGTGTTTAATGCCAGAGAGATAAGCATAATTTCACCTCAGTCTCTCTTCCCAAGCCAAGGCCTAAATGAGACCTTACCTGAAAGTTACATTTGACTCAAAGCAGGTGTTAATGACAAAGGGAAAATTCTTCAGGTTATACGTGTATTGCTGTTCTAAAATACAGAATGCATGTATGCCTTGAAAATTCACCCAATCCACATCCAGAACATGGCTTTTTCAAATCCATGTATGCTTCCAAACATACTATAGAATCTCTATAAATGTTGTTTGCTCACATCCACAGTCATTTCCTTATAGCTTAGTTGCCAAAGATCTACAAATGCAGAGGAAACAGAGCTACTGATGATCTGAAAGGAAAGTGTTTAATATTCTGAACACTCATCTGATTGGCATATTTGGATGCATGTCTACTGTTTGAATGCACCAATGCACAGTCATGGGGATCAACGTAGAATTGATTACTTCTGGTTGACTAACATCTATTTACTATTCTGAAAAGGTTATACATTTTACTTGGCCTTTACTGCAGATTTTCAATCAAAGCTAAACTCAGAAACATATCAATCCATATGTATTAGGATCGTTGGTTCATTTCTAACTATTCAACTGGAGTGTACCCATTAGCCCAATAGCAAGTATAGTGTCTCAGCAAGAGGACGTGAGTACATTTGGCTGTGGTTATAACTCAGGATACCTCTGGAAAGCTCTATACCCTGAATTTGATACACTCCATTTGAAGCAAAGGCAGAAAACAAATTTGAATAAAAGAATGACAGCACTCAGTTTATTTTATAATCAGATTCCTTTCAAATGCTACCAATAAGATAATGAAATACTCTCAGATTCTTTCATTCACTTCAATATATGTCAGTCTTTGTTCATAGTGCACTTGCTTGATCTGAACCTTCCAAGCTGCAGCAGAGATAAGGCACAGGAAGATACAATCTGCCCGATATTCAAAACAATTAACACAGTTAGCAGAGCTGCTCCCCGCGTTAATCGCGGTGAATGGGATATTCAGTGGAGCTAACATGGTTAGTGCTATTGGATATCCACAACGTCTGGCTCTACACTCCTTGATGCTGACCACTTAGCAATGGAGCATATCGGGGGTGTTCTGGGGCAGAGCAGAGGTGGTGCCGATCGGTAACCAGTCAGCATCGATATTGAACCAGTGCCTGGTTAGCGATATGCAGTGAAAGCCAGCTGCAGGTAACTCTGACCTAACGTTCGCCACATATTGCTAGCCGGGCAGTAGCTCAATATCGCGGCTCACTGGTTACCAATCTGCAAGAGCTGTGAACCCACATAGTCATTCCTGGGACGAATATGACCCCTGGCATTGAATATCCAGGTTTACTGTTTATCACTGGTGGCTAGCTATGTTAGCAGTGCTAGTCGCCAGTGCTGAATATTGGGGCCAATCGTCTTATCTGATTTTCTCCTTGGCTAGTTGCTTCTTAGTAGGCTTGCTTTTTATTACTGAGTTATGCAGCCTTTTTGTAGGGGTATTATGTAAAATGGTGATAATATTTCATGAATAGCAGGCAAACATATGAGCATCCAGCCACATACATCAATGTAATGACAGATTAGCAACAGATAAAATGAAATCATAAATTATACATTTGTATAATGTGTAGCTCAAGCAAATGTATTTATTTATTGCTAAATAAGTTAGACATTTTTCCTGAAGTAATTAATTTAGAGGGTCATTAATAAGAGTTAGTGCATGTTAACATCATTACCACATGCGATCTTCTGCAGAGCCCACTGAATAAAATGGACCAACAGTACGTAACCCATGATAACAGTATTAGCACACGATAAGGGGCATGTCTACTAAACTGCAGAAAGGTTTGGGTGCTGCGTTAGCTGCCAAAACTGCACAGTGATGCAAAAACCCCCATGGTATCTGCAGGGGGCATTCCTGGGTTAGCCCCTGCAGATACCACAGTGGTTCTGGATTGACTGTGGAGACCCGGATTACCTGCTAACGTCCGCCACATATTGAAAGGTTCTGTGGTGCCTGGTCCCTGCGATAAATCCTAGGGTAGCGATTGGGTGCACAGAGCTGCCAGTAGCTCTGTGGCCCGATCACTACTGTGCTCCATAAAAAGGAAGGATTGGACCTCCCCCTCTACAATATTGCCAGTGCTGTGGTGTTGCAATCTGTAGCACCGACAATATAAATTTAAGAAAAAAAAGTACTGGCCCCCCTGCAGTACCAATGTCCCCTTGACAGTTCCATATCCCCATTGGGAGCAGTTCAGGGGGGATAAGCGCACTCCCCAGCCAATCTAGCCAGGTGGGGAAATTCTTCTCTCTCCCCACCCTCCCAATCTTCTAAAAATAGTCTCAACCTAGTCAGTCGGTAGGCACCGTCCCCTCCTTCCTCTGTTGTAAAAGGAAGATCCCAGCTAGCCAGATGGCTAAAGTAGGGCTATCACCCACCCAAACCCATCCAAAATCCTACCTTATTCAATCCTGGTGGTTTAGTGGGACTACAAGGCAGGAACAGTCCTTTACTCTCCTGCCCTGTCATTGATCCGTTTCAAAATGGCCAAGATCACAGGGTGCTGCCCCCTAGCATGAGGCTAGGGGGCACCACGAGATCATGACCATCATTGTGAGAACCATTGAGGAAGCAGGAGTGGACTTCACAAAGATGGCCGCGATAATGTGCAGAAAGAACTGGAGAAAGTGAAGCCTCAGGAACCAAGCATACTTTGCTTAAGTAGTTTTTAAAAATATCATTGGGTGATATATTATCCAACTTAGGGAAGTTAAGGGCCCTTTTACTAAATGCCTCTATTTGGTTAATGCTTATTTTAGCATGTGATAAATGCCCGAGGCCGCCGGGCCGGGTCCCGCGGCCAACGGTAACCTGGGCCCGGGCCCGGCCTCGGCCGTGTCACGTGGCGGGGGTTTGCGGGGGGGGGGGAAGGATGAGAGCGGCAGGCTGGGATCGCACCACGGCATTGTGGGGTGATCCCATTGGCCGTGTGGCAAAGGGGGGCGGTCCTTAATACTCCGAGGAGCCGCGTGGCTCTGTCTTTTTGCCGCGGCTCCTCGGAGAGAACAGGCGTGTTTTTGTCCAGGCGCCGGTTCGAGCAGTGCAGGCCTGCTACCGACGGGTTGCTGGAAGACATTGACTGCTGCCGGGTGAGCCGGGACGCGGTGCGAAAGGGGTTTGGGTGTGCGGGAGTTCCAGGTGGGTTGGGGGGCAGTATTTTCAATTTGAGTTCGTGGGTAATTTAAAAATAAATAAATAAGTAAATATCGTGGCACCACGCGGATCATGGGGCGGGCGAAGAAAGGAGTGAAGGGGAAGCAGCGGGCTCAGCCTAGGGGGAGGGGTGTGGAGCCACAGGGTGTTAGTGCCTCCAGCAGAGCACGTGTGGGGGGGCAGAATGCCGGTATGGCTTCCCTGCCAGTTGGTCCCAGGGGTAGGGGAGGCCGTAGGAGCAGGGGGGAGATGGAGGTGAGTGCTTCCACCTCTGAGTCTGGGAGGGGGGGGGGACTGCCGGAGCCCGTGGTCCTGAGCAAGCAGGGCCAGCGCCGGGTGAGGACGGTATGGTTGGGGTTGACAGATCTGAGCTGGTTAGAGCATTGGGGCAGAGGGGCAGTAGCGGTGAAGGGGGGGAGCAGGGGGTGGGGTCGAGGGGTTTACAAGAGGCTGAGGCAAGCCACTTAAGGGTTTCATCCGGGATACCTGGGGAAGGAGGGTTCGCTCCATGGAGGCAGAATGGGCAGGTATTGCAGTACGCTCCAGGGGGGGGTTGGATGTGTGTGCCACATGGAGGGGGGCAGCCGATGGCTATGGGGCCGTGGGGGCCCGGCTGGGGGGATTGGCCCAGTACGGGTTTCCCATGTATGGGGGTCCAAGGGGCATGGGAGGGGCCTCGGTGGGCAGGGGGTGGGAGTACCTCAGCTTGGCAACCCGGGGGAGGGATAGTTTGGGGAGCAGGGCAATATGGCTTGGGTACAGCTGTTGGTGGTTCTTCTCTTCCTCTGCAGGTGCCGGTGAGTGGAACGCCAGTGGTCGGGAGCGCGGGGACCGGTGCAGTGGCGATGGCTCAAACCATGGAGCAGATCGGTTCGGCTGGGGCATCAACGGAGACCAGCGAGGAAGGTGCACAGGGTGAGTGTATTGGGGGTTCGGGTGCGCCAGGCGGTGAAGGAGTTGCGGCTGAGGCAGCGGCGACAGTGGGGCGAAAAGCTAAAGCTAAGTGGAAGCACGGGCGTCGTTGTCGGCGCGGTTCATCGTCATCGTCATCCTCCTCCTCCACCGGGAGTTCGTCGAGTGATTCGGCGGCAGGAAAGGGACGAGGGGACAGAGCGGGGTCTTCGGTGGTACATTGCGCAGAGTTGTGGGAGAGTGTACCGCGCAAGTTGCACAGGCGGATTCGAAAGAGAAGATACATTGATATCTTTCGGCTCTTGGAGGGAAGGAAGCGTTCGGGAGAGAGTCGGAAGAAGCGTAAGGAGGACGAGAAGGCGGGGAGAGTGTGGAAGGTATCCCGTAACACATTGAACTGGACGCGAGCGTTCTTGCGTTTGGCGAGTGTGTGTGGACATTCGGATCCGGAGTTGTATGGCGAGTTGTTGGCGTATGCAGATGCGATTTTGGCTGCATCTCAGGCGCACGAAGGTTGGGCATGGCTCAACTATGATGAGGAGTTTAGGGACATGATGGAGGAGAACACGCAGTTGTCCTGGGGGATGAGAGATATTAACCTCTGGCTGACGCAAATGTCGGCCAAAAAGGTTGGTGGGAATGTCAGCGGTGGACAGGGAAGGTTAGTGGGCAGAGTTCGGCGGCCGGTTTGCGGTCCTTTCGGGCGGCGGGCTCGGTACCGGGATCGCCTAATGGGGGGGCGGCAGGAGATCTCTGTTGGCGCTACAATAAATCGTCTTGTCCCTTCCCGGATTGCAAGTTCCGCCACGCTTGTTCAATGTGCGGGGGGAGCCACGCGGCCACGAAATGTATCAGGAAAGGAATGTCTGGAGCAGGGAGTGGGGGCAAATGAGGGGGTGCTCGGGGGGTTGGCGCCTACCCCCATTAAGACACAGGCGCTGCAGCCATGGCTGGAGCGTTACGGGAGGCGTCAACGTGGCAAGGCGGCACAGTTGTTGTGGTTGGGTTTTTCGGAGGGTTTTCCTATTCCGTATCAGGGGGAAGTCACGGGAGTGGTAGCTAGTAATCCTAGCTCGGTGCGGGTGCTGATTGAGGTGGCCCGTCGAAAAATTGCGACCGAATGCGCATTGGGCAGGGTGGCTGGACCTTTTGATCATCCCCCATTTTCGCCGTTTATCGTTTCACCCTTGGGGGTCATACCTAAGAAGGAGCCGGGGCATTATCGTTTAATACACAACCTGTCCTTCCCGCCAGGGGACTCGGTAAATGACCATATTCTGCCTGAGCGATGTTCTGTGCGCTATGCGCCGTTCGATGTGGCAGTTGACCTGCTGCGCCAGTGTGGCAGGGGGGCCTTGATGGCGAAGGCAGACATCGAATCGGCTTTTAGGCTCTTACCAGTTCACCCCTCGGCATTTCCCTTGTTAGGCTTCCAGCTGGATAGCCAATTTTACTTTGACAAGTGTCTGCCGATGGGTTCTGCGATTTCATGTGCCTATTTCGAGACCTTCAGTTCCTTTTTGCACTGGGTGCTGGTTCAGCGGGCGGATAGTAGTTCTATCGTACACTATTTGGATGATTTTCTGTTTGTAGGCCCAGCATGGAGTGACGCGTGCGCATCCTTGTTGCGATTGTTTCAGGCGATGGCTGTAGAATTTGGGATACCGTTGGCAGCAGAGAAGACGCTTGGGCCGGTCACGTGCCTTTCATTCTTGGGGATCGAGTTAGATTCAATTGCCTTTGAGGTTCGCTTGCCAGCGGAAAAGATTGAGCGACTGAAAGCATTGGTAGCGGAGGTGGGGGCTGCGTCGAAAGTGACGTTGAAGGCTTTGCAGGCGTTGGTAGGGCACTTGAACTTTGCGTGTCGGGTGATCGCGATGGGACGGCCATTCGCACGGCGGCTGTCCTTGGCCACGGCGGGGGTGCAGCGCCCGCATCATCGTATTCGGGTGACGGCGGGGATGCGGGAGGATCTGCGGGTTTGGAGTGCTTTTCTTGCGGACTTCAATGGTTGCTCGCTAGTCCAATCGGCAGAGTTGTCCAATGTCGATCTGCAGCTCTTTTTGGATGCAGCGGGCGGTTCAGGGTTTGGGTTTTTTTGTCAGGGCTCATGGTGTGCGGCGGCTTGGCCTGCATCGTGGGTGGAGAGTGGTTTGACTCGTAATGTGACCTTCTTGGAGTTGTTCCCGATAGTGGTGGCGTTTTGGGCGTGGCCAGAGAGGTTGAGGAACAGGAGGGTGGTCTTCTGGTGTGACAATACGGCTGTAGTGCAGGTGATCAATCGGCACTCTCCTAAGTGTCCGAGAGTGGCTGCTCTCATGCGGGTTTGGGTGCTTGCATGTCTGCGCCTTAATGTCACGGCTAGAGCACGACATGTTCCGGGTTCGTGTAACTCCATTGCTGATGCTTTGTCTCGTTTCCAGTAGGCGAAATTCCGGGCTTTGGCTCCACGAGCGGACGAGACGGCGACGATAGTGCCGGAGCACCTTTGGCAGCTTGGGACCCTGAAGTGATGGGGTTGTTGCGGTCTTCTGTTGCTCCAGGTACGTGTGCGGCCTATACTCGAGGATATGCCAAGGTATGGGCTTTTCTGCAGAGTAAAGGTTGGAGTGGAGGGAGAGTAGATGGCCAGCAGGTGGGTGCGTTCATAGTTTGGGCGAAAGGGCAAGGCTGGTCGCGGTCGACTGCATGGGCAGCAGTGGCGGGATTCTCCTTTTTCAGCAAGGTGGCCGGTTGGGGTAACCCCAGTGCTTCGTTTTTGGTAAAACGGCTGTTGGCGGGGTGGGTGCGCGAGAGGCCCCGGGGACGGGATTGGCGGCATCCAGTTTCTCACGAGTTGCTCTTGAAGATATGGAGCGTGTTGCCGGAGGTGGCGGCGTCGGAGTTCGAGGTGGTATTATTTCGTGCTCTGTTCGTGACGGCCTTCTTTGGCGCATTTCGGGTTAGCGAATTGGTTCCACGGTCCCACCGGCAGGAGGCGCTGGGGGGTTTAGAAGCGCAGCATGTAGTCTTAGAGGCGGCATCGGTGCAGATCTATCTCAAGCGGTCGAAGACTGACCAATTGGGTGTGGGACGCAGGGTATTGTTGAAAGCGATCCCGGAGCTGTGTTCATGCCCGGTGAGGAATTTGCGGACCTATGAACAACGGCGGCCTCCGCTGGCGGGCCAATTTTTTCGACACGCGGACGAACAGCCGGTAACGCAGTTTCAGTTTACGGCGGTGCTGCGCTTGGCCTTGCGGCGGTTGGGCTATGAGGAGCGGCAGTTCGCATCTCATTCCTTCCGGATAGGGGTGGCGACGAGTGCTGCAGCAGCGGGTTTGGAGGGGGAGGTGATTCAAAGGATTGGGGGATGGAGATCTAGGGCATATGCGGGTTATGTCCGGCCGGAGCGGCTGTGATCATGACTCTGACTGGAGTGCAAGAGGGGGGGTGCGGGGGGGGGGTACTAATGTTGTGTTTCCTGTTTCAGGTGGGCTGCTGCGAGGTCCGGTCCTGGACGGGGGTTCGATTGGGTGCACAGCGAGCGAATGGTGGATCGTCGGGCACTCCTTTGTGTACTGGGCAGAGCGGAGGGCTCGGCTGCGCCCCCTGGGAGAGCATCTGGGCCTGGCGACCTGCAACGTTCGATTGCTGTGGATTGGAGAGCGGGGCATGCGCTGGTGGCAACTTCTTCCTTTGGTGCGGCAACAAGCGGACAGGTGGCAGCGCCCACGTGGAGTGTTGATTCACTTGGGCGGCAACGACTTATCCAGTTGGACTTGTCGACAGCTCATTCGAGCAGTGCAGCGGGACTTAAGGGAGCTGCAGGTGGAGTGGCCAGGGGTGGCCGTTATATGGTCTGACATTATACCAAGGCCGGCCTGCCGGGACCAGCGGCGGTGGTCGCGTGGCCTAGCAAAAGTTAATCGGCAGATCGGGCGTTGGGTGCAGCAGGTGGGTGGCTGGCAGGTGCAGCACCCCTGGGCGGATGCACATTGTGCGGGCTTGTACCGGACTGAGGGGGTACACCTATCTCCTGTCGGACAAGATCTTTTGTTAAATGATTGGCAAGAAATGTTGGAGCAGTTGGTTGGTCGCAGCTTTATGGGGGTGGGTCGGCGTGAGGATAAGTGAATACCTCGCGCCGGTGGCGGGTAGAGGGCCAGCGCTCGCCCAGGCGGCGCGGCGGTAACTGATTTAGGAGCTGGTGGGGAGCGAAGGAGCTCCCCGGAGTGGGGCGAGACATCCCGGTTGGGGGGTCTCGGCCCGGTAGCGGGGTGGGTGTGCCGGCCTTTGCTACTAGCATGGCGAGGCAGGCGGTGGGGGGGGTGGTGAGGAGATGCTCAGCCTTGCTAATAGTATGGCGGGTGAGGGCATCGTCCGGAAAAGGGGTGGGGGTGAGGTTGATCATGTTTTGCCCATGTTGGGCGGGTTGTTATATGTATTAATAAAGCTGCGACCAAGGTTCTACCATATTATTGTGTTGGTGTATTTGTTAAGTGTAAAAGAATGGGGGGAGATGGGGGAGGAAAAGGGGTGAAGGAGGACGAGGAGGGCCTCCGGGTTATCAGAGTTAATGCCCGAGGCCGCCGGGCCGGGTCCCGCGGCCGACGGTAACCTGGGCCCGGGCCCGGCCTCGGCCATGTCACGTGGCGGGGGTTTGCGGGGGGGGGGGGAGGATGAGAGCGGCAGGCTGGGATCGCACCATGGCATTGTGGGGCGATCCCCTTGGCCGTGTGGCAAAGGGGGGCGGTCCTTAATACTCCGAGGAGCCGCGTGGCTCTGTCTTTTCGCCGCGGTTCCTCAGAGAGAACAGGCGTGTTTCCCGCCCACCCTCCCTATGAGAGGTTGGGGGCGTGATTGTTGCAGCTGGGGGTGGGGGGGTAGAGGGCCAGCGCTTGCCCAGGCGGCGCGGCGGTAACTGATTTAGGAGCTGGTGGGGAGCGAAGGAGCTCCCCGGAGTGGGGCGAGACATCCCGGTTGGGGGGTCTCGGCCCGGTAGCGGGGTGGGTGTGCCGGCCTTTGCTACTAGCATGGCGAGGCAGGCGGTGGGGGGGTGGTGAGGATGATGCTCAGCCTTGCTAATAGTATGGCGGGTGAGGGCATCGTCCGGAAAAGGGGTGGGGTGAGGTTGATCATGTTTTGCCCATGTTGGGCGGGTTGTTATATGTATTAATAAAGCTGCGACCAAGGTTCTACCATATTATTGTGTTGGTGTATTTGTTAATTGTAAAAGAATGGGGGGAGATGGGGGAGGAAAAGGGGTGAAGGAGGACGAGGAGGGCCTCCGGGTTACCAGAGTTACTGGCTGCAGTGAATGCTAGCGCATGGACTTGTCAGCTACCTGTTGCCAAAATGCATATTAAATGGCAATTGCACACTAATGCAGAGAGTGGTCAGGTTGGGGCAGAGTGTGAGCATGGAGAGCACATTAGTACACAATCACCATCAATTGTCAGTTAGCCTGGGTGGATCTAATGATACCTCTATGGGCAGGGCCGGCCCATCCATTGAGCAAGAATGTTGTTGGCACAGGACCCTGCGCCTCAGGGGGCCCCACGCCAACAACATTCTGCACACTGCTCACCTTCTTTAGCAGCACCTGGCAGTTTTAGACCTCTCCACAGCCCATTTCAAGAGCAAGCCCCTCTCCCCGAAGAGCCCTGCTGCAGACTTCAGCGGCCCCCGGCAGGCTCGGCACAGCTCGTTACAGCCGCCGAAGTGCTGCCAAAGTGAAGGGAACAAGAGAAGCTAGCAAAGTAGTCAAGGCAAAGATTCAAAAGGAGGAGGAAATAGCCAATGCAATAAAATGGGGAGGGGGGGGGTATAAGACATTTTTCAGATATATTAGTGAGAAGAGGAAGGGCAAGAGTGGAGAAGTGGCCTAGTGGTTGGGGCAAGATATTTCAGGCCAGAAGGTCAGGGGTTCAAATCCCACTAGAGGACAGCAACCTTGGGCAGGAAGGACTGGGGTTTCTAGTCCCACAGGTGCTCCTTGTGGTCTTGGGAAAGCCACTTAACCCTCCATAGCCCATGTTCCCTGTAAAAATAGTTATCTCCAAATTATAATGCCCTGTTCAATGTAATTTCAGTTTGTTCAATGTAAACCACACTGATGCAAAATAGCACAGTATATAAGAGAATGTAAATAAATAAATAAATAGTGGTATTGTCAGACTCAAGAGTGCAGGGGAGGAATATGTAGAAGCTGATAAGGATAAAGCAGAATTGCTTAACAAATATTTTTGTTCTGTGTTCACAGATGAAGAACCAGGAGCAGGACCTCAGAAAACACCCACAAATAGGAACAGAAGCAAAGGACATCTTGAACAATTTTCAAAAGACTGTGTTCGTGAGAAACTATCTTAACTTAAAGTAGACAAAGCGATGGGACCGGATGGGATACACCCGAGAATACTGAGGGAACTTGGGGACGTTCTAGCAGCTCCACTGACTGACCTTTTCAATGCCTCGTTGGAGTTGGGAGTGGTGCCAAAGGGCTGGAGAGAGGCTCATGTGGTGCCTTCACACAAAAGCGGAAGTAAGGATGTGGTTGAAAACTACAGGCCGGTTAGTTTAACTTCGGTGGTGAGTAAATTATTGGAAACGCTGCTGAAAGAGAAAATAGTGAGGTTTCTGGAGTCCAGCAGATTACAGGATCCGAGGCAGCATGGATTCATAAGAGGCGGGTCTTGTCAGACAAATCTGATTGATTTCTTTGACTGGGTGACCAGGGAGTTGGACTGAGGGAGAGCCCTAGATGTGGTGTATTTAGATTTCAGTAAAGCCTTTGACACTGTTCCTCACAGGCGACTTAAAAACAAACTGAGCACCCTAGGGATGGAACCTAAAGTTACTGCTTGGGTTAGAAATTGGTTGGGTGGGAGGCGACAAAGAGTACAAGTAAATGGAGCTCACTCTGAGGAGAAGGATGTTATCAGTGGTGTGCCCCAGGGATCTGTCCTTGGTCCGATTCTTTTTAACATCTTTGTTAGTGATATAGCGGAAGGACTTTCAGGTAAGGTTTGCCTCTTTGCGGATGATACCAAAATCTGCAATAGAGTAGACACCCAGGAAGGGGTAGATAACATGAGGAGGGATCTAGCTAAGCTTGAAGAATGGTCTAGAATTTGGCAGCTGGGATTTAATGTTAAAAAATGTAAGGTCATGCATTTGGGCTGCAGCAATCCAAGGGAGCAATATAGTATAGGGGGTGAAGTACTTTTTTCCACTAAAGAAGAGCGGGACCTAGGCGTGTCTGATGATCTTAAAGTAGCTAAACAGGTAGAAAAGGCGACGGCAAAAGCTAGAAGGATGCTTGGGTGCATACGGAGAGGAATGGCTAGCAGAAAAAAGGAGGTGATAATGCCTCTGTATAAGTCTTTGGTGCGACCTCATTTGGAGTATAGTGTGCAATTCTGGAGACCGCACCTTTAAAAGGATGTGAACAGGATGGAGTCGGTGCAGAGGGTGGCTACTAAAATGATTAGTTGTCTTCATTATAAAGCATATGAGGACAGACTGAAGGATCTTAATATGTACACCTTTAGAGGAAAGGCGGGATAGGGGTGATATGATTGAGATGTTTAAATACCTCCGTGGCATAAATGTTCAGGGAGAGAGCCTCTTTCAATTGAAAACAAGTTCTGCTACGAGGGGACATGGGATGAGGGTGAAGGAGATAGATTCAGGAGTGATATGCGGAAATACTTTTTATGGAAAGAGTAGTAGATCCGTGGAATAGTCTCCCAGTGGAGGTGGTAGAGATGAGGACAGTAACTGAATTCAAAAAAGCATGGGACAAACACAGAGGATCTCTAAAGGTAAAAAGGGGACTGTTGTAGTTGTTATGGAAGGACAGACTAGATAGGCCATGTGGTCTTTTTCTGTCATCATATTTCTATGTTTCTATGTTTCTAAGAATGCACGGAGCAAGCACAGAGAATCTCAGAGGAAGGGCCTGTTTAAATGAACTGTTAGAACATAAGAACTGCCATACTGGGTCACAGCAAAGATTCATCAAGCCCTGTGGCCTGTTTCCAACAGTGGCCAGTACAGGTCACAAGTACCTGGCATATCCCCAAAGTAGTCAGTTCCATGCTACTTATCCCCAGGGATTCACTGAGAGGAAACCATTGCTTAACTCAATCATGGTTTATGGACTTTTCCTCTGGGAACTTGTCTAAACATTTTTAAACCCAGCTATACTGCTTTTACTACATCTTCCATCAGTGAGTTCCAATGCTTAATTATGCATTGAAAGAAAAAATATTTTTTCCTGTTTTAAAAATATTACTTTGTAGCTTTATGGAGTGCACCCTAGTCCTTGTACTTTTTGAAAGAGTACACATTTGATTCACATTTATCTATTCCACTCTCCCAGAATTTTATAGACCTCTATCATATCTCCCCTAGCCATCTCTTCTCCAAGCTGAAGAGCCTTAACCTCTTAGGCTTTCCTCATAGGAGGGTTGTTCTAGTCCCTTTATCATTTTGGTTACCCTTCTCTGCACCTTTTCTACTTCTGCTATATCTTCTTTGAGATGCAGAGACCAGAATTGCACACAATACTTAAGGTGCAATTGCATCATGGAGGGACACAGAGGCATTATGATATTCTTTGTTTTATTCTCTTTTCCTTTCTTAATGATTCCTAACAATGCAGGAAAGGAATAGAGATTAAAATAATATCATGCCTCTGTATTCCTCCATGGTGAGACCACACCGTGAGTGCAATGGATAGACTGCACAGGCCATATAGTGTTTATCTGCTGTCGTTTTCTATGTTTTTATAATTCCACTTTACCTGTCATCCTCAGTAATAAAGGTTTATTTATGTGGGGCAAGTGTTATAGGGGCATGTTTGCTAAAGACACTGGTAGTGCACATCGGGGAAAGAAAGTTTTCATGTAGGTCCATGCTAACTTTTGGGGGTGTGTGCATCCATCTTCCTTACATTAACATGCTACTAATATGCTGTATCATGCTAACCCACATGTAGCTGCACGTATTTCTACCTCTTGAGGAGGTGTTAAGTGTAACCATGGTAACAGCTATATTCATGATTAGCACTTGTCCAAAATGCCCCCAACCGGCCCAGTCTCTGCCCAATTGTGCACAGGTCCCGACACTAGCATGGAGTGATTACTAAACCCCGTGCTAATGATTAGCATATGTTAGTAAATATGCCCCGTAGAGACAGTCAGATCTAGCAAGAGCATGAATGAGACCGACACTGGTTTTCATTTGGTGGGGCTCTACCATTCTAAAGCATGTAACCATACATGATTTGTCCTCAGTAGGTCTCTGTACATCTTCTGATGTATTCTGATGTGGTTGGCTCATGTGGAATAATAATAGTGTGAATAGGCAGAGAGGAAGTGCCAGTAGAAAAGGTTACAGTCATTTGCTTTTCCAGTCAGAATTATAGCAAGTGATAGGATAATGCCACATTATTTTAAATGTGGGCTCTGAAAGACCCTGTTGACATTTACAGAACTGCTGGAGTTATTTTAAGGAAATACATGACCATTAAGAACCGTGAATTAAGTCAGGATTTTTTTTAACAGAAGTCTAAAGGTAATAAATTAGAATTATCCCCTCTTTAAAAATGCCCAGTTGAAATCCTTAAGCCATAAAAATGAACACTTTTCTGACTTTACATAATTAGGGTTGATGATTTTCTTTTAGATACGTGTTGTTAAGTGATGGAACTTTAAGGCAATCTACTGCATAAAACTAGCAATTTACATTACTTACAACGTAAATCATATGAAACAAACTAAAACATTCACTTTGATATTTCTAGAAAATTGAAATGAACATTGGATAAGTCGCTAAGAACTACAACAGTAAAACTGCATTTACCACTACCCCAATTGACATCAGTTAACATTTGTTATCCATAAAACCATTTGAATGTGCAGTTTTTTCATGAAGGCAAGTTGTAATTGCTAGTTCTTGAGGGTCTTTTGTTATAGATATTGCTTTTATTTTTTAGGTCACGTGTTCCATCACAACATAAAGTAGCATTTTAGAAAGGATGTCCAAGTCAAATCCAGGATGCCCAATACGGAGCATGCAGAAAAATGGCAGGAATGTCTATGTTGCCAGCTGAGTTTTATAACATGGACATCCTCGATGTGGATGTCCATGCTGGTGCCACAGAGTTGTCCCCCTTAGGAAAGCATGGGGCAAGGACATCCATGTCACACAAACCAGAATAAGGGGATGTCCAGTGGCGTGGCCAAATGGAAACATGAGTCCTCATTCCCCATCGGTGTTCATTGTCATATTGAAAAATAAAGGGGGTATTAGTGTAGCTCAGGGATTCTCAACCCAGTTCTTGAGACACACCTAGCCAGTCAGGTTTTCAGGATAATTGTAATGAATATGCATGATAAGAGATTTATATACAAAGGTGGCAGTGAATGCAAATCTTTCTCATGCATATTTATTGTGTTTGTCCTGAAAACCTGACTGATTAGGTGTGTCCCAAGGGCTGGGTTCTGATGTTTGTTTTTAGGGTTTCACGATTAGATTTAATCTTGCCTGTTTTCCTTTTTTAGCTTCGGACTGCTGTACGCAATTTGTGCTCACAGTATCAAGCCACTTTGTTAATTCCCATGCCGTCTGAGTTTTGGGGAGTTAGGATGATGGATTAAATCTTTTCCTTAGTTAAACACATTTTATGGAACCAGTTGCCTGTGCCTTTGCATTTAATATCAGATCAATTATATTTTAGAAAGAAATTGAAGGGATTTATATTTACTCGGGTTTGCAGGGCTGTGTATCACTTGTAGCATAATACAAATGATCAGTAATAATGGTTAGTGAGATTAAGGTTTGGATGTGAAGCTTGGGTTTTATTTTAATGTGTTTTTATTGTTTTCCATATTTCAAATGCGAGTTGTAATCTGCTGAGAATGTTCATGAGAGTGGAATACATGTTTTTTTAAAATAAATCAATCCCTGGTGTAGGTCCTTCTCCACACCCTCCAGACATTTTCCTGACAAAAAGATCCCTTTTCAGATGTCTGTTTGTGCCTGGAGCTGGTATAACTTTTCTCACCGGATGTCCAGGATATTTCTGAGATCATGTGGGGACTTCCAAGTTCTTAGGAATTTATTTATTTAACAGGTTTTTTATCATTTCAGTCAAAGCAGTTTACATTGTAACAAACTTTGTAATATACATTAAACAGAGACAAAGGCAGTAGAGGTTTAAGTGATTTGTCCAAGGCCACAAGGAATGCTAGTGGGACTTGAATGCTGGTCTCTTGCTTTCCAAACCAGTGCTCTAACCATTAGGCTACTTCTCCACTCTATGGAATATTTCCGCCTGTTCATTCTTGGGTGTCCTCAGTCTGGGGATGTCCATAGACCCAGTTTCTAAAATGGCTTTGGAGACATCTCCATGCTTGACTAGGACTTCAAAATAACCTCTGCAATGTCTATGACTCTTTAATGCCACATCCTTGATGCAGATTCACTGAAAAGTATGAATCCACAAATTATGTCATCATTTTGTACATATGATCTACACAGCTACAGAAGCAAATATGCTGGAAGTTATTCCCTGGACTAACCCTTGTTCATTTCCAGTTGTGATCGTAGCTAGGGGTGCAGAGATCATGACTAGATCTCTGTGGGGAACATGGGGAACTGCATCAGCTTGTGAATCATATACCCATGGAGAGTATTAGGTGCCCAGTTGCTTGGCAGAATGGAAGAAGATATGGTAAGCCTCCTTTTCTCAAATCAGATTCTAATAATGTATAATCTCACCCTTAATGGTGTGGGCATGGATGGCTCATGAGGATCCCTGCCACATGCATAATTAGCAACCCATGGTCCACTGTGAACAATGTACTATAAATAATAGTTTGGTGTCTGCTATGCCTGTGAGAGGGGTGGTTTCTAACCATCTGGCACTACTTTTGCTGATTTAGGTGTTGCAATTTAAAATTATGTGGTTGAAAGTCCACTTACCTCTGGGATCTAGGGACTATGCAGGGCCAGTAATACTTGCATTTATGTCTAAGGGATGGACTGAGGTAAGTCTCAGACTCTAAGATCTTAAGTTCAGAAGGAACCTGGAATCACAACAGGGGTTGGGGCCTGAGGATGTGGCTGTGGTTGAGTATCAGCACTTAAATGTTCCCCTTTTGAGAAAGAGTTTTGCTTATCATCTACCTTTTGGTTCCTCTCAGCCTACATCTTAGCCTGTCCACCTACCTGTGCATGACTGGTTGCCAGTAGAGACGCCTGGCTCTGCTTATGAGGGAGTTCTCATCTGGCTGTAACAGGGTTTTCTATCACATCTGGCATGGTCAGGCCACCTGATCTTATATAAACCTTTCTGTTCAAAAAGTAGAAAGACTAGGGGACATACCAGGAAGCTAAATACTGATAATAAATAAATAATAATCAGAACAAATATTTTTTCACTCAAAACATAATCAAAAATCTGGAATCGATTGCTGGGGGATGTAGAGAAAACTATGAGTGTAGTGGGGTTTAAGAGGTTTGGGCAAGTTAAGAACATAAGAAATGCCATATTGGGTCAGACCAAGGGTCCATCAAGCCCAGTATCCTCTTTCCAGCAGTGGCCAGTCCAGGTCACAAGTACCAGTCCAGGGATAAGCAGTGGATTTCCCCAGTCCACTTTAATAATGGTTTATAGACTTTCCTACAGGAACTCATCCAAACCCCTTTTAAATCTAGCTACAATAACTGCTGTTACTACATCCTCTGGTAACAATTTCCAGAGTTTGATTAGGCATTGAGTGAAAAAAAAAATATTTTCTCTGATTAGTCTTAAATATACTGCATTGTAGCTTCATTGCATCTTAGTCTTTCTGCTTTTGAAGGACTAAACAGATCTATATTTACCTGTTCCACTCCATTCATTATTTTATAGATCTATATTATATCTCACCTCACCCATCTCTTTTCCAAGTTGAAGAGCCCTAACCTTTTAAGCCTTCCCTCGTAGGGATATTAAAGGGAACTGGGAAAATCAACTGCTTCATCCTGGAATAAGCAGGATGGAATCTTTCTGTATTAAGAGGGCCTGACAGGTACGTGTCACCTGGATTGGCCACTGCTAGAAATGGGATACTGGGCTTGATGGACCTTTGGTATGATCCTGTATGGCATATCTTGTATTCTAATTTTCTGTCATCATGCTAAGATGGAGAGGCTGTAGTTTTTGGGGAAGATATGCCATAAAGATTCAAATAATGTATTTTAGAGGCATTCTGTATCTCAGACATAAAAAGAAAGGCATTTATTTATTTAACTGTATTTCTATACCGCTTTTTCTTACAATCAAGGCGGTTTCACAGCAAACAATCAAAAGGGGTGATAGTGTTTTTCATGCAGTGAAGGATATATCGTGACTTGTGTGTATGTTGTGTTGTGTGTTTGATTATGTTGAGCTATGTACTCGTACATTGTGCGCTATGATACATCGTGTTTTATAGTACATTCTTTTATACATTTAGTGTTAAGAAACATCATGTGCCGTTATACATTCTCTTTTCAGTGGGTCGGAGGGAGGTATGTTGTTTGTTCCTGGTAGTTAGATCATGTGACGTGTCCATAGTGTTCTATGAACAGCGTTGTCTTCAGCTGTTTGCGAAAGTCTTTGAGGTCCGTCGTTGATCTCAGATCGTCTGGGAGGTTGTTCCAGATTGTAGGTGCAGCCAGGGAGAGTGCTCTTTCTGTGGTGTCCTTGCATGTGTTTCTGAAGTCTCTTGGGGTGCTGACTCAGTTGGAGGATCCTTTTCTTCTTGGGCGTGTGCTGGTGTCTGGTTGTATGAGGGTGTGCAGGCTCTTAGCTGAAGTGTGTTGTTTGATCTTAAATATGTTTATGATTGTTTTGTATTTGATGCGTGAACTGATTGGGAGCCAGTGTAAGTCTTTCAGAATAGGTGTGATGTGTTCATGTCTTGTTGATCCAGATATTATGCGGGCTGCGGTGTTTTGTGCTAGTTGTAGTGGTTTGAGTGTTTGTTTTGCTAGTCCAAGATTGGGTTGCAGAAGTCCAGTAAAGGGGTTATTAGTGCTTGGCATACGGTACGGAAGTGCTCAGTGGCGAGGAGAGGTTTCAGTCTTCTGATGATTCTCATTCTGTAGTATGCATTTTTGATTGTTTTGCTTACATGTGTCTTGAGGTTCAGTTCATTGTCCAGAGTCACTCTGAGGTATTTTACTTCCGATTTTATTGGTATGGTTGTATTTTGTATCTTGATGTCCGGTGGGTGGATGAAGTCTGGGTTACGAGTGATGATTAGTGCCTCAGTCTTGCTGTAGTTGATTGCGAGGTTGTTGTTTTGACACCATCTTGTCATTTGTGTGAGGCAGTTTGTTATTTTAGAGTAGTCCGGGTCGTGAACTGAGATAGTTGTGTATATCATGATGTCATCTGCATAGATAGTATATTGAATGCTGTTCTTTTTCAGGATGTCGCATATTGGCTGGATGTAGATGTTAAACAGTAGTGCTGAGAGTGCGGATCCTTGTGGTACTCCTTGGAGGACTTGTATGGGTTGAGAGGTTATGTGGCCTACCTTTACCTGTATCCGCCTGTCGGTTAGGTATGAGTGGAACCATTTTAAGGTGGGTCCATGTAGCCCAATGTTTTTTAGTCTTTCCAGGAGAGTTTTGTGATCTACTGGGTCAAATGCTGAAGAGATGTCAATGAAGATCATTATGATTCCATTCTTGATGTTGTCTATGGTTCATAGGATGCTGTCGAAGAGGTAAATCAGTAATGTTTCGACTCCATGGTTGGGGCGAAAGCCGTGTTGGTTGTCATCCAGTGGTGCATGGTTGTCGATGTGTTCTTGTAGTTGTTGTTGTACTGTTTTTTCGATGAATTTTGCCAGGCATGAGTTAATGGTGGTTTGATAAAATGGCAGCACCACATCACACACCATTATTGGCAGTAGTAAAATTACCACAAAACACAAAAGTGAATCCCCATACCAACCTGCAAGTCTCAGCCTCCCATTGTTTTCTGTCAGCTCTGGTAGAATTTTGTTCCCACCATGACTCAGGCTTCATCCTCACTCTGGGTGGGGGAATGATGAAGGGCAGACAGTGGCATAACTGATAGAGGAGATGGGAATACCAGGGGGCATGTTTACAAAGCAGCGGTAGCGGCCTCCGTGCGATATTGAAGCCATGCGGCTCCAATATTGCTCGGAGGCCGCTACGCCTGCTTTGTAAACATACCCCCAGGAATCTTCTGATATGTTATGCTTAGGCTCCCATGCAGTTTGGTCTCAGGTCTTTTAATAACTGAAGATGCAACTCAGCATTGCTCTAAGATATTTTTTATTGCTAGAGTTATTCAAAGGCACTCTGTGGAGTATGTTTACTAAACTGGACTAACTGCAACTAGGTCCCATTAAATAATATGGCATCTACAGTAGTTGCGGATAGCCTGGGTTAACCATTAGTCTGGTTTGTAAACATACCTGTAAATAGTCTTTATAAATTTTAAATATACTAATGAAACAGTACCCTCAATCCACCATTTACACCGTATCATAAACCGGTGTCTCAAACGTTCAATCAAAAGTACCAGAATATGTGCTGGGCTGGGTGGAGTTTGAAGTCCCAACCGTACTTCTAATATGTGTTGGGCTGGGTGGAGTTTGAAGTTCCAACCATACTTGTTTTTTGTTTTTTTGAAATTTATTAGATATATGTGAAATGAGGGTATCTTTAAGGATTGCGTGATTTGTAGGGAGCGTTTCCATTGGTGGTAGGGCCTTTAAATTTAGATGCATCAGACGCCGTTAAGTGGCGGGGAACATTCTGTATACTTTACCCTTGGAAACCGCTGAAGAAGCCGACATTGGAGAAACAAAGATCTTTGAGTTTTTCAACATGGACTTTAAGATTGGTGATGAAGTTGCGATTTTGTGAACAAAGTGAGGCTATTTATGTTTGTTGGCCTTGGGAGTGAGGTGAGTGCGTTTGCTGGCCTGGAATCTACGGCTTGAAGATAAGTAACTGTTATCCTATTCTTTTGGTTTGGGTGACAAAACGCTGACATTTGGTTCTTGCTTATTTGCAGGAGAATGAAGTATGGTTTCAGAAGGGGTCAGTTCTGGTACTTTTGATTGAGTGTTTGAGACGCTGGTGTATGATACGGTGTAAATGGTGGATTGAGGGTACTGTTTAATTAATATATTGAAAATTTATTAAGAATCCTGAAAAGCACTTATCTGGATTGAATCCCTTAGTAAGTGTTGAATTGGTTTGATTGGGTTTATAGTATTTAATTATATATAAAAATTAAAATATAAAAAAAGATGGGGGGGGGGGGCTAGAGACCAGTGATATGAGTGTCTGCTAGTCCCTATGGTGATTGTGTCACCAAATGTAGGGCATATAGCCATCCTGAGGTCTTCTTTACCCCTTAGTGGATTGATGGTTGCTAACCACCATTTGGAGTTGTTTATTATACATATTGCCTTGTTTAAAGGTGTTTTTGAGAGAATATACTTTGGCTAAGAGATTGTCTTGGAAGGTCAATTAGGCTCTTAGTCTGGTTTTTCTATGCCCAAAATTAACCCATTAGGAGAAATTGCCTCTAGTGAACCCTGCATCTAGCTAGCTCGACATAGTACTTGTATTGTGCCAAAGAAACTCCTTCTGGAGCTTGTACAATGTAACATATATGGGTAATTTATCAAGGTGTGCTTGGAAATTCCTCTTAATCAAGATAGGTCAGCTTTTGCAGCACCTGTCTTTTATCAGTAGAAGCTAACCAGGTAGCGGTGCAATATCGTTGCTACCTGGTTAGTCTCTGTCACGCCCACGACACTCCCCAGAATGCTCACGATATGCCACGATGCTAAGTGGTCAGCATCAGGGCATATAGGGGTGAAGATTGGGGAAATCCCTCTGAACAGCATTTACATGGTTTACAGGGCTGTAAACCGTGTAAATGCCTTTCAAATATCAGACCCTTCATTCTTTGTAATTCACTAGGGGCAGTTTCTCCAAATGGGTTAGTTTTGCACATACCAAGATGGTCATGAACTTCACTTGGGTATGTGGCGTATGTGGAGTATGATCTCAGTCTCTAAAATTTACTGCTGATGTTCAGCATTGTGCCAAAGAGAGCTTCCTTCTAGGGCTTTAATTTAAGGCACTTTCTCTGCCACTTATGCTACTTTATAAAGGCAAGTAAGCACCTATTTGTCTTTAGAAAATAGGCTTCATTTAGGTGTTTTACATCATGTTTTGACTAGGTAGCCTGATATAAAATGACTCTCAAAATATATTAAATTAATCCAATAAAAAGGCATCACCTTATTCTCTTATTTTGTTTTATGTTCATTTGTTTACATTTAAAGTCGACTAACATGGCAATACTTTATCCATTATAAGAGTAGAATCACAGTCTTGAAATGGTGTTCATAAATTATAAACATTGGGCCTGATGTTCAATAGGATTAACGTGGTGTTAATCACGGTGCCCGAGATATTTGGTTGCAGGGACAGAGCAGAGGTGGCACCCAGTTAGTAGAGTCGATGCCCGGTTATCACTAAGAGGTGAAAGTTAGGCATCTTAAAGGGTGGCCTAACTTTCACCGCAGAAGCTAAGTGAGCAGTGGCTGAGTATCGCTGATGCTCAGTCAGCTTCTCTGCTATCTGGCTGACCAGGATATTTAATGCTGGTGGCTGGATATGGCATCTGGATCTTAAGTTCAATAGCGACGGCTAGCCACTTTACAATGGCTATCCTCCACCACTGAATATCGAGCCCATTTTTTTTCTTTTATTAGTGTGAGCAGTAGATTTTTTTAGATAGTCAGTAGCACCAGAGAGCTTTTAATTTAAATCAAATTATAGCTTAGCATAGGAGGAAGAATAGGGTAAATATTCTATGAGTAGAAATAACATTGTTTCTAGAGAGCTTTACAAAGAGGCCTTCCAGTTAGGGTACAAAAGACCTGTGAAATTGTTTAAAATAGGTGTTAAAAGCAAGTGACAGATCAAAAGGGCAATTTGAAAGGCTCTCTCTATCAAAAAAAGGGCTGTGTGAATCACCCAGAAAATTGTTGATAGATTACCTTAGAAACACAGGTCAGGGAACTGTGTAACAAGCCAGCATTTACTAAGGGGTTTATTTACTTAGCTGCGGTAGTGGCTTCTGTGCGATATCGGGGCTGCGGCTCTGATATCACATGAAAGCCACTACCGCAGCTCAGTAAACAAACTCCTAAATGTTCTTTCCCTCCCACCCACCCCAGCTATAATCTTAGTTTTATAGACTCTTAAACCTATTGAAGAGAAAGAAGTGGCCAAATTCACTTTCAAGTTCAGCTGGCTATCTTGAGGTGAACTAAGTCCCTTAGACTTATTAGGTATAGTTGCATCAGTACAAGTATCCCTAGCAACTTTAAGTAAGCAGACAATTTAAATAGCTAAACAAAACCTTAAAACTAAGATGCAGACAGCATTCCAGCAGTGGGATGGGGGCTATCCAGTCTTTTACATTGAGTGTTACATAAACGGTTTTCCCAAGTTGATGAAGGGTCTTATATGCTGTGTACACTAGGTGCAAGGAGCTCTTTGCCTGCAGGGAGCGAGTCCAAGCTCTGGAGGCTAGAGTGGCAGGCTTGGAGGACATAAAGAAGACAGAGAGGTATATATTTGAGACCTACAGGGACGTAGTACTGAAGTCCCACCTCCAGTCTGGCAGCCTCTCAGTTGCCATGGAAGAGAGAGGTCACATGAAAGGACAGCATCACCTTGGCGTGGCAGTAAGTGATCCTGTAGCTAGAACCTGTCCTATGGGTGATCTAAAACACTCTCACACTGAAGAGGTTTCTCCAAGGCTATGTGACCATGAGGGAAGGGTTAGGATGGCCATTGTAGTTGGCAATTCCATCATTAGGCATGTAGCTAGCTGAGTGGCTGGTGGACATGAGGATCACTTAATGACAGGCGTGCTTGGTGCAAAGGTAACGGAAATCATGTGCCACCTGCTGTCTTGGTACATGTTGGTACCAATGACATAGGAAAGTGTGGGAGAGAGGTTCTGGAGGCCAACTTTAAGCTTTTAGGTAGGATGACAGAACTTCCAGGGTGGCATTCTTGGAAATGCTTCCCATTCCATGCACAGGGCCCAAAAGGCAGGCAGAGCACATGGTTTAGAAGGATGCATCCTTGAAGAATACTAGCAAAAGAGGGAAGTTAGGGCATCCCAACAGAAGATTCCAATAAAGATAAAAGTAACACAGATACCTTTAAGTACAGAGCTGAAAGATTCCAAATTACCCCATTAACTGATAACGAGATTAATATGAATAAAATGTAACCTCTAAAATGCCTGTATGCAAATGTTATAAGTCTAAAAAATAAGATGGGAGAATATATAGCACTAAATGAAAGGTTAGGTATGATTGGCATCTCAGAAACCTGGTGGAAAGAAGACAACCAATGGGACACTAATATCTGAGTACAAACTATATCACAATGATAGGGTAGATCAAATTGGTGAAGGGGTTGCACTCTATGTTAAAGAAGTCATTGAGTCATAGGATTAAACTTTTGCTTGAAACAAAATACACTGTAGAATCAGAGCAATGACTTTCAAATAACCACAAAGCTGCCACCAATGTTGGTCATAGTTCATGCATCTCAGCAGCTGTTTAATATTTTCATAGGTTTCCTTCATAAAGACTGCATGACCAACTGAAATTGATGGCAAAACATTATGCAGCAAAACAAATTTAAGATGCAAAAGTCACTTCACCACAAATGTAGCGGAAGTGATCTGCGTTGTTCAAACAATTACTTCGTACGAGGCATTTCTCACTTTGGCAAAACGGAAAAAAAATCAAGCACTGAGACGACTACTCTACAGCCAAAATACTAATGACACGTCATAAATGTTGTGCAATTTGTTCTGCAGAGTGATATAATTAAGCTGAGTTAGGATTCGTTCATCTATGACTTCTAGGAAGAACATGATGCAATTCATATCATGTATGATGCAATAGCACCTTCAATTGCATCATTCATTAATTGTTTTGCCTGAAAAGCAAGTACTGTTCAAACAAAAACATAGATTTATCACAAATATAGTCAAAGATTTGCATGTATTTTAGTAATTTATGGTTTATATTGAGATCCCTACCCATTATAATTCGTATATCCTTAGCACCAAAGTCAAGGTCATATGTACTGACCCAGTAGTATAAATTGAAAGCTAGAGCCAATAAACAATTTTAAGCATCATTTTCATTCACAGTAACCCAGACTTAGTGAAGTGTAACTGCATTTATTTTGGAAGCATTTTGGCTGTAGAACAGTGTAATGGGTGATTTCAATTACTCCGGTATCGACCGGGTTTCTAGATGAATAAATGACTGCTTCTTGGGACAGCTGGTTCATGAACCAAAGAGAGGGGAAGCTATTTTTGACCTAGTCCTTAGTGGAACACAGGATCTGGAGCAAAAGATAAGGGTGTTGGGGCCACTTGACAATAGTGATCATAGCATAATTTCACTTGCTTTAATAAAAGGAAGCAGGATGGCAAAGAAATCCACAGTACTACTATTTAACTTTCGAAAAGGAGACTATGATAAAATGAGGAAAATAGTTAAGAAAAAACTAAAAGGAGAAACTGCAAAGGTTAAAGATTAACATCAAGCATGGGCATAGTTTAATAATGCTATCTTGGAAGCCTATTCACCACTTTAAGAAAAGTGGAAGGAAAGCCAAAAAACTGACAGAATGGTTTAAAGGTGAGGTCAGAGAGGCTGTTGTAACAAAAAAAAAAAATCATCTTTCAGGAAATGAAAAAAGGAGCCAAATGACAAAAACGGAAAACAGCATAAGCACTGGCAAGTTAGATGCAAAGCATTGATAAGGCAGGAAAAAGAGAGAATTTGAAAAAAAGCTTGTCATGGAAGCAAAAATGCATAATAAAATCCTTATAAGCAAAAAACTCCTGTGAGAGAGTCAGAGGGGTAAAAGGGGCGCTAAGGGAGGACATGGCCACAGTGAATTCTTTGCTTCAGTCTTTACTGAAGAAGATGTAGGGATGTTACCGTGACTGAAATTGTATTTAAAAGTGATATATCAGAAGAATTGAAAGAAACATCAATAAACCAGGAAGATGTATTACCAGTATTTGATAAATGGAAGAATAGTAAATCACCTAGATTAGATGGTATACAACTAAGGGTGTTGAAAGAACTGAAAGATGAGATCGCAGACCTTCTACTAATACTCTGTGAACTATCATTAAAATCATCTGTAGTACCTGAAGATTGGAAGATCTTGGTTTAATGGGAAAAAGCCAACATGGATTTAGCCAAGTAAAGTCTTGTCTTACTAATCTGTTATATTTTTGTTGAAAGTGTGAATAAACAGATAGACCAAGGTGAACCAGTTGATATAGTATACCTGGATTTTCAGAAAGCCTTTGACAAGGTCCCTCATGAGAAACTCTTGGCCAAATTAAAAAGTCATGTGATTGAAGGCAATGTACTATTGTGGATCAGGAAAGAAAGCAGAGCATAGGGCTAAACTGCCAATTTTCTCAATGGAGAAAGGTATAAATAAACAGCTACACAAAGGTGGGTCGGTTGATGTAGTGTATCTGGATTTTCAGAAAGCCTTTGACAAAGTCCCTCATGAGAGTCTTTTAGCGAAAGTAAAAAGTCATGGGATAGGAGGCAGTGTACTATCATGTATCAGGAACTGGTTAAAAGATAGAAAGCAGATGGCTTAATGGCTAATTTTCCCAATGGAGAATGGTGCATAGTGGAGTACCGCAGGGATCTGTGCTGGGTCTGCTGCTTTTTAACATATTTGTAAACAACCTGGAAATGGGAATAACGAGTGAGGTAATCAAATTTCATGACATCTGGGATCATCCCTGGGGACATCTTGTAACCATACATACAAATGAGATGGTCAGTGACAGGTCTTGAACTCACAGGCTTTGCTGTTTGGTCTGCTACCCTGTCACTGTAGCACAAATACACATGAACTGGGTATTATTGCAATAGACATGACTGCCATATTTGCAGTCATAGCACCAGCAGTGGAGGCATGGCAACATTACAGATGGTCTGGGGAAGGCATGGTTTGCCTCAGCAGAGGTATTGGTGATAGAATGGCTCATTTGTGCTCTTTGGGGCAACACATATGGCATGAATCTGAGAATTCTCTGTGCATTGCCCATTCAGTGCAGCCTTTACAAAGTGGGCCTTTGGTATGCAGTTCCTTGTCCTTATTACAGATGATGGCGTTCCTCAGCTACTTTCATCCCATCCCATACAACCTTTCACTGTTCTTCCTCCCCTACTGCAGCCATGTGACCCAGTTTGTGTACAGCAGTACTTAAAACAGGAAGTACTGCTTTTCTGCCCCCATCCCATCCTACCTCTTGCCCTTGAGGGATGTGTGTCTAATTGTCAGATGCTGTTGTTGTTGTTGTTAAGTGTCGTTGAGTTGGTGTCAACTCATGGCGACTCTCTAGATAGTTATCCTAAACTGTGTTCGGTCTTCAGTCAGACAACTCATTGTTGACAGACTGGCACCCGTAGCTGCTATTACTGTATCGATCCATCTCATTGCTGGCCTTCCTCTTTTGCGTTGACATTCTATCTTGCCAAGCATGATGTCTTTTTCTAATGATCTCTCTCTTCGCAAGGAATTGGTGACCCCGGAGAGCACCGTAGCACCCTACTGAGATCTTTGGTGCAAAGTCCTATATTCATGCCCACATTGTTTTCTTGAAAGGTAGGAAACAAAATTATCCAGTTTGAGTGAAAAGGTGTAACCACCTTAGGCAGGAAGGAAGGCAGCACCCAGAGGGACACACAACGCAGAGACTTTCCTAGCCAAGATTAATGGCTACTAGAAAGGACGACTCCCGGAATGAGGTATGTTTGAGCGGCTTGAAGGATGCCCAGATAAGGCCCTGAGGACCAAGCACCCACATACCCCTGAGAAAGCTATCAACTTCTGCAGGAGACACCATTGAGCATCCTTCAAACAGGTTAATGCAGAGACGTGAACCCAGAGAGAATCTAGGGCCAGACCAGAGTTTTTTATTTATTTATTTATTTATTACAGTTGCTTATATACCGCACTATTCGGCATCAGCGCGGTTTACAGAATAACAAAATGACCAAAACACACAGTCTGTTTGGTTTTACATCGAACAGGGGTAAGAAACTTGGATAACAGGGTTGAACTATATACATGGCATAATAATTCCTATAACATGATTGGCCTATACAATAAATAATGAGTCCGTTGAGCTCTATGTAGTATCATGAATACCTAAGATATTGTGGGCATGAGCTGAAGGAATGCGGTGTTTCTTAGGTGGTGCTATCTAGATTCATCGCTGGTAGGGTAGTATTGGAGGAAGAGGTGAAATTTAATTGCTTTCCTGAATTGGGTCAGGTCTGAAATAGCTCGAATGTCTGGAGGGAGCATATTCCAGCATTTAGGGACGTAAAGACTGAAAGCCCTATTTGCCGTTGTGCTATTGCATTTAGCCAAGGTCTTCGGGATTATTAGTAGATTTATGGCTGTTGACTTCCTGGTTCTGTTGGGGGGCACTGTATGGATGAGCTCAGTAAGTGCCGTGGAGGATAGGTGCCTGATGGCCTTGAATGAGAGGAGTAACGTTTTGAAGATAATCCTTCCGTGTATTGGTAGCCAATGAAGCTGTTTTAAAATAGGAGTCACATGGTCACTTCTGGAGGCTCCATGGAGTACCCTTGCAGCAGCATTCATGGCCAGTTGTAACGGGTTTAGCGTGGATTGCGGGAGACCTTGTAAGATGGAATTGGCAAAGTCAAAATGCGGTAGGATCAGTGCTTGGAATATGGTCCAGAAGTCATCTGGCTCTAGTAGGGAGCGCAGATGCCTGAGTGAACGGATTTTGAAATAGACAGCTTTGACAATGTTGCCTATATGACATTTCATGTCCAGATGTTGGTCTAAGTTGACTCCCAGGTATTTCATTGTATCTTTGGTTTGTAAGTCCGCTTCCTTGACCTTTATATGGGATGGTGGGGTAAAGTCTGGGTCCCTAGAGATGAACAGTACTTCCGTTTTCTTGTGCTGGATGCGGAGGTTTTGTGATTGTAGCCAGTCTGATATGGTATTGAAACACTCTATAAGTGGTGTAAGGTCCATTTGAGTTGAGAGCGTTCAAGGAATTACAGAATTCCAGGATCTGAAAGACGCTGCCAAAAGCACCAAGACTCAAGGATGACACATTCTCATGTAGACTAAATATGTAACGGGCCATCCTGCCTTGGACAGGAGAGCCACTACCTGTGTCAAGTGACCTCTAACTCACCCAGCGTCTTTCAAGCACCAGATCATAAGCAAGTAGGGAATAGTATCAGCCATGGTGATTGGGCCTGCTGCAAGAGACCTTTCTGAGGAAGGGAGATGACTGGGTTAGTCGAACAGGATCAGCATACTACGGCCGCTGAGGCCAGTCGCATGACACGAATATCACCATGCCAGAATGAGCAGAACACAAGGAGGAAACATGCACAACAGGGGAGCGGAAGGCCAGGACTGAACTAACGCATCCAGGCCCCAAGGCCCATGCGCCTTCCGCTGACTGACAAAGGCCTGTGTCTTGGCGTTCTGTGCCGATGGCCTGAGATCCACTGTGGGCAACCCCCAGGTGTGAACTATTTGTTGAAATGCCCAGGAGGCTAGTTCCCAATTGTTGGGATCTACATTGTGACAGCTGACATAAGCTGTTGTATGCTGTCCATCCCCACAATGTGCTGTACCAACTTGTAGATGACACTCCATCCAGGTGAGAAGAGACATCTCCCTGGCCATTCCTGGACCGTTTGTTTCATGCTGTCGATTTAAATAGGACACCATCATAGCATCGTCGGAAAGAAAGTAGACCTCCTGGGATCGAAGGAGAAGCAGGAAGTACAGCAAGGCAAGGCGGACCGCCCGGGCTTTTAAGCAGTTCATCGTCCAGCATGACTCCTGAGGCGACCAGGTCCTCTGAGCTGTCTGGGACTGGCAACGTGCTCCGCCGCCTGAGAGACTGGCGTGAGTGTTTACTAGAATCCAGCAAACAGCCTTCAAGAGAATGCCCCAAAGCAGCTGGGCACCATAGAAGACTGCATCACGTAGCGTAAGGGGGAAGAGGCGACAGTCATAGACCACGGAAACCATGGACAGCGGGACGGACAGGAATGTTGAAAGCTCCGGCTGGAGTGTTGAGGTCTCGGCATGTGGCCTCTGGTCCATGGGATAAATGATAGTGGCCACCATGGACCTTAGGGTCTGAAGATAGTCATACACGCGCACGCAGCTCTGTAGAAGAAAGAGATGAAGGTGTGCAGAGTGCTTGAGAAAATGTTCTTGCATCAGGGATACCTTGCCCAGCCAATTATGGACTAGTGCTCCGAGAAACTCCACAGTTTGGGGTGGCCAGAGGCAACCCTTGGAATAATTGACCACTCAACTGAGGCTCTTCGAGAAGGTGACCAGCCAGGAGACCGTCTGACTGGCTTCTGACATGGAACTTCTATGAATGAGCAAGTCGTTCAAGTATCGGAGAACTTCAATGCGCTCTCTGCGCAAGGCTGCTGTGGCCACCACAATGACTTTGCAGTTATCAGGCCAAATGGCAGAACGCAAAACTGAAAATGCTGCCCGAGTGTGGCAAAGCGCAGACAACGCCGGTGATCCTCCCGGAGAAGAATATGTAAATATGCTTCCGCTAGGCTGGACGAGGCAAGGAATTATCCCATAAGGGGTGCTTGAATTATTGGACATATTATTTTCATGTGAAAACCTGGTACATGAAGGGCCCAATGGACCTCCTTGAGACCCAAACTCTGCTGAAAGGACCCCTCCTTATTGGATACCACAAAGTAAATGGAATAACGAGCAGAGTCCCGCTTTGCAAGTTGGACCGGTCGAATGGCTCAAAGAAATTGCAGACAGAGGGTGGATTGTATGGCTGCCCTCTTTTGGGATGCTCGACTGGGCAAAACTAGGAAGGCTTCTTGGATGGGAGAGCATAGCCTCGGCTGACGATGTTGAGGACCCACTGATTGAAGGTCATGTGGGCTCACTGCTGGGAAAAGGCATCCACCCTCCTTGTATTGGCAGTGACGTAGGCATCTCATCCTTTCCTGACTCCCCGAAGGACTTTGACCTTTGACCAGCATGAGGTCACAGCAAAGGACTTTCCGCGGCATGTAAAGGATCGCGGCTTGCCTTCCAATAGCCACTGTGGCTTGACTTCCCCCAGGTCCTTGACAAGCTTGTCAAGGTCTTCACCAAGGAGCCACTTGCCTTGGAAGAGGAGCTTAGAGAGGTGCGCCTTAAAGGCTGGATCAGCCGACCATTGACAAAGCTAGAGCAATGTAGGAGGGCATAGGCCGCCAGATCTCTACAAACTGATGCCTGAGTGGAGTTTCCTATCCTAATGATCCGAAAGGGCCGCGCCCCCTTCAACCGGAATAGTGATGTGCTTAGTGACGGCAGTCACCAGAGCAGCCATCTTTGGATATGCAAAGCACCTGTCAAGATCCGCTGGAGTCCAAAGATAGTGCTGTCCCTAAGGTAGTGCTGTCCCAGATGGCGAGCAGTATGCATCAGGTGAATTGCACTTCTGAAATACCATCTGCTAGGGCTCCGATGGGATAGGGAAGACCCTGGCAGGCTTTTGACTGCCCCGCAGGAGAGCCCTGGTGGGAAAAAGGTGGCCCCAGGCTTTCGAATGCCCCACAGGAGAGCTCCGGTGGGAAAAGGCTTTTGAATGCCCTGCAGGATCAGATCGGCCTGAGAGAGCGCCTGAGGATGACTGTGCTCTAGAGGATCGGTGAGGTGTAAGCTGTCCACTACTTGAACTATCAAAGTAGGGAGTTCATCCTTGCGGAACAGGCAGATATCCTGTGTGCTGTCTTGCTCGTCAGCTCACCATCCTCCCAGTCAGAGGCACCCAGGCTATCCTCGGCTGACAAGGCTTATTCATCTGGTAAATCAGGTGCACAGGTGGCCGCAGCCCAAGAAAGGTTCCTTGAGAGGACACCCTCTGTTCCTAAGAACTCACTCCTTCCAAGAATGCTTCCGGGACCCCAACGTAGAGTCTAGCGAGGTTTTGTGGACTGAACAGGCCTCCAAGCCAGAGATGACAGGGTCCATGTGCCAAGGGTCCAAGCCTAAGGAACACTAGAAATTGTTGTGAATCTTGGTTTTGAGAAGACTGAGATGGGGTTTGATGGAGGCTGAGGGAGGAGGAGGCAGGGAGGAGCGACCCTGGAGACCGCTGAGGATTACAGAGCAGCAGGACCCCGCCCCCCCATCGCTGCCTACTGACTGTGCGAGAAGACTCACCCGGGTAAGCGGAACAGGCCAAGCACCCTCTGTGATGTAAGTATTTCCGCTTGTAGCTGTAGACAGTACACTTCTGAAGGAGGAGGGCACTGTAAATAAAACGTTCCCCCAAAATAATGTTACACAAAAGGAGAAAGAAAACACTGCGGCTCTCAGCTAACTTTCCCGCTCCAAACCAGCCACCGTGGCTGAGAATGCCACGCGGCTCTGACATTTAAAATGGATGCTGCACCCCCCGTGACTGAAGAAATGGCTGCAGCACACACCGGATAAGTCCAAACAAAGAGGCGGGAAGCAGAGAAACGGAAACAGCAGTGCGGAAAGCAGGGCAGTGCAGCCGCAGCAGTCTCAAAGTAAAGAAAAAAAAACACTGTCTGTGATAGTGGCAGCGCGACCCAGTGCTCAAAACGGTAGGGGGGGGGGGTCAAAGGGAATTCAAACTCCCTCTGTCCTCCTGGAGAAGCAGGAGAGCCCAGGCAGGAGCAGTATTGCAAGAGACTGACTCAGAGCACTTAGCAAAAATAAAAAGGCTCTCCCTGCTGCCAGCCTACTGGAACCCCCGCTGTACAAGCGCCCCGGAGCCTCCGTATCCCAGAAGGTAAAGAAGAGCGGCAGACCCAAGGGGAGGAACTTGCTCACTGTGCCCCATACAATTGCAGGAGGAGTAGAGCAGGGGAGCCAAGGCAAACACAGCAAAAAGGCTAACGAAAAATGCTGCTGTAGCCAAGCTCCATAAGAGCACTGAAGGCTCCCACTGCTGCCGGCCTACCAGGTCCTCATGATCAGGAAGCGGCCTTCCCCTCACATAATGGGAGCTCGATTAGTCCTCTTGACCAGGAGCTCAACCAGATCCCCAAGATGATAAGCTGGGAAATTTCAAAGGGGCGCCTCCTGTGCACCCTGAAAACATCCAGTTGAAACTAATAACTTAAAAGAAAACCTAAAGAGAAAAACAGAAGAACACCAGCATCTGCCGGAGACAAAAAATACTGAGGGCGACCTCTAGGGGTACAGCTATATGTTTACCAGGGCTCAACCAATCAAGCTTCTGGTAGTTTTTCTCTGTCTCCAACATCTGCTGGCAGGAGGACTTAACCCATTTGTCCGGACTGGTCTAGCAGGATGACTTCGAAAAGCTGTTAGTGTGGCTGGGTTTAAAAAAGTTGACAAGTTCTTGGAGGAAAGGTCCATAAACCATTATTAAAGAGGACCCGGGTAATCCACTGCTTCCCCTGATACAAGCATTATGGAACTCATGTGTCTTTTTGGGAAACTGCTAGATACTTGTGACCTGGATTGGCCACTATTGGAAACAGGATACTGGGCTAGATGGACCTTGGTCTGACCCAGTATGGCATTTATGTTCTTATGCTGCTTACAACTTGTAGCATTATACAAATGATTAGTAGGAGAAGTAACATGTCCTTGAAAGAATAAAGCTTAACTGCCAAGCATTAGACCAATGTGCAGAAGTGCAGTGTCAACCACTTGGGATGCAGAAATCCAAGGGAATTTTATGCGATAGGGGCAAGAGGATGGTGTGCATGGACCAGAAGGACCTCAGTGATTGAGGATCTCAAGGTGGCGAAACAGCAAAATGATGAAGGCTGCATACAGAGGAATTACCAGCAGAAAGGAAGAGGTACTGATGACACTGTAAAAGTCACTGGTGAGGCCTCACTTGGAATATTGTGTTCAGTTTTGGAGACCGTATCTCGCAAAAAAAGATATAGAAAGACTGAAAACAGTTCAGAGAAAGGTGACCAAAATGATTCGGTGTCTGCACCAGAGGACATATGAGAAGAGACTTGAATCCCTAAATATGTATACTCTAAAGAAGAGGGGACAGGGGAGATAAGTATTTAAAGGTCTGTATCATAAGGAGCATTAATGAACAAACCTTTTTCAAAGATGGGGAAGCTGCAAAACTAGTACATAACATGAAGCTGCAAGGGGTAAACTGAAAGGCAATGTCAGGAAATACTTTTTCAGTGAAAGGGTGATGGGTGCATGGAATGCCCTCTCGATGGAAGTAGTGGGGCAAATACAGTGATAGATTTCAAAATGGCACAGGACAAAATCAAAATACTAACTGTGTCTGCTGTCTCAACAAATAGGGATGACCTGCACGGAGTGCTGGGTACACCCCTAAACCAAGGCATGGGGAGGGGTGACCTGCACGGAGTAGCAGGTGTGCCTACTCTTGCCACCTCACTGGGCAGACAAGATGGATCATGATTGTCTATCTGCCATCATATACTGTGTTACCATGCTTGAGGCATGGGACAGACAGGATCACTACATAGCAAGAGAATAGAATCAAAAGAAACAAATAGCTTCTAAATGGAGAGGGGTAACCTGCCTGGAGCAGCATATACAACACTACAATTCTGGCACCTTACTGGGAAGACTAGATGAACCATGCTAGTCTTTATCTGCTGTCACTTACTATGTTGCTATGACCTCGTGGACTCACTGATCCGATATGATATGGGTCCAATCCAAGTGAAACAGCTGAAGACTCTTCAAATGCATGTCACTCAAAAGAAACCTGCTGGACTTCATCAGGAAAGCTTGCTACCTCCCAAGGAGGCAACCACTGAGTCTTAAGAACACTGAGACCCCATAAAGGATGAATCAATGGACGAAGGGGAACCATAAGATTTAGACCTGAAGAAGGAATAGGCCATAGAACTCTCGCTGATCATATGTCTCCATGCTTTCTGCTGAGCCTTATGAGAGTAACCCTTGGAACCTCTGGGTCTATCTTCCAGGAGCTCCTGAGGGCAAGCTGCTCCAAGATCCTTCACCAGCTCCTCCAGGTCCCCCCCAAACAAAAAACAAAACATCTAAATAGGAGTTTTCTCAGCCATAGTTTGGATGCAACATCCAGACCAATTCCAGAAACAGAGGCATCTGTGTGAGCTATCAGACACAGCCAAGGATTTGGAAGAGATTCTGATCAAGTCATACAGGGCATCTGCCACAAATGAAGCCTTTTGCTCCAACCTTGCCATCTTAGGGCTGTCCACAAAATGATGGATATAGTGCAAGAACGCTCGGGCCACCACAACTGCAAAAAGCACTGCCCAAGTTTCTAAGGTTGAAGCCATGAAGATAGTGAGGGGGGTGTCCACCCTCCTATCATGGGTCTCTTTCAGAGAGGCACCACTCGCTACCAAGATGGTGGTGCACTTAGTTACCACCGTGAACAGGGCACCTACTTTAGAGGTCAAACAGCTGTTCCATCTCCCCTAGGGATAGAGGATAGGAGTCATGCCAGAACCTTACTACCCCCCCCCCCAACAAGCCCCAGTTAAGATGTCTCCTACCAAAAGACCACAAGCTTCTGCAAGGGCTTGGAGAGGGTAAAGGAACCTGAAGGATGTCTCAAGTACTTCAAGACTGGGTCCATTTGTGAAACTTCTCCAAGAGGGTGCTCTGCAATGCATAGAGCCACCGTGACATCCAGAATCACATTGGAAAGGTCCTCCCAGTGAAATAAATGAATTGCTGACTGATTCTCCTCTCCATCAGGAGATGCTCCCCTTCCTCTGCTGATTCACCTGTTAAAGATAGGGGAATTCTCCACTCCTCCTCAGCCTTCCCCTAGCGAGGGTAATGCTGGGGCTCCTGGAAAAGATGTACATGTAAAAGTTAAGGATAAGGTGTTTAAACCCCTTACTGCCAGTGAGAAAACTTTGGAGGGCCCTGGATCTCCATGATGGGGAATCCCATGCAACCAACAGACTGAGAACAGCCCATGAGCTGTTTCAGAAGGTTGCTCAAAGCTAGCTCAGAACAGGCCCTGGGACCCGAGAGGAGCATCAGGGGTCTGCCACCTCTAGAAGAGGCCATATCACTATGCTCCTCTTCAGCCGAGATCAGGCACCTATCCAAGATGGCTGCCACTCCAGCTGGCAGCAAAAATTGGCATTAGGCCCCAGGACCCCCATGATGGGTTCCAAAAAAAAAAAAAGTGTCTTTATGCTACTCCATCACACTCAGGGCAAAGGGAGCCAGGCACAGAGCTCACCTGACTGGAGCCACAAAGCAGCACACCTCAAGGCACCCATCTGAGCTCAACAGCAGTCAAAATGAAAAAGCTTGTTGAAAATGTGCACATTTACAGCATAACAGTGGCATGTTTCTTCTTTAGTCTGCTTGAAGTATTACCGACCCCCCCCCCAGTCCAGCATCGCTTCCTTCCCCCTTATTCACCACCCTTGACCAGCACCTTTTTTCCTGCAACAATGAAAAACAGCAATATCACATGTCTGCACTGGCTGTCCTTGAAGCCTCTCAATCCATCTGGGGTTGGATGTAGACTAGTTAAAGTCTGCGAGGGCTAAGAATAGTGACTGACTGCTGCAGGCATGTGTTATTATCGAGGGGTTTTTTTTTTTGTTGTTGTTTAGCTTGGCGGGGAGGGGTTTGAGTTTTAGTTGTGTTTTTTTGTTTCTGTTTTTTTATTGTTGCTATTGCTGCAGGGAAAAAAAGAAGGTGGTTTGAGATATGGTGTTAGCCAAGGCAGTGAAAGGCAGTGGGTAGAAGGGAACATCAGGAGGCAGCGATGGCAGGCAGGTGATAACAGTTGCGGGCAGAACTGGGAGGAACCATGGTCCTGAAGATCTGCTGCATTGGGGCATAGGCCTCTGCAGATATGTACAGACAAAATCAACAAAATAAACAAAGCCTCCAACAGGCACTATCACTTATGCGACATGTACCTAAAAACGCAAAGAAAAATATTCAGATGAAAAAATAAAAACCATGCCCCAAAACAAAAAATCCCTTTCCCTGTCAGGTCAGCTGGACAAAGTTGAAAAGGGCCTCTTTAGAGGGAAAGCTCACAGCTTCAGAGGATTTTTTCTTTTCAACCGGCTTCATTACAGGAGCAAAGTCAGAGCCAATTCAAAGATACTAAAAAAGGACACAAAAGAAGGGGGCCTGGGCTTACCATTACTTGCAGGGGCCCCATGGGATCCTCCTGATCACTCTCCGGCCCAACAGTACCAAAACCTGTGGGCAACAGTGCTTAACACAGAGAAACTCCTGGCTTGAGGAGACAGGGGCATACCCAAGCTCTGAGCAAATACTGGGCCAAGCTCTCAACTCGCACAGGCAAGACAACTGATCTGGGCCAGGGGAGAAAGGCCTATCTGCACTGCCGCACTAGTTTATGTCTGCCATTTTGCTGGAGGGCAGGCAATACTGGGAAGTATCAATGCTGCACCACTACTTAACAGTCAATGCCACTGAAAGTTGCTCTGCCTCTATCTGCTGACTGGGACCCATAACTCGCTCGTCTAGACTGGTCTAGCAGGATAAGGAACTTATATAGAAAATGACAAAGCAGAAATACTATCAATCACTTTTCAGTTTCACCTCTAGTCTCTCCTTTCTATCAAAGCTTAAAGTCTTGTCACCTTGCTTAACTTCTTTTGTTTTCATCTGCTCACTTTTGCCATCCTGATTTCCTTCCTTGCTTCTTTCAACTTTACCAGATATTCTTCCACATTTTTTGTGAGACTGCACTTCATAAAAACTAGGGATTTTTGCCTTTTTCAGTAGCTTCTATTGAGAACCATATCAGTTTCTTTCCCTTACATAAAATATTTGCTGCCAATTACAGCTCCTTTTAAATTAATCTATTCTTCTTGCACTTCCCATCCCACTCTGCCAACTCCTCAAGGTTTTCATGTTAATTAAAGCCAATATATTTTAAATTCAGGATTAAGAACTTCATGCGACTCCTCTCCAGTTACCGTCTAATGATCATTTGGGCACAGAATGGTACCTAAACAGATGAGAGACTCAATTTGTGAGAACCAAGACCAATATCAACCCTCTAACACCATTTGTCTGAGCAGTCCCTTAGAAGGCATCCATGATCTTTCTGCTTACTGATTCTACAGACAGGATACTCCAGTTTATATCTGGCAGGTTTAGATCTTTTGTCCAAGGAAATGCTTCTACACACTTAAAGCTGGAGTCTAACTGTTAAACATTTCAATAAATAGGAGGAAAGACCTCAGTACCACAAGAGCCAAACAACCTCAGGCTTCAGACATTCACGCCAGTATCTTGACTCTTGTACTACATCACAGGTCGAAAAAACCTCCAATAAATATCATGCAGGGCTTATCCATGCTCACTAATACACTGTGGCTTCCATATCATTCAGTGCTCTGTCATGTTTTGCAAGTACAGATAAATACCAAAAGCTTCCATAAATAAAGGTTGCTTATCTTGGGTTTCAGCTGACTCCACTATTGCATCACCACCACTCAGACACTGACAACGTTTTGCCAGAAGCTGCTTCAGGGAGAAATTCCCAATCACCGTCTTATACCATCATCTTCCCTTGGAGCCAGCATTGCACCTTGTATTGTCCGAGCTGTAGAGCTCATGGCAAAAACTCAAGCTCCTACCTCAATCTGAGAGGGGAGCAGGGTTTTCCCCTCTCATAGGCAGAAAACTATATTTCAAGAATAGATTATGACCCCACTGTCTCCAAGCAAGATCCAGTGTGTGCCTCAGTCCAGCCGGATGCTAGTCAAACCCATACAGGAGTTACACTCCGGGTTTGATAGGAGTGGTGATAAGTGCCATGGCATCGTATTACTCTAAATGAATTTCTCTAACAGCACAGTGAATGCTCTTATAAAATTCACTGCTATCATGTTAAAAAGGAAAAAGAATTCAGACAGCTCCACAGACAAAGCTGTACTCAGGATTTGCTTACACAGAACATGAGCAGTTTTCCTTCTGTCCCCTTCAGTCCTTTCCTGCCAGTGCATCCGCTGTAGTCTGCGACCTGTGTTATTCTTTCATCCTAGCGAGCCTGCACAGAAGTGCATATGCTCTCCTGCTCCTCAGGGCATGCAATTGTGTCTTTCAAGTAATGCGCCTCAACTCAATGGCCATATGGGCACCTTCAAAGTAACCAGGGCAAAAGCTCCTCACTGGTATCAAGCCGCCATGATTTTCTGCCACTATAATCTGTGTTTCTGTGTTTCCATTATGAGGTTAGTTTTCTTATAATGGTATGAATTAATGGAGTACTCTATGCAAAAGATGATGCAATTCTTCCATTTCACTTAACTTGCTAAACATTTTTGTCGAGTATTTTAATTTTAGACTTCATCTATAAGAGCATTTGAAAAAAAACACTGTATGAAGTATATAAATTTTAAAAAGAGGCAGCTTAGATAACCTATTGAAAAAGGGTGAAGGAATCAAGCTATTTAGCCTAAAAACAAAACTACTGAAGGATATCTTAATAGCCGTTTTCAAATATATAATACAGCTAGGAGAATTCTGGGCCAATGCACGTGGCAGAATTTGCAAAAAATGTCCTTCCTCTACAGAATTCTACCGGGACCAGGAGACAGTAGACAATTCCATTCTTACTCTCTTCTCCCCCCCCCCCCCCCCCCCCCACCATCTGCATATACCCCAAGCTTTGCTTTTTCCTCTTCTCCCCTTGGGACAGACTGTTTTTAATATCTTCTCTTACTTCTACCCCTTGAAGCCTAGCCTGCACAAGCAAAGGAGGAAAACGGCTGCTTCTTTCTTTACAGATACTCCGGGCTGACTGCAGTTATGTGAACCCAGGACGGCACCGTATAGCCCCATGATGCAAATGCTGCAGTCGGCCTCAAGGTGGCACTCTTCCTCTTCTGCTTGTGCAAATTAGACTCTAGAGCAGAGGAAATCTGGAAAAAGCTATGGGGTGGGGGGGGGGGGAACTAAAAAAATAAAGAAAAGTCAATGTAACCCATTTAAGACTAATAAGAAAATGTTTCACAATGTGTAATCAAACTCTGGAATTTATTACTGGAGGATGTAGTAAAAGCTATTAGTGTAGCTGGGATTAAAAAAAAGGCTTGCATGAGTTCCTGGAGGAAAGGTCCATAAACCATTATTAAAGAGGACCCAGGAACTCCACTGCTTACCCCAGGATGAGCATTATAGACCTGTGCTGCTTTTTGGGAACCTGACAAGAACTTGTGACCTGGATTGGCCGCTGTTGGAAACAGGATACTGGCTAGATGGACCTTGGTCTGACCCAGTATGCCATATTCTTAGTCACACACAGAAGAGAAAACTTCAATGAAAAGTCAGGAGATCTTTCTTTCCATGTCTGTTGGGCAGAGTGGGTAAAAAAAGAAAAAAAACAAACACACACACACACACTGAAGAAAATGAGGGAAATATACACAGGAAATGTTGAAGATGCTCAGAACTTTACAATAAAACTCTGGGAACACTGTTCTGTCCCAGTGTCACCCACTTTTAGAACCATGATGGCAGAATGACCATATGGCCTATCTAGTCTGCCCTTCCATGTCAACTACAATAGTTCCCTTCTTTCCTTTAGAGATCTTCTGTGCTCATTCCATGCTCTCTTGAATTCAGACACTGTGCCCCATCTCTACTACCTCCACTGGGAGACTATGCTAAGCATCTACTAAAGAAATATTTCTGAAAACTACTCCCAAGTCTATCCCCTTTCACCTTTATTCTATGTTCTCTTGTGCATTTATGCCACAAAGGTATTTAACCATCATTCATATCTGTACTAGAACAGACTAGTCAGAAAAGTGTTATTATCCAAAATCTCATGTAAGATATGTATGCAACAACTGTAAACAAATATCTGTACCAGAAAAGACTAACCAAAAAGTGTTGTTTAACCAAGATCTCACATAGTATATGTATGCAACAGTGTAAAACTAACATCTGTACCAGAACAGACTAGCCAGGAGAGTCTTGTTCACCAATATTTCATGAAACGTGAGGTATGCAATTTATACCCTGCTATACCCATACCTAAGAGAGGAAATGTCCAAATTGCACCTTGCATGACACCGGTTGCCTGATTGCATAATATCCTGGCCAGGAGTCCCTCCAATTCACCCCCTGACACAAGCCCCCTGTTTCACAGAGTTGGCCCAGAAGAGTCAGAATGGAACACATTATCATCACATTACTGAGCCTATACCTTCTCCTCATAATTTGGACATCCAGCTCACTAGCTCTAAATACATCACACAATCACATCCCTATCTTACCAACTGGTGGGAGAAAATGGTCAGGTGATTTCTACTACAATTTACACAGGGTTAACTACCAACACCACCACCACTTACTACACATCCCACTTCAACACACTTGCGAAGGCCAGACAAGGTAAAAACCCTTGCAGCCTAAAGTGTGCACTCATAAATGCTCGCTCACTTCGCAAAAAGTGGCCAGTAATCACAGACATAATAACATCCCATAACCTAGATATCATCATGGTCACTGAAACGTGGCTTTCATCAGAAGACAATACCATCATTAACCAGCTACTCCCATCTAATTTTGTTGCTTTCACCAGCCATAGGCAAAATAAAAGAGGAGGAGGAGTACTCATCATCACTAGAACGGATCTCCAGTTCAAAATGGATGACTTCAATAGTAACAACAACCTAGAAACTGTATCAGTCTCCAACAACATATGCTCCATAAACCTGATTTATAGAGCTCCATCAGCGGATCCAGATGACCTTTCATCCATAATAAACCTAGCATCCAATATCCAGGGTCCAAATAAACCTAATTGGATCTTAGGGGATATCAACCTGCCATCATTACAAGATAATCAAGCAACTGCATTCATAGAAGCCCTAGAGATCCTCGGATACATGCAACTGGTGCAAGAACCTACTCACGAGAAAGGTAACACTCTAGACCTCATATTTGCCCCACAGGTAATTCTTGATAAACCACAAAACATTATGCTATCAGTAACGGCAGTCCCCTGGTCTGATCATAAACTCATCACTTTTCAGATGCCTACCCTCAACATGTCACCAAGGCCGAAAATAGATACAAGCAAGACCACTAACCCAGCTGCCAGAAGTTTCCACCCGTTTAATAGAGAACGCATCCTCGCTGAAACATGCACACTCATTAATGAAACTTCCTTAAACCTAGATGAGTTGATCACCACTTGGAACAGTAGACTCAGCTCAATCGCAATCCGTTCTCCAACAAACAAGGCCCCGAAGAAAAAATCATCAGCCCCATGGTTTACAGCCGACTTAAGGGCTTCACTAAACATTCTACGGAGACTGGAAAAGTGCTGGAGGAAGTCACGCACCAGTAGTGACAAGTCAGCATACATTCAACACCTGACTTCACATCGCAAAGAAATCTCAGACAGGATGAGGCAATACCATACAGACACCCTGAGACGGTCATTGAATAAGCCACATGATCTGTTTAACTTGGTCAAAACTCTTGCTAAAGAACCAACCCCTGAGCACCATGGCGATATTCACCCGCAAGACTATGCAGTCTACATGCAATCCAAAATGTGCAAGACCGACAAAATAATAATACCTGACCCCCTTGACGTGCAAGAGCACTCAGCATCACTAACATCCTTCTCTATACCTTCAAAGAAAATTATCGAAGATACCATCTTAGCCCTAAACACCACCACTGCACACACAGATCCTTGTCCGGCATTCTGGATAAAGGATCTGCGATGTGACCTCTCTCCTATTATAGCCAACATCATAAACCAATCTTTTAACACTGGGTCTTTCCCCCCTACTCTCAAGCAGACCTCTGTCAGACCTCTTTTAAAAAACACCAAGTTAGACCCCCAAAAGGCAGAGTCTTACAGGCCCATATCTAGTATACCTATGCTCGCAAAAATCATTGAAAAAGTAGTACATAGACAATTACAGGATTATATTGACACTACTGCCCCACTAGATCCATCCCAACATGGATTTAGAGAGTCACATGGAGTGGAAACACTACTTACAGCCCTGTTCAACAATATAATTTCAGGCGTTGACAACATACGACATGGTTTCGCACTCATCTTTTTAGATATAGCAGCAGCCTTCGACTCTGTATGCCATGAGATTCTCTTCTACCGCCTAAAGAGAAAAAGGTATCAGCGGATCAGTGCTCGAATGGTGCAGATCCTACCTGTCTGGAAGATGGCAGCATGTTCGAGCAAACGGGACTACTTCGGAACCATTTCAACAAAGTCAAGGAGTGCCTCAAGGATCATCCCTGTCATCCTTGATGTTTAATATATACATCCAACCCATCTGCAAAATCATTAGATCCTTCAATGTTAGTTGTATGTTATATGCTGACGATGTGCTTTTATACATGCCAATATCATTAGATAAACTAGACCTCGCCCCTCTAACTAATTGCTTCAACACTATATCTGAGTGGCTCCTATCACAAAACCTGCGAATCCAACACAAAAAGACGTAGGTTCTTTTCATCTCAAGGAACCCAAATTTCATACCACCCAGCTGCGTTAAGGTAAATGATGCCGAACTACAAGTTAAACCTGCTATACGTTACCTCGGAGTGACGCTAGACCAGAATCTCGACATGAAGAAACATGTAGCCAATACCGTAAGGGCGATCTACTTTAAAATCAGATCCCTCAGACACCTACGCCCGTTACTCGAACCAGATGATTTCCGCACCATTTACCAAGCCCTGATTATTCCCCATTTCGATTATTCAAACTCCATACTACAAGGGCTCCCCCGGTCCACCCTGAATCCCCTTCAACTTGCTATGAACAGTGCAGGTCGAGTACTCTTTGGCGCATCCAGGAGAGACCATGTGACACCACTCCTGAAGCAGTTACACTGGCTCCCCATTCAAGCCAGGATTTGTTTTAAGACCTTGCTGATGACTTTCAAAGCTGGCAATGATCTCTCCTCCTCCTCTCTATCTGACCTCATCCAACCACTTGCACCTAACAGACCAAGAAGATCTGCAGAGTCCAACATGTTAGTAATTCCAAAAGAAGCAACTAAATGCACCAAAACAACAGCTAACAGAGCCTTCCAACTCTGTGCCCCAAGTCTATGGAATACCTTACCAGCACATATCAGAGCAATCCCCAACTTGAGCCAATTTAGAAAGGCCCTTAAACATTTCCTCATCACCAAATATCTCACTGACATCTCCGATCCTCAGTCCCACTCGAATAACGAGCACCTCAACAATAATAGTAGTCAACTAGGCAAGCCCTCGCAACAGGCGTCCCCTACAATGTAAACACCAAACATTATCCTTTCTCAGTACACCTCATATGTATATAGTGTACCCTTTTTCCAAGTTGCATTTCCTGTTTAATGTAATGACCAGACATATTTAAGTTGTCGGATGTTTCTGTTCCATGTGAACCGTGCTGATAAATAAATAAATATCTCCTCTATCCCACTTTTCCTCTAATGTATACATATAAAGATCTCTAAGTATGTCCCAATATGCTTTATAAAGAAAAAAGGAGCGCTGTTCTTGCAATAGTCCACCAGGAGCCACAAAAAGCAAGAAGCCAAGACGTCAGGACGATTCAAATCAAAATGTATTAATACAGACCCCAACGCGTTTCTACAACCTTTTTGGAAGACTTATGCTGTAGTTTTAAATATTGACTAATGATTATATAATATCTTGTTATAATCTTTTTAGAATATTTATGCTGTTATTTTAAATATTATTAATTATTATTTTTCATTACATTTGTGTGTCCTGCGTTTATATACATCTGTTTGTTAACTACATTGGTAAGAATTTCACCAGTCCTTCTCGATTACACAAGATTATATTATATATGTTATTGTTTATGATTTTAATTTTTTTCTTTGTATGTTTTTATGTTTATATTACTTATATTTATATTGTAGCTGCTACCCCCTGATGAAGGCATTGATTGCCGAAACGCGTTGGGGTCTGTATTAATAAATTTTGATTTGAATCGTCCTGACGTCTTGGCTTCTTGCTTTTTGTGGCTCCAATATGCTTTATGCCATTTTAGTAGCCACCCTCTGCAGACACCATCCTGTTTATATCTTTTGGAAGGTGCGGTCTCCAGAATTGCACACAATGAGGATGCAGAAACATATCGAAAAGCACATCACCTTTTCTCTGCTGGCTATTCTTCTCCCTATGCACACAAGCATCCTTCTGTCTTTCGCCGTCACCTTTACTACCTGTTTAGCCACTTTAAGATCAGAACCTCAAACAAACAGTCGAGATTCAAAATAACCAGATAGTGAAGCTAATACAATTATTTTTTGTCGGAGCGGTTACCACAGTGAGGGAAAAGGGAATATCCCAAACCGCTGTAGCCAGTCCCTTTTAATTAAACTTATAATAAAACTTTGTAAAGGTGCATAGAGAGACCACTTAGCTGAAAAAATCGGCGGTGACCATCACACGCCAGGAAATTATTTAGCACAGAATCAGGCTGTGAAGACTAGCGAAGCCGCTTCAGGAACGACGTGGCACGTTTTCGGGGTCCACAAACAATCACCCCTGCATCAGGTCCCAGCTTTTATTCTAGCCAGAGCAGCCTTGAAAAACGTCTTCACTCAAGCGGTTTAAATCATGAACTGATGATCAATGCCCGGATGAAGGTCCTCCCACGAATGACACTCAGCCAATCAAAAAGGAGGGGGGAGGAGCACTGCACAGCGCCGTCCCCTCCCAGCTGTAAAAACAGATCGGCTTGTCAAATATATTTATAATTAAACAGTCACAAAATGGTGTGCCAGTCCACTTGTTGATTAAGATCAGAAACAATCATGCCCAGGTCCCACTCTACTTTCCTGGACGGAAGTACTTTGCCCCCTATACTTTACCGCTCCCTTGGATTTTTGCAGCCCAAATGCATGACACTGAATTTTTTAGTATTAAATATCAGCTGCCAAATTCTAGACCATTCTTCAAGCTTAGCTAGATCCCTCCCCATGTTATCTACTCCTTCCTGGGTGTCTACTCTATTGCAGATTTTGGTTACCATCTGCAAAGAAGTAAACCTTACCAGACAGCCCTTTCATAATATTACTAAAATGTTAAAAAGAATCAGACCAAGGACATATCCCTACATCCTACTACTGGTAACATCCTTCTCCTCAAGAGCGCGCTCCATTTACCTGTACGCTTTGTCACCTCTCACTCAACCAATTTCTAATCCTGCCACTTTAGGGTCCATCCTTAGGGTACTAAACTTGTTTATAAGTCACCTGTGCAGAACGGTGTCAAAGGCTTTACTGAAATCTAAGTACACCACACTGAGGGTTCTCCCTCGGTCCAGCTCCCTGGTCACCCAGTCAGAGAAATCAGATTTGTCTGACAAGACCTGCCTCTGGTAAACCCATGCTGCCTCAGATCCTGCAGTCCACTGGACTCCAGAAACTTCACTATACTCTGTTTTAACAGTGTTGCCAATAATTTACTCGCCACAGAGGTTAGACCAACTGGCCTGTAGTTCAACCTCCTTATTTCAGCTTTTGTGTAAGGGACCACATGTGCCTTGCTCCTGGCCCTTCAGAAAATACCCATAAATAAGAAGTGAAGTGAAGTGGATCTTGAATGATTTTTAGATGAGTGTGTTCGTGAGGAACTAAAATAGAAAAGCAGACAAAGCAATGGGATCGGAGGGATACATCCAAGAATACTGAAGGAACTTGGGGCTCCACTGTCTGACTTTTTCAATGCTTCTTTATAATCCATAACTACTGTAGAATTATTTTTTAATTTAACCATTATTAATTAATAATGATTAAATAAACAAACACAAGGAACAAAGCTCCAGGAGGGTGAAGAGAAAAAGGGGAACCCCCCTAAATCGTTTGACATCCTGTTTGGGCCTAGTGTAAGCCTAGTCACGCTCCCGAAGAGCCTTCGCCCTCTAAAGGAAATCCTTGCTTTTGTAGCTTCCTTGGATATGCACAGTCCCAGCCATAGCAGTAGTCCCTTCTTCCTCAATCTGCAGCCCTTCTCTACCTTAGTAAGCAGGCTGAGATATGGCCAGGGCCGGCCCGTTCATTGAGCAAGAATGTTCTTTGCACAGGGCCCCGCGTTTCAGGGGGCCCCGCGCAAAGAACATTCTGGTTTTTTTTTTAAATTATATTAAAAAAAAAAAAAAAAAGCTGGCTCTGGCTGCTGCCGCGGCCTCCGCGGCAAAATGGAGTGTCCCGCGGGGCCCCCTCTCCTCGCTGAGCCTCTCTGCAAGGGCTTTCAGATTCGCGAAGGGAGTGTCTCCCTAGCGTCTCTGTTAAGCCCGCAGGGGCTAATGGGAAATTTCCCATCTGCCCCTTTAGACGCGAGGGGCTGATGGGAAATTTCCCATTAGCCCCTGCGGGCTTAACAGAGACGCGAGGGAGACACTCTCCCTTCGCGAATCTGAAAGCCCTTGCAGAGAGGCTCAGCGAGGAGAGGGGGCCCCGCGGGACACTCCATTCTGCCGCTGCCGCGGCAGCAGCGGCAGCGGCAGCAGCCAGAGCCAGGTTTTTTTTTTAAATTTTAAATTTGCCATAAGCCGATGGGGGGGCTGTTAAGACTGGTGCTGGGCTGGGCTGGGCTGGGCTGGGGGGGGTGTTAAGACTGGTGCTGGGCTGGGCTGGGCTGGGAGGGGGGTCTTAAGACTGGGGCTGGGCTGGGCTGGGCTGGGCGGGGGGGGGGTGTTAAGACTGGTGCTGGGCTGGGCTGGGCTGGGCTGAGCTGGGGGGGTGTTAAGACTGGTGCTGGGCTGGGCTGGGGTGGGCTGGGGGGGTGTTACGACTGGTGCTGGGCTGGGCGGGGCGGGGCTGGGGGGGGTGTTAAGACTGGTGCTGGGCTGGGCTGGGCTGGGCTGGGGGGTGTTAAGACTGGTGCTGGGCTGGGCTGGGCTGGGCTGGGGGGGTGTTAAGACTGGTGCTGGGCTGGGCTGGGTTGGGGGGTGTTAATACTGGTAATGGGCAGGGCTGGACTGGGCTGGGGGGCTGTTAAGACTGGTGCTGGGCTGGGCTGGGCTGGGCTGGGGGGGTGTTAAGACTGGTGCTGGGCTGGGCTGGGTTGGGGGGGTGTTAAGACTGGTAATGGGCTGGGTTGGACTGGGGGGGGTGTTAAGACTGGGGCTGGGCTGGGCTGGGGGGTGTTAAGACTGGGGCTGGGGGGGTGTTAAGACTGGTGCTGGGCTGGGCTGGGCTAGGCTGGGCTGGGCTGGGCTGGGGGGGTGTTAAGACTGGTGCTGGGCTGGGCTGGGCTGGGTTGGGGGGGTGTTAAGACTGGTAATGGGCTGGGCTGGGCTGGGCTGGGGGGGTGTTAAGACTGGTGCTGGGCTGGGCTGGGCTAGGGGGGTGTTAAGACTGGTGCTGGGCTGGGCTGGGGGGCTGTTAAGACTGGTGCTGGGCTGGGCTGGGCTGGGGGGGTGTTAAGACTGGTGCTGGGCTGGGCTGGGGGGGGTGTTAAGATTGGTGCTGGGCTGGGCTGGGCTGGGGGGTGTTAAGACTGGTAATGGGCTGGGCTGGGGGTGTTAAGACTGGTGCTGGGCTGGGCTGGGCTGGGCTAGGGGGGTGTTAAGACTGGGGCTGGGCTGGGCTGGGCTGGGCTGGGTTGGGGGGGTGTTAAGACTGGTAATGGGCTGGGCTGGGCTGGGCTGGGGGGTGTTAAGACTGGTGCTGGGCTGGCTGGGCTGGGCTGGGGGGTGTGTGTTAAGATTGGTGCTGGGCTGGGCTGGGCTGGGGGGTGTTAAGACTTGTGCTGGGCTGGGCTGGGGGGTGTTAAGACTGGTGCTGGGCTGGGCTGGGCTGGGCTGGGGGGGTGTTAAGACTGGTGCTGGGCTGGGCTGGGCTGGGTGGGGGGTGTTAAGACTGGTAATTGGCTGGGCTGGGCTGGGGGGGTGTTAAGACTGGTGCTGGGCTGGGCTGTGGGGGGTGTTAAGACTGGTGCTGGGGGGGTGTTAAGACTGGTGCTGGGCTGGGCTGGGCTAGGCTGGGCTGGGCTGGGCTGGGGGGGGTGTTAAGACTGGTGCTGGGCTGGGCTGGGCTGGGTTGGGGGGGTGTTAAGACTGGTAATGGTGCTGGGCGGGGCGGGGGGGGTGTTAAGAATGGTGCGGGGCTGGGCTGGGCTGGGGGGGTGTTAAGACTGGTGCTGGGCTGGGCTGGGCTGGGCTAGGGGGGTGTTAAGACTGGTGCTGGGCTGGGCTGGGTTGGGGAGTGTTAAGACTGGTAATGGGCTGGGCTGGGCTGGGCTGGGGGGGGTATTAAGACTGGTAATGGGCTGGGCTGGGCTGGGCTGGGGGGGGGTGTTAAGACTGGTAATGGGCTGGGCTGGGCTGGGCTGGGGGGGGGTGTTAAGACTGGTAATGGGCTGGGGGGGTTAAGACTGGTAATGGGCTGCGGGCGGGGGGGGTTAAGACTGGTAATGGGCTGCAGGCGGGGGGGGGGGGTTTAAGATGGTAATGGGCTGCGGGCGGGGTTAAGACTGGTAATGGGCTGCGGGGGGGGTTTAAGACTGGGGCTGGGCTGGGCTGGGCTGGTGGGGGTGTTTAAGACTGGTGCTGGGCTGGGCTGGGCTGGGCTGGGGGGTGTTAAGACTGGTGCTGGGCTGGGCTGGGCTGGGGGGGTGTTAAGACTGGTGCTGGGCTGGGCTAGGCTGGGCTGGGGGGGTGTTAAGACTGGTGCTGGGCTGGGGGGTGTTAAGACTGGTGCTGGGCTGGGCTGGGCTGGGCTGGGGGGGTGTTAAGACTGTTGCTGGGCTGGGCTGTGCTGGGCTGGGCTGGGGGGGTGATAAGACTGGTCATGGGCTGGGCTGGGCTGGGCTGGGGGGGTGTTAAGACTGGTGCTGGGCTGGGCTGGGGTGTTAAGACTGGTGCTAGGCTGGGCTGGGCTGGGTTGGGGGGGGGTGTTAAGACTGGTAATGGGCTAGGCTGGGCTGGGCTGGGGGGGTGTTAAGACTGTTGCTGGGCTGGGCTGGGTTGGGGGGGGTGTTAAGACTGGTAATGGGCTGGGCTTGGCTGGGCTGGGCTGGGCTGGGGGGGTGTTAAGACTGGTAATGGGCTGGGCTGGGCTGGGCTGGTGGGGTGTTAAGACTGGTAATGGGCTGCGGGCGGGGGGGGTTAAGACTGGTAATGGGCTGCGGGGGGGGGGGTAAAGACAGTTTCTTGGCTGCGGGGGAGCTAGGACAGATAATGGGCTAGGGGGGGCTCGTACTGGTAATGAGATGTGAGCAGTTGGGGGGGTAAGGACTGGTAATGGGCTGTGGGCTGATGGGGGCTGTCTGGAAATGGGGTGATGGGGGGTTAGGACTGGTAATGGGCTGGGGGGGTTAAGACTGGTAATGGGCTGTGGGCTGATGGGGGCTGTCTGGAAATGGGGTGATGGGGGGTTAGGACTGGTAATGGGTTATGGGGGGGGGGGTTAAGACTGATAATGGGCTATGGGGTGGCTAGGACAGGAAATGGGCTGATGGGGAGGGGTTAGGACTGGTAATGGGCTGTGAGCTGTTGGGAGGGTTAGGACTGGTAATGGGCTATGGGGGGATTAAGACTGATAATGGGCTATGGGGGGGGTTAAGACTGGTAATGGGCTGTGGGCTGATGGGGGCTGTCTGGAAATGGGGTGATGGGGGGTTAGGGCTGGTAATGGGCTGGGGGGTTAAGACTGGTAATGGGCTGTGGGCTGATGGGGGCTGTCTGGAAATGGGGTGATGGGGAGGTTAGGACTGGTAATGGGCTATGGGGGGATTAGGACTGATAATGGGCTATGGGGGGGCTAGGACAGGACATGGGCTGATGGGGAGGGGTTAGGACTTGAGGTGGGTTGATGTGGTTAGGACTGCTAATGGGCTGTGGGCTGATGGGGGGGGGGGGTTAGGACTGGCAGTGTGCTATGGGGGGCTAACTGGAAATGGGCTGATGGGGTTAAGACTGGAAGTGGGCTGATGGGGGGTTAGGACTGGTAATGGGTTATAGGGGGGGCTTAAACTGAAAATGGGGTGATGGGGGGTTAGGACTGGAAGTGGGTTGATGGGGGTTAGGACTGGTACTGGAAATGGGCTGTTGGGGGGGCTTGAATTGAAATGGACTCATGGAGGGGCTAGAACTGGAAGTAGGCTCATGGGGGGGCTTGGACTGGAATTGGGCTGAGTGGAGGGGAGCTAGGATTTGACATGGGCTGATGGTGGGGCTAGGAAATGACTAGAAATGGGCTGATGGGGGGCTAGGATTGGAAATGAGCTGATGAAGGGACTCAGACTGAAAATGGATGGGGGAGCTAGGACCGGAAATGGGTTGATGGGGGGTAGGACTGGAAATGGGCTGATGCAGGGACTAGAAGGGAATGGATGCTGGGTGAGACTGGAACTAGAAGGGAGCTGATGTTGGGGGAGGATTAGAATGAATGGGATGGGGCTGGGAGAGTAAAATGGAGAGGGGAAAAATATTTTGTGTGGGAGGGATGAAAAATCTACAATTGGCCGGTTATTGGGAGAGTAAGTGGGGATTGAGGATGGAGGGGTAAAATTTGTGTGGATGAAATAGGAATGAGGAAAGAGCAAAAGGAGAAAGATTAGTATGTTAAAGCAGATGTAGAGAGAGAGAATGGAAGAAAAAAAACTAGAAGAGAGAAGAAAGAACAAATGGACAGCAGACGATGGAGAGTTAGCAGAAAACATGAAGAAACCAGAAGAAAGTGGCTGGAGCAATTGCAACTGAAAAAAATGCACAAAAGGTAGAAAGATATCTCTTTATTTTGAATTTATTAACTGGAATATGAAAGCTCTGGGAAATGTGCATCATTAATGTCTGCGCTTTGTTTGGTACAAGAGGAAATTAATTTATAGTTTTATTTCTACAGTGGTGTTGTACATTCCAAGTTTGGCTTTTGGGGTTCCCAGTTTAATTATTGCCTTCCTGTTTCTAAATTGTGATTCCTTGTTTGATGATGGTCTATGTTCTGCATGTGTAACTGAGCTGAGGTATTCTGTTTATGTAATTCCTATTTGACATTGCCACTTGTTCTCTTTCCCCAGTATTCTCTGAAATGTATTGGTTTAATATTTGCAGTTGCCTTTTGATAGGTAGGGTATGGTGCTTTGTGAGTCCTGGTAATGCTGTCAGGATATGGCGGGTTTGCTATGGGTTCTAAATGGGCAGCGTTTGTAGTAGTTCCTAATGTGCCTGGCGGTTGGCACTGGATTATAGTAATGTAGAAATCTTTTAGTCTTTCTTTATCCATACCCTCATTAAGAGACATGTTTACTAAAAGTTAGTGTATGGTAACATTATGCAAATATTTATGCAAATAAGGCCACTTATGCAAATGAGGCCCCACACCGAGTCTCCGCACATGGCCCCGCACCCCCCTTGGGCCGCCCCTGGATATGGCTATGGTCCTGACCCAAATTGATGGGACTCTCAGGGGGAAAAGTTAAAATATGGCTGCTTATGCCTCCTGTCTCAGTTTCAGTTTATTCAAACGAAAACCCAGAAAATTCAGTTTAGGGGCTTATATCCCTCCTCTATTATTATTAATATAAAACATTTCTATACTGCTGCAATCCCAATTGATAATTAATTCAGCATGATTTACAATAAAAACATTTCTAAAACATTTACAGAAATGGGATGAGTATTAAGTAAGTATTAGAAATACAGCCAAGGTTTAAGTTTTTTACGAAACACAGTAATCAGAGAAATCTCTTTTAGTGTTACAGGTAATTTAGCCAACAACTCTGCTGCTTTAAACCCAATTGCATTACCAAACCTTCTTTTATTAATTAGACCCTGGCTTGATGGAAACATTAACGTTAATGAATTTTGGAGGCACTTAGATCTAGTCCTCAGACATAGAAATAACTTGTCAAAAAATGAATTTGGCACCGATTCAAATATAGACTTCATTCTAGTCCAATCCACAAGGTAAAAGATTAAAAAAAAACTTGATCCTTTTCTGAACCAGCAAAATGGCTGTTATGATCCAAATAGTGGCATGAGAAATGAAGGGCGTATGGTACCCAAACCACTGTGACTCAGCCTTGATCATGCCTCCCACCTGTACCAGCCCTTCAACAATCAAGAAAAAATAAACCGGAAAAAATAAACTCCACAGTCTACTAGATTATTCTATCTCCGTTTCCTCCTCTGCTGCAGGTAAATAAAGTGGAAGCCCATCTGAGCCTTCCAATTCCATATCTTAAAAAGACCCTTCAAAGAGAGGCTGGCTGCCCGCAAGGTTAGGTTGCAAGCCTTGGACCTCCTCATACCAGAGAAAAGCCCTATCTTTAACCCCTCCCCCAATTCCCTGGGTTATAGCTGACTCCCTCTCGAGTAGTGATTGGTTCCTGGAAGGGAGCACATACTGTTTGTGCTCCCAGGAAAAATGCAGGTCCTCTTACCCTCTCCTGGTCTCCCAGGCTACAGGAACCCTCCTGCCCTTGATTCTTCACAGAAGATTTTCTCTGCCTACATGGGGCTGCTGGTACAGGCTTTCCCTCAAACTGTAAGTAAGGACCCCATCCCCCTTTTACCCTGGGCAAAGGGAAAGTCTAGACTTCCTTTAGTAATGGTAGTCTATATAAAGGGCTACGCATTTGCCAAGTGAATTTAGAAGGAAATATCTTACAGCTTGGAAGGAGCCAGAAGTCTGTGGTATTGGGTCCTGAGTCTGGTGAGGCCATGAGTCTTTACCAGATCTAGGAGTTATGGGTTCAGAAGTATTAAGGATGGGGATTCCACATTTAAGGAGTTATGGGGCAAGGGTTCCTGGGTCTGGATATCCAAGCTTTGGGGTCCTGGTAGTAGTACCTCAAACATATAAAGCAGCAGACAAGATTCACTTACGAGCTATGACTCAGCACTGTCGACTCCCTTGAGCATGGCCATAATGTTAGTATTCCTAACATTGTCTAGAATTCAACCCTACGTGGATCTCCTGCAAATGTCATTTTAGTTGGTGGACCATATAGTAGTGGCTTTCTCTTTGCCTCAAAAATAAATGTAGTGCCCTGTAAAAGTCTGTACAATCTTGTACATTTTTTCATATTCTGCTATCTAAAAACTACAATTCAAAAAGGCACACTCAAGTAGGAGTTTGCATATGCTTTTAATAAGAACGAACAATTATAGAAATATTCAAAAAAGAATGAAGAACAAGAAACCAAAATGTCTCGAATGCATGTTTTCACACTCTTTGTCATAACAAACCAAGATTAGCTGTTTCCAAAAACTGACATAACAAGGGCCCCTAATAAATTAGAATCCTACTTATGTCGAAACACAGTAGCTGAGCTGCTTTAAATACTCCTGGATGAAAAACTATGAAGTGAATTTGAAGCAAAAAATCTGAACATGTAAAACACAGAGCAGTAGAAAGAACTCCAGGATAATGTTATTCAAAGGCAAGGATTGGGGGTAAGCTAGATAAAAATGTTTGTTTGAATATCCCTTGGGGCACTGTCATGTCCATAATTGTGAAGTAGAAATAGTTTGATAGCTCTATCAGGTCATCTATCCATTCTAGGTAATGCTATGAATGCTAACACTGTGGTAAAGTTCAATGGAGTCGCCACCTTGGAGTCTTATCACTGAGATGTGTACAATATACTGTTTTCTATGCCTCTTGTACTACTAGAAATAAGAGACTGGGAATGCAGATACAGGAACCTTTGGCCCATGGCTTCTTAGGGACCCTCACCCTGGGAATACTTCTGAACACAGGATTCCCGGACCTGGCCAATGTAATGCCAATTTTTAAAAAGGGCTCTAGGGGCAATTCTGGACACTACAGATCACTAAACCTGATGTCCGTGCTGGGTAAAATGGTTAAAACTATCATAAGGAACAATGTTACTGAACACAGAGACAGACAAGGCTTAATGAGACAGAGACAATATGCTACATTTTTTGAAGGCATGAATAAACATGTGGATAAAAATGAGTTTTAAAAACCTATATATGCCAGGGAATAGCTGTAAATGATGACCTGGAAATTTCTGGCCATACACTTGCCTTCCCTTTAATGAAATGGGGAATATACATGTAGATTTTTGTCCCACCAAGACCAAGCCCAAAGTATGCCCCCAACATACTCCCTTGTAATTTCCACATGCTATGGCTATCCACATGAAAACTGAGGCCTTTCTAAAATCAACATTTACACGGACATACAAATAAGGCATCTAAAATAACTCCCATACTGCAGGCTAAATAGTTTTCTGTATGGGAACATACTGGGAGTATCCCCAACAGTTAGCAACTTGCTTTGCATTTACCTTGATTAAGTTTTGCATCTACTGCACCATAAATGCAGATTCTCCAGATACAGCTGTCGGATTGAATGTAAGTTCTATGAATTGCTGAATAAACATTTGTGGCTCCTATGGATCCATGGCATTTGTGCCCCAAAATCCTCTTGAATAGAATGCTATTCCAGACTGTCCTATTACGTTCAGAACAAAAATCAGTCCCAAGGAAATAAAACAATATGCACAGACTGGGTTTACTCTGCCAGGTTAACTCTGTCCTCTGGTTAATTGGTAGTTTTTCTCTTCCTCTGTTGAGTAGGTAAAACAACAGTAATCCTTTTCCTATTGCTTTCCCTCAAATTAACAGATTGCTACTGTCAATAGTGGGCTGCTTCCCTCAGTAGCAATCACTGAATTCCCATGCCACCATCCTCCCACAGGCCTGAGAGCCTTTCTTTAGCAGTGGCTTTACCATAAATGTATTTACATGTCTGTGCTCAGCAATTCTTTGCAGCATACTTCAATTTTGCAGGTTATCTAGGTACCCATGTGCCCAACACTCAAAAAGAGTTGTGTCCTCTGTACTGAGTTCTCACAGCAGTAAATTTTAACTTTAAATCCCTTCTCTTCCTGACAGGAGTACAAACAACACAGTCTCTCAACAGTCTCACCCCTACTTGCTTTACTCTGGTGCTGATTCACACACATGCTGTACCAACTTCAAATGCTTGGCCAGTTGTTTCAGGGGCTCCAGCTCCATGGGTTCTGTTTCTGAAGACTCTGGGTCCAACAGCAGTTCCTCCACCTCCATCCATCTATGAATCCTCTTCCAACTGGCCCTCTTGAAACTTTGCTACTTTCTTTTGATGGGAAGCCCTGCTCAACCTAATCTAAGGACCACCCACCTCCAGCCCATGCTATCACATAATCCTCTCTGAGTACTTCCCCTGTCCCTGGAAATATAGTGAAATGTAGACCTAGCCTTCCTTAAATCTCCTGCTCAGTGAGTTTCAGGTTTCCTGGTCTCCTTTGGCTTTGGAGTGGACTTCCCTTCTTTACAACATAATTAGAATTGTTGGATTTTTTCACATTTTTATGAATTTTGTTATTTAATTGAGAAAACATCCACTTGATTCAAACTCATTTTAGATTTTTTTGCACATCCTTAATGAGGACTTTGAGGTTTCCTGACAATAGTCATATAGAGGACAATTTTATAACAGGGTCCCTAGATTTGGAGAATGAAAAGGCACCTATTTGAAGCCTATTTTATAAAAACACATAGGTGCCTATGGGTCTGATTCTGAGAAGCGACTTGGGGGGCTGCATGTCCTGGTGGAACGTACAGCCCCGCAAGCCATCCTGCTCCATTCCCCCCTCCAATTCTCCCCGCATGGCTAGAGCAGCAGGATGGGGAGAGCTGGTGAGGGGCATGAGGGGGCGGAGTCTGGACGGAGCAGGGTCAGGCCAAGGTGGCAGGACATACAAGGCCGATTCCGGTCAGGATTCTGTAGTCTTGTGGCGTGAGAGGGAACGTGCTGATTATTCCACCTCAAAGGTGGAATAATCAACACAACCAGGCCATTGGAGCTGGACATCGCCCCAGGGCCGGGGCCAGGTGCAGGGAGGTCCCCGCCACCTTATCTAGGCCCCGGCTGGCCAGCTGTGGGTTGGGTGGCGGGGAAGAATATGGTTGATGCTGCAGGAGCCAGGGGAGTCTGCAGGGAGGATGTTCCCACAGGCATGCAAGGGCACACCAGGCCTCCTTGGGCCCGATTCTGTATGCTGAGGGAACATCTTGCTCCTAATGGGCCCGTCCTGCTTGGGGCTATCTGGACGACCAGGATGTGCCCTTGATTGAATTGGGCTCCATGTGTCTTTATAAAATACCATCACAAATGCTCCAGAATTTGTACCTAGATTGAAGATGTGGACAGTATGCCTTCCCAAATGCAGACATAAATGTTAGTGCATAAAATATGCGTAGATGTGTATTTATTAAATACACATGCAAACTGTGACTGCCCATGCTCCTCCCAAACTCTGCCCCTATGCAGCCTACTATGCAAGTATATGATGGCTTTCTCTGCATGTACTTTTACATAAGAACATAAGATATGCCATACTGGGTCAGACCCAAGGTCCATCAAGCCCTGTATCCTGTTTCCAACAGTAGCCAATCCAGGTCACAAGTACCTAATAGTTTCCCAAAAAGATACACAGGTTCCACAATGCTTGTATTGGGGCAAGCAGTGGATTTTCTGGATCCTCTTTAATGGTTTATGGACCTTTCCTCCAGGAACTTGTCCAAACCTTTTTTAAACTCAGTTACACTAACAGCTTTTACTACATCCTCTGGTAATGAATTCCAGAGTTTGATTACGTAGTGAGTGAAAAAAATATTTTCTCTTATTAGATTTTACTACTTTTAGGCATCACCTCATTTTATAAGACCCATTAAATGTGAAAAAGATTTATAAAATTGTCCGCATATTGGATAGAGATAATTGCAATCTTCCTTGTTAGGCACTGCCGTTTTATTGTTCAGACACATTTTCTAACACTGCCCAGAACTTACATGATCCATTTGCAAATTACCATTGAGGGACAGACTTTGGAGACACTTCAGCACTTTTTGCGTATTGGTAGTCGCCTCTCTCAGGAAGCAATATAAGTCTGTGCATTAAAACTGTGCACTGACCTTCATCATAATAGCACTGTTACGCTGTTGCTGGACCTGGGAATCTTCTTAATATCTGATGCAGGACCATGGAACTTTGGTCCGAAACATGGCATGCTGTGCAGAGATCCTCTTGTGATTCTGGTCCTTAAGTGTTTTTTTGAGAAAAGTACGAGGGGTGTCTGATATTAAAGGTACAGGTGGCAATCATACCGGCTGCACATGCGCAATAGTGCCGTCATATGCAGGGCTACTTGTACTCGTAGTAGGAGAGTTTGTAGCGTTGTTTTTTTAAACACTCAAATTACGAGTAGTTTTCGGGAAGCAAACAAACATGGCGTATGTAATCGCAGAGTATTTGAAGTTTGAGGTGCATGGAGTTATCAGATTTTTGCAAGCCGAAGGAGTTAAGCAGAGCGAAATTCATTGCAGATTAGAGGGCGTGTATGGCCCGAACATTTTAAGCCTAAAAGAAGTCAGCATCTGGTGTAACAAGTTTAAAGATGGCCGAACGGAGTTGAATGATGATCTGGAAAAGAAAAGAGGCAGACCAAGGACCTCACACACGGATGACAACTGCGCAATTGTCGAATGTCTGATTAGGGAGGATCGTCGCATTAAAGTTCGCGAAATTGCTGAAATGACTGGCATTCCTAAGAGTTCTGTTCATGAAATCATATGCAATCGCAACTTCCGCAAGATCAGGAGGAATTGCAAGACACCGTTATGGACTGCTTCAAGCAACTTGACACGCAACTGTACCGTGAAGGGATGTTCAAACTAGTGTCATGCTGGGATATGTGCGATTATGTGGAGAAGTAAACAAAAGTATGTAGTTTTTGGTGGAATGTATTGAATAATTTCTTGAAATGTTAGTGTAATTTTGGCCTATACTTTTAATATCGGACACCCCTCATATAAGAGCAAATGCAAAAAATGATAAAAACTAAAAAGAGGTGCTTTCTGTGAGAGGGTGTTTTGTGCTCCCTTTTAGGCTGCTCCGACACACCAACATGATGATTGCATGGATTTGAAATACCTGTTCTGATGTGTATAAATCTAGGCAGCATCATATAAAATTACCCCAGAAGCACTTCCCTTATTTGTCAGCCTGACTACTACGAGTCAGTTACTATCTTTTGAGAGATGGTAGAGCCGGAGACAGGAGAAGAGTGAGCATTACTTTTGCCTCCTATCTGAGGGACTAGGAATTGTTTTGAGTCATCTGAGGTAAACTGTTGCACTTAGAAAATAGAAACATAGAAACACGATGGCAGAAAAAGACCACATGGTCTGCCCTTTCTTATCAACTACAATAGTCCTCTTTTTACCGTTAGAGATCCTCCATGTTTGTCCCATGCTTTTTTGAATTCATATGATTGTCCTCATGTCCACCACCTCCAATGGGAGACTATTCTGTAAACATAAGAACATAAGATATACCATGCTGGGTAAGACCAAGATCCATCAAGTACAGTATCCTGTTTCCAACAATGACCTATCTAGGTCACAAGTACCTAGAAGTTTCCCCAAAGACACAGGTTCCACATTGCTTGTATTGGAGCAAGCAATGGATATCCCGGGTCCCCTTTAATAATGACTTATGGACCTTTCCTCCAGGAACTTGTCCAAACCATTTTTAAACCCAGCTACACTAACAGCTTTTACTACATCCTCTGGTAAAGAATTCCAGAGTTGATCACATGTTGAGTGAAAAAAGATTTTCTCTTATTAGTCATAAATAGGCTACCCTATAGCTTCATTGCATGTCCCCTAGCCTTTCTATATTTTGATGGCATAAACAATCGATTTACATTTACCCGTTCCAATCCACTCATTAATTTATAGACCTCTATTATATCTCCCCTCAGCCGTCTCTTTTCCAACTTTTAGCCTCTCCTCATAGGGGTATCCTTCCACCCCCTTTACCATTTTGGTGGCTCTTCTCTGTACCTTTTCTAATAACACTATATCCTTTTTAAGATACGGCAACCAGAAATGCACACAATATTCAAGGTGCGGTCGCACCGTGGAACGATACAGAGGCATTATAATATCCTTTATTTTATTCTCCATTCCTTTCCTTATGATACCTAGCATTCTATTTGCTCTCTTGGCCGCTGCTGCACACTGGATGGAGGGTTTCAACATGTTATCCATGCTGATGCCTAAATCTCTTTCCTGGGTGGTGGTTCCTAATGTGGAACCTTGCATCGTGTAACCATAGTTTCCTAGGTGCTTAGCTTTGTACTTGTCCACATTAAATTCTATCTGCCATTTGGATGCCCAGTCTTCCAATTTATCAAGGTCCACTTGCAATTTTTCACAATCCTCATAGGTTTTAACAACTTTGAATAATTTTGTGTTATCTGCAAATTTGATTACCTCACTCATCATTCCCATTTCCAGGACATTTCCGAATCTGTTAAAAAGTAGCGTACCCAGCACGGATCCCTGGGGTACTACAATATTCAATTTTTTCCATTGGTAAAATTAGACATTTAGCCCTACCCTCTGCTTTCTATCTTTTAACCAGTTCTTGATCCACAATAGTACACTGCCTCCTATCCCATGACTTTTCAATTTTGCCAAAAGTCTCTCATGCATCTATCACTCTTTCCGTAAAGAAATATTTCTGCATATTACTCTTGAGTCTATCCCCTTTCACTCTCATCCTATGTCGCTTTTCAGCAGAGCTTGCCTTGAATTGAAAGAGATCCTCCTATGCATTTATGCCACAGAGGTATTTAAAGGTCTCTATCATATCAAATTCAAATAAACATAAACATAAACATATCAAAAACCCAATGGATAGTCACAAAATAAATTGCACTATAGTGTTGGAAGATGAGACCTGTAGGTTGGAAGGCACTCAGATGGCTACTGGGGATGAGCTGAAGACTTCTCAGAGTAAAGCCAGCATTTATGATGTAGTTGGATCTGCTTATGTAGCTGCACATGAAATGAAAGTCAAAAGTTGCAAAAATGTCTTACATATTGGGAAATGGAACATTTGAAGCATGAACCAAGGGAAGTTGGAGGTGGCCAAGAATAAAATGGAATGTGTACAACTTGATCTGTTGGGTGTCAGTGAACTGAAATGGACTGGCTTTGGGAACTTTGCATCTGATGATCATATGGTCTTTTATGCTGGAAATGAAAGACAAAGAAGAAATGGTGCTGCATTTATAATTAAGAAGAAACTTGCAAGAACTGTAATGAAATTCAATGCAATCAGTGAAAGCTTAATTTCTATTTGTCTATGAGGAAAGCCCATCACCACAATTATAATTCAGGTATATGCTCCAACAAAAGCTGCTGAAGAGGAAGACGTTGATGAGTTCCATCAACAAGTACAAGCTACAATTGACAGAACATGCAAATAGGATATCCTGATAGTCATGGGTGACTGGAACGCAAATGTTGGCAACAAAGAAGGCAAAGTGGTTGGAAGATATGGACTTGGCAACAGAAATGAAGATGGAGAAAGACTGATAGAATTCTGCAAGACCAATCTATTCATCTCAAACACAAGCGCTGACTGTACATGTGGACTTCACCCATTGGATTGTACAGAGATCAAATTGACTACATCCCTGAAAGACAAAGATGGAAAAACTCGATGACATCAACAAAGATAATATCTGGAGCTGACTGTGGTTCAGATCACCAACTACAAGTATGCAAACTCAAGCTAAAGTTGAAAAAGAGCAATCCACTCATGAAAGTGGCAAAATATGACTGAGAATATACCACTGGAATTTAAAGACTGCCTGAAAAATTGATTTGTTGCTTTAGATACAAATGACAGAGTTCCAGAAGAGTTATGGGATGACATCAAGAAGGTTGTGTTGGAAGAAAGCAAGAAGTCTCTAGATAAGGTAAAAAGCAAAAATGGTCAAAACGGATGACTGAACAAACTCTGAAAATTGTCCAGAAATGCAGAGAAGCTAAAGTCAGAGGAGAAAGAGAGGCAATTACAGAACTCAACAGAGATTTCCAAACTGCAGCAAGACAAGACAAGGAGAAGTATTACAATTACACATGCAAGGAAATAGAATCAGAAACTATTGGAGGAAGAACAAGATTGGCTTTTCTAAAGCTACAAGAGTTAAGGAAATATTCTATCCTCAAATTGGAATGCTACAAGATGCTCAAGGATCCATGTTGAATAATGCTGAGAAGATCAAGAAAAGGTGGAAAGAATATACAGAGTCATTATACCATAAAGATCAAGTGGACCAACAGCTGTTTCAACCTGCACCGTATGATAAGTAGCCATTGGTGATGAAAGAAGATGTCGAAGCAGCATTGAAAGCCTTATAAAAGAACAAAGCACCAGACATTGATGGTATTCCCATTGAAATATTATAGCAATCAGATGAAGCTGTTACCATACTTACAAGGCTTTGCCAGGAAATTTGGAAGACAAATTCATGTCCAACTGACTGGAGAAGATCTGTGTTTATATCAGTACTGAAGAAAGATGATCTGATTGGCAATTAAGATTTAATGAAATGCTTGGCAATTAAGATTTAATGTGAAGAAGTGCAGTGTCATGCACTTGGGAAGCAGAAATCTAAGGAAAATGTATGCGATAGGGGGCGAGGTTGGTATGCATGGAGCAGGAGAAGGACCTTGGTGATTATTTTTGAGGATCTCAAGGTGGCAAAACAGTGCGACAAGGCAATGGCAAAAGCCAGGAGGATGTCGGGTTGCATACAAAGAGGAATTACTAGCAGAAAGGAAGAGGTACTAATGCAACTGTATAAGTCACTGTGAGGCCTCACTTCGAATACTGTGTTCAGTTTTGGAGACCATATCTAGCAAAAGATGTAAAAAGACTGGAAACAGTTCAGAGGAAGGTAACCAAAATGATTTGGAGCCTGTGTCAGAAGCCTTATGAGAAGAGACTTGAAGACCTAAATATGTACACTCTGGAGGAGAGGCAGGATAGGGGAGATATGATTCAGGCCTTTAAATACTTAAAGAGAAATAATGAACAAACAAACCTCTTCCAAAGACGGGGAAGCTGTAAAACTAGAGGGCATAACATGAAGCTGCAAGGGGGTAAATTGAAAGGCAATATCAGAAAATACTTTTTCACTGAAAGGGTGGTGGATGCTTGGAATGCCCTCCCGATGGAAGTGGTGGGGGCAAATACAGTGACAGAATTCAAAATGGCATGGGACAGACACAGTGGATCCCTTTACAGCAATAGGATAAAATAAAAATAAACTTAACTATCTAATTTCTCAACAAACAGGGGTGTCCTACACGGAGCAGTGGGTTCACCCCTAAACAAAGACATGGGGAGGAGTGTCCTGCACGGAGCAGCATGTGCACTTACTCTTGCCATCTTACTGAGCAGACTAGATGGACCATACTGGTCTTTATCTGCCGTCATTTACTATGTTACTATGATTAACTGTGGAAATTATCGCATAATCGCTCTGATCCCACATGCCAGCAAGATTCTACTCAAGATCATTCAGCAGAGACTATAACCATACCTGAAACGAGAACTGTCTGAAGTGCAAGCAGGGTTCAGGAAAGGGCGAGGAACAAGGGACATCATCGTGGATGTGAGATGGATCCTTGAAAAGACAAAAGAATACCAAAAAGATATCCATATGTGTTTTATTGACTACAGCAATAGTTAGTTCTCTTGTGTAACCTTTACATTGATCAAGCATGGAACTACGAGAAACAGAATGGTTTAAAATCAGCAAAGATGTATGACAAGGCTGCATACTTTCCCCCTACCTCTTTAATTTATATGCAGAACAAATCATCAGAGAAGCAGAACTGTATGAAGACAACCGAGGTGTGAAGATTGGTGGAAGACTTATCAGCAACCTTCACTATGCTGATGATACTACATTATAGGCTGAAAATAAAGATGATCAGATACATTTGCTTCTCAGAATCAAGGAACATAGTCTTAATATGGGTCTACACCTTAACATTAAGAAGACAAAGATCCTGACAACTGGCAAAACTTACTTGGATCAACAATCAATAAAGAAAGAAAGGACTAGCAATCAAGAAATCTGATGGCGTTTTGCTCTTGGTAGAATGGCTATGAAGGACCTAGACAAGAGCAGAAAAGTCTCTTTCCATACAAAGATTCAACTTGTCCAGGTCATGATATTTTCAATAACATCATATGCATGTGAAAGTTGGACAGTGAAAAAGATAGACAGGAAGAAAATTAATGCCTTTGAATTATGGTGTTGGTGACGAATACTATGTATATAATGGACTGCCTGAAGAACAAACCAGTAGTACCAGAGGAGATCAAACTCAGCTTTCTTTAGAAGCTCAGATGACTTGACTTTCATATTTTGGACAGATCATGCAAACAGAAAGATCATTAGAGAAAGACATAATGCTTGGGAAGGTAGAAGGTCACCGTAAAAGAGGAAGGCTGACAATGAGATGGATCAATACAATAACAGCAGCTATCCATACCACTCTACCAACAATGAGACGCTTGGCTGAAGACTGAACAAAGTTTAGGTCAACTATCCAGAGGGTCGCCAGGAGTCGACACCGACTCAGCGGCACTTAACAACAACAACATCATATCGTCCCTATCCCGCTTGTCCTCTAAAGTACACATATTATGATCTTTAAGTCTGTCCTCATATACTTCATGATGAAGAACTCTAACCATTTTGAAGCAACTCCAACCTGATTATATCCTTTTGAAGGTGCGGTCTCCAGAATTGCACACAATACTCCAAATGAGGTCACACCAAAGACTTATACAGAGGCATTATCACCTCCTTTTTTCTGCTGGTCATTCCTCTCCCTATACACCCAAGCATCCTTTTGGCTTTCACAGTCACCCTTTTTACCTGTTTAACTACTTTAAAATTCTCAGATACAATTACGCCAATGTTCCTCTCTTCTTTTGTGGACAGAAGTACCTTACCCCCTACACTGTACAGCTCCTTTGAATTTTTGCAGCCTAAATGCGTGATCCTGAATTTTTTAGCTTTAAAATTTAGTTGCCAAATTCTAGATCATCCTTCAAGCTTATCTAGATCCCTCCTCATCTTATCAACTCCTTCCTATGTGTCTACTCTATTGCAGATTTTGGTAGCATCTGCAAACAAGCAAACCTTACCTGACAGTTTTTCCACAATATCACTAACAAAAATGTTAAACAGAATCAAAACAAGGACAGATTCCTGTGGTATACCACTGGTAACTTCCTTTTCCTCAGAATGAGCTCAATTTACTTGTACCCTTTATCGCCTCTCACTCATTGAATTTCTAACCCAATCAGTAACTTCAGAGTCCACCCCTAAGGTGCTCAGTTTGTTTATAATTTGCCTGTGTGGAATGGTGTCAAAAACTTTACTGAAATCTAAATGAATCACTTCTAGGATCCTCCCTCGGTCCAACTCCCTTGTCACCCAGTCAAAGAAATCCATCAGATTTGTCTGACAAGACCTGTCTCTGGTGAATCCATACTGCCTCGGATCCTGTAATCCATTGATCTCCAGAAACCTCACTATTCTCTCCTTTAGTAGCCTTTTCAATAATTTGCTAACCACAGAGGTTAGACTAACCAGCCTATAGTTCAAAATGTCATCCTTATGTTTGCTTTTCTGTAAAGGGACCACATGTGCCTTTCTCCAATCTGGCACCACTCCCGACTCCAAAGAGGCATTGAAAAGGTCAGACAGTGGATTTACTAGAACGTTATCAACTTCCCTCAGTATTCTTGGATGTATCTCATCTGGATCCATCATTTGGCCACTTTTAATTTAGCTAGTTCCTCATGAACACAGTCTGAAAATAATTCAAGATCCCAGTTGCTTCAGTTCCTATTTTTTGGTGTTTTATGAGGTCTTGCTCCTGGCCCTTCATTTTTGAACACAGAGCAGAAATATTTGTTAAGCAATTCAGCTTTATCCTCATCAGTATCTGAATATTCCTCCCTTGCACCCTTGAGTCTGACAATACCACTTTTGCCTTTCCTCCTCTCACTAACATATCTAACCAACGAACCAAGCTCCGACAAAGACATACAGATCGACCCACAAACCTTCGCAGATTATCTTCAGGAGAAGCTAGGCCGCTCACCACTACAACCATCTACAGGAACCAGCAACCCAACCATACCCATCACAAGTTGGGACAAGTTCAACACTCCTTCCACAAAGCAAATCTCAGACATCATCTCAGCTCTCAACACAAGCACCGCACCCACAGACCCATGCCTGGTCCCATGGATCAAGGCAACCAAGGAAAACTTCCTCAGCCTCATACACAACATGGTAAGCAACTCCTTGACCCAAGGAACCATGCCAGAACAGCTGAAACTAGCCACAATAAGGCCAATCCCTAAGAACACCAACCTAGAGAAAGCAATCCAGCAGCCTACAGACCAATCTCCAGCATACCACTTCTGGCTAAAATTATAGAGAAAGTAGTGCAACAACAGCTCCAGGACCACATCGACGAACATGCCCCACTGGATATTGTGGTGAGGAGGAGGCAGCCCAGCATGAAAATAAAGGAGAAAGAAGAACTTTTTCTTCTGCTCGGGGGATGGGTTCACTAGAACACATACATCACAGCAGATTCCCTGAGAGAAACCAAGAGGATAGTGCTAGGCTTAAGCCACTCCCAGACCTCATGACAACCTCAGGCAAGAGTAGGAGGTACAAGTGGGTGGAGTCAGGAAGGGAGTTGCCCTGCTCAGCGTTTAAGTTTGAGGGAACAAACAAAGTGAGCAGAAGGGCCAGAGAGGCAAGGAACTCCAGAAAGGCCAGGAACTCCAGAAAGGCCAGGAACTCCAGAGAGGCCAGAAACTGCAGAGATGCAGGAGAAAGCAAAAACAGCAGAACCAGCAACTATGAAAGAAACAGATACAAAGTGAGTAGCAGCAGAGACAAGAGCAGCCAGCACTGCAGCCCAGGAAGCTACAGGGAAGGTTCCAGGCAAAGGACCAAACAGACTGGCTACAGGGAGAAAGAGAGAAGGTTGGCTTTAAGGAAGCTAAGGCAAGAGTGCTTAGACTCACCGGAGGAAGGGTCTATCTGCAGGCAGCAGAAGCCCCAGGAAGGGAAGTGGAGAACTTACCCTGAGTCACTGTCTAGCTCAGAGACAGAGGAAGTGCCAAGTCAGAGAAGCCTCAGCAAGGAAGGTGCTGCAGCCAGACTCCAAGGTAGGAGAGATAAAGCCATAAAGCCTAAACCCTGTGATACATGCTCTGATTCAGAAGAGAGGTTAAAGCCTAGGAAAACCCAGAATAGGAGTAAGGGTTTTGCCAGGGACACTGAACAGGAAGAACCCAGTGAAATCCTACCAAAAGGAGAAAGGGTCATTCAGTGGCATAGGCTATTTAATCTGCTAAAGAATATTAAGGATAAACTGCCAGAACGATTACAAGCATTGCCAAGTTACAGCTCAGTTGAAAGCATGGAAGTAGCAGGCCAAGAAAGTGACCTTACTTCAGTTTGTTCTGAGATGGACTGTAATGTGTGCATGAAGGCTGAGTAATGGAAGTCTGAGAAAGGAAAGAAGTGAAGCTTGTGTAAATATCTTTATTGCAACACTGGTTACAAGTGTTACCTTAAGAGGAGAAGAATAATCCTGTATTTTGCTTTGACCTGAATGTGTACATTTGCTTTGAAGATTTTGTCAACCATTTTGACACAGATGCTAATAAAATTCCTGTGTGCTTTAAAACAACCACTCGGTTCATAGTCTCCTTGGCACAACTACAATCCTTGGGAAAGAGGAATTGAGATGGCTTCCCGTCCCTACTAGGCAACCGCCTGGTAGGGGCGCGACCGCCACAGGTGGCGTAGTTGGCAGGATACAGCATTCCAGTGGTCAAGTGGTGCGTCTACAAGCTGGTACCTCAGGACGAGGAAGATCCAGGAAGGACGGAGTGACCGGACCGAGAGAAAACACGGAGGAGAAAATCCGGAGTGGAGTCGGATCCGGAGCGCTGTTTTCTGGTGGTAAAGCGAAGACCTGCATCAGAATCAGGTAACCCGTAGGCTAGAGGGGGATCAGCCTAGGATTCTGATGTAAGGGGCCACCAGGTACTCACTAGGAGAGAGTGAGGGGAAAAAAAAAAAAGTGCTGCTCTTTGTGTGTTTTTTTCTGTGTTTGTGTTCCAGAAACCGCAGTCCAGGATGGAGACAGCGGACATATTGGCCTGGGTGGCAGACCAGTTCGCCAAGCAGAGGGAGATGGCAGCAGTGAGCCAGGAGCAAGTGGCGTCCATGCTTCACGCTCAACAGCAACCCCTACTGGAGGCGATGGCGAAATGGATTCGGGCTCAGGAAGAAGCGACCAAGATGGCACAGTCTGTACAAAAGGCACAGGCCTTACCAGGTGCACAGGTTGTTTTTCCAGAAGAGGAAAGCCCTGGGACTGGAACTTTCTCATGTGGCCGCCTTTCTAAAGAGGACGATATTGATGTCTTTATTGAGTCCTTTGAAAGAATAGCTGTTTTAGCTCAATGGCCAAAGGAACAATGGGCCATGAGATTTGCTATTACCCTTAGTGGGGAGGCTTTAGCAGCCTACAGGGAAATGCCAGTTGCATTAGTAGCCGAGTATGAGCATGTAAAGAAGGCAGTAAGAGATCGGATGGGGTTAAGTCCCTCGGTCTATAGGAGACTTCTGAGAGCATGTGTACTGAAAGAAGGTGAAACACCTCAAGCTTTATACCATAGAATTAAAAGCTTAGTGTATAAATGGATTGTACCTGAGAATGGCAATATAGATTCTGTTATTGATACTGTGATATTGGAACAGTTTACAGAAGCTGTACCCAAAGAGTTACAGAGTTTTCTGGTAATGCAGAGCTGTAAAAACACCCAGGAAGCCATTGCGTTGGCTGAGTGCTTTCTAGAGGCCAGGAAGTTAAGCCTCAAGAAAGAGGGCGTTTTTCAGAGGGCAGGTACAGAATTGCAGGAAAGGAAGGCAACCTTTACTAGCCATAAGATGGAAAGGAATAAATCCATAGAAGGCAGATGTACCCTGCAGAGAAAATGTTTTTCCTGTGGTGAGCCAGGTCACCTTAAGAGAAAATGTCCAGTAAGGAAAGCTTATGTAATCACACGTCCCAAAGAGATAGGTGAGGGATTTCTCTTATCTGTAGAAGTGGAAGGAATACCCATAGAAGCTCTACTAGATTCAGGGGCCAGCCAGTCTATGATTTCCAGCAGGCTGTGGAAAAAGATAGAGGCCCAGAGACAGTGCTTACAAGAATCCTCAAGGGGGCAGGTTAAGATTAAATGTGTCCATGGAGCAGCTTCCACCTATCCTCTCCAGAGTGTTAGGATCAAGGGGTTAGGTCAGTGATGGCTAACCTTTTTGAGCCCGAGTGCCCAAACTGCCGCACAAAACCAAAGAATTTCCTCAAAGTGCCAGCACGTCAATTAAAGCTCCATTTGCATAAGGTGCTTCATTTGCATAAATATTTGCATAATGTTACCATACACTAACTTTTAGTAAACATGCCTCTTAATGAGTATATGGATAAAGAAAGACTAAAAGGTTTCTACATTACTATAATCCAGTACCAACCGCCAGGCACATTAGGAACTACTACAAACGCTGCCCATTTAGAACCCATAGCAAACCCGCCGTATCCTAACAGCACTACCAGGACTCACAAAGCACCATACTCTACCTATCAAAAGGCAACACTGCAAATATTAAACCAATACATCTCAGAGAACAACAATACATGACCTACTGGGGAAAGAACAAGTGGCAATGTCAAATAGGAATTATATAAACAGAATACCTCAGCTCAGTTACACATGCAGAACAGACCATTACCAAACAAGGAATCACAATTTAGAAACAGGAAGACAATAATTAAACTGGGAACCCCAAAAGCCAAACTTGGAATATACAACAACACTGTAGAAATAAAACTATATATTAATTTCCTCTTGTACTAAACAAAGCGCAAAAATTAATGATGCACATTTCCCAGAGCTGACATATTCCAATTAATAAATTCAAAATAAAGAGATATTTTTCTACCTTTTGTGCATTTTTTTTCAGTTGCAATTGTTCCAGCCACTTTCTTCTGGTTTCTTCGTGTCTTCTGCTAACTCTCCATCTGCTGTCCATTTGTCCTTTCTTCTGTCTTCTTGGGTTTTTTTTCCATTCTCTCTCTACATCTGCTTTAACATACTAATCTTTCTCCTTTTGCTCTTTCCTCATTCCTATTTCATCTACTCAAAATTTACCCCTCCATCCTCAATCCCCACTTACTCTCCCAATACCCGGCCAATTGTAGATTTTTTATCCCTCCCACACAAAATATTTTTCCCCTCTCCATTTTACTCTCCCAGCCCCATCCCATTCTAATCCTCCCCCAACACCAGCTCCCTTCTAGTTCCAGCCTCACCCAGCATCCATTCCCTTCTAGTCCCTGCATCAGCCCATTTCCAGTCCTAGCAGCCCCCCAACCCATTTCCAGTCCTAGCAACCCCCCAACCCAATACCAGTCCTATCCCCCCTCATCAACCCACTTCCAGTCCTAACCCCCCATCACCCCATTTTCAGTTTAAGCCCCCCCTATAACCCATTACCAGTCCTAACCCCCCATCAGCCCACTTCCAGTCCTAACCCCCCATCAGCCCACTTCCAGTCAGCCCCCCATAGCCCATTGCCAGTCCTAACCCCCCCCATCAGCCCACAGTCCATTACCAGTCCTAACCCCATCAGCCCACCTCAAGTCCTAACCCCTCCCCATCAGCCCATTTCTTGTCCCAGCCCCCCATAGCCCAGTATCAGTCCTAAACCCCCCCATAGCCCATTACCAGTCCTAACCCCATCAGACCACCTCCAGTGTTAACCCCCCATCAGCCCAATTCCAGTCCTAACCCCACCCAACAGCCCACCTCAAGTCCTAACCCCGCCCCATCAGCAGTCCTAACCCCCCCCTCTCTAGCCCATTAGCAGTCCTAACCCCCCCCCCATAGCCCATTACCAGTCCTAACCCCCATCACCCCATTTCCAGACAGCCCCCATCAGCCCACAGCCCATTAGCAGTCCTACCCCCCCCCCCCATTACCATTCCAAACCCCCCCAAGCCCATTACCAGTCCTAACCCCCCCCCTAGCCCATTAGCAGTCCTAACCCACCCCCCATGGCAAATTTAAAAAAAAAAAAAAAAAGCAGCTGGCTCTGGCTTCTGCCGCGGCAGCGGCAGAATGCAATGTCCCGTGGGGCCCCCTCCGCCCGCTAAGCCCCTCTGCAAGGGCTTTCAGATTCGCGAGGGAGAGCGTCTCCCTCGCGTCTCTGTTAAGCCCGCAGGGGCTAATGGGAAATTTCCCATCAGTCCCTCGCGTCTAAAGGGGCTGATGGGAAATTTCCCATTAGCCCCTGCGGGCTTAACAGAGACGCGAGGGAGACGCTGTCTCCCTCGCGAATCTGAAAGCCCTTGCAGAGGGGCTTAGCGGGCAGAGGGGGCCCCGCGGGACACTGCATGCTGCCGCGTCCGCGTCCGCGGCAGCAGCCAGAGCCCGCTTTTTCTTTTTCTGCGGACCTTCACGCGTGCCAGCTGCAAGGCCTTCGCGTGCCACAGCTGGCACGCGTGCCATAGGTTCGCCATCGCTGGGTTAGGTAGTGGAAGGCAGGTGGCAGTGGCAGTGATACCTAGACTCCCACACGATATGATATTGGGCCGTGACTGGTCCCAGTTCAGAAAGGGGGTGGAGAAACAGTTGCAGGAAGAAACAGGTCTGGTAACTACACGCGCAGGCTCAAAACCTGCAGAGGAAGAGGTAGATTCCCAGGAGGAGCCGATACCAGGGACCTCCTTTCATGAGGACATAATAACCCCGGCCAAGGATGCTCCCAGGAAAGGAAAGGCCGAAAAGCGGCGGGAGAGGGGTGTCAGGGCCAGGAATAGGGGTCAGTTAATGTCGGGTCAGGAGCTGCCCTGGGTTCCTGAAGAGTTAATAGCGAAGTTTCCCTCATTTCCTGATGAGCAAAAAGCAGATCCCGCTTTGGTGCGAGCATGTGAGTTCGCCCGGAAAGGATCGGAGGCTCTACCTAGATTTTTATGGGATAGCGACCTACTATATAGGGAGAATATAGACCCACGAACAGGGGATCTAAGAAGGCAATTGGTGATACCTTCTTCTTTTAAGAATATCATCTTAAGATTAGCCCATGATCACCCAGTAGGGGGACACAAGGGGGTGCAGAGTACCCTGGATCAGGTCCTTGCCAGGTTTTATTGGCCAGGCGTATATACAGAGACAGCGAAGTTCTGTGCCTCGTGCCCGGCTTGCCAAAGGGTCTCAACTGACCACCCACCGGAGGTACCCTTGATTCCTCTCCCTATTATAAATAAACCGGTACATAGGTTGGGGGTGGATATAGTGGGGCCTTTGATAAAAACGCCCCATGGTCACCAGTACATTTTGGTCATAATGGACCATGCCACACGTTTTCCGTGGGCTATCCCGTTGAGAAACACGTCTGCCCGTTTGATAGCCATGGAATTAATACGATTATTTTGTGAAATAGGGTTCCCTCGTGAGGTCTTAACAGACAGGGGAACAAATTTCATGTCCCGTCACCTAGCTCAGGTATGGGACGCATTTGGGATCAGGCATATCCGCACAGCAGCTTATCATCCCCAAACCAACGGCTTAGTAGAAAGGTTCAATCAAACCTTAAAGAACCTGTTAAAAAGGAGTTTGGAGGGGGGGGCGGAGCCTGATGTCCAGCGGGTAAGACGCTTCGCGCTGAAGCTCCCGAGAGGCCTACTTAGAATCCTGACTTAATACCTATACAAACTTACTATTTCGCTCCGGGTTGACCGGGGTACCTCGGGGGGGATGGCGGCCCATAAACCAGCGCGCTTGGACTTCGGGTCTCCTTCTTCTTCTCACGGAAAACGCTCCAAAACAGAGGTGTCCTCCCCACAGAAGATGGTTCCATTTCGTGAAAACCCCGAAATGCACCTGGAGATTTTGGAGGAACTACGCGGCGTGAAGGAATTGGTGCAGTCCAATGGAGAAGCGCTTAGAGCCCTGCGAGAAGACTTTGGAGTGCTCCAGGACCGACTTGAAAGACTCTCATTACGGCAGGACAATATGGCGGGGGTCCTCGATTCGCACGCGGTGCGCTTGGGCGCACTGGACAAGGCCGAGCGCCAGATACAGAATCTGCAAAAGGAGTTAGAAGATAGCAATAATCGAGCCCGTCGCAACAATGTGAGGCTCATTGGAATACCGGAGGGGGCGGAAGCGGGAGATATGAGAGAATTCCTGCTCAAAATTCTTCCCTCCTTGCTGAAGATCACCTTTCATAAAGAATTGGAAATCGATCGTGCACACCGTGCTCCTACCCACATGGCGCTCAACCGAACGACCCCCCGGCCTATTATCTTTCGCTTGCTACGATATCAACAAGTGGAACAAATTTTAAATGCTGCCCGGGCGAACCACCATTTGGAATTTGAAGGTCACAAAGTCTCCTTCTTCCCTGACTTGGCAAAGCCTACCGTTGACCGACGGAAGAAACTCCTTGCTTTTCGCCCTCGACTTCAACAGCTACAGGCTCGCTTTGGCCTGTTGTATCCCGCGAAACTCCGAGTGACTCTCCACAACCAAACCAGGACATTCGAAGATCCTGATCTACTATCAACATTTTTAGACTCCAAAGAGGCAGAGCAGATGCGCTAATCCAACGACGTGGACTTTTATTCGCCGGCTCTGTCCGCCATTTTGAAGGGCCCGATGCGGCGGTCATAGTCAAGCACAGAGACTTCCTGGACTTTCTTTCTTTCTTTCTATGACTCTTGTTTTGTGGTCTCCTCTCCCTCCATGATGTGTGCCTCGGTCGGATTCGGAGCACGCACAGTCCTACAGGTTATGTGTTTTTCAATTTTGGCCTTCTCTGGGGCTTCTCCCCGCAGACACATGGTCGCCAGTAATTTTTGGGGTTTTGCTTCTTCTCTACCGCGCTGCGGTTTTTCTTTTTTAATGTGGGGCGCTTCATTGTGTTATCTAAGCTTAGTTTCTTTTATGCCATATGTACAGCCTGATACAGTCAATATGAGGGACATTGTGAAATTAGGTGCGCTATCATGCTCAGAATTTTTAACTTGTCTGAATGGCTTTATGTAAAATTTTATCACTCAACGTAAAGGGCATTAATAGTCCAATCAAAAGAAAGAAAATCCTTAGCTATCTTAGCCATGAGCATGCTGATTTAGCGTTTCTTCAGGAAACGCACTTAAACTCTGCTGAAACACTGAAACTCAATGTTAAGCCTTACATGGTGGCTGCCTATTCTCCCGCCGTTTCTAAACGGTGCGGGGTTGCCATCCTGGTTAAGAAATCTTTGCAAGCTACTGTAATTGATACTAGCGCTGACAAGGAGGGCAGATGGGCCCGAGTACATCTTAAGGTCGGAGATAGTGAATTTACATGTATTTGCATTTATGCCCCGAATATGGACAACCCTGCTTACTATGCAAGTATTGCGCAGTTGGCACAGGCCTCTGCCAATACTCCATTAATACTTGGTGGTGACTTTAATCAAGTGTTAGACCCTCTGATAGATAGACAGCCGCCAAGAACGAGTAGTCCACCCAAGAGTCTTGCTACCCTTACAGCTCTGATGCAAGATCTTGCGCTGGTAGATATATGGAGGCTGCTTCACCCCTCCGACTTAGAGTTCACTTTCTTTTCTGCCCCCCATCACTCCCAATCTAGAATAGATTTCTTTCTCATTTCCAAAGCACTGATTTCTCAAGTAGACACGACTAGGACTCATCCTCTCCATATTTCAGATCATGCTGCCATATCTTATCATTACGTGTCACTGCGCGGGACGATTCTCCCCGAGCTTGGTTTTTTGATAGATCCCTACTGGGTCAAAAAGATTTTCAGATCGATATAAAGGCCGCTATCCAAGATTATTTTCATTTTAACTCACCCCATGATACAGCGGGCTGGGCTTGGTGGGAGGGTTTTAAAGCATCTATCCTTGCCACTATAACTAGCTATCAAATTCGGCAGGGGAAACAAAGAAAGCAGCTTTTACTGACTCTAGAGCAGCAGATACAAGCTGGGGAGCGTCTCCTTACGTCCCGTACTGACCCATGTATTTTACTCCGTTTACAACGCTTGCGTTTTCAATACAATCAGCTTTTGCACACTGCTGCTGTTAAAAATATTGAATCACAACAAGGGCTTTATTATCGGGAAAATAATCATGCTGGCAAATTATTAGCAAATGCCCTAAAAGGTCGAAAAGAAGCCAAGCGTGTTACCGCCCTCCGCAATCCGTCAGGGGGGGGCTTGGTCACTAAAGATACCGAAATCTTAGAACTCTTTCGTGACTTTTATACTCGGCTTTATCAATCTGAATGTGATTTTGAGCCAGATGTATTTGAACGCTTACTTTCAGGAGTACAAAGACCGACCCTATCTGACGAAGATAGAGTGGCCTTAGACACACCATTTACTGTCTCAGAAATTCATTCTGCTATCAAGAAATGTGCCTCAGGTCGAGCCGCAGGCCCAGACGGTCTCCCCGCTGAATTCTACAAAACCTTTCACGCTGATTTAGCTCCAGTTTTGAAAATTTATTTTTCTGCTCTGGCCGAGGAGGGTTCTCCTTCTGGGTCCTTTTCCATGGCAAATGTAGTAGTTTTTGAGAAAGAGGGGAGAGACCCGCAACTAACAGCTAATTATCGTCCAATTTCCCTCCTAAACGCGGACTATAAAATCTTTGCCACCATTCTCTCTACCCGGCTCTCGGATAGGATGCCTACCTTAATACACCCAGATCAATGCGGTTTCATTCCTGGTAGATCGACTGCTGACAATGCTCGGACTCTCTGCCATGTATTGACTACCGCAGTTAATCTTGATCGCCCATTTGTTGGCCTCTCACTTGATGCTGAGAAGGCCTTTGATCGCTTAGAGTGGCCCTTCCTATTTGCAGTCCTCCGCTGGTACGGATTCGGGGAAGGTTTTCTCCGTTGTCTTCGCACCATGTACGCTCAGCCTACAGCCAGTATATGTGCAAATGCTTTAAAGTCTCAACCTTTTCCCCTTCAACGCGGCACTCGCCAGGGATGCCCACTGTCTCCACTCCTCTTCGATCTTGCACTCGAACCCTTGGCTTTACTAATCCGGCAATCGGAGGAGATTCATGGAGTCCCCTTCACCCACAGGGAAATCAAAATTTCAGCGTATGCTGATGATCTTATGCTCTTTGTCTCTATAGACTCAGTACCGGCTGTCTTAGAGCAAATTGGTAAATACTCACAACTGTCCGGTTATAAGATAAATTGGACCAAGTCGGTAGCCTTTCCATTAAATCCTCTGCTTCATCAGGCAGATATGCAATCCTTCCCCTTTTTATGGCAACCTCGCATGGTCAAATACCTGGGGGTTCACTATTGTTCTCCTTTGGAAGACACTATCTCCTTCAATGCCAAAGACTTAACCTCTAAAGTCCGGGCGCTTACTCACCGCTGGACTCCTTTAACGCTTACCTGGTGGGGTCGATTAGAAACCATAAAAATGATGATTGTTCCGAAAGTGAATTATATCTTAGAAATGGTGCCTTGTCTCTTCCCTCGACGTATATAAAGAGATATCGAGGGCCTTCTGACTAGATACTTGTGGCAAAATAAGACACCTAGGATAGCGAAACATAAGCTGCAAGCAGATAAGGAATATGGGGGTGTCAGATTCCCTGATTTCCTGAAGTATCATCAATCTTTTCTTCTCAAACAAGGTGCTCGTTGGCTGGAAGATCCAGTACCGAGTAGACCTGTGTGGCTAGACATAGAAGAGGACCTTTGCAAACCGATTCCTCTTACTTTTCTCCCTGGTATGACTCTCCCATCAGACTCTCACTTCCCACCAATGCTTTTAGACACCTTAGGTGCCTATAATAATCTCATGCAATCTTTAGACTCCCGACTCTGTCCGTTAGACAAACTCCCACTTTGGTACAACACTCGATTTCGAATACAAAATAAGCCGATGGCGTGGAGCCCCTGGTACACTAGGGGCATTTGGATTCCTAGCCAATTGTTCCATGAAGGTCGCTGGAAAACTTTTAGTGAATTGCAAATTGAATTTGGTCTCCCAGCGAAACACTACTTTCAGTTGGTGCAACTTCAGCATTGCCTTAGGAGTGCTAAGGTGCTCCCGCCATCGGCCTCCCCTACACAAGGTTGGTTGGAGACTATCCGATCTATCGGTAGTTCACCGGGTGTAGCATCCAATTTTTACAAAACCTTATGTAATGCTATGACTAGGGATACCCCTATAGTGCAGAAAGCATGGGAGAGAGAACTGCATGTGACTTTGACCCCGGAGCAATGGAGCCTTGTCTGGAGTAGAGTGACACGGGTCTCCCGATCCGCCTCACTCACTCAGACACTCTTCTTTCTAGCCCACCGGTGTTTTTACACTCCTGACAGATTAGCCAAATGGAACACTGCTCAGGGCAATAATTGTTGGACATGTCATGCGGCCATTGGTTCACTACCTCATGTTATGTATGAATGTCCCGCACTACAGTATTACTGGAGTCGGGTCTGGGGCCGTATCCAGTCTATTTTGCACTTTCAAGAGCCCCTTTCTTGGAGGATAGTGGGACTTCGCTCAGCAGCGGGGATCCCCTCTCTTCCAAAAACGGCTTACTTCCTTTTGGACTTTATGCTAGGTATTGCTATTTCCCTAATTACGAAATACTGGAAAAATAGCTCCCAGTTGAGCCCCAATGAATGGTGGAATCATGTCTGTCTCTACAGTAAATATGAACAAATACCTCGTATGTTTGCTTCCCCCATTCAGACTCCTCATCATCGGTCTAAATGGAAGATGCTCAATGATTATGTACATTCTGCTCAATGCTCTCATCTGACTGTCTAAATTTATATATATCTTTGTCTCATGATTATTCTGTATCGCAGATACTCTTTTGATTGTTTTGATGTACAATCACGTTTGTTTGGAAGCGCTCACATGCTGACATAATCAGCTAGAGAAGAAGCGTGGGGGTGGGGGGTAATTGGGTTTACTTTTCTTTATTGTATAATTGTATTGTTTCCTTTGGTGTGTTGTTTCTTTTGTTTGTTGCAAAATGAAAATAAAAGTTTCAAAAAAAAAAAAAGGAGTTTGGAGGGAAGATTGACTGAGTGGGATACAATGTTGCCTTTCGTGCTTTATGCATGCAGAGAGAGGAGACAAACCTCTACAGGCACATCACCATACGAGTTTATGTATGGGAGAACTCCACGCGGAGTGCTGGATATACTAAGGGAACAATGGGTAGCACCGGTAGAGGATGTACAAGAAGTTCCCAGATTCCTAACAGACCTGAAGAATCGCTTACAGCGGATTGCCACTGTAGCAGAGGAAAATTTGAAAAGAAGTCAGAGTAAACAGAAATCTTATCATGACCGGCGTGCAAGGCCACGTTTCTTAAAGGTCGGGGATAAGGTTATGGTAATGGTAGCTGTAGGAAACTCTAGGTTTGAGAATTCCTGGAAAGGCCCTTACAAAATAGCAAAATGGCTCGGACCAGTGTCTTATGCTGTGGATACTGGAGGGGGAAAGCAACAGGTATACCATGTTAATCTGTTGAGGCTATGGAAGGAGCGTATAGGGAATGCACAGCTAGCCTTAAGAGTTAGTGACACTTCGCAACCCACACCTTGTATTACGTGCTGTTCGCGGGTTATGGCGCCAGCCCGCAATAGTCTAAGGAGGGGGATATGTGGGGAGGAGGAGGCAGCCCAGCATGAAAATAAAGGAGAAAGAAGAACTTTTTCTTCTGCTCGGGGGATGGGTTCACTAGAACACATACATCACAGCAGATTCCCTGAGAGAAACCAAGAGGGTAGTGCTAGGCTTAAGCCACTCCCAGACCTCATGACAACCTCAGGCAAGAGTAGGAGGTACAAGTGGGTGGATTCAGGAAGGGAGTTGCCCTGCTCAGCGTTTAAGTTTGAGGGAACAAACAAAGTGAGCAGAAGGGCCAGAGAGGCAAGGAACTCCAGAAAGGCCAGGAACCCCAGAAAGGCCAGGAACTCCAGAGATGCAGGAGAAAGCAAACACAGCAGAACCAGCAACTATGAAAGAAACAGATACAAAGTGAGTAGCAGCAGAGACAAGAGCAGCCAGCACTGCAGCCCAGGAAGCTACAGGGAAGGTTCCAGGCAAAGGACCAAACAGACTGGCTACAGGGAGAAAGAGAGAAGGTTGGCTTTAAGGAAGCTAAGGCAAGAGTGCTTAGACTCACCGGAGGAAGGGTCTATCTGCAGGCAGCAGAAGCCCCAGGAAGGGAAGTGGAGAGCTTACCCTGAGTCACTGTCTAGCTCAGAGACAGAGGGAGTGCCAAGTCGGAGAAGCCTCAGCAAGGAAGGTGAGGGTTTTGCCAGGGACACTGAACAGGAAGAACCCAGTGAAATCCTACCAAAAGGAGAAAGGGTCATTCAGTGGCATAGGCTATTTAATCTGCTAAAGAATATTAAGGATAAACTGCCAGAACGATTACAAGCATTGCCAAGTTACAGCTCAGTTGAAAGCATGGAAGTAGCAGGCCAAGAAAGTGACCTTACTTCAGTTTGTTCTGAGATGGACTGTAATGTGTGCATGAAGGCTGAGTAATGGAAGCCTGAGAAAGGAAAGAAGTGAAGCTTGTGTAAATATCTTTATTGCAACACTGGTTACAAGTGTTACCTTAAGAGGAGAAGAATAATCCTGTATTTTGCTTTGACCTGAATGTGTACATTTGCTTTGAAGATTTTGTCAACCATTTTGACACAGATGCTAATAAAATTCCTGTGTGCTTTAAAACAACCACTCGGTTCATAGTCTCCTTGGCACAACTACAATCCTTGGGAAAGAGGAATTGAGATGGCTTCCCGTCCCTACTAGGCAACCGCCTGGTAGGGGCGCGACCGCCACAATATACATCAACATGGCTTCCGCCCAAACCATGGAGTTGAAACACTTCTGCTATACCTATTCAATGACATCATCCAGATCATAGACAACTTCAAACAAGGAACACTAATGATCTTCCTAGACATCTCAGCTGCATTCGACACAGTGGACCACAGAATCCTCCTAACCAGACTACAGAACATTGGAATAACCGGCACCATACTAAATTGGTTCAATCGTACCTAACAGACAGACAGTTCCAAGTCAAGATTGGAACCAACATCTCACAACCCGCAAAGATCAAGCAAGGAGTGCCACAAGGATCCGCACTATCCTCACTACTATTCAACCTATACATCCAACCAATCTGCGACATCATGAAAGCCCACAGAATAAACTACACAATCTACGCAGATGACATCATGATTTACACGCCAATCAACCTCGACAGCCCCGACTACACCAAGATAACAAACTGTCTCGACAGCATGTCCACTTGGCTCATGCACAACAACCTAGTCATAAACTACAACAAGACAGAAGCACTCATCATCACACGAAACACCAGCTTCAGCCCCCCACCCTTCATCAAAACCAACAACACGGCAATACCACTGAAGAATGAAGTAAAGTGAAATACCTCGGAATAACACTTGACAAGGAGTTGAACTTACAATCACACATCAGAAGAACCACCAAAAACGCATACTACAAAATGAGAATAATCAGACGCCTCAAGCCTCTACTCTCACATGAACACTTCCGCACAGTCTGCCAAGCGCTCATAACCCCCATACTTGATTTATGTAACCCGATCTACAACGGAATGCCAAAACAATCACTCAAACAGCTTCAAATGGCTCAAAACACAGCAGCCAGAATAATCACCGGTTCCCCAACACAAGCCCACATCACCCCCATCCTAAAAGACCTCCACTGGCTCCCAATCAGCCACCGCATCAAATACAAGATGATATTAAACATATTCAGAATCAGACACAAGAGCATAGCACTCAGCCTCCAAGCCCTCATAATCCCTGACACCAGCAACAGACCGAGAAGAAAAATCACAGCAGACACACTCAGCACCCCAAGCAACTACACAAAAGCATGCAAATCCACCGCACAAAGAGCCCTATCACTGGCGGCTCCAACAATATGGAACACACTCCCACAGGACCTATGATCAACTGAAGATCTGAAGGACTTCCGAAAACACCTAAAGACTGTACTCTTCACTGAGCACTACGGCCCAAGCGCATAGCCAGAATCTACAGACTTGGACCAACCTCAGACTCAACTAAAGTTCAATCACAACCAGCGATGGACCCAGCAAACCCATGTATATAACTGTATAAAGCGCACACTGTAAATAGCTCACACTAATCAGCACACCCGCACCCATGCACCCTCACTGTACATAATCTCACCTGGCATACCCAACATTCCTAATGATCATTTGATGTGTTTACCGCCTTGATTGAAGGATAAGGTGGGATAGAAATATCCTTAAATAAATAAATAAAAATCTGAAAAATGTCTTATTCCCCCATTTTATTGCACTGGCTAGTTCTTCTTTTTGTATTTTTGCTTTCCTGACTATTTTTGCTTGCTTCTTTAAGTTTTTCCAAATATAGATACCTGTCGTCCTCTCTCTGTGATCTCTTGTATTTCATGAAGGCCTCCCTCTTTTTCTTCACTTTTTCTGCTACTTCTTTTGAGAACCATAGAGGACTCCTTTTCCTGTTTACATTTATTTACTACACCTTTCTAACAAAAAGGTTTGTTGCCCTAAAAATATACCCTTTCAGTTTTGCCCACTGTTTTTCTACATCCCCCAGCTGTTCCCATCCCACTAACGACTGTCTGAGGTATTGCCCATCTTGGCAAAGTTAGTTTTCCTAAAGTCTAAGACCCTCACTTTTGAATGGATTTTATCAACCTTAGTACTAATGCTGAACCATACCATCTGGTGATCACTGGATGCGAGATGATCTCCCACTATGACAACAGAAACACTTTCCTCATTGGTAAGCACTAAGTCCAGTATGGCCCCATCATGTGTGGGTTCAGTTACCAGTTGCCTGAATAGTTCTCCCTGTAGAAAATCCAGGATCTTCTTGCTTCTAGATGACACTGCAGTAGGGATGTGACGATCTATATCCAGCATATTGAAATCACCTATCAGTAGCACTTCTCCTTTCATGGCAATACTGTGTATGTCTTCTATTAAATCTTCATCCATTTCTACTCCCTGTGAGGGGGATCTGTATATAACTCCAATGTAAATAGATTTCCCTTTTCCTCTTTTTAGTTTAACCCACAGTGCCTCCTCTCTTCCTTTTAAGCCTTGTACTTCTAAAGCTTAAATATTATTTTTGACTTATAGTGTCACTTCACCTCCCCTTCTTCCTACCCTTTCTTTCCTGAACAAAGTATAGCCCAGTATAATTACATCCCAGTAATGATTTTCTGTGAACCATGTTTCGGTAACCACCACTAAATCCAAGTCAGCCTCTTCCATTAAAGCCTCAACATCTGGGATCTTATTTCCCATGCTATAGGCATTTATACACACCGCTTTCTAGATGTTGCCACTGTTATAGGTGAGGAGTGGTCAAGTGGTTAGGACAAGGTACTTCAGGCCGAAGGGCCAGGGGTTGAAGTTCCACCTGGGGACAGCAATCTCAGGCTGGAGGGACTGGGATTTCTAGTCCTATAGGCACTCCTTGTGGTCTTGGGCAAGCCACTTAACCTTCCATTGCCCATGTTCCCTGTAAGTATTAGCGTATGTGTCTCATATCCCCTTGTGTTAAATGTATCCCCCAATTGACCACTTTGATCTGGTGAAAAGTGGGATATAAATACAGCTAAATAAAAATATTCATTTCTACAGAGGTATTTAATGTTTCACCTGGGGGCTTTCTTCACTTACCTGGGGGCTCTCTTCACCCATTCCCAATGAATCTAGTTTAAAGCCCTCTTCAGTAGGTTAGCCAGTCTGCTGCTGAAGACACTTTGACCCTTCTTGGACAGATGGACACCATCTCTGCTCTGCAGCCCTTGGAACATCATCCCATGGTCCAGGAAACCAAAACGGTCTCAATGACACCGACCACCTAACCAAGCATTCATCTCCAGGATGCAAACTTCTCTACCTTGGCTTTTACCCTCAACAGGGAGAATTGAAGAGAATACCATCTGTGCACCTGTCTGCTTTACCTTCTCTCACAGAGGCATGAAGTCACGTTTAATATGCTTGGAGGGATATCTAGCAGTATCATTTGTGGTGGTAGGGATGTGCAACATCTGATAATAGTCAGTAGGCTTGAGTCTTGGTAAACTTTCCATAACATCTTGGATTTTGGCACCTGGCAGGCAGCACACCTCTTTGGACATCAAATCTGGTTGGCAGATGGACTCCTCAGTAACCCTCAGAAGAGAGTCACCAACCACCATTACTCTTCGCTTCCTTGTGGTGACTGATTCTGGAACTATGGGATGCTCAAGCTGTGATTCTTCCCTTTCCTTGGATGATTCTACCTTCTCCTCTTCCAGGGCTGCATTCTGGTTCTTCAATTCAAGAGCTGGAGGAGTTGGAGTGTTGATACTGCAGGCTATGGTGGCTCGTGACCAACCTTCTTCCTTCTGTGGTCTCCCATCTTCACCTCTTTTAGAGAGCTTTGATGTTTCAAGCATCTCATCAATGTAGTTCTCACTGCCTTGAATGCTTCTCAGCCTTGCCACCTCTTCCCTGAGCTCCTCCACTTCTTTCCTGAGAGCCTGAGCAGGCAGGCATCCTGCACATGGAACTGGTCCTTCTACTAGCATTGGGATCTCTGTCTGGACAGAGGCAGAAGCTGTAATGGAGGCAAGTGCTTTAGCAATATGATTTTTCCCAGCCATTGTTTAGTTGATGGAGGTTTGGTACCTTTTGAAGTAAAAGAGACCTACCAAAGCCCCTACCTGTTCCTCAGCTGTCCTTTAAGAGAAAAAACTGTTAACCTCTTTTAAGTGTGTTCTAACAGTGCTTGTCTATGTCCCTGTGTATAGCTAATTGGGGAGTTACCCTATAAAGCAAGAATGCTCACAAGGGGTTGGTGGGTGTCAGGATGGGTAGAGATGGACCTAACACCTGATGAGGTCCGTGGCTTCAAAGAGTTAGCTGTGAATGGGTAGCTAGAAGAAAGACAATGAACTCTAACTGACAGAGCCTTGCCCAACACCACAAGCACACAAAAATTTTCCTCTATGCAGTATAGAAAAAAGAAAGACTTATCCTTTGAAAAAGAACAGCAAAACCTCTTTAAGAATTAGCTTTTAAAACAGAACACCTAAACCCACTTGAGAGTTCTCAGGTTGAATATTACCTTGCTTTGCAATGGATTCTGCCAGATGGCCCTTTGCTCCCACACCATAATCTTTATTCCAGCCCCTGAGCTGGAATAAAGATTCAGTGTTAAAAGGGAAGCAAAAAAAAAAACATGAGAAAATTTAGCACAGTGTTCTACATTAGGAACAATTTCAAACTGAACAAATGTTTTATTTATTTATTTAAAACACATTTGTATTTGGCAAATCAGTAGTTTCTAAGTGGCTTTATAATGAAATAAATGGATTGTCTTTGAAAATGCATGTTTTTTTCATTTGCACCTCACTACCCTTTAGTGTGGTAGCTTTAATGTGGATTTGTCCATTCTAAAACCTTTGGCAATAAGATTAGAATTGTGAAATTGGAAGTAAACCACTGCACTAAAGGATAAGCAGAGCTTATTATATCAGCCCCTCAGCATACAAACATTGACATTAAGATGAAGCACAGGATTCAGTGTAGAAATGCTTCCTTTGGGAGACTACTGCAATATTTTATCACTGATAATGATCAACAGAAGACACCAAGATCCAGATATACATTCCTCAGTGAATTTGAAATTTGGATGACTTGCCAGTATCATATCAAGTATAGATAGGTTGTATTAATGACACTCTCAGGTGATCACTATTTATTTATTTAGACAGTTTTGTATACCACCTCATCCTTCAATCAAAGTGGTCACAACAGAATTGGGGGGTACATTTAACACAAGTGGATATGAGACACATGCACTAATACTTACAGGGAACATGGGCAATGGATGGTTAAGGGGCTTTCCCAAGACCACAAGGAGCACCTGTGAGACTAGAAACCCCAGTCCTTCTGGCCCGAGATTGCTGTTCTCTAGTGGGATTTGAACCTTTGACCTTCCAGCCTGAGGTAACTTGTCCTAACCACTAGGCCACTCCTCCCTATACTCATACAAGCATTTTTACTGAAGTTAGTTTTGTGTATTTATTTAGGAAATGAACTAGGTGCATTGTGCATACCCATTTGGCCTGGATATTGTGAATGGATATCAAATTGTTGATTTCCCAAGTAAATCCTCTTTTCTCAGGTCACTTATAGTTAGAGATTCTATGGCAGAAAAAAAATACTACAAAGACACATCGAAAGCTTATCACAAGAACATAAGGATATGCATGGGCAAAAAAATGTTTGGTTCTTTTCACACATTCATTTTAATTACAAACCTTTATACGAGAACATTTTAACTTTATCCATAGGCCAATACATCTAAATCATTTTAGCATACACTGAATTTTTAAGGAATACTAATGAACTCAATGTGCATCTCTGCAAAGAAACAGATGTGGATAGCACCAGTTGAGGGCCAGTACAAAGGGACTGGGTGCCTAAAGCTAAACTTGAGTCTTAAGCCTATTTCCGTTCTATTAACTTACAGCCCCCCTCCCAAGAGATTGATAAACTCAACAATCATGATTATCCCAACAACACCCCTCCCACTACAATTCTATAAAAATGCATAATTGGACACCAGACTTTAAAATATCAGTATTTGCTTTGTGAGGATAAGTTATAAGAAGCCGTCTAGTTCTGCGCACCAATATGTAGTAATCTGTAAAGAAAAGTAGGCACCCACTTTTCTTTATAAATCAGGTTTTCCATAAATACATGAAAACACTCATTAATTAGGCAGAACTTTATAAAATTACCCTCCATGTGGGAACGTGGAAGGTAATCAGGGCAATTTCCAAAACTCATTTAATCTTGTAAATGGACTATTTATAAATTGCCCACCCTCTGTGAAGGTTAGAGTTTGTGTTGCTGCTGGGATCTATTTTTCTGCTTTGACTGCTGCTTCTCTTTGCTGCCTTTCAGAAGCTGCCACCTTAGGCCACTGCCCTGCCTTGCCTAATAGTTAAACCGTCACTGCATAAGTTTAGGAGAAACTGAACTGCATTGGCGCCATAGGCTAAATCAGAAGGTAGTCTGTGTCAAGGACAAATGGATTGCCTTTGAAACTATAAAGAAAGAAAGAAGAAAAGGGAAAACCCAACCAGTGGGAAATTGTCTAAAGAGAATGTTAGTTCAAAATGCTGACAAGTTTGTGGTTCTGATATCAGATTAATATATGAGGGTTATTTTTAAAGTAAGGTCCGATTGGTTGTAGCTTTGTAAATTTTTTCCCCCTGTACAAACAAGCATGTGTGCCTGCTCCTGGCATGCCTTGTACAAAAGCAGATGCCATTTGCAATCATAGCATCACTTTGTATGGTTTATACTGAGACGTTAAAATGTTTAAGACAATTGAGTGGCCCTCCAACTGTGAAATGCGGTCTGTAATTCGGTTTTTGACAGCAAGGACCTTGTCATCAGCGGACATTCATCACCAGATATGTGAGGTGTACGGCTCCAATGCGATGAGTGACAGCAAAGTGCGTAAATGGGCGAGATTGTTCAAGGATGGGCGGGACAAACTGTGCTCACGATGGGTTCCCAAACACCAAAAAAGGAGAATGGCTAGTGCTTTGACATTTTTGATCCGATACAGTGAGGAAGGAGATGAACTTTTGGACCACATTGTCACAGGGGACGAGACACGGGTTTCTCACATGACTCCAGAATCAAAGCAGCAGTCGATGGAATGGAGACACACGTCATCTCCAGTCAAAGTGAAAGCCAAACAGACAATCTCAACATGCAAGATTATGGCAACTGTGTTCCTCGGATAGCAGCCTGGGAACCCATTGCGAGCACAGTTTTCTGAACAATTTTTCAGAAACGATTTTGTATAGCACTGACCTTGAAACTTGTGGAAATTTCAGTGACAAAGTGGAAATTGTGAATCGCCATTCTTCATGAATTTTTGCGTCAACTGTGCACACCAAATTTCCTGTGATTACTGAAGGTCGACCCTATCATGATTCATCATGGACATTGTCCCGCCCGTCCTTGAACAATCTCACCCATTTATGCACTTTGCTGTCACTCATCGCATTGGGGCCATACACCTCACATATCTGCTGATGAATGTCCACTGATGACATGGTCCTTGCTGTCAAAAACCGAATCACAGACCATATTTCACAGTCGGAGGGCCGCTCAATTGTCTTAAACATTTTAATGTCTCAGTATAAACCGTACAAAGTGACGCTACGACTGAAAATGGCATCTGCTTTTGCACAAGGCATGCTGGGAGCCGGCACGCATGCTTGTTTCTACAGGGGGAAAAAATTTACAAAGCTACAGCCAATCGGACCTTACTTTAAAAATAACCCTCGTATCTCAGAACACATATTCTTAAATTGAAGGATCATTGATGATGAGACATTTAGAATGATCCTACATTTTCCACTGTTTTTATCAAGAGATGCAAAATGCAATGTGTGCCTTCGAGTCAGTCCTGATTGCCAGGCCTTTCTTCTGAGGGTTAAGTGACTTTATCAAGAGATAAAACAGTCTATATAAAAAAAAGGATACATATTTATTTATTTATTAAGATGTATTAACCACCATAATGAAGATATTCACCCAAGGTGGCTTACAACAGGAACAATGTGGCATAAACAAATTGTAGAAAGAACCAAGGTATGAATTGGAGGAGTAGCCTAGTGGTTAGATCAGTGGCCTGTTAACTAACTACTGAAAGTTCAATTCTCACTGGCCTTCCTTGGGCATGTCACTTTACCTTCCATTACCTTGGAAGAAACATCTGGCAATTTACTTCTAGTCATCCCTGGCCATACTGGAAAACCCAGCAACAGAAGTTCTATATATAGACAAGATGGGTAAGACAAAGGTATCAGAGCACAGTGAGTGGCTAGACCAGGGGTGGGCACCTCCGGTCCTGGAGGGCCGCAGACCAGTCAGGTTTTCGGTATATCCCTAATGAACATGCATGAGATATATATGCATTAGAGATATCCTGCCAACCTGACTGGTTTGTGGCCCTCCAGGGCTGGATTTGGAGACCCCTGCCTTACACCTCTGTCATTTAAGATCGTGAGTGGGCAAGGTACAGATGTCCTAGACATCGAAAGGGTATATAGAATGTGTCACATTCCTCCTCGAATCTCACCACCACCAAAAAGTTGTCTAATAGACAATTTTTTGGTGGTGGTGAGAAGTGAGGAGGACTGTGACAAATTCTATCTAACCTTTTTGATGTCTTGGACATCTGCACCTTGTCCACTCACAATCTTAAATGACAGAGGTGTAAGGCAGGGGTCTCCAGATCCAGCCCTGGAGGGCCACAAACCAGTCAGGTTGGCAGGATATCTCTAATGCATATATATCTCATGCATATTCATTAGAGATATCCCGAAAACCTGACTGGTCTGCGGCCCTCCAGGACCAAGTTTGCCCACCCCTGGGCTAGACCAAGGACAAATTCAATTGAAAGGTAAAAAGAACAGTCTCATGTACAAAGTGTATGATAACCTAATCTAGATACAACCTGAGTGACTAAATAGTCAGTCACCACAATCATTAAAGACTTGGGAGAAGAAGTTGGCTTTCATTGCTTCCTGAAGTAAAGGCAATCTTGAGTTAGATGTAGCATCTTTGGGAGTAAGTTCCAGAGCATGGGGCCTACTTCTGCAAAGGCTTGCTGGCGAATGTCACATCATATGATTTCCTTTCATATCGTTACAGTTAGGGATGCTCTTTGAAAGGAGAGGGTTCAAAATCGTGTAGAAGGTTAATGTATTCTTCAGATACTCTGGTCCATTTCATCTGAGGGCTTTGAAGGGTACTGGTAACCAGTGCAGTGTTTGGAGAAAGGGTATCAGTGTTTCCAAACGAGTTACTTTTGTACATAGCATGACCATAATGACCCTCAATCCTAAGCCATGGCATGTGGAGTATGATTTCAAATTTACTGCTAATGCTCCCCTTAGTTCTTGCTTCATGCCTGAGAAAGACCTCTTTTGGCTTTCTTAGGACATGACATGTATAGGCAATTTATCACGGTGTGCTTGAAAATTCCTCTTAATCAAGCCTGTAGCATTCAACATGATGGGAAATATTTCAGTATCTTTCTGCCACATTTTCTTGGTCTCTGACTGCATTTCTTGGTACTAGAGGATCTTCCCCACATGATTCACAGGATAACCACTTGGAACAGACACCTCTATCTTCAATAACATTCTGGTGTTTTTTCTCTTTTATCCCTATGTCTGGTTTCCTTGCATTAAACTTTTTATCAAACAGAGTGGGAATGTCCCAGATGATCATAACCTTTCCTTTCTCTATTATTTTCTTAGGGTTGTAATCACAGTATATTTCTGGTACAGTCATGTTGTAATATTTGCAGAGTGTCCAGTGGGTGAGACATGCCACTTTATTGTGATGTGGTCACACCACTTGCGATCCTGTATGAATTGTGCTGCAGCATTCTGAATTAATTGGAGCTAGTGCAAACTCTTTGTAGTCTGACCAATATTCAGGACACTGGAAAAATTTATACATGGCTGACAGATATTAAAGTTAAAAAGAGAGTTACTATTTATTCTTCAGAAGATTCTAGTCTTGTGGATGATGGTGTTGTTAATATCTCTGTTTTTTTTAAATGGTTTGAATTAAAACTGAAGGGGTCCACTGAAAGAATGGACAAGACACATAACATGCTTCCACAAGGGAGAAGAGTTCATAATCTTTAAAGTCACTGACTGGAGAGTGACTGAAATTGAACTACAAGCATTATCAAAAGGATCTTTTGTCCATCATATAAATATGATGCTTTCCATACCAGACTCAATATACAATGTTTTGTGCATTTATTACAGTTTATTTTTTTTTTCAGAAAAGGAGGACAGCAATCAAAATTGGAAAAGATCAAGAACTTTTAAACTACTGGACTCCCATTGGATTGATTGGATTGATTTTGAGAGGTAGCTCAGCACTGGAAAAGAATTCAAGAAAATGCATTCACAATCGGCTGAGAGATAAGCCAGTGGCTCTTTATCTTTATCTTTATTGTCTCATTTGATATACTGCACCTTTACACAGGCAATAGGACAGTTTACAATACATGAAAAAGCAGCTGCTGAAACCGAAAAGGAGGAAAGAAACGCCAAAGGTCGATAGGACAGGAGTGATGCAATCGTACAGTGAGAGCGAGAGATATGAAAAAAGACAGAAAGGGAAGCGTGGGAGGGAGAAAGAGGGAGGGGAGACGATGCAGTAGGTGGAGAGAGGTCAAAAGCGAGCAGGAACAGATGAGTCTTCAGCTTGGCTTTGAATTTATTAAAGGATAATTCAAGTCAGAGGTCAGGAGGGAGGGCATTCCAGAGGGCAGGGCCAAGGAAAATGAAGGTGGAGTTACAGGTGGATTGTAGGCGAACTTGTGAGGGAGAAGGGAGTTGACGTGAAGGGAGCGGAGGGTATAGTGGGAGCTGTGGAGATGGATAAGGTCTGAAAGGTATAGGGGGTGCCAGTATGGATGACCTTGTGGACCAGAATAAGTATCTCATACTAAATACAGAACTTAATAGGGAGCCAGTGAAGTCAAATGAGTATGGGCGTGATATGGTCTGACTGGGGAACCTGGAGGCGATGGAGTTGGTACTGGGGAAGGCTCTAAGGAGTTTATAACAAGAGGGTTAAGGGATTTAACCAAGGTCACAAGGAACATCACTGGAATATGTATGTTGGCTTTCTTGATTGTTAACCTGCTGCTCTAACCACTAAATTACCACCCCCCTCCAATTTTCAAAATATAATGACTTTACAGCAATAAATTTGTTGAGGTTTTTATGATCTATGAGAGAAATCTAAGGGCTTCTTGAGAGAATGAAGGAGCCCTTAGGTAGATTCCCTCCTTTCCTCCCCAAAAAATTAGTCTGGTGAGAGATTAAATGCAGTCAGACCTATTATTTGTATTTTATTTGTTTTTCTTATAAGATCTACAAATATTTTACTTGTTTTCATAACAATAAGGTGGATATTAAGTGGCAGGATATCAAGTTACCAGATTTTCTTTAGCCAGATACTCAAAGAATATAGCTGGCTAAGATGGGTGTTTAAACATGCAGGCTAAATTTAGTCAGATAAGTTATTCAGTAAGGGATATGTTTACTAAAACGCACAGTATTTGCATGCATTTGGCCCCTTTTGGGTATGGCCGCATGGTAAGTGCATCTGTGCTGACAGTATTTGCAGTTACTGTGCGCTATCAATGTGCACGCTAACAGCAATGTGCCATCAATAACCACATTCAGCCCCAGCACACCCAGTCCACACCCCATCATATGCTAACTGGTTAGAGTCAGAGTTTACCACGGTGCCCCATGCTAACAGCACCGTGAGCTTAGCATGCAGTATATCTTGCCCTAAAGGTTAGCATAGTTTAGGAAACATGCCCCATAATTTTAGGATAGCAGTTTTTTCGACCTGCCCTCACTGGTACTATCCAGTTAAATAATAACTTGCCTCTAGAATGCCTCCAACTCTTCCTCTCTTAAACCAGTGATTTTTTGGTCAAACATGAAGGGGTTTGGTCAGTTGCGTCCAGAAATTAACTGCTATATTTCTTGAATATTGACCCACTGTTTTTCTCTAACCTATTTGTATTTTTATTTGGTTATCTTTTAATTTTATGAAAAAAATTGAGCCTCATTTAGTCACAGTACAGTTCTAAGGGGGGGGGGGGGGGATGGCCTAGTGGTTGAGGCAAGTTACCTCAGACCAGAGGACCAGGGGCTCAAATCCCACCAGAGGACAACAACCTTGGGCCAGAAGGACTGGGGTTTCTAGTCCCACAGGTGCTCCTTGTGGCCTTGGGCAAGCCAGCAGTATATAAGCCTAGTTATAAAATAAATATTTGCTCTGAAAACACAAATTTTGCATTCTTTAGCTATCCATGCAATAAATAACCATACATAATTGTGATGTCAAATAAAAATGCAGATAAATAACGTATATACCTGTATAAAACAGAATTATTAATAATAATATGGAAGGATTTTGTTTGTCAAATCTATAATCAATTGTATATATTAGGAAAATATTCCATTTTATTTTCTATGTACATAATAGTGATAAAGCTACGGTATTGACTTAGTATGCAACAGGGATCTTGTTTGCTAAACTGTAAATTGTAGACTAGTATTTTTAGCTACCAAGGTTGATGGTTATTTATTGCAGATGCAAAGATTGTCAGAAACTTTTAGAGCATGAAATATTAAATAAAATTGACAATATGTAATTTCTGAAGAAAGAACATATAAAAAAGGGATCTATAGTATAGTGGTGGTATTCTTACTTTAACATGATACATTTCAAAATCATTGTCCACTTCTACAATCATTTTGTCTAAGTTACATGCAGCAAGTTTAAAATGTGAGGCATAGTTTCCACAGTAATTTACAAGAATCTTGTTTTCAACTTATTCAAGGTGGTTTTGGGGAGTATTTATAAACTCATTGGATTCAAATCAATTCACTTCAAAATGAAGACAAAATTCATTGCAAAATTGTATTAGCTAGATTGGGTAAGTGAAAAGAATTCTATTCTATATGTAGTCCCTGCCAGTCTGTGGGTCTCTCACAGTGGTTATTTACCAGGCACATGCATTAGTTTTCACATGAATGGAAAAATCAATGAAAAGCACAATTTTCAGTTTGCTCTGGGGGCCAAATAACTGATTACTCATGCTCATAAAATGTTACTGATTCGCTCAGATACATAGGAGCCAATCTTAGAAGGGGAGAAGGTCAAAAAGGAGGTACCAACAGTCAGCATGAGGCACTTTAGCCAATCATTCAGCAAATCCTTGACAAGCAGTCAGAAAAGCCTATCCCTGCCTGAGTTCTGCAAATCCTATAGGTCATGATGCCACACCAGGGCTGGAACACACAACCTAGCATAAACCCCAGAGAACCATTTTGTGTCTTTCTCTGAGAGTGTGAGAAAGAGATGCTTTCAGGGATTAGCTGTCTAAAGCAGAAAAAAAGACTAAAAAAAAGCAGCAGCTTGAAGTCTATTTTTGAAGGAGGGAGAAGAGTCTTGAGGCTTAGGATTTTAAGTAGAAAAAGAAGATTGACAAAAACAGATCTTTTAGTCTGACTTTGAGGCAGTGAGGAAAGGTTTCTGTGGCTTGCTAGCTGAAATCACATAAAAGAAGATTGAGAAAATAGACCCTTTCATTCCAAACTACAAGATGGAGGGAAGGAACCCTGTCCATCTGATTCTGTGTAAATCTGAAAAGTTACAGAAGGAGGGTTTGCAGATCCCCCTCCCTTTTCCTGCCTGGCTCTCAGCTGTTGAGAGGAGGATGGGGTCCCTCCAAGCTGGTGAAGCTGCACTGCAACCTAAAAGGCTCAAAGCACTGGAATCATAAAGAACTGTTGTACCATCCTTAGTTTGTTATATATTATTCGAGTAGTTGCCTTTATGTGTGATGCTAAGCTTAGTGTTTGATCAATGATAACGTCTAGTTATTTTACTTTGGATTTTACTTCTAAGGTAGCCTCTTTAATTTGTATGTGTAAAGGTGGGGTGAATTTTTGGTTTCTGGAGATGAAGAGGACCTCTGTTTTTTTATAGTTTATCATTAAGTTATGTGATTGTAACTACTATGAAATATCATTAAAGCAGATGGTCAAGCATTCAAAGTTAGCATTTGCTGTATCAAAGGGTAGGTAAAGCATTATATCATCTGCATATATAGAATTTTTAACATTGAATTTTTGAATTATTTGGCATAGGGGCTGGAGGTAAATTTTAAATAGTAGGGCAAAGAGTGTAGTATTACCTATTAAGGGCAAAGAGTGTAGTATTACCACTTTTAGGTTCAGCTGGTTATCCTTACCAGGAATAGGTTAAGGTCCTGAAATTAATTCATCTTGAGGTGAGCAAAGTCCCTTAAACTTTAGGTATAATTATATCAGTACAAGTATCCCTAGTAACTTTAAGTAAGTAAACAACTTAAATAGCTAAAGAAAACTTAAAACTAAGGTGCAGACAACAGTCCAGCAGGGACATGCAGGCTATCCTATCTTTTGCATTGAGTATTACATCTATGATTTTTTTCCCAGTTGGTGAGGGGTCTTATGTGTGCACTCGGTGCAAGGAGCTCTTTGCCCTCAAGGAATGAGTCTGATCTCTGGAAGCCATAGTAGCAGACTTCGAGGACCTAAGGAAGACAGAGAAGTAAATAGACAATAGCTACAGGGACATAGTACTGAAGTCTCACCTCCAGTCTGGCAGCCTCCCAGTTGCCATGGAAGAGAGAGGTCACATGAAAGGAGAGCATCACCTTGGTGTGGCAGGAAGTGATCCTGTAGCTAGCACCTATCTTCCAGGTGATCTAAAACCCTCTCACACCAAGGACATTTCTCCAGGGCCATGTGCCCATGAGGGAAGGGTTAGGATGGCCGTTATAGCTGGCAATTTGATCATTAGGTATGTAGCTGGTGGACATGAGGATCATCTGGTAACATGCCTGCCTGGTGCAAAGGTAGTGGACCTCACACGCCACCTAGACAAGGTTTTAGATAGTGACTGGGGAGCAGCCTGCTGTCTTGGTACCTTTTGGTCTATACAGTGTATCTGGATTTTCAGAAAGCCTTTGACAAAGTTCCTCATGAGAGACTCTTCGCAAAATTAAGAAGTTATGGAATAGGATGCAATTTTCTCAATGGAGAAAGGTAAATAGTGGAGTACCCCAGGGATCTGTGCTGGCCCGCTGCTTTTCAACATATTCATAAATGACCTGGAAATAGGTTTAAAGGGTGAGGTGATCAAATTTGTAGATGACACAAAAGCTGTCAAAACACAAGAGGATTGTGAAAAATTGTAAGAGGACCTTGATAAATTGGAAGACTGGACATCCAAATGGCAGATTAATTTAATGTGGACAAGTGCAAAGTTATGTACTTAGGAAAGAACAACCCAAATTATGTTTACACGATGCAAGGTTCCACATTAGGAACCATCGCACAGGAAAAAGATTTAGGTGTTATCGTGGTTGATATGTTGAAATCCTAGCACAGTGTGCAGCAGCAGCAGCTAAGAAAGCAAATTGAATGCTTGAAATGATAAGGAAAGGAATGGAAAATAAAACAAAGGATATTCCATAGTGTGACCACGCCTTGAATACTGTGTGTAATTATGGTTGCCATCTCTTGTCCAATTAGTGATTCCATTCATAAATTCTGTGAAATCATGTCTAAGAACCCTGGGGCCCAGAAATATATCAAAACCTTGCTCCTCTTCAATATAATTATAAATGTAGAGAGTCAACTGATATAAGAAATAAGAGGAATAAGACCTCAGTGGTTAACTAGAGCACAAAAAGAACTAAATGGCTGTATTATGACTGACTAGCCATTAACAGGGTCATCTGAGGCGTGAATAGCGAGGATGGACGTCCCATTGGGGACGGTTCCTCTGCCAACCCTGACTAACTTCCCTGCACGTTGTATGGGGAGGTTGGGAGGGGTGGGAAAGGGGCATTGCGGGAGTGGAGTTAGGGCGGGCAGTGGGCGGTCAGCAGCCCCAGACATACAAGGCCGATTCCAATTTCGGTCCTGTATGTCCGGGGCCAGTAGCTTGAACGGGGAACTTATTCCACCTCTGAGGTGGAATATGTTCCCCTAGTCGGGTGGCTATGGCAGGCCCGGGGTGCAGAAAAGGTGGAAGGGGGCAGAGGAGATTCCCCGCAGCCCGACTCTGGCCTTGGGAGACCAGAGCGGGGGGTGGGGGGGGGGGTGGGCGGGCTGTGGGGAATAAAGATTTCAGTCCGGTGGATGGGGATCATGGCTCCTAAATGGAGCCACAGTGCCATGGCTACCGGACACCATGATGCCACGGCTCCATTCAGGAGCCCTGACTGAGTTAGCCGTGGAAGGCCTGTACGTGCAGGTAGGCCAGAATCGGGGTTCCGGCCTGCATGTACAGGTCTGGACCCAATTCTGATCCCGAGGGGCTAGACGTGCCCAGTGGGATCAGAATCCCGGCTCACTCTATGCATCTGGTTCCGATCGGGTGCACAGAGGGCCGGCATGTCCAAATCAGAATTGGGCCCTAAGTCAATAACAATGGGTCTGTATACCTTCATATAACCACTTACAAATCATCGGTCATAAAATAACTCTTATTCTTTGTTACTATTATTTTTTATATATTTTAAGTTATGTCTATGCATCTCTTTGCTATAAACCATAGTTACAAGTGTACCCTCTTTCTTCATGATCTGGATATTCAAAAAAGAGATTGACTCACAATCATAACTCAAGGAGAACTGAATACATGGATCACAACCATTCAACCATTAATGAAATATAAGCATTCTCTCAGAAGTTCCAATCCAAAGCATGAAAACATCGTTGATATTTCTAGGCCATGTCTTTATGTTAATTGAAAAAGGGCATCGTGACAATCATTGAGATTTAAAGTCAGCCATGTATAATTTGGCAATAGAGGGTGCCATAGTTGTCCCTAAGACAACACCCTTCTTCTGTTGATAGAAGCATTGATCAAAACCCAAAATATTTTTGAATGTTGCAACATAACACATTTAACAATAGAAACACTTCCATATTGATGTAGCTCTTTTCAAGAGCTTGTGTTGTGAGTTATTTTATCTCTTCTTGAAGTTGTTGCATCAGATCTTGCTGCAGTAAAATATAAGTATTAGAATCAGAGAACTGGCACATTAATTCTTGACGGTACTGGGAGCAATCCATAATAACGACTGCCCCAGCTTTGCTCATTTTACAATGATCTCTCTATCGGGTTGTAATTGGGCAAGAGCTTCTTGTTCTGAGTGAGAGAGATAATGGTATATCTTATGTATACAAGAATTCTCTAACAAAACTAGGTCACATACTGTAATACCAGCTCCTTGAATACTTATATTGCAGAATGTACAGCACCTGGAGGGTTCCATATCGAATGGAAAGGTAAAGGAATCTAGGAGCTGGTTCTGTTGTTTGTATGGAATCTTCATTAGAAACTCTAGTAGCAAAAATGCTTTTAAATTAATCTTCTGTATAAATCGTTCAAAGTCTAAGCAAATCTGAAATGGATCTCATATATCGCAAGACAAACAATAGTCCTTTATTTAAAACCATCATCTGTTCAGGTGGAGCTTGAAAGCTGGTCCATGGGTACCGGGGAAGTGGTAAAGACCCCTCTCTGTGTTTCCATCTTCCTCAGCCTCTTCACCTGCATGCTAAAAAATCTTTACCCCTAGAAGCATAAACGTCAGAGTTACCAGATTCTTCAGAAGAGAACTCAAAAGAAACTCTTCTTTTTTCTTACGATCTCGATAACCTTGTTTGAATTTCAAATTTGTCTCGGTTTAATTTAGACCACTTAGAATTCTTCAGCTCCAGAATTTATCCATTTGAGCTTGGAGACGCTGCATATGGAGAATATAGATCTCAGCATTATCTATGGTTTTCAGTGTTGTCTTCTTGGTATCTAATTCTACTTGAGTTTTTTCCATATATACCTTACTAGTGTCTACTATTAGTACCATCAGGTCAAGCGCACACTTGTTAAGTATTTTATCCCAATTTTCCACAAAGATTGCATCCTCCGCAAAGAGCCAAGGCTCGTTATTGATGTGCAACCCTCGCGGGATATTCTAATGATGTATATATTCAAAAATGTTGTGCAATGTAAATCATTTCTAATAAGGTGCTTCCAGGCTTGTGCAAGAGATGACCAAGATGTACTGTCTCCTTTATCCACCTCGGGATCAAAAATATTAGGCTCTTTGAGCAGCTCCTTTAAATGTCCTTCAGAAAAAGACGATGTTTCTTGCCGTAATGGGGGAGTAGTCGTCATATTGAAACTAATCTGAAAAACTTTCTCACACAGAGCAGGCAACTCTAATAGTCAAAAAATGTATCAAAACCTTGCTCCTCTTCAATATAAAAGTAAGTGTAGAGAGTTAACTGATATCATAAGAAATAAGAAGAAAAAGAACTCAGTGGTTAACTAGAGCCTGGAAAGAACTGCATTATGTGTTTGGAAGGTTTTTATGCTTGACTGCTCTCTTTGTTGTCTGGTAGCTGAATAATATGAGCTGTTCTGCTGTAGTGTTTTTTTTTTTATAAACCTATGATAGTGTGTAAACAAGCCTTTTTTCGTTACTGTAGTCGGTTTGCTTTGACATAGCTTCTGTGCTTTATCTGAAAGAGAGTTCTTTTGATTGCTTACATTAATTACTGATATGCTTTATAGGAGTTAAGCTGTCTAAGATTGAGATAAATCCTTCTCCCTGATGAAACATTTGAGCGAAACGCCAGGTATTGGAGTACTTGAATTTCTATGGTCTGCTATGCCAGGTTAAATGTTCTCTCTTTGCCCTTGACATATACAGTAATATATGAATGCTAATAGTAACAAAGAATGAGTGGAATTTTATGATCGATGATGTGTAAGTGGTTATATGAAAGTATGCCCATTGTTATTGGCTTAATGGCTAGCCAGTCATAATGCAGCCATTTAGTTCTTAATGGGCTCTAGTTAACTGCTGAGGTCTTTTTCCTCTTATTTCTTATGATATCAGTTGACTGTCTACACTTATATTTTTATTGAAGAGGAGCAAGGTTTTGATATATTTTTTGACTGCTAGAGTTGTCTGTTATGTATGAGGAGGTTTTTTCAGATTAATTTCAATAAGGGAACCTAGGGGCCATTTTACTGAGTGTATTATGTGTTTAATGCTCATTTCATCACACATTAACTGCTTCCATGGACCTGCAGGCAGGACAATTGCTATGTACTGAAATGCATGTTAACTGTGCATTACACAATAGGGTGGAGTTGAAGTGGAGAATGGGTACTGCTGAAAATTGTGGTTAGCGTGAGCATCAGTAAGACATGTTAATCTCCAATATTGGAGTTAGCGCAGGTGCACCTACTGCCACCTTGATAGGTGGTAGTAGGTGTATTTATGGTAATTGTCAATGGCCAGAACATATGCTAAGGGCTTGCCTGAATGGTAATGATGGGAAAATGTTTGCCATGTGCCAGAAAATTTCAAAAGTTCAATTGCACATAATATTCGTTAGGTGCAAAAACATATCGCACTTTAATAAAAGGGCATCTTAGGCATTGTTTCACAGAATTTCTGGCACAAAAAAACACCACAAGAAAACTATTTTTGGTAACTCTCTAAAGCAAGAACAATAAAATCAGAAGGCAAATGATCCAGGAAGGGTTTTCCACAGAATTCAAGATCAAAAAAAATTTTGGCCAATCGGGAAATAGTAGCTAACAGTACCAACAGTGCAAGAGACAGTTAAGAATAGGTTGGCTAGACCTAGTTCCTTCCCCAAAAGTAGATAGAAGAGTTCCTCCTGAAAAGTGACTGCCCTTCAACCCAAGGCTCACTGGTTCAAGCTCAGGTCAAGACATAATGATACTATATCCCCGCCCGTCCAAAAAACAAAATCATTTTTTTCATGTCTGTTTCAGATTTAAAACACATGAAACTTTATGGAAAATGTTGATAATTCCCATGTCATTTAAAATGAATGAACATCCCTAACATCTTTGTACCTTTATAAATTTGATTTCATTTACTGAATTTGATAGACACCTCCCACTATAACCATTGTGGCGGTTTGCCAGTCCTGGTAGCATACAAATGCTTTCCTATAAACGTACACCTACTTCAAAGAAGGTGTAAGATTGTGCATGTACTCCAGGGGCAGCTCTATAATGAGGCGGAGTGAGGCGGTCACCTCAGGCGACAAAGTTTTGGGGGCGGCAGCAAATGCCCCCAAAACAGCCACCTCACTCTGCCTTTAAACTTTAAAAAAAAGAAAAAAAAAGGTGGAAAGCTGCTTCCGCTGCTGCTCGGCAGCGGCAGATTCAACCCCCGCCACCCCTGCTGCTGCCCTGGGAGGCCCCACACTTGCCTGGCCTGTCCAGCGCCCTCACTCTGTAGAGCCGCGAGAAAGAACTGCATTTTCATTCTCTCCAATGGCTCTGCTAAGTTGAGCCCGGCAGTGCATGCTGAGGGTAAACAACAACATTTCCTGTCTCATGTGAGAAAGGAAATGCTGTTGTTTATCCTCAGCATACACCGCCGGGCTCAACTTTAACAGAGTCGTGGGAGAGAAAGAAAATGCAATTCTTTTTCGCGGCTCTGCAGAACTGGGGCGCTGGACCAGTCAGGCAAGTGTGGGGCCTCCTGTGGGGGTAAGGGGGGGGGGCGGCTAGGACTTAAAGTGGGCAGATTGGGTGGGCTAGCACTGGAAATAGGCAGATTGGGGGCACTAGGACTGGTAATGGGCTTATTAGGGGGCTAGCACTGGTAATGGGCTGATTTCAGGGGGACTAGCACTGGTAATGGGCAGATCAGGAGGGGTTAGGACTGGTAATGGGTTGATTAGGGAAAGCTAGGACTGGGAATGGGCTGATCGAAGGGGGGCTTGGATTGGTGATGGGCTGATTAGTGGAGGCTAGCACTGGTAATGGTGCTGAGGGGACTCTAGTACTGGAAATAGGCTGATGGGGGGCTAGCATTGGAAGTGAGCTGATTGGGGGGGGGGGTTCGACTGGAAATGGGCTGAAGGGGGGACTAGGACTGGAATGGGCTGATGGGGGGAGGGAGGAGAGAGAAACTGACCCTGGAAGAAGACTGGGGGGCTAGAACTGGAAATGGGCTGATGGTGGGGAGGGGAGGATAGAGCTGCTGGCCTTGGAAGAAAACTTGGGGCTAGGGCTACAAATGGGCTGATGTGGAGGGATGGGAGAATGGGACTGGAAGGGAGTGGATGCTGAGAGGGGATGCCATGGTATTTGGACTAGAAGGGGCTGGACAATGGGGAAGGAGGGGGACTAGAAGGGAATGGGATTGCAAGTTGACATTGGAAGGTTCTGGGAGGGAGGACTGGAAAGGGGCTGATACTGGGAAGGGTTACTGGGACTGTAAATAGGCTGATGAAAGGAAGTGAAGAAAACAAGAGATAAGAAATGGCAGATGGACTATAGACTATAGAAAGAGAGCCAAGAGAAGACAGGAAAGCAGAAGCTCAGATCGGGACCAGCATGATCCGAGAATAAAATGGTCAGACAACAAAGGTAGAAAAAATAATTTTATTTTCATTTTAGTGACTGGACTTTGTGCTATCTTTATATTTTGCACAGTATGGGGAACTGCATCTCTATCTGATGTTGCACTGCATGTAGAATCTGGCTTATTGGCGTTTCAGTTTAATTTTTGTTTACATATTTTTATTTTAGATTGTAGTCACTTATTCTGTACTTGGTGAGGGTCTGTGTTCTGAGTGTGTGACTGAGGCCAGGTATTCTGTTAAAATGGAATTTGTACATAGGGATTTATATTGTACTGCTGTAATTTGGCTTGTTCAGCTTTTCAAACAGGTGAATGGATGTTCTAGGGCCCGCTGCAATATTTATGATGTTGCCCTTTTTTGGGTATACTCCATGTTGTGTGAGTTTTGGAAGTTAGTGCTGTTATGGAATAGTACATTTGCTCTATGGATCCTGTACTTGGTTCTTGGTTCTTGGTGAGGTCAACTGTAGGGTGCTGGTTGGGGAGAGATACTAGAATATGTAGTGTTTTTGAGATTTGCAGTTTTGCATTCTTTATGCTGCCAGACTGAAATTTAAAATATTTTGTCAGTTCAGATTCAAGGAAATTTCAAATTTTATTTGGTAGCTTGAAAGCTTCACCGCTGCTGAGTTCCGGACTTTTCCAGCTCTAACACAATCCAATCCACCGTTTGAATTCATGGCTACCAGGATTAGTTTATCATTTTATATCTTCCCTCCTCATAATCTGGTCATAGCAAAATAAATCTGATGTGCAGATACTTATAATGGTTTGAATGGGGGGGAGGGGGGGACTGTGTAAGTGACTTTTCATTAATCAATTTTCATGTTTTATTATTATGTTTGTTTTATTATAACATTGTTTTACTAAATTGCATATGTATATTTAGAAGCTGCCTAGGATTTTAGATGGGTGCCATATACATTTTAAAATAAAGTATACTAAATTTATGAAAATGATGCTGCAGTGAGTCTCTGCACATGGCCCTACATCACCCTCATGCCGTCTCTGGGGGAAAGGAGACAGGAGGGTGCACTGGGAGACAGAGAAAAGCAGAAACCTCAGATTGGGACCTACATGTTCAGAGAATAAAATGGCCAGACAACAAAGTTAGAAGAGAATTTTATTTTAAATTTAAAGACCAGACTTGGTGCTATCTTTATATTTTATACAGTATATGGAAATGCATCTCTTTCTATTTCTCTGGTATTGCATTGTTTGCCAGAATCTGGCTTCTTGAGGTTGCAGTTTAATTTTTATCTACATATGTTTTTTTTTTTAGGTTACGGTTACTTATTTTGTACTTGGTGAGGGTCTGTGTTTTGAGTGTGTGACCAAGACCTGGGGGTATGTTTACTAAACCGTCTTAATGTGCACCCGGCGATAGTGTGCAGGCTGCCATAAAAGGAGTGGGCGTGTCGGTCTTAAAGTAGCAAAATGGGATTATCACGCGATAACGCGCGTTGCTGCGCACATTTTCGGGCGAAGAGCCGCTAAGCGCGTTACCGCGCGGTAATCCTAAGTAGGCGCCCAGACATACAAACATAGAAACAGAAGTGTAGCACAATGGTTAATACACTGACTGATGATATAGGGGTCATGAGTTCAATTCCCCAGTGTGCCTAATGCATGAGGCTGGCTGAGGCATCACCCTTTACTTTTAGGTAGTGATTTTTGAGGCATTTTACTTTTATTTTAATTAGTGCTGCCAGCAAACACACCCTCACGGTTGCATAACCTAAGGTGCCGCATAAGGCACCCTATAACGCACTCCATAGGGCACATTATAAAGTGCACTGTTCGCCAAGGCACCCTATAATGTCCCCTGTAGGACACCTTATAAGGCACCTTAAAAGGCGCTTGATAGGGCACCCTATAAGGCGCCTTATAAAGCGCCCTATAAGGCGCCCTATAAGGTGCCTTATGGGGCGCCTTATGAGGCACCTTAAGGTTACAGTACTCTGAGGGTGTTTTTGCTGGCAGCACTAATGTATATTAAAAATAGACAATGCCTCAGACAACCCTATCAAATAACCCCACCATGAGTTTAAACCCATGACCTCTGGCTTCACAGGCAGTGAAGTAACCAGTGGGCTACAGCTCTATAGCTGCTAACAAACCCCTGGCTGGCTGCAGAAGGACTGCATGGCACCACACAAACTGTCTGCTGTGGTTACCAGGATGGGGTTAACCCACCCATACCCATGATGCACTGCACATGCAAAGCAGCAGTCGACAGATGGGCACAAGATGGGGTATGCACCCCCACAGCACCTCGGCCTATTAGGGGGAACTGACCATGTGTGGTACTGGCACAGATTAGCCACAGACCATCACATTGTGCGTGTACTGTGCTCACCCTGAGGGTGAGGTGGGGCGCCCAGAACCAGGTCCACAGCACCTTTCATGGCTGAAATACACCATGCTGCAGGTCCCCATCAGTGCTACTGTGTGTGATAGGTAGTTCCTGCAGACACATCTAGGTTATATCTGTGTCCTTTTGTATTTCTCAGTCATGTCTAGTCCTTATGGGCTATGATGCACCCAGAATAGTGCATATCCTGTGTTGGTGCCATGGTTACATGATGTAAGTGAAGAGGGGGGGGGGGTGTTTGGACCCCTAGGCAGATTATGTACCACCACAAAACCCACCCTCTGGGGCTCAGGGTGGGAAACAGGATCACCCATCAATAGATCCACATTCTACCTCCCTGCAATGGTAGCAGTGTTGGGGACCATCAACCCCAGTCCTGCTGGGGAACAGACACCCTACAGGGCAGGCAATGCAGAGCTGTACACATCCATAAAGCAATAAGCAGACAGGCAGTAGGCCTAGAAATGCTCAGCTGCCCCCCACCACTATCTGACACTCTCCAGCAGCAAGCCTCCAGCCGCTGCACCCTGCAAGGTGTTCCAGCAAGACACATACTAGCTGCAGACCCTCTGCTAGCTAGTCCATAGTGCATAGTCCTAGAGGAGATGCGCGTATCCAGAACTGGGATCTCAGCATACACACCAAGCAGATAAGTCAGTGATTGGCCCCAAAAGGGACCCATAAATATCACATAAAAGAAATACTATATAGCACTATGGGGGAACCTAGCCATGCCATGGTCACTGCTCAGTCAGGGTGAGAGTGACCTCCTAGCAGGATATGCTGTGGCCACGCTGTCCATGCAGGTGGTGGCCGGGCACTACAATGTCCGAGCCATTGCCCTATGCCCTGTGCAGATGCGGCCATGCCAGGCAGCACTATCCAGGCTATTCCCACAGTACCTTGCTCCTCATTATGCACATTGGCAGGCCAATACTGGCAACAGTGCTAGCAGTGTGGGCTGTGGAGGGTGTTGGCAGCCACCACACACTGGATAGACAATCACACACTCCACACACTTATGCCAGCATTGTGCAACTATAGAGGTGTTTGGCAGCCCTGGCCACCACACCAGTCCTGGGCACAGTGCAGGCATGGCTATGGTATGCAATACTGTTGGGGTCACTCTGTAAGACACCAGACCTGAGGCACAAGCCACAAACATCAGAAAGGTTGCTATGATGCAGCTCAATCAGCCAATTGTGCTTAACGTAGGAATTGCTATCTGCCAGTTATCATAGCAACATTTTGATAGCTGTGTACAGTTTTCCCATGTTTAGGGTGGCATTGCTAAGGTATGCAAGTGCTAGTATGGGGAGATGCATGCAGGGCCCAACATCCTGCCTCTCCAGGAGGCTTGGGATAATGGAGCCTGTGGGTTCGTGTATATCTGCCCCTGTTGGCCGCTGCTCTAGGGCAGAGGTTCCCAACTCCAGTCCTGGAGGGCCAAACACTGTTCGGGTTTTCATGCTGTCCCTAATGAATATGCATGAGATACATCTGCATACCATGGGGGCGGTGCATAGCAATGCAGCACAGCCACATTTATTAGAGGCAGCATGGAACCTGAATGGTGTTTGGCCCTCCAGGACTGCATTTGGGAGACTCTGCTCTAGGTAATGCACATGTTTATGGTGTCTGTGCTCTGTAGGATAAAATGTAGGTGTTTTGGGCATGTCTACGTCATCTGCACTACAGGTTCTGTCTGTATTAGCATGTTGTAGTAGTGGGTAAAATATGGGGGCTGGGTTGGCAGGAACCACAGCTGAGACTTGAACCTGTGACCTTCTGCCTCTGAACACACTGGTTGTGTGCACTGCACCACCATGTTGCCACAGAGACAATGCATTCCCTGGTGATACCATGACTGTTCGTCTGGCAGGGCCTGTCAGTTGCAGTGCATGGCACCCACCTACACAGGGCTAGGCCATGGTCTGCTCTGGGCAGCTGCTACTGCCTCCCCTCCACCACCAGTACTCCTCTGCCACTGACATGCCCTTCTGCTGGTGGTGCTGGTGGTGCACAGTCTCAGGCCATCCAGTGTGCAGGTAGGCGGCTGCCTATGGTGCGTGTTCTGGGGTAGGGGTGCCTGCATAGACGTCCACGCTTCCCCCCCCAACACCGCCTGCCAATGTTCTGTGCCCTTGGAGGTACCTGCTGGGTACTACCCCCTGTGACACTGTGATAAACACACTCGTGTCCATGGTGGGCCCTCATCAGTTGCTGTCTGGTTGCTGTACAGTTTCAGCATTCCTAAGTGCCACCTAGGCATCTGCCTAGTCCGCACTGTGCCCCAGCTGCACCACAGCATGTGCCGCCTGAAGCCCTCTGTATCCCATTTTCAAGCATCTGTCCAGTTGGCCATTCCGACATGCCCGCCCTGCTGTTGCCACACATGTGCATGCCATAGGAAACCTGTCCGATGGAGAGGAAAACCCTGCACAGCGCAATTTCACTGTGGACTCATTCACCTTGTATGGGGACGGAGCATGGACCCTTCCAGAATTCATATCCTTTTTTTGGTGCTTTCTTGGGAGTGTTTTTTGATATTTCCCATTGAGATCACTATTGCCCAGCTTGGTTATTTTATTTTTCCATTTTCTTCTGTTCATTTTCACTGTTGATTTGCCCTTTTGTTCCGTGCACATGTATCACACTTATCACTTTTTTGTAGATTTCCCTGGTTTTGCTGTACATTGCTGACAGAAATGGTTTCTCTTCCCTTTAAATCATCTCTAACGCCAGGGTTTCACTGGCATTCGTTTTGAGCCTCGGATTTCACATTGTTAGTGTGCGGGGAGCCTCTCCCCTCCCACTCTCCACCCATTGACCCCTTCTCTCCGCCCCTGGGGAGCCTTCCTCCGCCCTCCGGGAGCCTTTCTCCGCCTTCAGCGCTCGTTTGTGCCGCTGCGCGCGTTATTGCGCGCTAAGGTACCTCTGTGCCCGATAAAGCGCCATTATCGCGCGATAAGGTACCTTATCGTGCGATAACATTACAGAGCACACATTAAGACGGTTTAGTAAACATACCCCCTGGTGTTCTGTTAACATTGAATTTGTATGTAGGAATCTATACTGTAGTAATCTGAATTGTTCAGCTGTCCAAATAGGTGTCTGGATGTTCCAGGGCCTACTGTAGTATTTACAGTGATGCTTTTTTAGGATGGCCTCCTTATGTGAGTGTTGGAAGTTGGTGCTGGTATGGCATGATATGGTCTGGTAGATTTGCTCTATAGATACTCGGTGATTTTGTTGTAGGGTTTTGTATTAGTTCACAATATGCCTGGTACTGGATAATGTTTGTTTTTTTAAGATATTGAGTTCTGTGGGTGAATGTCCTGGTTCTGCTCCCACTGTTGAGGAAGGGGGTTCTGTGGATACAAAATATATGTTCAAAAAGAAAAAAGAAAGAACCGAAATGCAGTTTATAACAACAACATAAAAATGAGTTCTAATTTAATTTTATAGACTGTGCTGTGGTTCTCACTCTTTCTGTTAGTTCCTTGTTGTGCAAACTCTTGCATTTCCTTCATATAATCTAATCGGCTTTTTGTTTTGGTTCAGTACCTGAATGGAGTTTTGAGAAAGTCTCCCCCCCTACTACAGGGGTGGGGGGGGGGTGCGGGGCACCATCTCATCCCTCGCCTCAGGCAGCAGATTGCCTTGAGCCGACCCTGATGTACTCTGTGCATGTACATGCATATTTTATGAAATAAATATGCATGCACATTGCAACTTCATCCCAGTTCCACCAGGAATGCCTATGCGTGGGTCACTCTTTCAGTGCATTTATTTTTATGCATCTATACTTCTGTGCAAATTTATAACAGCCCTTTTCCATGACTTTAAATGTGCCAAATGCTTTACAAAATTACCCCATAGTGCTGAGAAATATTTTTATGAACCGCTAGTATAATAGTGATAATTACAAGTTCCTACCCTAATACTTTTGATTAATTGAAACCAGTCTTTTCTTATGCAAGCTAAAGGTAATACATTTTCATGTTTCTTAAGACAGAATAATGTACAGAGTAGGAACAATAAAATTAATTCAGAATCAGTGTGTGAAATAGTAAATGAACCTCTAGTTTCCTTAGCACAAAAAACTGGATAATTAAAATCAGGAACATAATCAATTTGATAACAAGTAAACCACCCTGCAGAGTAAATCTGTGCAACTGAGTTTGAGAATGCTATCCAATACAAATGTTCAAAAGGTTTAAGTTTAGTATTCACGTTAAAAGTTAGTGGGAACTTGCCATGCCAAGAAATTTCAGAGGCCCTACGAAAAAGAGTATCTGATGCTCATCTGTCTGGACAGTCACAAGACCATTTCTAAACATTTGGGGATCCATCCATTCACTGTCAAACAGGTACTCTACAAATGGAAAAGGTTGAAGACTACACTGATGGTACCCAGTAGTAGTAATCCTGCCTTCATCCAAGAGCAAACTGGAAAATCACAATAAACCTCACACAAACACTAACAACTAAAAATCTACAGACATCTTGCTGTGAGGGTTAATGTGCCACCATCAGGAAAAACAATAAATGGGAATGGTGTTCATGGGTGAATAGCTAGAATGAAATCACAGCTCTAAATAGAATATTGTTGTGGCAAACAGCATCTGGCTGATGCACATAGCCTCTGCGATAAAGTTTTCTGCACAGAAGTCGAACATTGGGGCTCTTATATTAAAGGACACTGGCTGGCAATGCATGCTCTGTCACATGCTAAAGGCACGCTGGGACACGTGTTGCCAGCTAGCATGAGACCAGGACAGTTAGGACAGGAAGATTCCTATGATAATTGTGCAACCTATGTTAGGGTCGTGAGAGGGCAGTTGAGGGGCGGAGAATGCACGGGGTGAGCTAACTGCATTAGAGTGGTGATACTGTCAGTAGCAGATAAATACACATGTATAAATACTCGGTATGTCTAGGGAAAATTGCTACTCCCCATTTTCCCAGGATTCCATAGGACTACCTGACAAACAAGCCACTTGATAAAACAAGAATCAACCCTGTGTTTGTATATAAATTAGACTTTATTACTGTTGAAAAAATAGTATAAAAATTAGCATAAATTAGTTTTCTGAGGTAGTATGTTATGCAGTCCTATGTTACAATTACCAAGAGACCTCTGTTTTAGGAACCAACATCACTGATTTGCTCTGCACTCAGACGTACAGTACATTATCTGTCTGTCGAATCTAGCCCCAACCTTGGGAGGGAAATCAAACACCAGTACCTTAGCTCTTGCCAGAAAGTTTGGGCTGGATCCGAAAAATTGTCTCAGGAACAGCATAAAGTCAAAGTATGGCAGAGGTCCAATGTTGGCTACAGGTCTGTGGGAAAGATTCACTCTGTCCCGAGGTTTTGCCCTTGGGTACTATCTGACTTTCCAATCAGAGAGACAGGCAAGCAAGCACAAAGTACAGAGAATTGCAGAGGAAACCAACAAACCAGTCTGTGTCAGAAGTTAAAGTCCCCAGGTGTTCTGCAAGCCTCTGTGCATGTTCCCAGAGTGCTGCAGGTGTGTGTCCTGGGATGCATCTAAGTTCTGTCTGTCGCTCCATGTGTCCAGCATATAATTCTTTGTCCTGACAGCCCAGTGGTTGGCTAGTCTCAAATCTTATATGTCATCTTCAGCAAATCCGGTGACAGCTAATAGGTGGTCCTTCTGCAAACAAAGATCCATGGTGTAAGAAAGTTGCTGGTATGCAAGTCCATACATTGTTGCAAATGCTAGTATCAGTAGCACAGTGAATGTCTCAGCAATGAGTTCTTCTGCACGTAATCAGATGAAAAATAATACTTCTGTGGTGAAGTACATAAATCTGCAGAATTGCTTGATCTGCAAGTTTTAATGCTGAGTTATAACAAATGGAATCCATCTAATTTAATTCAGGCTTTGGTTCAAAGCAGGCCCCATCTTGTAACAGGAAGCCATGCTATCGGTTCAGACATTAGTTTCTCAACAGGTACCAACCCTATAGGGTTCACCTAATACCACCTCAATAGGCGAAGTAAAATGCACACATGCTAAGGCAGTCCACTTTAGGGGAAGTGCTCCATGATAACTACCAGAGAAATGCTTTCCACACCTCTGACAGTTCACGCAGTGGTGTTGCACCTAACGTGCCATAGTTTTGGCGCTTTTGGTACATTAGGTGTCAAAACCTTGCACCCTTGGTAAAACAGCTTCATTGAACTTTTCAGTCACAATAGCAAATATTTTGTTTACCAAACAGCCTCTACAAAGTAAGAATCTCATCGTGACTGTCAAACATATTGGTGGAGGTAATATTCAAAGTCATTACCACTGCAAAGGATTGTGAGGAATTGTAAAAGGATCTTGGGTGACTAGGAGACTGGACATCTAAATGCCAGATGAAATTTCATATAGACAGGTGCAAAGCAATGAAAATAGGGAAAAATAATCACAACTACACATATAAAATGCTAGGTATGGAGTCATGATTCAATAAAAAGATCTTGGAGTCATTGAAGATAATACATTGAAATTTTCAGCACTATGTGCCATGGCTGCCAAAAAAGGGCATAGAACATTAAGGGTTATTCAAAAAGGGATGGAGAAAATAACTAAGGTGTATGTTTACTAAACCCTGGTAATGTTACCCATGTTAAGTTCCCCGGTAAAGTTACAGATGCCCATATAAAGGAGTGGGCGGTGCATCGTTAAAGCAAGCCGTGTCAGGTAACGCGCGTTACAAGGCGCTTAACGCATGGTACAGTGCGTGGTACAGTGCGCCATGGACGCACCGCTCATGAACATCACAGCCAACGGGAAGCAGCAGCACGTCCGAAGGGGTTGCAATCTAAGGCGCGCTGACAGTAGAAGACACGCTGAGGGATGTGCAGACATGGTGCCACATGAGAAACGGAGCCGTAGGTGTAAGGCCATAGACCACAGGCAGTTGATATCGCAGTCTGTAATGGGAATGTGAGCCACAGTTAACAGATGCACACGCACCATGAAATGGTGTGCTGTGAACCCAGCATGCCGAGGAGTAAACAACGGTAATGGAAAGGGCGTCAGGGGTCAGTCTGACAGGCCAGCTGTGTGGATGGTGTGTGTATAAGGGCAAAATGGGCAGGGAATCCAAAAAGGAGTAAGAGGGAATTGAACCGGTACACTGAAGAGGGTAAACACAGCTCACCGACACCAATACCAAACCACTGAGCCACCTGTCCATCCAGTCAACCCAAAGAAAGGGAGCATATGTAACAGCTAGCATGTGACGGATAGGCTTCATGGAGGGGACACTGCAGTGTACAGTGAAGAGAAGGAAGGTTGTGTGCAGAAGGGGCAAAGCCGGAGCCATAGTATGGTAAGGAGAGCAGAACAAATGGAAAGAAAGGAAAAGGAACCTATGGGACCCAAACCCACAACTTATGTTGGCTCCACGCACATCTGCAACCACTATCTCAAACAACCACAACAAGCACAATGCATCTATGTTCCACCAAGTGGCCATCGTGTCTGCTAGATTATCACACAGTAGTGCGCCCTACGCGTTCTGTCCCCTATGTGAATTGTATCATACACGCATTGTGGAGAACACGCGTAGCAGGGCTTCTGATGCACAGCATGCACAATAACGTGCAAACATTACAGACCTTTCTACGCACCTTATGAGATATATCTAGATGCCTTAGCATATGTGGGTAGATTATGGCACAAAACAACACACGTCCCAAACAGATGTCACGTGCACTGTTGTGCACACCACAATACTGCCCACCCCCTGTGCTCCTACCAGCCCCCAACCACAGTCTGACATTCACCAGCAGCAGGCACAGTCAGACTGTACCTGCTGCAACATGCCAGGTGTCACAGCCATGCATGAACTAACAGCAGACACTCCACTAGCCAGCCTATCCTGCACTGTTCATAGAGGAACTATGCGCATCCAGACTTGGGTTGTACGGCACAGGCACCCGGCAGGTGCCCCAGTGACTGGCCCTCAGAACAGGGAGCACACATATATCACCTAAAATAGACACTGTGTAGCACTATGCGGGAACATAGTCGTGCCATGGTCACAGTTTGGTCAATCTGAGAGTGCCCTAACAGCAAGACATGCTGTGGCCACCTTGTCCATGCAGGTGGTGGTTGGGCACTACAGTGCCCCAGCCATTGCCCTATATCCTCTGCAGATGCAACCTGCCCAGTCCGCCCTGCCCGGCCCATACCCACAATACCTTGCTCCTCATTATGCACATTTGCAGGCTAATGCTGGTAATAGTGGGACATTGTTGGCCCAGTGAGGTGTAGGCAGCCACAAAACAATGGATAGACATACACACACACACACACACACACACACACACCTATTGCAGCATTGTACAAAGATAGGAGTGGTTGGCAACCCTGCCCGCCACACTGGCCCTGATCACAGTGCCGACATTGCCAGACTGTGCAGGAGGTAGTAGTAGTGCTCCAGTGGTGACTGCGGCTCCATGCTGTGGCCAACAGCCTAACTCTGCATGGAGCTTTGGATAGTGGAGACTGTGTGAGCGGGTGTTTGCAACCCTTTGAGCTGCTGCTTTGGGGATTGCACATGTTGATGTTGTATCTGCATTGTAGGGTAAAATATAAAGACATGTTCTGCAGGATCCACAGCTGGGACATGAACCTGTGACCTGCTGCTCTGGGGCACAGACTGTGTGCACTGCACTACACAAGCACAGCAGTCCCTGGGCTTACCTTTGCTTCTCCTGATCAGACCTTTTCTGTTGTACTGGAACAGGGCATGGCCTGTGTGCACTGCAGGCAGGTGCCACTGCCCCCTCCAGCGCCATCACATGTCCCCCTGACATGCTGCCTGGCCATATGTTGTCGGTGCTGGTAGTGCACAGTCCCAGGCCATCCACTGTGCAGGTAGGCGGTCACTTAGGGAGCGGGGTCTGGGGTGGGGAGGCATATATGGACATCCCCACATCCCCCATCACCGCCTACCAATATTATGTACCTTCCACCTGGGGGAGGAATGGCTGGGGGGATTTCAGGTCAGTGCCCTAGCAACTATTGGCTAGAGTGCACCAGGTAGATGTAGGTGGATTGTGTTTGGCCTTGGTCAGCTGCTTTCTTGCAGATTTCCATTTTCTATGTTCCTATGTGCCACCTAGGGAACGGCCTAGTCTACCCTGTGCCCCAGCTGCCCCCACTACATGTCCCATCTGCAGCCCCCTATGCTCCATTTCCACCATTGCCATAGTGGCCTTTCATATTTGGGCACTATGCTGTTGCTGCATATGGATCACTACTATCACATTTCTTGGGCTCCCTGCCTATGTTGTACATTGCTGACGCTTAAATGGTTTCACCCTCCTGCATAGCTGCATCTAACAACAGGTTTTCAGTCCAGGTAATATTCAGCCCTTCAGTACCCCGCATTAGTGTTGCAGCAGCTTCTCCCCGCCCACTCCCCGCCCATTGACCCCTTCTCTCCGCCCTCTCTCCACCGCCTGCGGGACTTACCGCGGACGGTGACGTTAACGTGCGTTAGGTGCCCTTAACGTGCGTTAACGTTACCTAACATGCATTAACGTCGTCACTGCTACGTTAACGCGATTTAGTAAACATACCCCTAAGACTCATTCAGCTTGGAAAAGAGATCGCTCTGAGGTGATAAATGTTTATAAATTCTTAGATAGTACGGAGAAGTTTAACAACCAATGATTGTTTAACCTTAGAAATAACACTAAAACAAGTAGACACTCCATAAAACTAACCAAATGTTAATATTGGATGTGGACTTAGATTAGAAATTTTAATTGCAATTGACCTTGTGATTAAAAATTTTAATTGTATGTTTAATTCTAATAAATTGAAAAGGGCCCACTCCCCTCAATCTGCCCCTCCCATGGTCCAGTATCCCTCCCTCTTCTTCCCTCTCTTTCTCCCATGGGTCCAGCATTTCTTCATCTCCCTCCCTCCCCCTCCCACGCCTAAAGGTCAAGCAGTCCTTCTTCTTCCTCCCTCCCTCCGTCCTTCCTCCTGCGGTGCATTTACAGATTTGCCTTTGTAATAAATCTTCCCTGGCTTTGGCAGCAAATTGCAAATGCTGCCTATTACTGGTTCCAGGGTCTCCCATCTGCCACACCATGACCCTGCCAGTAACAGGAAGTTGAGTCAGAAGGGGCATGGTGTGGCAGAAGGAAGGCTCTGGGTCCAGCAAGAGTCAGTGTTTATGAATCACTGCCAATGCTGAGGAGAGTTACTGTAATTGCAAAAGCAATCAGTGAAAGTATCACAAGGGGAGAGAGGGAGAGATGGTGGAGTGTATTGAAGGACCAGGGAGAGAGACTGCAGCAGCAGCACGGGCAGTAGTTTGATGCTCTTCTTTAACATGATGAACACATTAAAACATTTAACACTCTAACATTTTTTAATGCTTGTTAATATGTTAACCCATTAGGGGGCATGTTTACTAAAGGCTAGTGCATGTTAATGCGCTTAATGTGCGTTAACTTCTAGTTACCATAGAAATAAAAGGGCTCTAGCTATTTAAGGCATGTTAACTTCATTAATGCATGCTAAATCCTTTAGTAAACATGCCCCCAATCACATTAAAAACATTTAAAGACCCACCCCTAGTTAATGTTTGCATTAATTCATATGTATTACAAAAGCACATAAAAACTTGAAAGAATAATGTTCTATTACTTTCTGTGGCCATGACAACAGCCAAGATTTCCTCCAGAGTTTGTTAGTGCATAGACAGTTATTATAATCATATTTTCCTTACCTTGAATAGCTAATGTGCTCAAGGTCAGATAAATATATTAAATTTAATTCAAAGTTCTGCAAAATTATAGCATTCATCTAATTGCTTTTGTAATGTATTTCTTAATACATAGGAGAAAGGCAGTGAAGAAAATAGATAATTTATTTTAGAAAAAAAAGTTTCTACTTTCTTTGTAACACTTTAGTGATGCCCCTATCATTTACAAATCTAGCAGTATCGGAGTGGATGAAGCCAGGTAAAGATAAACATGGTTCATCCCAGGGCTGCTCCAACCATCAATCAAACCAGGCAGCTGCCCAGGGTGGCAGCTTCTGGAGGGGGCACATAGCAGGGCATTCAAAGATAGATTCTGATAGACAGCATAAGATATGCCTAGGGCACCAACACCTTGAACTAGCTCTGGGCCAGCCGTAGTCCATCCAGTAGGGTTGCTTGGTCAGAACTTGTGATACATTGCAGGTTACTTTTCCATCCTTTCTTTTTTTTTTTTTTTATTAAGTCTCTAGCCCACGGTAAATCCAGAAATGCTGTCATTTTTGCAACCAATCCAGGGCCCCTCACCATACAGCAAGGGAATCTACGCGAGCAGCAACATATGTTATGTTACTTTTTCTGAAACCAGTCCAATCCAGGGCCCTACCGTTATAAACCAGGGAGTCCATCCACAGGTACCACTATCCCAGGTGTGCCATGTGGTGTTTTGTGTTTTTTTTTTTTTTGGAGGGGGGGGGGGTTCTTACCTACCAAGCAGTGCAAGTTACTTTCCCCTTGGTTTCTTAAACAGGCACAATGTTCTGAAATAAAACATGTAGCAGCATACACAAAATGCTCCCTCCTCATATATTGCTGTTCTGTGTCATTTCATATCTGTTTTGACTTGAGATGCTCCCTTCCTGGTTACCATCCTCTTGCCCATTAGGGATCCAATTTGTTTATTCCACTTCTTTTTGAATTCCAGCACTGTTTCTGTTTTCATCACCTGTTTCATGAAGGTGTTCCAGGGATCCACCACTCTTTCCATGAAGAAGTATTTCTTGATGTTTCTTTTGAAAGATTTCTTCATGGAAATAGTGACAGATGCCTGGAATACGCTCCCAAAAGAGGTGGTGGAAGCAAAAGCAAAATTTCCATATAACACACTTACTACACATTCTATCTGTGAGCCAATCTGCTTGATTGCATAAGCCAATATGGTGCCTTTTATACAGAACACCGAGTCTGTACACGGTGCATGCATGTAAAACAAACAAATCTCTGCATACTGGATGCACTGAGTCTGTGCAAAAAAAGATTAAACAGTATATGTGTGTAAGTCAAACGAATCTGCACATACAGAATGCGCCAATCTGGTGCCTATGCGTAAGTCCTTAAAATTTCAGGATCCCAAAATATTGCTTCATACAATCTAAAGTACTCATGCAGAAAGTCCACTGTATACAGTCCATCAATGCTTCTTTCTCATGAACTAAAAAAATGTGGGGATCATTCAGTTTGCTGAAGTTTGCTGCAGTTGGCTTTGGTGGGGTTGGTTAATTGCCTGAGGGTTGTGGAAGGGGTGAAGGATTCATGTATGGGCCAAGAGCAGCCTTTCTTAGCTGTTATTTCTAATCATACGGACATGTAGATGGCTATATTCTGTATTAGCTATTAATCTGATTAATGTGGGTCAAGATGTACTGGTGCATGACTTGCTTTGTTTTATTTTCAAAAAAATAATAAAGATTATTGACCCCCCAAAAACTGATGTCACACAATCATGCTACTCAGTCCCTATAGTTCCACTGTCAGCAATCTAAAAATCCAACACTGTTCCATTTTCAATAGCCGTGAATGCCCTGTCCTCTCTATATATTATGACAGACCAACGGGGCTTCTCCTTTATGCTTTTCAGACAACCTTTATGCAGCCTTATAGGTGAAAAAATGCCCAGTGTTGATTGATTTTGTCTTTGTTGGATATTTCTGAAAGCTTTTGAAAGACTTCTGATGCATTTAAGGATGGAGATTCAGTTATATGATAAGTGGCTGTTTTCAACCTTTTTGGGACACTTTGATAAGGATAGTGTTGACACACATTTTTGATTTTGGACTCTATTTTGTTTAGGGGGGTTTTCAGGCCTATGATTGATAAATGCACAACCTGATACATAAGTGAAATACTGCTGATAAAAAATTTAGGGGCTTGTTTACAAAGTCGCGGTAGGGGTTCCCGATCGTTATCGGAGCCGCGGCCCCATTGAAATCAATGGGGCCGTGGCTCCGATAACGATTGGAAACCGCTACCGCGGCTTTGTAATCAAGCCCCTTAGTCAGCTTGGTTTATCACATATTAAAGACTTTTCCATCTATTTTTTTCCCATCACTTATTAACCATGTGTTTCAGAGGACAGGACCTTGTCAGTTGAACAGATTTTGTTGGAAGGGAAATGGAAAGAGAGTTGGATTGGATATAGCTCACATCTTTCTCAGACTACAAAGAGAGATACATTCAGGTACAGTCTGGGGCCACTTTACTAAAGTGTGCTAAGCAGTTCAGTTGTAACTGCATGCACAGGCCCATGGTATCTATTGTTGCAGGGGAATGAGTTACTGTGCTTGGATTCACATGCGAACTGCCAGACGGTAACTGGAGAAGTGAATGGGATGCTCTAGCTGCCAGTCATGCGTTGTGGTGGTGAAAAGGTGTGGTCAGCACATTACAGTTAACATGGGAGGACATATGTTCTCTCAGTGTAGCAATTAGTGTGGGTGCACCTAATACCACCTCAATAGGTGGTTAATTGCATCTGTGGTAACTGTGCCACGTGTTAGGATATGCATCCATGAGTTAACTACTGGGAACATGCTGCCCACACTCCTAACAGTTACCACGAAGGCTTTGCACTTAACGCATGGTAGTTTTTGCGCTAAATGCACATTAAGGGTATGTTTACTAAACTGCAGTAACGTTACAGACCGTGTGTTACGTAATGATACCGCGCACTAGGTAACATTACCACGCGTTGCATAATGTTCCCACGTGGTAACATAACGTTACCATGCAGTAACGTTACAATCTGCGTAGAAGCATTTCACAGCGCGGTACACACCGCAGAGGGAGGAGAGAGGGCGGAGAGCAGGGGTCAATGGGTGGGGAGTGGGCAGGGAGAGGCTACCTGCACACTAACGCACTGAACTGAAGGGCTGAATCCTACCGCGAATGAAAACCTGCCATTAGATGCACATTTGCAGGAGAGAGAAACCCTTTCAGTGTCAGCAATTTACAGCATAGGCAGGGAGCCCAAGAAAAGTGATAGTTGTGCTCCATTTGCAGCAACAGCATAGTGCCCAAGTATGAAAGGCCACTATGGCGATGGTGCAAATGGGACATAGGGGGCTGCAGGCGGGACATGTAGTGGGGGCAGCTGGGGCACAGGGTAGACTAGGCGGATGCTTAGGTGGGCATAGACCTCGCTCCCTAGGAGACCGCCTACCCACACAGTGGATGGCCTGGGACTGCGCACTACTAGCACCGACGGCATATGGTCATTGTCAGCATGCCAGGGAAGTGTGTGCCCGTGCTGGAGGGGACAGTGGCACCTGCCTGCAGTGGACCAAGGCCATGCCATGTAACAGTACGTGGTGTGCAGTGCAACATAAAAGGTCTGGCTGAGGAAAAGTACAGGGCGCTCCAGGGACTACCATGCACCTGTGGCAACAGTGTTGTACAGTACACCCAGCCAGTGTGTCCAGAAGCAGAGGATCACAGGTTCAAGTCCCAGCTATGGTTCCTGCAGAGCATGTCCCTATATTTTACCCTGCAATACAGATACAACAGCAACATGTGCAAATCCCAAAGCAGCGGCGAACAGGGGTACAAACACCCACTCACACAGGCTCCACAATCCAAAGCTACATGGAGAATCAGGCTGTTGGCCCCAGCATGGAACTGCAGCTATCACCAGGGCACTACTACTACCTCCTGCACAGTTTATCAATGTCAGCGCTGTGATCAGGACCAGTGTGGCGGGGAGGGTTGCCAACCACCCCTATCTTTGCACAATGCTGCAATAGGAATGTATGTGTGTGTATGTCTATCCATTGTTCTGTGGCTGCCCACACCTCACTGGGCCCACAATGTCCCACTGTTAGCCTGAATATGTGCATAATGAGGAGCAAGGTATTGTGGATATGGCCCGGATAGGGCGGATTGGCCAGGATGCATCTTCACAGGGTGTGGGACATTAGCTTTTACACTGTAGTGCCTGACCACTGCCTGCATGGACAGGGTGGCCACAGCATGGCATGCTGGGAGGGCACTCACTCCGACCGAGCAGTGACCATGGCATGTCTAGGTTCTCACATAGCGCTCTATACTATTTGGCTCTAGTGATAATTGTGCGTTCCCATTGCTGGGGTCCAATCACTGAGGTACCAGCTTGTTGCACATAGTTGTTCTGTGCGCATGGACTGGCTAGTGGACTGTCTGCAGTTAGACTGTGCATGTTTGGAACACCTGTAAGGTGCTGCAGGTGCAGTCTGACTGTGCTGGCTGCTGGTGACTGACAGAGGGTGGTGTGAAGTAGTTGTGGTTTTCCAGACCTAATCTCAGCATTACTGCTAGTCTGCCACAGTCACAGGTATGGCTCTGGCCCACCAACCCTGGTGGGCTGTCTTCTGCCAGCAGGACAGAGGGTGCTACACTGTGGTTCAGGCACCTGTTCCTTACCTACAACAGTGGTGATTATGGGTCCTTTGGGGTATATAGTGTGTACCACTTTGACCTGTAAAGGCACTGCTACACAAACCTCATGCAAGTCTGGAAACCTCTCTGCCCTGATAGCAGGTGCCCATGTCAGCCAGATCCTAACATAGGGTATGCCCTAAGCTGGGTGGTGTCTGGTCCCAGAGGGCCACATGTGACTGTAAGATAGAGACAAACACCAAATTACCTTCAGATACACTGCAAGGAGTACCTGTCATACACTGGTAATAATGGGGATATACAGCAGGACCTATCTCTAGCACAACATGTACTGCGGACCTAGTGCTGGGCACCCATCCTATCCCTCAGGGTGAACACAGAACCTGCACAATGGCATTGTCTGTAGCTACTCTATGCCAGTATCACACACTGTCAGTTCATCTTTTCAAACTGAGGTATCGGAGAGGTTCAGACCCCATTTGGTGATCAGCTGTAGACAGCTATTCAGCATGTGCATTGCATCATGGGTACTGGCGGGGTTTCATTCCTGTCTTGCTCAAATAGTTTGCATGCCTGTAGCAGTCATATTTTTGCAGATCTGTGCTGCCAGCCCATAATATCCTCGCCACAATTGCCAACATTCCTTCGGTCCGTCTATCTGCGTCTGTCAGCTATGTAGAGTCCAGTCTGCCTGTGCAGGCTGCCACTCCATGTCCTGCACTGCTACCCTTTCCTGCATTGCACCTCATCGTGCTTGCCTCACCTGTGCCTGAGCTGCATGGCACCACTACTCCTCTGTCCACCCATCATTGTAACTATCCTGCCACCTCCGCCTCCACTGGGGCACACGTATTCCCATCCTCTGCCACCCACTGTCTTTCCAGTACTTTACATTGCCAACACCCTATGCTGTGGTACAGTTGCACCCAACATGTTTGTCAACAGTACTGGCAGCCACATAGGATGCCCGCAGATATGGCAGGTCCAGCAGCTCCCAGCTCTCCCTCCTTCACTCACCTGTTCATTGCCTTTCCTCGGTGTTCTATCTAGTGTTAGGCTACATCTGTTTCTATGCCTCACAGGTCATGCATGTCATCCTGAAGCACCTTGCAACCCTTAGGGCACACTAACCTAGGGCACCATCACCTTGTTAGGCCACCTTAACCTATGGTTCCATAACCCAGGGTGCCTTCTAAGGTGCCTTGTCCAGGGGTGCCTAATACGACACTTAGCCTAAGGAGCCCTATAGGGCGCCTTACAAAGCGCCTTATGAGGCACCTTTCAAGGTTAAGGTTAAGGTTAAGGTTTATTCACTTGATAAAAACTGCCTTTCTGGAACAATCAAGGCGGTGTACAATAATAAAATACATAAAATTCATAAAATACATAAATTATACAAAACGTAAAACATAATACAGAAAAACTTTGGCCAAAGCCAGAAAGAAAAAGAAATATACAAATTTATAAAGGACAGAAGGCTAAATATACAAATTTATAAAGGACAGAAGGCTAAAATGCAAGAGATACAGGACAGGATACAAAAGGCAAAATAAATACATCGGGAGCAAACTCATACAAAACGGGAGGGAATGTTGAATGCCAGAGAGAAGAGATGAGTTTTGAGGTTTTGTTTGAAGACTGTGAATTGTGGTTCCAGGCGGAGGGAAGAGGGAAGGGAGTTCCAATGTGCAGGACCAGCAAAGTAAAAAGCAGAAAGACGCGTAAGTTGGAGGTGGGCACGGGAAGGGGAGGGAAGGGCGAGACGGTTGAGGTGGAAAGAGCGAGGAGTGTACCGGGGGGAATGGAAGGAGAGGAGGTCAGTCAGATAGGATGGAGTACCGGTGTGATAGGCCTTGTGAAGCAGGGTCAGTAACTTAAGCTGAGAACGAAATGAAACTGGCAACCAATGAAGATGAAAAAGTAAGGGAGTGACGTGATCTCGAAGAGTGGAATGTGTGACAAGACGTGCAGCAGTGTTCTGTATTCTTTGAAGCCTAACCACCTGGTTTTTGGGAAGACCAAGAATTAGTGCATTAGAAAAGTCCACCCTTGACATAACTAAGGACAACACCAGTGTAGACAGGGCAGAAGGAGAAAGGAAAGGGCGAATTGAGCGGATTTGCCGAAGAAAAAAGAAAGAGGTTTTAGTAATATGGGAAATATGAGAACGAAAGGAAAGATCCGAATCAAAGTGAACACCTAAATACCGAAATGTAGAGACCAGTGGGACCAGGGAATTGGAGAAAGAGGGGGCTAGAATGGGGGAGGGAGCACCAGGAGGTAAACCAAATAGCAAGAGTCTTAGTAAGATTGAGGTGAAGACAATTGGTAGTGAGCCAGCTAGCAACAGAGGAGAGGCAAGAATTCAGAGGAGTGAGATCAGGGCAAGAAGGAGAAGTGTGATGGAGTAGGAGAATATCATCGGCGTAAAAGAAAGCCGAGATACCTGACTGCTGGATAAGGAGAGCAAGAGGGGCGAGAAAAAGATTGAAAAGAAGGGGGGGCAAGAACAGAACCCTGTGGAACCCCACAAGGAAGGTGCTGTGGATCAGAGGGAGGGAAAGCAGATGAAGAAGAAAGGACCGTACAAGAGCGAGAGGAGAGAAAAGAGTGAAACCAGTGATGAACAGTGCTACAAAGACCAGCTTCCCGAAGCCGGTGAAGAAGAAGAGAGTGATCGACTAAGTCAAACGCCGCTGAAAGATCTAGGGCAACCGCCACCGAGATGTCACCACGATCGTGAGCTACGTGTAGTGCATTAGTGAAAGCCAGAAGAACAGTGTCGACACTATGCCCGGAACGGAAACCTGATTGATGGGGGTGGAGAAAATTAATAGTATCAAGGTGATGAGAGAGTTGTGCAAAAACAAATTTCTCCAGAAGCGTAGACAGAAAAGGAAGATTAGAAACAGGACGATAGTTGGACGGGAGAGAAGGGTCAAGGGAGGGATTCTTCAAGATGGGACGGACCAATGCATGCTTCCAGGTATTAGGAAAGATCCCAGTGGAGAGACTAGAGTTGAACATGGTGAGGATATAAGGGAGGACACCTAGGGATGGAGTGAGGAGCCAAGAGGAGGGAATGGGATCAAGTGAACAAGAGGTCTTTCGAGAAGAGGAGATAAGATGATGAAGTTCGGGTGCAGTAATGGGTGAGAAGGTAGCCCAGAAATGAGAAAGCTGAGAGACAGGCGGTGGCGAGGGAAGAGGAGGAGGGGACGTGATAGGAACAGGGCAGGAGGGCAGAGAATCCCTCAAAGAGACAACCTTTGAAATAAAGAAAGAGGCCAGTTGCGAGGGGGAAGGAGAAGACTGAATAGTGGTAGTTGACGAAGGGGTGTGTAGAGAAATGAGGGAGCGGAGGGTGGAATACAGATGATGGGTTTGGTTGGGTGCCTGTGAAATGGCATTAGAAAAGAAGTCACGTTTGGCAGAGTGAAGTTGAGTGCGGTAAAAGGAGTGGTGAGATTTGAAGATAGATAGGTTAGTGGGTGAAGGATCCTTGCGCCAGAGTCGCTCGGCCCTTCGAAGGTGAGTACATAAGAGCCGAAGACCACCATGGAACCAAGGATGAGAGGGACGCCGACGGGGAGGACGAGGATGTGAAGGGGCTAAAAGGTCAAGTGTAGCAGAAAGGGAAGAGAACCAAAGAGCAGCTTGAAAATTAGGAGAGAGAGACGAGAAATCATTGGGCAGAAGCTCAGAAGCAGGGGGGAATCTTTGTAATGTGAGAGGGGTAAGAGCCCGGGATAGTTGCACTGGGGATGATGGCGTGAGAGAAATTGAAGTAGTAGAAGATGAGACCCCTGAGAAGGAACAGGACAGGGTGAGAAAAAAGCGATCTGTCCATGGAAGGGACGTGGCAGTTGGGACTGATAAGGTAAAGGAAGAAGATGCAGAGGATAAGAGCAAATAAAGGGTGTGACCAGCTTGATGGGTGGGGATAGTGACATGCTGAGTTAGGGAGAGATCCTGGAGGAATGAAAGAAAAGAAAGCTCTCTCGGTGAAGAGGGGGAATCCATATGAAGATTAAAGTCACCTGCTATGATTAGATGGGGAAAGGCTAAAGAAACGTCTGTGATTGTTAACAGAAGGGCCTTCCACAGTTGAAGGCGAAGGGCAGGAGGGGAATAGATGAGAAGAAAATGGATAGAAGGAGAAGTATGAAGGCGAAAAAGAAGAGCCTCAGCATAGTGCAATGAAGGGGAAGAGATTGGTGTATAAGACAGAGAGGGGTGAAGAATGGCAGCCACGCCGCCACCGGACCGCCCATGGCGGGGGACGGAGGCTGCAGAGAAACCAGGGGGGAGACAGCGTGCGAGGAGAGCATCCTCAGCATCACGGAGCCAAGTCTCCGTGAGGAGGGTGACTCCAGGAGAAGATCTGAGAACAAGATCTTGAAGAAGAAGGGATTTATTCCGAAGAGACCTACAGTTAAGGAGGCCAATAGAAAAGGAAGTCTGGGACGGACTAGGGAGGACAGAGGCAAGGGGGGAGGAAGACGATGAAAGGGGGCATAAACGTAGGTTGGTGCTGCAACGGGAACGTTGACTGAGGGGTTTAGCAGGCCGCCTGCCCCAGAATGCAGGAATAGGGGCCATAGGACAAAAAGGGAGATAAGACGAGGGAATGTACGGGAAAGGCACCGCTGAAGGGGCTAGGCTAGAAATAGGCCCAAGTGCTGACAGGAGGGATGTAGGTAAAGGATATAACTCACCAGATAATGGAGTGTAAAGGAGGGCAAAGAGTAAACCAATCCAACTGACGAGCAAAAAGGGGGCCCTCGCTGCCGGAGCGGCCCCAAGGAGCGCACCTAAGGAGCACGTCGTGCTCCTTAGGTGCGCTCCTTTGGTGCGCGCCCCTGTCGCGTGCCGCGGCGACAAGCGCCGCAGGCGCTGGTGCTTTATAGAGCAAGGCAGTGTACCTTGCTGGACGCGGCCGCGTTCACGCGGTCGCGGGGAAACCGGAAGGGGAGGACCCCTCAGGAGTACAGGAGACTGTTGGCCCAAGCTGGAAGGGCAATGGCTGGGGAAACACAAGACAGCGGGTAAACAAAGTAAAGTCAAAAGAACAGCATACATGGAGAAACAAACACTAACACCTTATAAGGCATCTTACACGCACCTTATAAGACACCTAACAAGGCACCTTATAAGGCACCTTACACAGCACCTTACAAGATATCATACTTATAAGGCACCTTACAAGGTGCCTTGTTAGGTGCCTTATAGGTTATGTGCCTTATAAGGCGCCTTGTAACTCACGTTGGTCTAAGGCGCCTTGTAACGCGTGTTAGCTGATACGGCTTGCCGTAACGATGCACCGCCCATGCCTTTATATGGGCATATGTACCATTACCGTGGAACTAACGCGGGTGACATTACCGCAGTTTAGTAAACATACCCCTAAGTGTAAAAGCCTAACACACCTTAGTAAAAGGACCCCGTTGATTTGATTTGATTTGGTTTGTTTTTTTGACAAACATTTATACATAACAGGTCTTACATCAAATCCCAAAGCATGGTACAACTTCAAATCAATCAAAATTATTCATATATGGATAACAATAAGGAAATTAATGCAAAGCAAAAAATAATATAAAGCAATAAAATCACCAAACCAATATAAAAATAAATTATTAAAAATACAAATTAAACCCTATACAAAATCCTAAAAGGGCATAAATAGTAAATTTACCAAAAGCCTGTCCCCAGCACTTATTCACTCTCCCCCAGCCAGTCTCCATCATTCATACTCCCTCCCTTTTCTCCTAGTCCCTTTCACTTACTCTCTTTCCCTTTCTTCTTAGTCCCTATCGCTGATCTTTTTTTCTCTCCTAGCCAGTCCCCATTTTTCATTCTTTCCCCCAGTCCCCATCATTCACTCTCTTTCTCCCCTCAACCATTTCTGTTCATCCACCTTTCTCCCCATGCCTCTTTACCTGCATTCACTAGCCACAATTCTTTTCTCTCTTCGTCCTTCTCTACACTTCTCTTTTATATCCCTCACTTCTGAGGCTTGACAATATCATTCCTGCTTTCTGTCTCCCCCATCTGAGCTAGCATTATTCTGACACATTTCCCCCTACCCAACAGTCACCCTTTCCCGTGGTACAAAAAACATTTGAGGCCCAATTCCATTGCAGATGTAGAAGTCCTCTATGCGTCCGGCCAGAACCGGACGCACAGATGGAGTTGGGATTCTGATACATTGGGACACGTCTAGACTGTGGGATCAGAATCGCAAACAGGCCTGAACATACAGGCCAGGACCGTGATTCAGCCCGGCCTGCACATACAGGCTTTGCCCGACTATCTCAGTCAGGGCTTTTAAATGGAGCCATGGCTCCATTTAAAAGCCGCAATCCCCAGCCACCAGTCTCCAAATTGCATTCCCCGCAGCCCGACCTCCAATCTGGCCTCCCAGGGCCAGGGTTAGGCTGTGGGGAATGCCCTCTACCCCCTGCCGTTCCTTCCCAGCCCCAGGCCTGCCGATTCTGCTGCATCGGGGAAGTTATTAAGTCCTTATCTCACTCTTACAGCTACAGAGTCAGGCTGGGAAAGCTCCAGATGGTCAGGAGTCAAAAGGAACTACTTCAGATTAAGAGATTAAGAGATTACAGCTGCACCGACTCCATCCTGTTCACATCCTTTTGAAGGTGCGGTCTCCAGAATTGCACACTATACTCGAAATGAAGTCGCATCAAAGATTTATACAGAGGCACTATCACCTCCTTTTTTCTGCTAGCCATTCCTCTCTGTATGCACCCAAGCATCCTTCTAGCTTTTGCCGTCGCCTTTTCTACCTGTTTAGCTACTTTAAGATCATCAGACACAACCACGCCCAGGCCCCGCTCTTCTTTAGTGGACAAAAGTACTTTACCCCCTATACTGTATTGCTCCCTTGGATTGCTGCAGCCCAAATGCATGACCTTACATTTTTTAACATTAAATCCCAGCTGCCAGATTATAGACCATTCTTCAAGCTTAGCTAGATCCCTCTCTGTTATCTACACCTTCCTGGGTGTTTACTCTATTGCAGATTTTGGTATCATCGGCAAAAAAGGCAAACCTTACCCAACAGCCCTTCCGCTATATCACTAACAAAGATGTTAAAAAGAATCGGACCAAGGACAGATCCCTGGAGCACACCACTGGTAACCTCATTCTCCTCAGAGTGAGCCCCATTTACCAGTACTCTTTGTCGACTCCCACCCAACCAATTTCTAACCCAAGCAGTAACTTTAGGGTCCATCCCTAGGGTGCTCAGTTTGTTTATAAGTCGCCTGTGAGGAACAGTGCCAAAGGCTTTACTGAAATCTAAATACACCACATCTAGGGCTCTCCCTTGGTCCAACTCCCTGGTCACCCAGTCAAAGAAATCAATCAGATTTGTCTGACAAGACCTGCCTCTGGTGAATCCATGCTGCCTCGGATCCTGTAATCTGTCGGACTCCAGAAACCTCACTACTTTCTCTTTCAGCAGCGTTTCCAGTAATTTACTCACCACCAATGTTAAACTAACCAGCCTGTAGATTTCAACCACATCCTTACTTCTGCTTTTGTGTAAGGGCACCACATGAGCCTCTCTCCAGTCCTTTGGCACCACTCCCGACTCCAACAAGGCATTGAAAAGGTCAGTCAGTGGAGCTGATGGAAGATCCCAAAGTTCCCTTAGTATTCTAGGGTGTATCCCATCCGGTCCCATCGCTTTGTCTATTTTAAGTTGAGCTAGTTTCTCATGAACACAGTCTTCTGAAAATTGTTCAAGATGTCCCTCGCTTCTGTTCCTTATTGTGGGTGTTTTCTGAAGTCCTGCTCCTGGTTCTTCATCTGTGAACACAGAACAGAAATATTTGTTAAGCAATTCCGCTTTATCCTCATCAGCTCCCTCTTTCAAAAGTCATAGCTGTTTCCTTTTCCCTTTATTTACCATTTTAACAAAAAGGTTGGTTGCCCTTAAAATATCTCCTTTCAGTTTTGCCCACTGTTTTTCTACATCCCCCAGCTGTTCCCATCCCGCTAACGACTCCCTGAGGTATTGGCCCATCTTGGCAAAGTTAGTCTTCCTAAAGTCTAAGACCCTCACCTTTGAATGGATTCTAACAGCCCTAGTCCTAATACTGAACCATACCATCTGGTGATCAATGGATGCAAAATGATCTCCTACTATAATATCAGAAACACTTTCACCATTGGTAAGCACCATGTCCAGTATGGCCCCTTCACGTATGGGGTCTGTTACCAATTGCTTGAATAGTTCTCCCTGTAGAGAATCCAGGATCTCTTTACTTCTAGATGATACTGCAGCAGGAATGTACCAATCAACATCTGGCATATTGAAATCCCCTAACAGTAGCACTTCCCCTTTCCTAGCAATGCTGCGTATGTCTTCAATTAACTCTCTGTCCACCTCTTCCTCTTGTGAGGGAGGTCTGTATATCACGCCAATGCAAATAGATTTCTCTTTCCCTTTCTAGTTTAACCCACGATGCCTCCTCTCTCCCTTTTAAGCTCTGTAATTCCAAATCTTTAATAGTAGTTTTTACATATAGTGTCACTCCTCCTCCCCTTCTTCCTACCCTGTCCTTTCTGAATAAAGTATAGCCAGGTATAGTTACATCCCAGTCATGGTTTTCTGTGAACCATATTTCTGTAACTGCCACTAAATCCAAGTCGGCCACTCCCACCAAAGCTTCAACATCAGGGATCTTATTCCCCATGCTATGGGCATTTATACACACTGCTTTCCATATGTTACCCCCGTTACCCATTTCCATAAAGGTATTTAATGCATCACTTACCTGGGGGCTTTTTTCACCCATCCCCAACGAATCTAGTTTAAAGCCCTCTTCAGTAGATTAGCCAGTCTACTACTGAAGACACATTGATCTTTCTTGGACAGATGGATGCAGGCTATCACTCAGATTGTTGTGGTGAGGTACCTAATTGGCCCAAGAGGATGTACATGCAGCTGACTGTGGTACAGCTCCATACACATGACAACATGGTAGTGATTTGTGACTGGTGCAGTATACACAGAGGAATCAGAGGCATGCATTTTACATCATATACCTGCATATGATCCACAAACATAAATCTATGATGTGTTGATACTGTTGTGTCAATTGACCTGCATGAATTGAGGGCACAGAACAACATTTTACAGGGGTGATATTCCCTTGTATTTATAAAAGAAATTTCTCTAAACCTATCTTTCAAGCATACATATACCCCATGTCTATGATATACCATTTATATAGGACTTCAGCAGCTAGTACTTGGACACCATAGTGTTGCTGACATTCCCAACTATGATGTTGAGTGTACACATGTGATAGGAGTGGGAGTGTTACATGTTGCATTTATCTTTTTCTTTCCATTGTTCAAACAGACAACATGAATGTGGCCTGTATAGGCTCATGGCATTGCTCCTAGTAGCCTCATCTTTGAACCAGATAGGGGGCATGGCACCAAGTACACATATGTTGTATATTGCAGAATGTGTGCAATATACAACACTGTAAAGGCATATGTTTACTATTTGTTCCTGGTGTGACGTGTGATTGGCCTTTTGGATATCACAGCAGTAAGAATGCTAACTTTCACTTGCTTCCCTATGACTGATGTGATTGTGTCATACATTATGTTCCTTGTGGAATATGTTATACGTTTTGTGTGATGGCAAATCAGAATGCTTCATCATTGACATTTGTCACATGACAGAACATAGTTTAGACAACAGGCAATGATGTTTGAACATGCACACAGACACATCTCACCACTTTTCAACCTCCACCTCTGGGTCAGGAATGACAGGTTGCACACAATGACATATCCAGGCAGTCCCTGTCTGCCACATGTACCATATACCAGATGTCCTCCACATTGGATAATATTTGCCTAACAACATCAAACATCATGTATGTAATTAGCTTGTTTGGTACTCAGAGTTCATTGAGAAGTCATTGTCCTGCTGCATTGATAGACATGATGAGGACAATGACACACCTGAAACACATGACCATGAACAGGTCTATGTGCCCAAGCAGATGTGAACATAATCTGTACTGATCAGATTGAATGTCCTACACCTTCAATGCTAGATGTGTAATGCCAATGTGGTGGTTTTATGTTAAAGGTTTCCTACTTGACATGTAAAAGTTGAAGGCACTTGGATGGTAATCATGATGTGTGATGACAGACATACCTAATTTTTTATTATCTTTTTCACAGAGCATGGACCACCCACAGCAGAAGGTGTGAACAGTGCAACTGTGGTGACCACCACCCACAGATTTGATGAGACAGCAACAACAGGAGACAATGCCTGAGAAGGGGTGGCATACAGTCATGAAGCTTATATTGAGGAGCACATGCTTATGTTGAGGAGCACATGCTTGGACATTGATAGCCAAGTGGCAGATTGGTGCATCCAGAAGGGGCACACTGGCCTGGTGATATAGTCCACTGCTTGGGTGGTGTGCTCCTTGGCACACCCTAGTTGTCACAGTCCCTTACTATGGATTCTTCTATCATCAATGGCAAACCTCATGCCTCTATGCAGACACTCATGGCTGTAGAAAAAGATTTTGAGATAGCTGTGATGCTCTTCACACCATTACAGCCATGGAGAGAGACTAGTGGCAGCAAACAGTCCAGCAGCACCAGCACTGACAACTGCGGTCTGCCACTCCTGACTGTCACTTACAGTTTGCTTGTTTAAGCATGTCAGTGCCATAGCTTTATGAGTGACAACAAATGTTTAGGCAGGAAACAGCAACAAAATGGGTGTGTTGCAGCAGAGGCACATTATGTATGGGGTGTGTTATTGCCTTGTCACCCTTGCACTGGCCAATTTGGCCATGAAAAGCTGTCATGCATCTCCACATGGTGTACCACAACAACATGTGTCATTTCTCATTGCCCATATCCAGGAGGGAGACTCTACATACAGGGTGTCACTATGTCATTTGGGAATTTACAGTGTGCATATGTGTGTGCATGAATATGTAGTGGCACAGTAACATCAAATGATGTGCATTTTGAGAAGGTTACTGTACCATAATTTTCATGTTCAGACCATGTTGACCTGTTCTTTGCAAATAAAGATATCATTTTGAATTTGTATGCAGCTTACACAGTTACCTGTGTGCCTCATCTTGTGTTTCTCATGGCAATGTGTCACACACATGGCAAAGGCCTTTTTATGATGTGGTTTTCAGTATTTTAATACATCACTTAGATTGTGTAGTCCATGTACATTTTCTTAGCTGTACACCTCATGGAAGTGAAGGCATACTGGGACATCCCAAAAAATTTTTTTACTGAGCAGAATGTGCAGTTGTGAGAGACAGGTTTTTTACTGTGCCAGCATATGTGCTTCATATAACTACCTTCATCTCAACATTGTAGATCCTGGCCCAGATTTTGGAGGCCATTTACACAGGTCACTGCCCTAGTTATCTGTGTAAATGGCTTCTTGGTGCTTCTGGCACAGCATGTACTCATGTGTTGGCCCTCTGAGATCCCAGTTACCTCCCAAACATGCCTATATGCTTTGTGCAGGTTGTGTTAGGTGAATTCTGTGGAAGGGAAGGGGCAGATAAACATAGTTGGTGTATAGCAACATTTCTCTATGCAGCACATATAGCCAACTGTGCATTAAGGCTCGGCACACATTTCCCTCAAATTTATTTAAGGCACAGGGTCTCAGCAGTTAGTCTGTTAATTGTGGCCTACCTGTCTAGCTCCTGCACCTTCTGGTTTGTGTGTGTGTGGACCCTCATTCCCAATAGTCAAGCCACATATATGACCACAGCATTCATATGCAGGTTAGACAAATGGCGGTCATGCTATGTACCAACACAACACTTCGCACCACACAGATGAAAATTGGGCAACATATATTTCAGCACAGAACATCCTTGCCCTTCACATCTAACTCTGGCACCTGCCCAGTAATCATATCTCCCTTGAGCCATAGCAGCATTTGCTTTCATGCACACTGACAGATATCATCAACATCTTCTATGGCTACACCTTCTCATTGCTCTCTAGCATGGCATCAGGAGTCATGCATTGACATAGGCATCCTGTGCCACATCCAAGAGGTTCTGGTCCCTGCATTACACAACATCATTTGTTATTATTGCCTACACACATTCACTATAACTATGTTAAAACATGAGTCATGTTGTCTATGTGATATGGGGGTTCCAGGGGTAGTGCATGACACATCATTGCATGCTCTTCCAACTCACTTACCGCAATGCCATTCCAACATCGCCGACATCATCAATGGCCAGCGTGGATATATAACAGACCTATCTGTGAGCAGCAAGGTTTGCCTAATATGGTAGGCAGGGTTCAAACCTCCATAACACAGCACATGTGTACAAATGAGCACACCACCAATGTTTAGATGTGGGAGCAAAGTGTTTGTTGACAGATTCACAGCATGATGGGAGGTACACCATTTGTCTTTCACTTGGCCATTTCTCAGAGGTAACTAGGAAGCTCATATTTTTTTACACAAAAATCTACATAGCCGTACTTACTGATATGTGACCTGTGGTTCACACAGGCATCTCTTGCTGGAAAGAATATCTTTCCAGCTAACAAACACAGTGTCTGAGGCATGGATGTCATGTATAACATAGGCTCATATTTACCTGGCTCTCCTATTTATTACACAGGATTCATAGCCCCCGTTACACATGTGAGAAGCACCCCTGTTGCACACAGCCACCACATATATACATACCTTACTTTTACCCATACAGTAGACTGTTGCATCATATGCCAGATATCATTTATTTAATTATTTAGACAGTTTTGTATACCACCTTATTCTTCAATCAAAGTGGTCACAACACAATAGAAGGTATACATTTAACAGGAGGGGATACGACTCACAAACATAAATACTATGTGCTTATAGGTCCAAATGGGTATGGGTAGTTGGGGCCAAGTGGTGTACGTAGATGTTGGGCCACTTGGGTGGTGTCTAATATTTGTCAACTTAAGGTAGTTGCTCACAGGCCTCGGTAAAGAGAAGGGTCTTGAGTGCCTTACGGAAGTCTTTGGTGTTGTTTAGGATCCTTAAGTCCATAGGGAAGGAGTTCCACAATGCAGGCGCCAGTAGCGAGGGAGCTCTCTTAGATGTTGCCTGCTTAGTCTTGTGATAACTTGCGGGTGTGCTGATCCTGTTGCCATTGTTGGTTCTTCTTGATCTGTTGCTGACATCTCTGGTTATTATATCCTGGAGCGCATCTGCTGAACGGTGGTGGAAGATTTTGAAGACGTTCAGGATTGTTTTGAATTTAGCCCTTGCACTTATTGGGAGCCAGTGTAGCTGTTGTAAGATGGGAGTGATGTGTTCAGATCTTGCATTGCCTGTGATGATATGTTCTGCAGTATTCTGCATCATCTGAAGTGGGGGAATAGTCTGCTGGGGGAGGCCTTGGTATAATGAGTTTCCATAGTCAAGCAGTGGGGTGATGACTGCTTGGCAAGCTGTGCGGAAGTGGTTTTAGTTAAGGATTGGTTTGAGTTTTCTGATGATCCTCAATCGGTGGTAGGCTCTGGCCGCAATTTTAGTAATATGAGATTTTAGGTACCTCACTTCATCCTTGACTGCTATAGTTTTGTTTAGAATGCTGATTGTTTGTGGCGGAATGAAAGTGGAGTCTCTAGTGATGAACATAGCCTCTGTTTTATCAAAGTTGACTGTCAGGTTGTTAGTGGTGAGCCAGGTATTCATGTCTTCAAGGCATCTTGTCATCGTTGTCATGTCAGGTGATTGTAGGTTGATTGGGGCATATACCATAATATCGTCAGCATAGAGGTGGTAATGTAGTTTGTAGCATTTGATGACGTTGCATATGGGTTGAATGTATATATTAAAGAGTATAGATGATAGTGCTGAACCTTGTGGTATTCCTTGTGTGACGGGGAACTGCGTGATTTCTTTTGAGCACATTTGACTTGCTGAATCCGGTCATTCAAGTAGGAGGTAAACCATTTTAGGGTGTTCTTACTTATTCCGATCTGCTGTAGGCGTTGCAGCATTATAGTATGGGACACTGTGTCAAAAGCCACTGAGATGTCCATGTACACTAGCAGGAATCCCTTCTTTATCTTGTCAATCTCTTTTAGGAGATTGTCGAAGACAGAAGTGAGCAGAGTTTCCACATTGTGCTGCGGTTTAAAGCCATGCTGGTGGGTGTCTAGTGGGGCATGCAAATCTTTGTGGTCCTGTAGTTGTCTTTGCACTGTATTTTCAATGATTTTTGTAAGGAATGGTAGGCTGGAGATGGGGCAGTAGGATTTTGGTTCAGAAGGGCTTAGCGTGGTGCTCTTGAGGATCGGACGTATCATGGCTTGCTTCAGGGATTGCGGCATATGTCCTTGCTGGAGGGATTCCTTAAGGATTTTGTGGAGGTAGAGGGTTAGTTGGCTTCTAGTGGCTTTGATCCTTGCCACAGGGCATAGTTCAGATGGCGAGGTAGTTGTGTTAAAGTCATTCACTATGTCTTCTATTTGCTGTGTTGATGGCATGCTAAAGTCCTCCCAGCATATTATGGAAATGCAAGGGTGTCATCATCATCTTCATGATTGCTTATCAACGTCACTTCACCCTTTTTTTTATGCAGCCTTCACATTGTTTTTTGAAACGCACATAGCAACTCTGTGCACACTTCCCATCCAGACCTGGTACAGCCACCCTTCATTGCGGCATACGGCAATATAGTTACATAGTAACATAATAACATAGTATATGACGGGAGATAAAGACCAGTATGGTCCATCTAGTCTGCTCAGAAAGGCCGCAAGAGTAGGTACAATAGATGAGATAGTGATACAACAGGTATATGTTGTGACCACATGTACAGAATGAGGTCTTATAGCCTCAACATTCATTCCATGGCAAAATTCTCATGAGGTCCACAGCAAGCAGACACACAACTGATGCAGCAGGACCCATAATGGACAAACAGTTGCATGGGGTTGTGTCTCCATGTCTGTGCAGCTCCATTATGGAGCTCACACCCAAGCCCAGCAACCAACATTGTTATTACCATGTTGCCAGTGCACAGTATGCCATCCCATAGCCAAAGTTCAGCTGCATGTCAGCTTCTGTATCCCTTCCTTTTTTTTCCATGCTGTCCACAGATATTACCCCACATCCAGGATTATTTTTGGCCATCTGACAGGCCTACACAGGACATAGTTGGGCTATGACAAATTTGTCAATGGGCATACAAGTTCATGAGCGACACACTTGCACCTCATTGAACATCCAACATCCCACCTGCATCTGAGGCTCTCCATATACCTCCACTGTTGGCTCAGGATATGTATATGATGAATTGGCATGGATAAAAAATAAGCAGAAATGTGAAATACTGCATGGCATAGATCATCAGTATTGTTTGCGCAAAATGACCCATATACTGTCTACACACATGCTCGTGACAATCAGGCCTGCAGACTGTGGGACTGTAATGAGGGCCATACAGCACAATGCACATAATCCAGCTCCTATAACAGATCTGTCCTGGAGATGAGCTTTGGGCATATCGCTGATTAGATATGAGACCTGAGGCCAATATACTTTGGGTCCGTCCCATATCTGCACTAGACACCAGCACATCGACTGCTGAGATGGGGAAATGCCTACATGTTTACTAATTGCAGGCAGGCACATGCTGTTGCATTGTTTGTTGAATGTCGATACTGAAACATTGTAAGGGCCTAGCATCAGGATTCTTTTCCTTGTACACAGCACTGGCCAGTGTAAATTGCACTTGTTGGATTGCAGCATGGGACAGACTCACTTGCATGCACTGCAAGACACCATGCATCATCTGTATGTACTTGGCAACACATGTCATTTCCCATGATCTCTTTCCTAACATGCAGAGGGCAGAGAAAGGCATCTGAGGCCACTTCTGTTTTGGGTGACCTTTGGAAAATTGCACAGGGTTGTTGGTGTGAGGGGAGCAGATGTCTGACATATGCATTTCACAAAAGTCACATCTAATACCCAGGCTGAGACATCAGGTACTTTGAGCCACAACAGAGATGTATCTAACAGACTGGTGAATCACAGTCCTGTGAGAATGAGCTGATAACCTGCTGATACATTGCAGGCAGCTACATACATTCCCTTTATTAGTACTTCTTCCCAGGGCAGGTGCTGTGCAGGTGTAGCATAATGGTTAGAGCACTGTCTTTGGAAACACCAGAGACTGGCTTGTAGTTTGTAATGGATGTTTGTTTTAAAGCTCTCCTCATTCCTCTGTCCAAACTTGTGCAGTGTCTATGTTAAATCATGTAACCATGTCCCTATTCATGCTCATATATATTTCTACTCACTCCAGCCATGACTATACGACTGCCAGAATGGTTTTTGCTCTGCTGTGACCCTGAGATACTGTGGGTACTGTGACCACAGCACATGTGTGAGCCACAGTGTGCTAAAGATTTGTGTATCTGACCATAACTGTAACTGTACATCTTTCCCTCTATACCATATATACACCACATGCATACACATACTAGTAGAGTGATTTTGAGCTGATAACCTTTGACTGTAGTGTGTGCTGCAACACACATTATTGCACAACTTCATAGAGGATGCTGTCCCATTATTGGGACAGCATCCTCTATGAAGTTGTGCAAATATTTGGTATTCTGCTTGTAGTACTGTCTTTGTAGAGAATGGATTACATTTTGGGTACCGCATGTTTTCATCAGGCTTCTGTTACCCTCACCTCAAAATACTGTCACATTATTCTTGGGAGTCATCTGCACATCCCACTTACTGACTACAACATCCGAAGGCAATGGTTCCGTCGGGTGCATTATCTTCCACCTCTCCATCCATCCATCCATCCATCACCTTCAGATTGTCTTCCATTGATGCTATTTTATCCTGCTTTGGGGTCTTTTTCATACATTCAAGTGCATTCTGGTCACCTTAGAGTGCCTTGGATCACTTCGGGGTACCATGTCCCAGTTTAGGCTGCTTTGTCTCCCCTTAGGGCACCCTGTCTCAGCTTAGGGCGCCTTGTCTTTCCTTGGAGTGCCTTGCCTCACCTTACGACGTCTTGTCACTTTACTATGCCTTAAGGTGCATGCTTTCCACCTTACTGCACTTGGTCCTGTTAGCGCGCGCTAAATGGCCCAAGATCCCCTAATGCTGGCATACCTCTACACGCCCACTGTCTTATATGGCTTCAGGCACCTTAATGCTACCCTTACCACTGGTGACTTTATCCGCGGTTTAGTAAACATACTCCTAAGGGGTATGTTTACTAAACCGTCTTAACGTTGCAGCGGTGGTATTATCGCATGATAAGTGACATTATTGCATGATAAATCACGTGATAACGTCACTTATCATGCGATAACACAGTGCGGCGTTAAGGCACACTAATGCTGTGAAATCCAGGCCTGAAGGGTGGAGTAAGGCTTCCCAGAGGGTGGAGAGAAGGGGTCAATGGGCGGAGAGTGGGTGGGGAGAGGCTCCATGCACACTAACGCCGTGAAATCAGGGTCTTAAAATTAGCGCCAGTGAAAACCTCGCGCTACAGGCACATTTGCAGGAGAGAGAAACCATTTAAGTCAGCAATGTGCAGCAAAGCCAGGGAAACCCAGAAAAGTGATAGTTGTGATACATGTGCAGGGACCAAAAAGGCTAATAAACATATAAAAGGACCAGAACCACATCTAAAATACCAATAACCAAGATGGCCAATAGTGATATTAATGATAAACATAAAGCAACACTACTGACAAAGCGTATAAATTAAGATATCATGTTTGGAAGGGTCTATGCTCTGTCCCCCTACAAAGTGAATAATCCCACATTGAAATAGCGCTAATCAGGGTTTCTGTCATTTAGATTGGGCAGGTTTGTTATGGTGTGCACATGTGCAGCAACAGCAGAGTGGGCACATAGGAAAGGGCAACTGTACTGATGCTGTAAATAGGATACAGGGGGCTGCAGGCGGCACATGCTGTGGTCAAGCTGGGGCACAGTGCGACCTAGGCAGATGCCTAGGTGGAACATAGGAATGCCAAAACTGTAAAGCAGCAAGACAGCAACTGATGAGGGTCCAACATGGGCATGAGTGTGTGTCCTACAGTGTCACAGGGGATATTACCCAGCAGGTACCCCCAAGGGCACATAACATTGGCAGGCGGTACGGGGGGGGGGGGGAGGGGAAGCGCGCATGTCCATGTAGGCACCCCTACCAGAGAACCCACACCATAGGCATATGCCTACCGGCATACTGGATGGCCTGGGACTGCGCCCCACCAGCACCACCGGCATAATGGCATGGCAGCATGGTGGCGGAGGGGTGCTGGTGGCGAAGGGGGCAGTGGCATCTGCCCACAGCAGACCATGGCCTAGCCCCGTTTAGGTGAGTGCTGTGCACTGCAACAGACAGGGTCTGTCTGATGAACAGTCATGGTATCCCCAGGGAATGAACTGTCCCTGTGGCAACAGTGTGGTGTGGTACACACAGCCAGTGTGTTCAGAAGCAGAAGGTCACAAGTTCAAGTCCCAGCTGTGGCACCTGCCAACCCTGTCCCCATATTTTACCCAGTACTAAACCATGGTAATAAAGACGGAACCTTTCTTGCAGATAAAATAAGCATGCCTGAAACACCTATATTTTACCTTACAGAGCACAGACACCATAAACATGTGCAATCCCTAGAGCAGAGTTTCCCAAATGTAGTCCTGGAGGGCCAAACACCATTCAGGTTTCATGCTGTCCCTAATAAATATGCTTGTGCTGCATTAGTATGCGCCACCCCCATTGTATGCAAATGTATCTCATGCATATACATTAGGGACAGCATGAAAACCTGAACAGTGTTTGGCCCACCAGGACCGGAGTTGGGAACCTCTGCCCTAGAGCAGTGGCCAACAGGGGCATAAACACCCACACCCATAGGCTCCACTATCCAAAGCCTCATGGAGAGTCAGGCTGTTGGGCCCTGCACAGAGCAGCATCTCCCAATACTAGCACTTGCATACCTTAGCAATGCTGCCCTAAACTTGGGAATACGTTACACATATATCAAAAGGTTGCTATGACTAATGGCAGATAACAATTCCTAAGTTAATCACAATTTGCTGATAGAGCTGCATCATAGCAACCTTTCTGATATCTGTGGAGTGTGTTTCAATTTTGGTTTCTGACAGTGTTTACCACTCTGGGGAGTGACCCCAACAGTGTTGAGTACCATAGCCATGCCTGCACTGTGCCCAGGACTGGTGTGGTGGCCAGGGCTGCCAAAAGCCTCTATATTTGCACAATGCTAGCATAGGTGTGGGAGTGTGTGTCTGCCTATCCAGTGTGTTGTGGCTGCCTACACCTTACTCAGCCCACACTGCTTGCACTGTTTCCAGTGTTAGCCTGCCAATGTGCATAATGAGGAGCAAGGTACTGTGGGTATGGCCCGGACAGGGTGGCCTGGGCAGGATGCATAGGGCAATGGCTGGGACATTGTAGTGCTCGGCCACCACCTGCATGGACAGGGTGGCCACAGCATGTCCTGGTGTGAGGTCACTCTCACCCTGACTGAGCAGTGACCACTGCATGGCTAGGTTCCCCCATAGTGCTATATAGTATTTCTCCTAATTGATATTTATGGGTTCTCTTTTCTGGGGCCCAATCACTGACTTACCTGCTTGGTGTGTGTGCTTACATCCCAGTTTTGGGTGCACACATCTCCTCCAGGAACATACACTATGGACTATTTAGCAGACTGTCTTCAGTTAGTAAGTGTATGGCTGAAAGACCTTGCAGGGTGCAGCAGCTGGAGACTCACTGTGCTCGCTGCTGGAGAATGTCAGATAGTTGTGGGGGGCAGCTGAGCATTTTCTTATGGATGTGTACAGATCTGCATTGACTGCCCTGTAGGGTGCCTGTTCCCCAGCAGGACTGGGATTGATGGTTTCCTTTACTGCCACCGTTGCAGGGATGTAGAATGTGGATCTGTTGGTGGGAGATCCTGTCCCCCAAAGGGTGGGTTGGGTGGTGCTAAATAATCCACCTATGGGTCCAAACACCCCCCCCTTCATTTAAATCATGTGACCATGGCACCCACACAGGATATGCACTAGTCTGGGTGCATTATAGTCCACAAAGTCTAGATGTGACTGGGAAATATGGATGGACACAGGTGTATCCTAGGTGTGTCTGCAAGGACTACCTATCACACATTGGCATTGATGGCAACCTGCAGCATAGCCTATCTCAGCTAAGCCAGGTGCTGCGGACCTGGTGCTGGGTGCCCCACCTCACCCTCAGGGTGAGAACAGTACCCACACAATGTGACGGTCTGTAGCTACTTTGTGCCAGTAACACACACGGTCAGTTCCCCCTACCAGGCCGAGGTGCTATGGGGGTGCATACCCCATCTTGTTATTATCTGTAGACTGCTGATCTGCATGTGCAGTGCATCATGGGTATGGGTGGGTTTACCCTATCCTGGTAACCACAGCAGACAGTTTGTGTGGTGGCCTGCAGTCTTTCTGTAGCCAGCCAGGGGTTTGTTAGTAGCTATAAAGATGTAGTCTACTGGTTACTTCACTGATTGTGGAGGCAGTGGTCATGGGTTAGATTCTGCAGCGGGGCTGTGTAAGAAAGCTGTCTGAGGCATTTCCTTTTTTAATTTAAATTAGTGCTGCCAGCAAAAACACCTTCACAGTGCTGTAACCTTAAGGTGCCTCATAAGGCGCCCTATAGGGAACATTATAAGGTGCCTTGGCGGACAGTGCACTTTATAATGTGCCCTCTGGAGTGCCTTATAGGGTGCCTTATGTGGCACCTTAGGTTACAGCACTGTGAGGGTGTTTTTTCTGGCAGCACTGATTTAAATTAAAAAAGAAAATGCCTCAGACGGCACTGGTTTAAATGGAAGAGTAACACCACAGACAACCTTATTACATAACCCCACTGCAGAATCAAACCCATCTCCTCTGCCTCCACAGTCATTGCCATATCCAGTGGGCTACATCTTTATTCCTTCTAACACTGTGCTGGCATTAACTTAGGGTTAATGCATGTTAATGTGCCACGGCGCTCACTATCGCGCGATACCGATTCTTGCTACCTTAAGACCGGGACGCCCACTCCTTATATGGCATTCTTCACATTATCGCTGGAGCTAGCGCCAGGAACATTAAGACGGTTTAGTAAACATACTCCTAAGTCTTTGGAACAAAATATAGAGTCTGCAACAGCTATACAAAATAGTCTGGTGCAGGAAAGGGCCGAACCCCCATAGAAAACCAGAGATAGTGGAAAATAAATGGCAGACTTTCAATCTTTGTTTTATTAAGTTTCCTAAGCTCATCTCTTTTTCTCCAGTAGAGGTATTTAAGAGGGACACACATAAAGTTCTAGAGATGCAGGAGAAAGCCATACCTCCTATCGCTAAGACCTTTTATCTGCCCATGGGGAAGACGTCATCAGGCTCGGTGGAAATTCCAGCTAGCCCTAATATCCTGGAGAGTAGTCTGGATGTGACTAGAATGCTTAAAGAAATGATAGATGAAGGAACTGTTAGAGGGACCTTGTTGGTTTCCTTGCCTTTAAAGCTTTATTTTTGTAATAGGCACGTGAATTTCGTGGGCAAAATGTCTGGATATTTCCTAACCTCTGCAAGAGAAAAAAGTTTCTTTTGATGCGCCAGGAGGTTTTATCTCTTAGAGCATCTTTCCTGCTTCAATTTCCCTGTCAATTCTTATATATCAGAATGTAAAATATGCCTATTTTAAGCAACTGCTACTTCATTCCTGTGTTAATACACACTGACTGGTGTGCTAGTTGAATGCAGGAGTTCAGCTGGTTTAGGGACATGTTCACCGGAGTGCGCTAGTAGCGTGTGTTTGTAGTGTGAAACTAGCATGCAATCCTGTGATAACTTTTAGGGGCATGTGTGGCCACCTTCCAGCCAATAACACATTGGTAACATGCTGCACCATGCTAACCATCATGTGGGTGCAGTTACTGCAACCCCTCAAGATGGCATTATGTGCACCCGTGATAATGGCAACATTCACAATTAGCACATGCCCAAAAGGCCCGCACTAACCACAATGTGCCATCATTGCCCACGGTCCATCCCTAGCCATCCCAGTCCCCATTCAATTAACTGTCTTGGCCACTGCCTCACACTGAGAAATGGATTTCAACATATTATCAGCAATGATGCTTAGATCCTTTTCCTGGGTGGTGACTCATGGTGGGTAATTTTCTAAGGTTGTCTTGTTTTACATGCATTTTAACACATATATTTCACACCTATTTTATAAAGTAAGGTATGTAAGGTACTTTATAAAATAGGGGTGCACGTTGTCAAAAATGTGCGTCAAACTAGTTATGAGCACTTATGGCTGCTCTATGGCAGGTGTGAATGCCCACAATGTTCCCATTTCTAGATCATTTATAAATACGTTAAGAAGCACTGGGACTAGTACATATGTATCTCTGGGACACACTATTAATCCACAAGAGGACACTGCCTCCTGTCCCATGGACTTTTAATTTCCCATTAAAGCATGATTATCTATATGTTCAGTAATTTTGTTCTTCATAATAGTTTCTAACATTTTTCCTGGCACTGATGTCAGGCTCACCAGCCTATAGCACCTCATAACACCTGGAAACCTTTTTAAAAATTAGTGTTTCAGTGGCCACCTTTCAATCTTCAGGGACAGTAAATTATTTTAATAATGATTTACTAATAGTAGGTCTGCTATTTCCTTTTACAGTTCTTTCAGCACCCTGGGATATACAGCATGCTATATGGTCCAGGCAATTTGCTACTCCTTTGTTTGTCAAAATTGCCCTATTATATCTTCCTTTTTCACCAAAATGTGTTTCAATTCTTCCGAATTATCACTATTAAATATAATTTCTAGCATAGTATCCCCCCTATATGTTCTCAGTACTTATTCCCCCATATTCAGCGTAAAGAATTTAATTATGAGTTTTTGCTTCCATGGCGAACTTCTATTCAAAGTCTCTCTTTGCCTCTCTTATCAATATTTTGCATCTAACTTGCCAGTGCTATTTTCTAATTTCTCAGTCAGATTCTTTTCCCATTTTTGACAGATGCCCTTTATTTATTTAATTGATTTATTTCCAGCATTTGCTGTACCACCAGGGAATGCAAAAAGACCTCCAGGGTAGAAAAAAGAGAGAGAGAGAGGAAGATTGAAAGAGAGAAAGAAAAGAGTTGGGAGGAGGAGCTGAAAACATCTACCCGGACTGAAGCCTGCAGCGGAGAAGGAGCCTACAGCCTGCCTGTGACCAGCGGCTAAAAGAGCAAGCCTAGCTGTTTCACAAAAGAGCATCGAAGAGAACCGGAGCGCTGATTGCTGGCTCCACCTCTCTACACGGTGTCACACAGCTCCACTGCCCAATCGGGGCTCCACTCTCTGCTTTAAATAGAGAGCGCGCCAGGAGAGAGATCTTTATCTGCTGTGCTCCAGGAGGAGCTGAAAACATCTACCCGGACTGAAGCCTGCAGCGGAGAAGGAGCCTACAGCCTGCCTGTGACCAGCGGCTAAAAGAGCAAGCCTAGCTGTTTCACAAAAGAGCATCGAAGATAACCGGAGCGCTGATTGCTGGCTCCACCTCTCTACACGGCGTCACACAGCTCCACTGCCCAATCGGGGCTCCACTCTCTGCTTTAAATAGAGAGCGCGCCAGGAGAGAGATCTTTATCTGCTGTGCTCCAGGAGGAGCTGAAAACATCTACCCGGACTGAAGCCTGCAGCGGAGAAGGAGCCTACAGCCTGCCTGTGACCAGCGGCTAAAAGAGCAAGCCTAGCTGTTTCACAAAAGAGCATCGAAGAGAACCGGAGCGCGGATTGCTGGCTCCACCTCTCTACACGGCGTCACACAGCTCCACTGCCCAATCGGGGCTCCACTTTCTGCTTTAAATAGAGAGTGCGCCAGGAGAGAGATCTTTATCTGCTGTGCTCCAGGAGGAGCTGAAAACATCTACCCGGACTGAAGCCTGCAGCGGAGAAGGAGCCTACAGCCTGCCTGTGACCAGCGGCTAAAAGAGCAAGCCTAGCTGTTTCACAAAAGAGCATCGAAGAGAACCGGAGCGCTGATTGCTGGCTCCACCTCTCTACACGGCGTCACACAGCTCCACTGCCCAATCGGGGCTCCATCTCTGCTTTAAATAGAGAGCGCGCCAGGCGCGCCCGCGCCTTGCGGGCCCGTGCCTGAGGGCCGCGCAAGAGGGCCCTTTGGCACGGCCCTTAGGCAAAGGCTCATCAAGGATCCTCAAATCCTCACGAAAATGCAACAGATCTACTTCGCAGAGACCAACAGCCTCCTCAACGCACCGCTGAGCTCCCTCAGGGTTGAGCTCGCGTGGAACCACCGAACTGACACACTAAAAAAGAAAATCGCAGCAAGTATACTTTACTAATATATTTCTTCTTACTTAACAGAACTATCTTGAACAGCTAAAAGTTGCCGGACTAAACTAAATATTACGATTTAATTCCCCACCTCGGTACTGTAATAACAGGCTGTTGCCAACAATCCAATCCTATCTGTATAGAGGCAATATCCACATTATACTGCTTAACTTAACTATAGTAGTCAGTATAACTTACATAGGAGCATTTTACTGTTAGCATTATTGCATTTAAGACGTGAAACTACCCTATCCAAATTTAGTATTGTTTAAACATTCTTAGCAATTTAGTATTCTTAACTCACATCAGACCTATTACTGTTGTCCCTGACCCACCCTGAATCATTACTGTTGTCAGTAATTACCAACAACTCTCTTTGGATTTACTGTTGCCAGTAATTCACTTTGAAATTACTGTTGTCAGTAACTCTGTAGATTTACGATTGCCAGTGACTTATCTGGATTTACTGTTGTCAGTATCTTACGCTGAATTTACTGTTGTCAGAGACTTATCTGGATTTACTGTTGTCAGTATCTTACTCTGCATTTACTGTTGTCACTATTACCACTTAACTCTATCAGATTTTATCACTGCTGCCAGATATCCACATTATTACGACCCTGTCTAACATACTACTGAGCCAAAGACAGAAAATGCTACACCCTAACAACATGCTCACACGAATATCATACACCTGTATATTATTAGTGATAATAATAATTGACCTATCACTAAGTTTAAATAGCAAAAATCACATGACAATACCTATAATACACACACATACCCGAAATGACTACCATATTGGACACACTCAAGCAAACTACCCAAAAATTAACTATCATAGACTAATACACATTCAACAAACAAACCCACAACAAACATGCAAGAAAATCTGCTTTAACAACCCATCTTCACTATCATGCATCCTTATTAACGCATGATCAATGAAAAATAAACTCCCCATATTTAATGATCTGATAACAGACTTAAAACCAGACATTTTATGCGTCACAGAGACATGGCTTTCTGAAACAGATACAGTCTACCTAAATCAACTTGATAAAGAAAACTATGACACGTTTTACAAACACAGATCCAATAAAAAAGGTGGAGGAGTACTAATGATGACAAAAAAGATATTAAACGCCAAATCAATCCAATCAAATATCTCTAATAACATGGACACACTATTGATAAAAATCGGTCTTATGAAAATTTGCTTAATATATAGACCCCCAGACCAAAAAACAGATGGCTTGGATTCTCTTATTGAACTCCTTAGCTCATCTACTGAACAAAACCCTGTAATCATGCTAGGCGATTTTAACCTTCCGTCACTACTAACACCGGACTCTAAACTATTCCTAGACACCATATCAGACATAGATTACCACCAAATAATTAACACAGCAACACATATCAAAGGAGGAACACTAGATTTGGTTCTTCTTCCTGATACATTCTTCAAGCTAATCAACCCAAATTCCATTGAATGCACAGAGACGCCTTGGTCTGATCATTATATCATCAAAATAAATCTCACATATCCCACATCTAGCGTCAAAATCTACATAAGAAGTGGCCCTACTTCAAAATTCAAAAAATTTAATGAAATAGAATTCCTTGATTCAACAATCCCCCACTTCTTATCATCAACATCAGATTTGGATGATGCTGTTAACAACTGGAATGATACTATCAACAACGCAGCTAAAAATAATCAACCAAATAAAAAGTCCATACACACCAAAACAAATAATACACCATGGTTTAACAACACACTAAGACAAATGAAAAGAGAACTAAGAAAACTTGAAATGAAATGGCGGAAATCCAAGTTGTCTGTACACAAGGAAATATACAATAACCATCTCACAAAATATAAGGAAACAATAGACAGCACAAAGAAAAACTTCTATGCAGCAACCTTAGCAAAATCATATAATAGACCTAGAGAGCTATTTTCTATTGTCAGAAATCTCACCAATAACGCTCAAACATCTAGCAACGAAATCACTGACATATCAGTACAAACCCTAGCTAATCACTATCGAAACAAATCAAAAAAACCTACTATGTCCTTAGAAACTATCAACACTCCCTACCAGTATGTAGATGAATGGTCAGACTTTTACCCCATTTCAAAAGTGTCATTAAAAACTATCATCTCCGGATTAAATACAACATCGTATTTAGATCCATGCCCAGTATCATGGATAAAAAACACACTGCCAACACTACTATCCTATATTCTCCCAATAGTCAACCTCTCTCTAACCCAAGGATACCTTCCACCCTCGCTCAAACATGCACAAATACACCCAATCTTAAAGAACTGCAAATTAGATAAAACATCTCCAGCATCATACAGGCCTATCTCTAGCATACCATTTTTGGCCAAAATAATTGAAAAGGTAGTGCAATTACAGACACAAGAATATATAGACTCATCGTACCCACTTGACGAACAACAATATGGATTCCGGCCCCGCCACGGAGTAGAAACACTTCTAACAGTATTAATCGATACACTCCTAAAAGGAATCGACAATCATAAACAGGCATTCATCCTCCTTTTCATTGACATATCAGCAGCTTTTGATAGTGTGCATCACTCAATAATGCTCAACAACCTAAGCCAGATAGGCATAAACTCCACCGTACATAAATGGTTCACCTCATATTTAAACAACAGAACGCAAAATGTAAGAATAGATAATCAAACCTCCAATACATACAAACAAGAAATAGGTTTACCACAAGGTTCAGCACTATCAGCCCTACTTTTCAATATTTACATAAAACCGGTCTGCAATATCTTCAAAAAATTTGGAGTACAATATCACCTCTATGCGGATGACATCATGATGTACATACCTTTTACGATCCCTAACTTACCGATGCAACTCCTATCAGACTGCTACAATGAAATTACAATTTGGCTAAAAACTCAAAACCAACCACGTCAGGCACAAAACACAGTAGGGGAACGTGATGTGTTCAAGGAAGAACAAACAATCATCTAATATTGAAAAGAGGCGTTTTTATTCACAAACCAAAAAGTTGGTGCCCACCCGACACAGGCCGTGTTTCGTTTAACAAAACTTCATCAGGGGTATAGGGCAACTTATTGGTTAATGCTGTGGAAGTATCCTCTTTGTAACTATATCATACCGGGCTCACCATGCTACACAAACCGCGGCCCAGAATTTGTGAAAATATCCTCGTTTGACACAAATCAGTTTCCTTGCATTGGCAAACCCACGCCAAAGGAGTTTGGCGTGGGTTTGCCAATGCAAGGAAACTGATTTGTGTCAAACGAGGATATTTTCACAAATTCTGGGCCGCGGTTTGTGTAGCATGGTGAGCCCGGTATGATATAGTTACAAAGAGGATACTTCCACAGCATTAACCAATAAGTTGCCCTATACCCCTGATGAAGTTTTGTTAAACGAAACACGGCCTGTGTCGGGTGGGCACCAACTTTTTGGTTTGTGAATAAAAACGCCTCTTTTCAATATTAGATGATTGTTTGTTCTTCCTTGAACACATCACGTTCCCCTACTGTGTTAAAAACTCAAAACCTACATATAAACCATGCCAAAACCGAAGTCCTAATCATAACAAAAAAACAATCATTTATTCCGCCAACCCACATAACACTACAAAACCAAGAAATTAAAATAAAAAACGAAATAAGATACCTAGGTGTCATTCTAGATACCCACCTTACAATGGAAACCCACATCAGAAATACCATAAAGAAAATCTACTTCAAACTTAAAATCCTCAAACAACTACGCCCCCTTGTATATATACAAGACTTTATTAATATAACACAGGCTACCATAACTCCCCACTTCGATTTCGCCAACCTAATACTTATGGGCATTTCAAAACAAAACATCAAAAGAATTCAACTAGCGCAAAATGCAACAGCTAGAATCATATTAAAAATAAACTCACTCCAACACATAACACCGATACTAGCATACCTTCATTGGTTACCGATACAAAGCAGGATAATATACAAAACAATAATAACTGCTTTCAAAGCCTTAAATGACATGGCTCCGAAGACATTATGTAATCTAATATGCAAAGAACCACCTAAGCCTACTCATAGAAAAGGACAATTAAATAAACTAAAGATTCCAAAAGAATTCATAAAAACTCACAAATTAACAAACAATAGAGCCTTTTCCCACATAGCTCCAACCATCTGGAATTCCCTACCAGAGGACCTACGATCACTAACAGAGATCATGGAATTCCGAAAAAAATTGAAAACGTATCTATTCACTAAACACTATAATACCATAGAAAACCCTCCACTCGACTTAGATAAAGGCTAAACAGGAACCTGCCCACATCAAGTTTATACTTCCTACTATAACGGACAACATACATAGCTTAAACGAAATGACACTCCATTCTAATATGCCCTAATACCTCCACATGTATATAGTTGCAACTGTTAAGTACTGCCTTTAGTTGTACAGATATTACATTCTGTATAGATAAATTATTACTCACACTGTTCTAGTTGAAATTCTCTGCTTAGTTCTTAAGATGTTAAGATGTTTAGATGTTCTATGTAAAAAGTTAAAATGTTCTATGTTCTATGTAAAACAAACTTCGCTTTGTTAATTGTTGTTAATTGTACACCGCAACTGATCGCTGGAAGATGCGGTATATAAATGAGTGTTAAATAAATAAATAAAAAATAAAAGAGTTAATAATCTGCTTGGAAGAAAGAAAAAAAGACGCAAGTTCTGTGCAGTAACACAAAGCAAAGGGAGTAGGACAGCGAAGGGATAAGGGTGGCAGAAAAATTCAGTGTGCACTGGGGAGAGGTTAGTTTGAAGGATCCTGTGGGAAAGCATGACAGAACTCCCAGGTTTCAAGTTCTTTCTTCAATCTGGATACTGAGGGTTCAAGTCTGAAAATCCAAAGGAAAGGAATTCCAGAGATGGGGCCCAAGGTTGGAGAAGGAGTAGATGCCAAGAAACCTCCAGGCGCAAATCTGAAGGAAGGGAAGGGAAGGGAAGAAGGACATCCTGGGAGGAACAGAGCTGGTGGGAAGGCATGTAGAGACAGAGGAGAGAGGCTAAACATGGGAAAGAAGAAGAGAAACAAGCTCAGTGAACTAGAATCAGAATTTTGTATTGCAGACAAAAGAGACAGAAAGCCAGTGCAAAGCGATGAGTAAGGAGATGACGTGATCATAGTGGTGGGCACCCAAAATCAGCTTCTCTCTCTTCACCTTTAAGCCATACAGTTGTATGGCCTTCCTTCAATCTTTTTTAAAGCATGGTATATTGGTAAAGATGGTGTTTTTAAACAATATCCAGGCCTGATGTAAATTCTTAGTCTTTGCAGCTGTTCCTTTTAATTTTTTCTAAGCACTTTCCTCATTTTAACATAGTCTCTCTTTTAAAAGTTACTTGTTAGTGCAATAGATTGCCTTTCTGTCCTCTCTCAATGTATTAAATCACATTTGATCACTATTGCCAAGTAATCCCAAAACCATTACCTCTTGCACCAGGTACTGTGTTTTGCTAGGTTCAAAATAGCTCTCCCTCATGTTGGTTCCTGAATCAGTTGCTCCATGAAGCAGTCGTTTATTTCATCTAGAATTTTTATCTTCCTAAAATATCCTGATGCAATATTGACCCAGTCAATTCTAGGGTAACTGAATTCACCGAGTGTTTCCAATTTTGTTAGCTTTCCTAATTTCTGTTAGCATTTCATTATCTGCCTGTTCATTCTGGCCAGGTGGATGGTAGTACGCCCCCACTGCTATTCTCTTGCTCTTTGCAAATGGAATTTATATTCATAAAGATTTTATAGTGTATTTTGTTTCCTGCATAACTTTTATTCTGTTCAACTCAATGCCCTTTTTAACATATAGCACAACCCATCCACCTATTCGATCTACCCTATTATTGAGATAAATTTTGTTCCCCGGGTATCACAATGTCTCATTGGTTATCCTCCTTCTACCAGGTCTTTGAGATATCAATTATGTCTACCACTTCATTTAGTGATATACATTCTTTGTTTTATTTTATATTTATGAATTTACAATATTATACAAGCATATACTCATTCAATAATAGATATGACAAGAAAACATGATCTAAATAATGATAATCTAAAAGAAAGAAAAAATAAAACATTCATCAATCTGGTAGGAATTTTTAAAATGTTGTGGTGGCAAGACTGTAGTAGAGCCTGAAAAATGGTGAAAAACAGTCATTTTCCTCTGAGCAAGGAAATAGTTCAGGGAGTTTTAGGGTTAAAACTCCAGCTAAAGAAAAAAACTGCATTCACAGAGCTGTTGATAGTGAGCCACGCCCCAGCTCTAAGGTAACCAGGGGAGGTGACGAGGATTACCCAGGGGTGGAGCTTGAGGCTATAGGGCATTCACACTCATATAAGCTCAGGGAAGCAGGGAAGAAGGGGGAGAACACGAAGGAAGGTGCATCCACCAGGAGGGAAGGTGTATCCAAGAGAGGAGACTCTTGCAAGGAAGCAGGAAGTAAGGAAACCAGGAGGAACCCTGTGAGAGGAAGGTGTTCCAGCAGCTGTCTCAGGAGGAATCCCTATTGCATGCAGCATTCAGGAAGCTCTAGTTCTGAAGGTAGTTCAGCTTGTAAGAGAATTACAGCTGGCTGGGAGGACGGGAGAGTTTGCCCTGTGGAAAATGCTGGTTATGAGCAACGTACGGGAGTGTCCTTAGGAGAGCCGGTAAGAAGTGTGTCCTCTTCAGCCAAGTCTGGGAAGAGACTGGGTGCTAGAAGAAAGGTGAGCACATTGGAAACCTTACAAAGTTTGATAAAGGATAAGGATCTCCTCAAGCCTTCCAGTGTTCCTCAGCATAGAGAGGAAGCCCAGTGGGGAAAGGTTTTAAAGTTGTTACAGAAACTAAAACCTGCAGTTCCAGACGCTGAGTCCAGCCAGGTGCCAATTGACTTAGATAATGAGTGCATGCAGATAGATGAATGTGCTTCGGATAATGTTTCCTCGGTTTCGGAAATGGACTGCTCATTCTGTGTGTGCCAGAAGTGAGAAAGCTCTAAGGCTTTAAAGTTATAGAAAACCCAAGAAGCTTATCTAAGTGCTTAACCTGCTGGAGAATTATGCAAATGAAGTGCTAACGTTCTTGTGCTAGTCAGGAAGATTCAAAGGACTGATTTGAATGCTTGCAGCCTGGAAGCAAATGTTTAGCCGCTTGAAGGAAAAGAAGCAAATGTTTAGCAACTTGTAGAAAAGAAGTGAAGTGCTGTACAGAGCTCAACTGAAGTAGAGGTTTGTGCTGAACCAAGCCAGGAACCTGAAGTTAAAATCTTTAATGAAAGAAAAGATTTACTGCTGTGTTAAACAAGTTGAGAAACAGTGCTGCTGTGTTTGCTATAACAGTTTGCTATAAAGTTTTTGTTTCCTGTTTCAATGGAGAAGCATCCAATTTATGTTGTTGTAATTGTGAACTGCTGAAAAGAAAAGTTCATTGGCTAAGAAGAAAAAAAAATAAGTTTCCTGTTTGCCTTGAAAACCCCGGCCATTCTTTATTACACAACTACACTACCCGTCAGCCTTGGCTCTGGGAATCCAATTAACAGAAAGGGACATTAAGAGGTGACGCCCTCTACTCCTAGGCTACCACCTAGCCAGTAGGGGGCGCGACACAGGTGGCATAGTTGGCAGGATATCTTCTAGCCTACCTTCCAGCATAAAGGATACTTACAGTTGTACAGAAGGAGAAAACATCTGAAGAAGCCTCTGAGGACAGAGAAGCTGTAGAGGAAACTGCAGAAAACACGGACCGGAGTAACAGCAGAGGGACGGACCGGAGCTGATGTTCCAGCTGGATCCTGCTTTGCTGATAAGCTCGAGTCAACCCTGACAGCAGGTAACCCGTATATAAGAGGGGTTAGTCTGGATACTGCTGCAAGGGAGGGGTACAGCAGTTTTCAATAGGAGTTGGAGCAGAAGGGTGCTGGTATTAGGAGCCGCACTTGGTGTTTGTTTTTCTTTTTGTCTCATTTCAGCATCAACCGGAGATGGAGCAAGGTGAGCTGCTGAGCTGGATGGCGGACCGGTTCCAACAGCAGCAGGAGATGGCTACCCAGACGCAGGAACGAACAGCCGCCAGGATGATGGCCCAACAACAGCCGCTCCTAGAGTTGATGGGTGCCTGGATAGGATAACAGAAGAAAACCACCGAAGCCTTAAGGACTATGTCAGGTTCCTTAGGAGCCTCGCAAGGACTGGGTTCACAGGGAAAAGGGATATTTTCCTTTGGTCCCCTGACCAAGGAAGATGACATAGATGTTTATTTGGAAGTGTTTGAACGAGTTGCACTCCTAAGTGGATGGCCGAAGGATCAATGGGCCACACGCATAGCCGCCTCTCTCACAGGCGAAGCATTAACAGCCTACAGGACTATGCCCATTGATCTAGCCTCCAATTATGAGGAACTCAAGAAGGCGATAAGAGATTGTATGGGCCTAACACCAATGGTCTATAGGCCTTCTGAGAGCTTGCAAGCTTAAGCAAGACGAGACACCGCAAGCTTTATGCCAGCGGATCAAAACGTTGGTATGGAAGTGGTTGTCACCTGAGGGCAAAACTGTTGATTCTGTGTTGGATAGTATTGTTTTAGAGCAGTTTGTTGAAGCTGTACCAAAGGAACTGCAGTCTTTCCTGATTTTCCAAGACCGTCAAAACACCAGAGAGGCAACCTCATTGGCGGAGCGCTTCTTGGAAGCCAGATTGGTCAGCCAAATGAAGGTGGGTGTTTTAAACCTGGCAGAAGCAGGAGTTTCAGAAAGGAAAGGGAAGACAATGTTGGGGGGAATCACTAGAGTTAAACCCATGGGAAAAACTAATTATGCTCAAAGAAAATGCTTTGCATGTGGAGAGACAGGACATCTTAGAAGGGATTGTCAGGCAAGAACAGCCCTAGTATCCACCCAATCCAAGGAGAATGGGGAAGGATTCTTGTTAGCTGTGGAGGTGGAAGATATACCCGTAGAAGCCCTGTTAGATTCCGGCGCGGATCAGTCGATGATTTCACAGAAACTCTGGAAAGATATACAATCCCAAGGTAGTCAGCCTCCAAAAGAGTCTGGAAGTAGCATAAAAATAAGATGTGTGCATGGTGCAGCATCATCTTATCCCCTCTATACCGTAAGAGTAAAAGGCTTAGGTTTAAAGTGAGATATTTCTGTAGCTGTTGTCCCTAAGCTTCCTCATGCTTTAGTTTTAGGGAGAGATTGGCCTCAATTTAGGCGAGGCTTAGCTAAGGGCCTACAAAATGAGGCAGGTTTAACATCTAACCTGGCACAGTCGTAAGCTTTAGAGTCAGAGAGGCACTCTACCTCTAAGCCAGTAGAGGGAGAGATAGTATCCCTAGGGGATAAAAATAAGGATAAGCAGTTAGTATCCTCTCGTAGGGTCAGTGCCAGGACAAGGGCACTGCCCGCTCCTTTGTTTGGCGTTCCGCAGAAAAAGCAAGATAGGAAACACCTCAGAAACAGGACACCAACAGTAAGCCAAAATTCATTCTAAAATTTTGTCGTACCACCCCAAATGCCAGGGTCCCAAAACGTGCTTCTGAACAGGCAGCAGGTTTTGATTTGCATAGCGCGGAGGATATTATCATTCTTCGAGAAGGCAGAGCGTTGGTAGAGACAGGCATTCAACTAGAGATACCACCTGGCTGCTATGGGCGTATTGCTCCTCGCTCAGGCCTGGCGGTGAAGAACTCTATAGATGTGGGGGCGGGGGTAATTGACCCTGATTTCCGAGGGGCAGTCAAAGTCCTATTGCTTAACTTCGCGCGGACAGATTTTAAGGTGAATACGGGAGACAGAATAGCACAGCTCATATGTGAACGAGTAGGCTTTCCACCTGTAGAGGAAGTAGTGGAATTGAGCACTACAGTAAGGGGGTCAGAAGGATTTGGGAACCCTGGCCGGGCTGAGATTAAAGGTCTATCAGCAACCTGTGAGGAGAAGGCAGATGTGGATCTGGGCCCACAACTAGCCGAGTGTAAGACCAAGCCCGTCCCAAGGGTGGGGGAGGAACTTTCATGGCACCAACAACAGGCATTGTTAAAGCTATTACACAGGTTTCCCGATGTTTTAACACCTGTACCCGGCAAAACCAAACTTGTTGCCCACGAGGTAGTTACCCCTCAGGGAGAAATAATACGCCAAAGACCTTATAGACTACCGGAGGCAAAGCAGCAAGAGGTGATAAGTCAAGTACAGGAGATGTTAAAAATGGGAGTAATAGAAGAGTCCGTAAGTCCCTGGAATAACCCTATAGTGCTCATCCCTAAACCCGATGGGAGCATGCGATTTTGCATTGACTTCCGTAAGGTCAATGCAATTTCTCGTTTTGACACGTACCCAATGCCTCGAATAGAGGAGCTCCTAGATCGGGTAGGCCAGGCCACGTACTTAACCACGTTAGATATGACTAAAGGGTACTGGCAGATTCCCCTCACATGGGAATCTCACCCAAAAACTGCCTTTTAGCACCCCCATAGGCCTCTTCCAATTTCGCCGAATGCCTTTTGGGTTACATGGGGTGGCGGCAACATGCCAAAGACTAATTGATGTGGTCTTGCGCCCTCACCACCAATATGCAACGGCATACATGGATGACGTGGTCATCCATAGTAGTAGTTGGGGTCAACATCTGTCCCACATCGAGACAGTTTTAAGGGCAATGCGTAAGGCAGGTATCACTCTTAACCCTGCTAAATGTATGTTCGGCGGGAAAGAGGTAAAGTACTTGAGTCATTTAGTGGGGCGAGGAGTAGTAAAACCCTTAATAGATAAGGTAAAGAGCGTAAAAGCGTTCCCAAAACCCTCAACGAAAAAGCAGTTATGTAGCTTTCTAGGGTTGATTGGATATTATCGCCAATTTATCCCGCACTTCGCAACGGAAAGTGCGGCCCCCACGGAGATGCTCAAGAAAAACGTCCCGAACCAGGTAAAGTGGTCACTGCTGGCGGAGCATGTTTTTATGCAGTTAAAGGAAAAACTATGTTGTGCGCCGGTCCTGCAGGGCATAGATTTTAACAGGCCATTCATAGTGCAGACCGACGCATCGGAAACCGGGTTAGGCGCGGTATTATCGCAAAAGCGGGAGGGGGTAGAGCATCCCGTAATGTTCTTGAGCCGCAAGTTAGCGCCACCCAAACAGAAATATTCCACGGTGGAGAGAGAGTGTCTCGCCATCAGGTGGGCGGTAGAGGCACTCAGGTTTTATCTGACAGGCCGTAGGTTTCTTTTAGTCATGGATCATGCACCTTTAAAGTGGCTGCATAGAATGAAGGACCACAACCCACGACTCACGCGTTGGTATATGGCCTTACAAGCATATGATTTCCAAGTAGAACATAGGGCCGGAAAATTACATATCAATGCAGATGCCCTTTCTAGGATTCCGTGCTGTGCGGATAGTAATGTGCCAGCCCGGAATATCTTAAGGGGGGGGGGGGATATGTGGTGGTGAGACTGTAGTAGAGCCTGAGAAAATGGTAAAAAAACAGTCATTTTCCTCTGAGCAAGGAAATAGTTCAGGGAGTTTTAGGGTTAAAACTCCAGCTAAAGAAAAAAACTGCATTCACAGAGCTGTTGATAGTGAGCCACGCCCCAGCTCCAAGGTAACCAGGGGAGGTGACGAGGATTACCCAGGGGTGGAGCTTGAGGCTATAGGGCATTCACACTCATATAAGCTCAGGGAAGCTGGGAAGAAGGGGGAGAACACGAAGGAAGGTGCATCCACCAGGAGGGAAGGTGTATCCAAGAGAGGAGACTCTTGCAAGGAAGCAGGAAGTAAGGAAACCAGGAGGAACCCTGTGAGAGGAAGGTGTTCCAGCAGCTGTCTCAGGAGGAATCCCTATTGCACGCAGCATTCAGGAAGCTCTAGTTCTGAAGGTAGTTCAGCTTGTAAGAGAATTACAGCTGGCTGGGAGGACAGGAGAGTTTGCCCTGTGGAAAATGCTGGTTATGAGCAATGTGCGGGAGTGTCCTTAGGAGAGCTGGTAAGAAGTGTGTCCTCTTCAGCCAAGTCTGGGAAGATACTGGGTGCTAGAAGAAAGGTGAGCACATTGGAAACCTTACAAAGTTTGATAAAGGATAAGGATCTCCTCAAGCCTTCCAGTGTCCCTCAGCGTAGAGAGAAAGCCCAGTAGGGAAAGGTTTTAAAGTTGTTACAGAAACTAAAACCTGCAGTTCCAGACGCTGAGTCCAGCCTGGTGCCAATTGACTTAGATGATGAGTGCATGCAGATAGATGAATGTGCTTCAGATAATGTTTCCTCGGTTTCGGAAATGGACTGCTCATTCTGTGTGTGCCAGAAGTGAGAAAGCTCTAAGGCTTTAAAGTTATAGAAAACCCAAGAAGCTTATCTAAGTGCTTAACCTGCTGGAGAATTATGCAAATGAAGTGCTAACATTCTTGTGCTAGTCAGGAAGATTCAAAGGACTGATTTGAATGCTTGCAGCCTGGAAGCAAATGTTTAGCCTCTTGAAGGAAAAGAAGCAAATGTTTAGCAACTTGTAGAAAAGAAGTGAAGTGCTGTACAGAGCTCAGCTGAAGTAGAGGTTTGTGCTGAACCAAGCCAGGAACCTGAAGTTAAAATCTTTAATGAAGGAAAAGATTTACTGCTGTGTTAAACAAGCTGAGAAATAGTGCTGCTGTGTTTGCTATAACAGTTTGCTATGAAGTTTTTGTTTCCTGTTTCAATGGAGAAGCATCCAATTTATGTTGTTGTAATTGTGAACTGCTGAAAAGAAAAGTTCATTGGCTAAGAAGAAAAAAAAAATTCCTGTTTGCCTTGAAAACCCCGGCCATTCTTTATTACACAACTACACTACCCATCAGCCTTGGCTCTGGGAATCCAATTAACAGAAAGGGACATTAAGAGGTGACGCCCTCTACTCCTAGGCTACCGCCTAGCCAGTAGGGGGCGCGACAATGTCTATCATATTTCTTGAACATATCCTCTGCTGATACCATTTAGGAAACGTAATTAGTCTCAAATTAGAAGAACACACATCATTTTCCAATGTTCCGTTTAGCCTCAATATCAGTTTTGTCTTTAACTAAAGCTTGATTAACCACCTTCAGTCTCAGCAACTTCACCTCACATTCTCTTGAAACATTTTTAAAAATAGAAATCACCTTCTGGTTACCATTAATCCTCATGCTGTTCTCTTGCACCTAGGTAGAAAATGACTAAATCCGTGGGACCAAGGCTGTTCCCAAATAGTTCCCATCTGTGAGAAACTGCATCCCAAATAATTTCCAAAGTGAAGATGTTATGATGAGATAAAGGAAAAACAGTCTTGGAGGAGGGAATCCCCAAAGTCAGACATGAAACTACTGCAGCTGCACTTTCCAAGTTCACATTAGTAGCCAGCTGAGGTCCAGTTGGTAATATCCTCTCTCTTCCTCTTCCCCCTTCCGTTCTGAATCACTCTCATGCTTCCCTCATGGAAGCTGTTCCTCTACAGCTCCAATGCTGGTAGCATCTCTCTCATGGCTAATGCTTCCTAGCATTCTTGTTGCAGTGTCAGACCCAGGCCCTCCAGAGATATTGCAAGTAATCCCCCCCCCCCCCCAAAGATGGGAGTTTGAGAGTCTGTTGAATAATGTAGAATCAAAGGTAACTGGTCACTGTATACTGCTGAAGAGGTGGCTGCTGGGGAGGTCAGATGAGGGACAACATTAAGAGAGCATCCTGCAGTAACAATCACTGTGCTAGCAGAGCTGTAAAGTAAACATTTGTGGGGGGGATATGGAGATCCTTACCTGTGCTGAAGGATCAAGGGTAATAATTGCTCACGTTTATATCTATCATTAAGATTTAACTAAGGGGTATGTTTACTAAACTGCGGTAAACGTGAATAACGTGCGTTGTACGATGTTAATGATCGTTAGCGCGCTATAGCGCACGCTGTAGCGCAGTAACGATCGTAAATGCGCTAACGCGCGTGATGCTCCGCAGCACGGTAAAACAACGCAGAAGGCGGAGAGAGGACGGAGAGAAGGGGTCAATGGATGGAGAGTGGGCGGGGAGAGGCTCCCATTACACTAACGCGCTGAATTTCAGAGCTGAATTCCAACGCGAATGAAAATCTGCCGTTAAAGGCATATTAAAGGGGAGAGAAACCATTTCAATGTCAGCAATGTACAGCCTAGGCAGGGAAACCAAAAAAAGGTGATAAGTGTGATACATGTGCACAAAACAAAAGGGCACAGAAACACTGAAAATGACCCCAACAAACTGGAAAAAAACAGCAACCAAGCTGGCCAATAGTGGTATCAATGAGAAACATCAACCCCCCCCCCCCCCGCGTAAGCTCCATTAAACAGATATTTATGTATTTCTTTATGTTAGTTATGTATTTATAAACCGCGGAAGGGTCCATACCCCGTCCCCATACAAGGTGCACGGGCCCACAGTGAAATAGCACTGTTCAGGGACTTCCCCACCATCGGACAGGGTTCCTATGGCGTGCACATGTCCCGCAACATCAGGGCAGGCATGTCAGAACGGGCAACCGGTCAGATGCTGGAGAAGGGGATACAGAGGGCTGCAGGCGGCACATGCTGTGGAGCAGCTGGGCCACAGTGGGGACTAGGGTGATGCCTAGCTGGCCCATAGGAATGCTGAAATAGTAGAGCAGCCAGACAGAAACTGCTGAGGGCCCAACATGGGCAAGAGTGTGCTTCCCACAGTGTCACAGGGAATAGTACCCAGCAGGTACCCCCAATGGCACGGAACATTGGCAGGCGGTGCTTGGGGAAAGCATGGGCAGCTATGCGGGCACCCCCACCCCAGAACACGCACCATAGGAAGCCGCCTACCTGCACACTGGATGGCTTGAGACCGCACACCACCAGCACCACCAGCAGAAGGGCATGTCAGCATGGTGGCTGAGAGATACTGGTGGTGGAGGGGGCAGTGGCAGCTGCCCAGAGCAGACCGTGGCCTAGCCCCCTTCACGTGGGTGCGGTGCACTCCAACAGACAGGCCCTGTCTGACCAACAGTCATGTTATCACCAGGGAACGCACCATCTCTGTGAGAACATGGTGGTGTATTCAGAAGCAGAGGGTCACAGGTTCAGGTCCCAACTGTGGTTTCCGCCAACCCAGTCCTCATATTTTACCCACTACTAGAACGGGCTAATACAGACATAACCGGTCTTGCAGATGACGTAAACACCCACATGCCCAAAACACCCACATTTTACCTTACAGAGCACAGACACCATAAACATGCACATTACCTAGAGCAGAGCCTCCCAAATGCAGTCCTGGAGGGCCAAACATCATCCCGGTTCCATGCTGCCTCTGATAAAGATGCCTGTGCTGCATTTCTATGCGCCACCCCCATGGTATGCAGATGTATCTCATGCATATTCATGAGGGACAGCATGAAAACCCAAACAGTGTTTGGCACACCAGGACTGGAGTTGGGAACCTCTGCCGTAAAGCAGCAGCCAACAGGGGCAGACACACCCGCACCCACAGGCCCCATTATCCAAAGCCTCCGGGAGAGGCAGGACTTTGGGCTCTGCGTGCATCTCCCAATACTAGCACATGCATACCGGATTAATGCCACCCTAAACCTGGGAATATGTTACACAGCTATCAGAAGGTTGCTATGAGCACTGGCAGATAGCAATTCCTAGGTTAAGTACAAATTCCTGAGTGAGCTGCATCATAGCAACCTTTCTGATGACTGTGGAGTGTGCTACAGGTCCTGTGTCTAACAGTGTTTACCAACCTGGGGAGTGACTCCGACAGTATTGCGTACCATAGCCATGCCTGCACTGTGCCCAGGACTGGTGTGGTGGCCTGGGCTGCCCAACACCTCTAGTGTTGCACAGTGCTTGCATAGGTGTGGGGAGTGCTTGTCTGTCTATCCCGTGTGTGGTGGCTTCCAACACCCTCCACAGCCCATACTGCTAGCACTGTTGCCAGTATTGGCCTGCCAATGTGCATAATGAGGAGCAAGGTACCGTGGGAATAGCCTGGATAGGGTGGCCTGGCCTGTCCACATCTGCACAGGGCATAGGGCAATGGCCGGACATTGTAGTGCCCGGTACCACCTGCACGGACAGGGTGGCCATAGCATGTCCTGCTGGGAGGTCACTCTCACCCTGACTGAGCAGTGTCCATGGCATGGCTAGGTTCCACCATAGTGTTATATAGCATTTCTCTTATGTGATATATATGGGTTTCCTTTTGGGGACCAATCACGGACTTATCTGCTTGGTGTGTATGCTGATATCCCTGTTCTGGGTACATGCATCTCCTCCAGGACCATGCACTATGGACTAGCTGGTGGACTGTCTGCAGCTAGTATGGGTCTTGCTGGAACACCGTGCAGGGTGCAGCGGCTGGAGGCTTGCTGCTGGGGAATGTCAGATAATGGTGGGGGGCAGCTGAGCACTTCCAGACCTGCCGTCTGTCTGCTCTTGCTGTACGGGTGTGTACTGCACTGCATTACCTGCCCTGTAGGGTGTTTGATCCTGAGTGGGACTGGGGTGATGGTCCCCTCTACTGTCCCCCACCCTGAGCCCTAGAGGGTGTGTTGGGTGGTGGTATGTAATCTCCGTGGTAACCACAGCAGAATGTGGGGGTGGTGCCGTGCAGTCCTCCTGTAGCCAGCCATGTGTTTATTAGCAGCTCTAGTCCACTGGTTACTTCACTGCCCATGGAGCCAGTGGTCATAGGTTCACAACCCACAGTGGGGTTCATTGATAGGGCTCTCTTAGGCATTGTCTCTTTTTACTGTATATTAGTGCTGCCAGTAGAACCACCCTCAGGGTATTGTCACCTGAGGGTAGCTCAATAGGCGCCCTATAGGACGCCTTATAAGGCGTCCTATGGAGCGCCTTATATGGCGCCCTATAGGGCGCGATTTATGCGGCGCCCAATAGGGCGCGACTTACGCGCCGCCCTATAGGGCGCACATTACGCGGCGCCCTATAGGGCGCACATTACGCGGCGCCCTATAGGGCGCACATTACGCGGCGCCCTATAGGGCGCACATTACACTTTGCCCTATATTATATGTATTATATGCCATTTGAAAGGAATATTTAGGTGCTCCCTATAGGGCACGCCTTACACTTCGCCTTATAGGGAGCGCCTAAATATTCCTATCAACTGGTATATAATACATGACCATGTCAGAGAGAACGTCACTATTGGAACATATTTCATAGGAAGGGTACACTTTTCCTGACATATGCAAACTGTAACCCGCCTTCAGACTGCGGATTAAAATATTATAGTCGGCTTTCAAAGGGTTACACAGGATGCCTCAGCCAGCCTTACTCATTGGGCACACTGGGGAATCGAACCCATGACTCTTGTACCATCAGTCTGTGTAGTAACCAGTAGCACGCTGTAACGATCGTTGCTGTGCGGCGCGCAATAACGTGCGTAACTGCGCGTTATTTGTTACGATGTACCGCCCATGTCCTTTTTTGGCTTTCCTTTCACTAACGCGGCTCCTAACACGAATTGCACTAACGCAGTTTAGTAAACATACCCCTAAGTCTATACGGAATAGTGTAAGTGAATAAAGTGCATACATTAGACAGAGGGTGGAGAAGTAAATACTGGGTGCGGTGGAAATTGCTCACCCTAAAAGAAATGGTATCAGATAAACAGGCACTGGTACTAAAAAATCCTGTAAAAGGGAGAGAACAGAGTTTGGGGAGAGATGATGGAGTTTAGGATTTAGAGGTTAAGCTTTTTAATCTAAAATAACTTCCTCTTGTAAAGATTGCATTAGAAAGTCTCCTGGGAGCTGAGGCAGGCTCGGAGTGAAGATGCCAGCAGAGAGCATCCTACAGACCCAGTTGGGGGTAGGAGAGAAATGGGGGTGGACAGTCTCCTCCCAACCCAGGGATAGCCTAATCCAGGCTTGGGAGTCAAGTGACAGATCAGCTCAAGGGGATCTGCAATGGTGGATCCGTTCCAGGGAGAGCTGCAGCAGTGTATCAGCTCATTGGGGAGCTGCAATGGCAGATCAGCTCAAGAGAGAGCTGCAGCAACAAAAAGTCCATCAGCTCATTGAGAACTGCAGCAGCAGATCAGCTCAAGACAGAGCTGCAGCAGTAGAGAATATATTCCGGACTAGGGGCCACAACACCCAGGGGGGTCCAGTGCATATCAGCTCAAGGGAGAGCTGCAGTGGCAGAGTTTCCATTCTGGACTAGGAGCCACAAGACTCAGGGAGGTCCAGCAGCCAATCATCTCAAGAGAGAGATGATTGGACAGGAGTGCAAAACCCTCTTTGGATTGGAGGAGAGCTTGGAGGAGGCGGAATCAAGACTACAGCCTCAGCGATTGGACAGAACTACAAAAACTCTCTATTCACAAGCAGCCATCAGTCCAGAGCTTCAGACTCGGGGCTGGTGGGCAAAGGGAAAGGGAAGGGAGTTGGGAGACAGGTTAATAGGTTTAAATCCATCTCTAAAGGTTTACTCAAGTCACTGCGTATAAGGGTATAGTTGTTTGTTTTAACTGCCTTATCTCCTATCCTATATTGTTATTTCATCAGACCTGCTTGAATCACTTATCATAATATGGGCTGTACATACTACATTATTTTATCACAATACTTAATGCATATATTTTGGAAATAAATTGTAAATACTATGTAAGCCAGCCTTGTTCACAGCAGTATTTTTGAAGGGTTTCTTGGGGTAAAAAGAGGGAAGTTCTGCCCACCAACATCTTTCTTCCCCACATGGAGGCACCAGGTGCCAAACTGACAAGGACCAATGGACTCTGCCCTTGGGGGAACTCCAGTCAGGCTGATCCCAGACCCAGAAGTGCATCCAAGGTTGTGCTACATAAAACTTTGGAGGCACAGCTGGGATTTTGACATTAAGGGGTATGTTTACTAAACTGCGGCAACGTTACAGACCGCGTGTTAGGTAACGTTACTGCACGTTATGTAACGTTAACGGTCAATAGGTAACTGTAATGCGCGGTATGTAATGTTAACGCGCAGTAACGTTACAAACTGTGCAGAAGCATTCCGCGGCGCGGTACACACCACAGAGAGAGGGAAGAGGGCGGAAAGCAGGTCAATGGGTGGGGAGTGGGTGGGGAGAGGCTCCCTGCACACTAACGCACTGAACTGAAGGGTTCAATCCTACCGCGAATGAAAACCTGCCATTAGATGCACATTTTCAGGAGAGAGAAATCATTTCGGTGTCAGCAATGTACAGCATAGGCAGGGAGCACAAGAAACATGATAGTAGTGCTCCATTTGCAGCAACACCATAGTGCCCAAGTATGAGAGGCCACTATGGCAATGGTGTAAATGGGGCATAGGGGACTGCAGGCGGAACATGTACTGGGGGCAGCCGGGGCATAGGGCGGACATGGGTGTCGCCCAGGTGGCAACTAGGAACATAGAAACTGGAAGTCTGAAAGACAGCATCTGACATCTGGAGTGGAGGAGTGGCCTAGTGGTTGGGGCAAGGTACTTCAGGCCGGAAGGTCGGGGGTTCAAATCCCACTAGAGGACAGCAACCTTGGTCCGGAAGGACTGGGGTTTCTAGTCCCACAGGTGCTCCTTGTGGTCTTGGGCAAGCCACTTAACCCTCCATAGCCCATGTTCCCTGTAAAATAGTTATCTCCAAGTTATAGTGCCCTGTTCAATGTAATTTCAGTTTGTTCAATGTAAACCGCACTGATGCAGAATAGCACGGTATATAAGAGAATATAAATAAATATAAAAATAAACACAATATACAAATACAATGTCCACAATAGCCAATAGTTGCCATGGTAGAGACAGGACATCCCTGCATCCATCCCACCACCATGTTGAAGGGACAGAATGTTGTTAGGCGGTGATGGGGGGGTGGGGGTGGTGATGTCCATGTATGCCTTCCCACCCCAGATGCCGCACCGTAGGCACCTGCCTACCTGAACAGTGGATGGCCTGGGATGGCACACAACAAGCACTAACAGCATATGGTTATGTCAGCATAGCATGGGGGGGGGGGTATCCGTGCCAGAGGGGGCAGTGTCACCTGTCTGCAGTGGACCCAGGCCATGCCCTGTACCAGTATATGGTGTGCAGTGCAACAGAAAAAGTCTTGCAAAGGAGATGTAAAGGTATGGCCCAGGGACTACTGTACCACTGTGGCCTCACTATGGTGCAGTACACACAGCCAGTGTGACTCAGAGCAGAGGGTCACAGGTTCAGGTCTCAGCTGCAGACCCTGCAGAATACATCACAAACTTGTGCCCTACTACATAGATACAACAGAAAAACAGGAAATGTCTGGCTGAGGAGAGGTAAAGGTAGTTCCAGGGACTGCTGGGCCTCCATGGCAACACCGTGTTGCAGTACACACAGCCAGTGTGTCCAGGAGTAGAGGGTCACAGGTACAGGTCCCAGCTGTTGGAACCTGCAGAACACATCCCAACATTTTACCCTATGAAGCATATATAACATCAAACCGTGCAATCCCCACAGCAGCAGCCAACAGGGGTAGAAACAGCCACTCACACAGGCTCCACCATCCAAATCATGCTGTACAGACAGGCTGCTGGCCCCAGCATGGAGTTGCAGGTAACATCACAGCACCACTACTACCCCCTGCTCAGTTCAGAAATGTCAGCAGTGTGGCAGCCAGGGTTGTCAAACACCCCTATCATTGCATAGTGCTGCAGTAGGAATGTGTGTGTATATGTCTATCCATAGTTTTGTGGCTGCCAACCCCGCCCTCGGCCCACATTATCCAACTGTTACCAGCATTAGCCTGTGAATGTGCATAATGAGGAGCAAGGTAGTGTGGGTATGGGCCAGATAGGGCAAATTGGGCAGGCTGCATCTGCATAGGGAGTATTGCAATGGCTGGTACACTGTAGTGTCCGAACACCACCTGCATGGATAGGGTGGCCACAGCATGTCATGCTGGGAGGACAGTCTCGCCCTGACTCAGCAATGACCATGGCATGTCCAGGTTCCCACATAGTCTTCTATACTATCTGTCACCAGTGATACCTATGTGACCCCAGTTCTGGGGCACAATCACTGACATACGTGTGTGCACGTGCATGTGCATACGCATTTTCTCATTGACCATGGACTGGCCAGTGGCATGTCTGCAGTTAGTCTTTGCATGGTGAGAACACTGTGTATGCTGGTGCAGTCTGACAGTGTTGTCTGATGATGCATGGCAGACTGTGGTATATGACAAGTGAGGATTCACACGGCAACCCCATATTAATGCTGGTCTGCCAATGCTCCAGTCACAGGTATGTCTCATGCGCACCAGTCCTAAAGGGATAGTCTTTGCCATCAGGAACGGGCTGGCTGGTCCCACAGCCAGTCCCATGGTCTCAGGCACCTGTTCCTCCACACCCCCACCTACAAGATGTATGTTATGGGGCCCTTGGGGGCACATAGTGTATACTACTCTGAACAGTAGGGGGCCATAGTACATAACCCTCATAAGACACTGGACAGCTCTCCGCCCTTCTAACAGGTGGCCATGGCAGCTAGACCTTAACACTGGGTACACACTGATCTGGGTGGTCTCTGGTCCCAGGGGGAACACCTGTGACTGTGTAACACAGATGGGCACAGAGGTACCTTTGGCGCACTGCCTGGGACACCTGCTACACACTGCCAGTGATGGGGATGTGCAGTAGGACCTATATGTAGCACCGCATTTACTGTGGACCTAGTGCTGGGCAGCCATCCATACCCTCAGGGTGAATACAGAACCTGCACAATGGCAAGGTCCGTAGCTACTCTTTGCCAGTGAGAGTGTTGAGAGCAAAAATATATTTCTGTTCCATCCGAAGAATAGCCTTTTCAATATTTCTGCCCCTCCAATTCAATCTCACTTTTTTAATAACGCAAAATTTCAAATCTGACAGTTTATGTGCTTTGTCTATCCAATGTTGCACCAACGGTTTGTCTGTTAATTGTCTCTTAATACAGCTCTTGTGTTCTATTATGCGCACTCAAACGCTCCATTTGGTTTTACCTACATATAAGAGATTACATGGACATTGTATAATATAAACAACATGTGTGGTATCGCAATTAGAAAAATCGTCAATGTAAAATGGCTGCTGTGTCACTGGATGTATAAAAACCTTCCTTATAGCTAAAACATTTAAACAAAAGACTATTCTTCGGTTGGAACAGAAATATATTTTTGCTCTCAACATTCTCACTCCACATGGTTTGAATTCCGAATGAGATCTTTCCGTTTTCTTGTAATGATGCCAATATTGTGATTACATATTTGTCACTCGGATCATTTCAAGGTTGGTTGTTTTTTATCCCTATTTTTTTACAATTTTACATATTTATTCATTTTATGGCTTTATTTATTTATTTACTTATTTATTGATTGATTGACATATATGGTTTATAATTATATTTGTTCAAAGATGCTGGCTAACATCAAAATCGGTGGTTTTTATTGCTTGTTTGTTGCTTGTTCATTATTTATTTGATTGATTAGCTCAGATTTGGTTGTATTCATATTTGTACATATGGCTAACGTGAAAGTTGGTGGTTTTTATTGCTTGTTTGTTGTTTGTTCATTATTTATTTGATTGACTAGCTCAGATTTGTTTGTATCCATATTCATAAATAATAATGGTTTTTTTGCAATTTTTGGTATCACCCTAGCCACAATAATATTGATAGTGGCAGTTTTAGGTTTCACAAAACGAGATTTTTTATTCTTATAGTACAAGGTTTCATCCCATACCGCAGCGTTCCTACTCATTCATTTTCAGTTGGTCATTCTTTTCATGCATATGCTGGTTTCAGCTACTGTCTGGTTTCAACCCCCTTTTTTATGATGATGATATTATTTATAACGATCGGAGCATTTATCAATTCTTAACATTCTTTTATTGAATATACGTACAAATATTTTATCTTTGTGAGTTTGCCTGCGACGGTTTGAGTGTTGTACGCATGCACTGGCGTCTCTCTTTTTTATTCTGCGAGTTGCCGCGGACATTTGATGCTGCCTTCTTGGTTCAGAAGTTTTGGCAGTTTGCAGTTGTAAGTTTTTTTAAAATTGCGTTGTATTTACTATTTTTATAGACAGTCTTAGGGTGGCAATCATGCAATCGTTATATAATAATTAAGATATTATTTTCATCTTTCAAGGTGTTCAACATGTTTAGGCGGTAGATCCTACGGAGAGATACAGCAGCGTCTTTTGGTGGTTCCTTAGTTTGATAATTCAGTAAAGGATGTTTTTATACTTTGACGAAAATGGTTTATATAAAAAGCCACTTCATGTGCATGGTAGACTGTATGGCATGACACATTTGCCTGCCGATATTTTAAGTCATTAGTCTGTTTTATTCCATCGGATAAAGATTTGTACAGTCAAACTGACAGCGTATGCGGCGGCTTTTAGTTTACAAAGAGAAATATACAATAAGAAATACATTGCCCCTTTAATCATAGACATGCTGGTTACCTAGTTTTCAGTTAACATATAGCAGGTTGCTTTTGAATGGTTCTAACATGGGTGTGTCCCCTTGGTTTAAGATATATTCATATCACCACATGCCATAGTAATAAATCACATTTTGAATTCTGTATCCAGACGGATCTACATCACTTTTTTTTAAATGACATCATCCCATAGGGTTTGTTTTTTCACATTATGACAGCCTGGTATGGTTCTAACCAATAATATTTTTAAAGTTGGAATAGATTAATGAGATCCATGAATGTAATACGTTTTCCAAGACATAATCCCCTTTATTTCATTTATTTTGCAGTTACAGAAGGTTGTATTATTTTCAGTGCAACAAATTAATTTGATTGGCGTATCCCTAGTATGTTTTTAAGGTAATTTTTTTCACTCCTTCTCCTTGTCCTCCATCTCTTTTGTTTTTCTCCATGCTGAATTGACACGGTTATTTGTACCTTTGTTTGTATTCGTGTGTTGATTATGGTACTTACAATAAGTTTTTAATTACTCTATTGTTTTTATTTAATTTATCAGTTTTTTGATTAACATCTATTTGTCATTATTGTTTTTTATATATACATTGTATTATTTTGGTTTTGAAAGGGAGCTTTGTTTTAGCATTTAATAGATTTTATGTCTCATATGTTTAGGCTTTTATATGTCCTAGTGAGATACATATTAATATATGATTTCGCTTATGAGTTTATGAACAACATTTTTTGTTTCTTATACATATCATATATATTATTTATTTATTATCGTGTTCTTACAGTTTTATAACTTATGTATTTAGTGTATTTATGTTTTTATGCTTGTGTTTTAATTTATTTATAATGTGTTTTTAGTATGAGGTGAGCCAACCCCTGAAGAAGAATTTATCGAAACACGGCCTGTGTCGGGTCAGGTCTCCCTTTACATATATGGATCAATAAAGTATTGGTGAGAGTTCACACCTGTCCACGTTTTTGTACTGTTTGCCTGCCTGCCCTTGTCACACACTGTATCCATGACCCATGTAGGATGCAGGGCAACCTGGTCAGTGTGTGGGTACTTGGGCTGCGTACATGTGGTGCTGGACGTTACCAGTGCAGGGATGTGTGTGGTACTGTCCCATGTCTGTGTCCCAGGTGCCTGTGGTGGGTCACTGGTGCCTGCATGTGCGTGTGACTGGGAGCACCCCAAATGGCCAGGTGTGACTGTTGGGGTGGGGCTGGGGTGCTGTGATGGTGCAGCCGGGGACAGGTGTGCTCTGTGGTGGCAGGGATATGCATGCATGGGTGCAAGGGCCGGGGTGGGGTGGGCCTGTGGCAGTGTGACTGGCAGTGGGCTGTGGGTGGCTGAGCGTAGCAAGTGCATGTGTGGGTGTGAGCTGCACGGGTCTGTGTTGGGGCCTCTATGCCCCCCACCGGTGCTGCCTTTTGTATATTGGTGCCTCCTGTGTCTGGCATCCCATGCCACCATGGCCATTCCCTCCCACCCCACCGCACACAGCCACCCACCCCATGCCACCCCATCGCCACCTGTGTCCCTGTATCCAGCGCCTATGGCACACACAGGTGCGGTGCACCTCTGTCTCCCCGTGTACCGACCCATGTGGCCTTTCTGTCCTCGCCACCCCTGCATTGTGTCCCCATAACACATTGTTGCCCAACGCTGCTACCACGAGCCTGTCACCCCCCGCCCCTGTACCCTTACACCATGCCATGCTGACCCTCGTTCAACATCGCCACATCCACCCCCATTCTGGCCCCTGCACCTTCTGCTACACCTGTGCCAACCCACTCACTGCCTCTGTGTTGGTGCCCTCCCCTCGATCTATGGCAGCCATGCCCTGCTTCCTCAGTTCTGACCCCTCTCTGCCTGCCACCCTGCCCCCCTGAACCCTCTCCCAGCGGGGGCTGTCACCCCGGCACCTGTCCCCACAGACCGCTGTCACTCCCTGGGGTGGTATTGGCATGCAACGTGCCTGATGCACGTCCATGGCCCCCACCCACCCCGCAACCCACCCACTTTCCGGTGCCATGTGGTGTGCATGCCCTGCCCCCCTGCCTCAGCTTCTGGATATGATCCCCCCATCTCTGCTGGTCAGACCCGGCATGTGCTGCCTGGCACCTGCCAACCCCCTGACAGGTCTGCACCTGGATCCGCGCTCTGTCCTGGGGTCCCTGTGTTCACCCACATGCCTTGTCCCTCTGGCTGGGGTGATGGTGTCAGGCCCAGCCCCCCTCCTTCCTGCATACCATGCTGGCCCCCCCTTCTGACCTGGTCCTGGCACCTTCACCATTGGCTGGTCCTTCGAACCATAGACCCCCTCCACCCCCTCCTCTGCTGGCTGGAAATTGCTGGGTACATCCTTGTGTCTGTGTTCTCAGTTGTGTGCATGGCTCTGTACTGTCCTCAGTGGCTCCCCACCCTAAGCCACACTACCTCCATGTGTGTACCTGTCGTTGCACCCCCACTGCTATGCAATCCCCAGGGGTTGTACCCCATGGCTCTGTTCATGGCCTGCTTATTTCACCCTGTTTACACAGTCCCTTGGTGCACTACCCATGCTCATGTGTGCAGTGGCGGTCTGTGCACCTCACAGGACTATTCTTGGCACAGGGCCATGCATGGCAGTGGCAGTGCACTGTCCATGCCCCTTTCTGTGGTTCCGAGGGCTGCCAGCCCGTGGATGGGTGAGTGGGGTCCCTAGGCCTGACCGTGTGCCTTTGCAGGGCCCTGCTGGGATTGGCAGGTGCCCTGGGATGGCAATGCATGTTGTCCGGTGTTTTTTCAGGGCCACCTAGTGTGGTGCTGGGGACATGGTGTGGGGTGTGTGTGTGTGGGATGGTGACCCCCATTGGGCCAAGTATCAGCCTTCCGCATGTGTGGGGTCTGCGGGTGGCGGCTTACATAGTGCATGGCTGATAGGGGGCTGTGGTCCAGGGGCAGTGTGGGGATGGTGCACCTGGTGTGGTTTACACCATATGTTGCATGGGACTGGCTGAGGACATGTGTCTCTGTGGGACCCATGACATGGCCCCCCCATCCCCCTGCATCCGTCTCTGTACTCGCTTGTTTATGGTCTGTCACCGGTACACCCCTCTCTGTCTTACCTGCACGTGCATGCGCTGTATCCAGCACAGGGGGGAAGGCCATGTATTTACATGGGCCCGAGTCAGTCCACCAGGCACTGTTCCAAGCTGGCCAGGGTGGCCCCCTGTACTGGACCCCTGCCAGAGCCCTGTGCATTGTGCCTCTCCCGCGAGAGTTGGGCAAGGATGTTTTGCTTGATGTCACAGTAGCGCTTGCGGAGGCTCTCTATGTCATGGTGTGGGCCCCCCGCTGCTGCCACCTCTGCCTGGACCTCTGCCCATGCCCTTGTGTGCATGCCAATGGTGGTGGTTGAGCTCAGCTGGCCAAAGAGCAGCTTGAACCTCTCCAGGATGCTAGCCAGGAGGAGGTCATTCTCCTCCTGGGTGAAGCTGACCATCCTTCTCCTGGCTTCCTCGGCTACAGGCGTCCGGCGGTGCTTCAGACCTGGTGCACCTCCAGGCTGTTCTGGTGGGTGGTGTATGGCCCCAGATGGGCCTGCCCTCTCACTCTCTGGGTCTGCAGTGGTGTGGGCCACTGGTGGCTGCTGGCTGCACTCCCCTCCTGCCTCATGGTGTCCCTCATCCTCCATGCTGTGGTAAGTACTGTGTACCATAGCCCTTGGCATTCTGGGAATGCTGTGCCCAGTTATGTACCTTGGGCGTTGTCCTATGCGTGTTCCGCATGGGCGTTGCATGCACGTGCAGTAGCGCGCATTATGTTTGTGCTCACTCTGGTGCGTTCACGTGTACGTCTGTGGATGCCAGTGTGTGGGGACACCTCATCTGCACCATATGAACACTGCTTCCATCCCGCGCACACGTATGCTCCTTACGCATGACGTATCTCCTCCCATGCTGTGTGCACATAAGGCACGTTCCTAGGTGCACTATGCCCTTTCCCTATGCTCCCCATCCTCAGATCTATCCTTGCCATTGCTATTGGTGTCCACCGCTGCATACATGGCCCGTTTATCCTATGGCATGGTTCATGGTGTGTGCACGCACACTCTGCTGTTTATTATTGCTTTGGGTGCTGTCTGTTACATACGGCGCTTTCCAACTTGTGTAGGTGGGTCATGCGGCATGTCTCCATGCTCTACTCTATGTCAGATGTACGTGTGTCTGCCATGCCTCCGCCGTTGGAACATGCCTTGCATTCTGCCCTCACCTACGTGTCTGCATGGGACACGCAGTGCAACATGCCATACGTTTGTGCACTGCTGGGGCACAGGGACATGCTGCGTGCTCCTCCTACTCTCATTCAGCATATCCAATCACGGAACAGGTATTTTGGGGAACGCGCGTTTCTGCACATGCTATGACATTATGCCTCTGTACGTGCAGGGCGTTGTCTCATGCTGTTGCTGGTGTATGTCCCAGCATCACCAGGTGTGTAAGTGTTTGCTGTGATTATTTGCCACACCCCACACCCTATTTAACATCTACCTGTGCTTCATCTCATGTCTATCATGGCTCAGATCGTGAACGCGGGTTGTGCGGTGGTGGCGTTGGTGGAGCTGGCGGAGCTGTGGTTGCCTGAAGGGGGAGATGGTGTCCCTGGGGCTGTGGCACTTGGCATGGGTGCAGTCCCACTGAAACTCAGACCTGCAGCTGTGGGGGCTCCACAGGCGGAGGTGATACCAACATGGCGCTATAGGCGTGCTGAGGCATGGCCACGCCTCTACAGGCCCAGGCCCAGGCCCATGCTCCAGGAAATACGTGAGGACAAGGTCATCTCCCTCTACAGTCTGGACACAGGGGCTATTAGGGAGCTCTATGAGGATCTACGACCTGACCTCGAGCCCTGGACTGCCCGGTCGCATGCCATACTGGGATTGGCCAAACTCCTGGCTGCCCTACATTTCTTTGCCTCTGGCTGTTTCCAATCCTCGGTGGCCACAGTGGGCTGGATGAGCAGGCCAACCTTCTCACGCTGTCTCCACCAGGTACTGCGGACTATGATCAGTCGGGTTGGGAATTACATTGCGATTCCTAACAATAGGCAATATTGGGGGGCCCTGGCCGCAATATTGGGGGGCCCTGGGCCAGGCATTCCAGCAGATTGCAGGGATACCACATGTGATGGGAGCTATTGATTGCACACATGTTGCCCTGGTCCCGCCACGCGACAGGGAAGTTGTGTTCTGCAACCGCAAACACTACCATTCCCTGAATGTGCAGGTTGTTTGTGATGCAAATATGCGTATTCTGAATGTGGTTCCACGGTTCCCAGGGTCAGCCCATGACTCCTATATCCTGTAGTACTCGGCACTGTTTGGCCAATTTGAGGCCGGATAATATGGCGACTGTGTCCTGCTGGTTGGGTATTGTGACCAACTCTCCTTTAAAACCCCCAGTAACAATAGGTAGGGTTTAAGCGAGTGGTTTTTCCTCACTGAACAGCTATTTTCACAAATCCTAAAGCAGAGCTTCTTGGGAGATGTAGTCCCTTTGCTGACCAATGAGGAGCAGTTGTGGATTCAAAAGTGGTTCAAGCAAACAAAGGATTTATTTCCCCTCCCGGGGTTGGATTTTTAACCAGGAAACAAGGTAACACAAAACCAGGTACTTTCTGGTATAAGGACAAATTAAAGGCTTTCAACATAAGGGCTTACTTCAGCATAAACACATCAATTTCCAGCATTTCAAGGTAACAGTTCTGTTTCTTCACAGCTGTATGTTTTTAACTCCAAGCAATGCTGCCTTACTCTTTAGAAAGAGTTATCGTACAGTCCATTACTTCTTCCTTATTATCCACAAGCTCTGGCTCAATGTCCATTAACTCTTCCTCTGAAATAGGAAATGTTTGTAACTGCAACCCTGGTGCCACGCCTTTCCTTAATGCTCCAGGCTTCTTATGATACTCCTGAATTAAGTACTGGTTTAAATAAGCATTCTCAGTACAGTCCTTCTCTTTACAGCCCCAACTCTCTGGGTAAATGAAATCACTGTAATCATTAGCACCCCAGCCTTTAGGCTTACCTTTAAACCTAGCTGGTAAAGGTTTTCTCTGTGGCTTGGAACTGGCTGTAGGTTCCCAACCTGAGCTGTGCACAGAAGCTTTCAATTGCCTTCCTGGCTTTCTTTCTTTTCTGTACTCCCAAGAATATGGCAGGTAATCCAGACTGCCTTTGCTGTATCCTTCCCTTGGGGTTTCTGTTCTCTTCCTGAAGGGAAGCTCCGTTTCACCCTTCCACGGAGACTCTGTCCTTCTCCTTTCACTGCTCTCTTCACTGCAGCTCTCATTACCTTCGTGACCCACATCACCTTTGCCTAACTCCATAGGCTCAACTGTGACCTCTTTATTAGAGTGAATTCTAGGGTAGAGCTTGACTCCTCCCCCTAACAGGTGTGCTGAATCAACTTGTGACTCGTTCTCTAAGTGGTAGCACGGGCGTATCCCTTTCCCTTGTGCTTGGTTTCTGTGGTAACCAGAAGCCATGTGCTCTTGTTTACATCTCAGCACTGCTCCTGTTTCCTGCTTTTTAGCTTCTTCTAACGGGCTGGAAGGACCCACTATGTCACAGATCCCCCCCTTAAAATATTACGGGCTGCCGGAGCCTGCGACGGACAGCACGTAATCCGCTGTACTGGGTTCCTGTGGTGTTCCTTCATGGCCAATCGTACTGTGGCTACCCTTTCTTGCCAGGGTTTTAAAACATTAATGTGATAGACCTGGCGCCGGACCTTACTATTTTCTACCCGGTATGAGACGGGACCTACCCTCTCCACAACCGTACAGGGCCCCTTCCATCTGGACTCAAATTTAGGTCCAACTTCGACCACCATAACCACCACTTTATCTCCCACTGCTAATTGGCGGGGTTTTGTTCCCCGGTCATAATACTTTTTCTGCCTCTTTTGGCTAGTCTGTAAATTCTCTAAAGAGGCCTGAGACGTTCTCTTCAAACGACTCCTTAAGTCCCTAAGGAATTGGGGTACTTCTGTCTCCTCCTTATCTGGCTCCACCCATTGTTCTCTTAGTATATCAAGAACTCCTCTGGGGGCTCTACCAAATAATAACTCGTAAGGGGATGCCCCAAGGGATGCCTGTACGCACTCCCTACATGCATACAATACAAAAGGCAACAATGTATCCCATTCAGACATTTTCCCATCTAGTCCCCTCCTAAGCATTTGCTTGATAGTCTGATTCATTCTCTCGACCATCCCATTTGACTGCGGGTGATAGGCCGCAGTATGCACATGGTGTATGCCAAAGGCATCCCACACAGTGGCTAAATACCGAGACATAAAGTTGCTCCCTTGGTCGGTGAGCACCTCCTGTGGGAAGCCAACCTCACAGAACAATTTGATCAGTTCAAGGGCTATTGTTCTGGCAGAGGTTGTAAGGCCCTGTTACTTACAAGAGACCGATTACTAATTATCACTAATTTCCTGTATAGTCCAGATCCAAAAAGTCAGTACAGGTGCAATCAGAATCTCTGTTTATTAGATAACTGATGGACAAATACAGGCAAGGGAGAGGAGAATTTCTGTCAGTCATCAGACCTCAGAATCCCTCCTCTCATGAATATAATAGTCGTGTTACATATATACATTTTTATGATTTCCGTATACGTGCACAGCTCCCAAATCTATCTCCCCCCCCCTTGTATCTCATCTCCTCTTGCCATCTGTTTCCTGTTACTTCCTTTCTATCCCCTTGTTCCTGTTTTAATACCCACTCAAGTTCCTTTTCGTTTGCTCTTACGCCATCTGTCTTTTTATTCTTCAGGGCTGATGTGCTCAGCATATTCTTCTTTGCATGGTTTCCTGTGTATGTGCCTTCTGCAAAAAAGTCTCTGCATGGACCCTTCAATCCAAGCATACACTTTTCTAAGGCTTATATGATATTTCCTTATATGGTTCTTTTTTTTTTTTTTAAATTCTTTATTTTCGTTTTATAACAACAAAGGAAAAGGAAGACATACAGCTAAGAGACAGATACATAAAGTGTAATACATACACCAAAGTAAACCCCTGCCACCCCCCTCCCCCCTGCTTCTTCTCTAGAAAACTAATCATTCCCGAAGCGGGCGTGTACTTACATTATTGTGTTACAAAACCTAACGGTGATCTGAAACATGATGAGTGCACATTAAACAGGCATGTCGGAACAATGAGCAAATTGTACATAATCATTGAGCATCTGCCATTTAGACAAGCGAGAGTGAGTTTGGGCATGGGGAATAGCTCTCCGAGGTATCTGCTCATATTTACTATATAAGCAGACGAGGTTCCACCATTCATTGACAGTAAGTCGAGAGCTATCCTTCCAATTCCTCGTGATTAAGCATATGGCTATACCCAGCATGAAATCAAGGAGAAAGCGACCCTTCTTAGGAAGAGAGGGGACCTCCGCCACAGAGCGGAGTCCCACGATCTTCCAAGAGAGAGGTTCGTGAAGGTGTAAGATAAATTGAATACAACCCCAAACCCGCCTCCAATAAACCTGTAGTTGAGGGCATTCATAAATAACATGAGCGAGGGTTCCCACAGCAGCATGGCAAGACCAACACTGGTCCCTAGCAGTTGTGTTCCATTTGGCTATTTTTTCTGGGGTATAAAAGCATCTGTGTGCAAAGAAGAAGAGAGAGTTTGGGTAACAGAGGCGGACCGGGAAACCCGCACTACCTTGCTCCAGAAAACGCTCCATTGCACAGGGGTTAAAGTGGTTTGCAGTTCGCGCTCCCAGGCTTGTTGAGCTCTAAAAGTGGCAGTGTCTGTACCCTGACATAATATTTTATAAAAGTTAGAGGCTACCCCATGTGTACTACTAATAGAGTGAACTATCTCTGATAGCCCGTCCTCAGTAGGGGCCGAGGGCGGCATGATTTGAGCACTTTTGAGGCAGTGTTGAAGCTGCATCAATTGAAAGTAGTGTTTCGCTGGTAACGCAAATTCCTTTTGTAAATCAGAAAAGGTTTTCCAACGAGCTGCAGAGAAAAGCTGTTGGGGTGTCCAGATCCCCCTTGAGTACCAGGGTTTCCATGCTATCGTTCTATTTAGGACTTGAATTCTGGGGTTATTCCATAGCGGGAGTCCGTCCTGAGGACATACGTTCGGACCCAGTGATAGAATGAGAGTGTTAAAGGCCGCAAGAGTATCGACAATCATTGGTGGATGGCGGGTGTCTACTTGATAGGAAATACCGGGGAGATGGGTCAACGGAATTGGGCTACTAAGCTCCTCTTCTATGTCAAGCCAAACTGGTCTGCTGTCTGTTGGGGCATCTAGCCATCGGGCACCTTGCTTAAGTAGGAAGGCTTGATGATATCTAAGAAAATCAGGAAATCTGGTACCCCCTATTTCCTTTGCAGACTGTAGTTTTTGTTTAGCTATCCTTGGTGGCTTGCCCTGCCAGAGATAACGGACGAGAAGGCCCTCAATATCTTTATAAGTATGTAACGGGAGTAAGCATGGCAGCATTTCTAAAATGTAGTTCACTTTGGGGACTATCATCATTTTCACAGTTTCTAGGCGGCCCCACCATGTAAGAGATAAGGGAGACCAACGATTTGTGAGCTCACGGACTTTGGAGACTACCTCTTTGGCATTAAAACTGATAGTGTCTTCCAAAGGAGAACAGTAATGGACCCCGAGATACTTCACCATGCGGGATTGCCAAAGGAAGGGAAAGGCCTGCATGTCAGCCTCATGTACCCAGCGGTTCAGTGGGAATGCTACAGATTTGGTCCAGTTAATTTTATAGCCCGATAATTGCGAGTATCCGTCAATCAGAACCAAGACAGCTGGAACCGAATCAAGGGATACGAAAAGCATAAGGTCATCTGCATATGCAGAGAGTTTAATCTCTCTATGACTGAAGGGGACACCTCGAATACGTGCGGACTGCCTAATAAGGAGGGCTAGGGGTTCAAGAGCTAGATCAAAGAGCATTGGTGATAGGGGGCAACCTTGACGCGTGCCTCTTTGGAGATTAAATGGCTGAGACTTGATGGCATTTACACAAATACTGGCGACGGGTTGAGTATACATGACTTGGAGATATCGGAGGAAGCCCTCCCCAAAGCCATACCATCGGAGAACTGCAAATAAGAAGGGCCATTCTAGGCGATCAAAGGCTTTTTCGGCATCTAGGGAAAGACCCACCCATGGATGATCTAGATTGGCAGCACTGGATAGCACATGGCACAAGGTCCGAGCATTGTCAGCGGTGGATCGGCCGGGTATAAAACCGCATTGGTCGGGGTGGATTAGGGTGGCCATCCTGTCAGATAGCCGGGTGGCCAAGATCATTGCGAAGATCTTATAATCGGCATTAAGTAGGGAGATTGGACGGTAGTTGGCGGTTAGCAGCGGGTCTCTGCCTTCTTTCTCAAATACTACCACATTAGCTGCAGAAAAGGATCCCAAAGAGGATGTATCTACCGCAAGGGCAGTAAAATAGAGTTTTAAATAGGGAACTAGATCTGCACTAAACGTTCTGTAGAATTCGGTCGGGAGACCATCGGGCCCTGCGGCACGGCCCGAGGCTGTTCGTTTTAGGGCAGATTGGATCTCTGAAGTAGAGAAGGGTTCATCCATCGCATCCCTATCATCTTCAGAGAGGGTCGGCCGCTGAATGCCAGAAAGCAGTCGCTCGAATGTCTCTGACGAGAACTCACATTCAGATTGATATAGGCGGGTATAGAAATCCCGAAAGAGTTCTACAATGTCGGAGTCTGTGGTCAATATGCCCCCTCCCTGTGGGGCTCGAAGGGCCGCTACACGTTTGGCTTCTTTTTGACCTTTCAAGGCGTTAGCTAAGAGTCGACCGGCTCGGTTATTTTCACGATAATATGTCCCTCGTTGAAGCTCAATACTCTTAGAAGCTGCAGTTGAGAGGATTGAATTATATTGAAAACGGAGACGCTGTAATCGAATTAATACACATGGATCAGTACGTGAAGTTAGAACTCGTTCGCCTGCTTTAATTTGTTGGTCTAGTATGAGTAGCTGCTGTTTGCGTTGTTTCCGCAGGCGGATTTGATAGCTAGTGATCGTTGCTCGAATGGCCGCTTTGAAGCCCTCCCACCAAGCCCAATTCGCAGTATCCTGGGGTAGATTAAAATGGAAGTAATCCTGTATGGCTACTCGAATTTCTAACTGGAACTCTGACTGAGTTAACAGGGCTCTATCAAAGAACCAGGCCCCCGAATTCCCTTGGGGTGCAGTAGTGTGTAATTGAAAGGAAATAGCAGCATGATCTGAAATATGTTGGGAGTGAATCTTTGCAGTGTCCACCTGAGGAACTAACAGTTTTGATATTAGAAAGAAATCTATGCGAGACTGGGATTTGTGAGGGGAAGAGAAGAAGGTGAAGTCAAGCTCATTGGGGTGTAGTAACCTCCATAGGTCAACTAAAGCAAGATCTTTGATCAAAGAGGTAAGCGTGGTGTGACTCTTGGGGGGACCACTTGTCCTAGGCGGCTGTTTGTCAATCAGGGGATCAAGGACTAAATTGAAATCCCCCCCAATTATCAATGAAGTATTAGCAGAGGCCTGCGCAACCTGAGCAATGGTAGCAAAAAAGGCAGGATCATCCACATTAGGAGCGTAAAGGCATATACATGTAACTTCAAGGCTACCTATCTTGAGGTGAACTCTGGACCATCTACCTTCTGTATCTGAGCTAGTCGCAATAATAGTAGCATGCAAAGATTTCCTAACCAGTATGGCAACCCCACATTTCTTAGAAACGGCTGGGGAATAGGCGGCCACCATGTAAGGTTTAATATTGAGTTTAAGAGTTTCCTTCGAATTTAAATGCGTTTCTTGGAGAAAAATCAGATCCGCAGCTTCCTGACTTAGGTAGCTTAGGATTTTCTTCCGTTTTATCGGATTATTGATTCCTTTTACGTTCAATGAGAAAAGCTTACATGGTGCCATCAATCGGTAATAGACATTTTAGGTAAGGGCGCTTGAAAACATACAACATAATCAGAATCTGTGCAACAATGACATAATCACCGAGTATGCTGGCTAATACACCCCATATTGAAAAGCATGTACCAACGTATCTTAGAGAAGAAGCAAAACCCCCAATGAATATGGCGACCATATGTCTGCAGGAGGAGGCCCTAGAGAGGCGATAGAAAGACATGAAAAAAAAGAAAAGAAACACCAGAGTCCATAATTAACACTGTCTCTGATACTCATCGAGGCTACTGTGGGTAGATGGAGTCGGGTCACAGATATCATCAAAAGTAAGGCAAACAAACTGCCCTCGCCTGACTCTGTGCTGGGCTGCGGCAGATCCAGTATGGAAGGTACAGCGGATATGGGAATGCTGGCAGGAATATTCTGGAAGTCAGCGCATCAAGTCGGCTTCTTTGGAATCCAAAAACTCCGCTAGTAGATCAGGGTCCTCAAATGTTCTTGTCTGATTGTGAAGCGTGACTCGGAGCTTGGCCGGGTACATCAGGCCATAGCGTGCTTGTAGTTGTTGAAGCCTCGGTCGGAATTCCAGAAAGCGCTTTCGGCGGTCGACCGTGGGTTTAGCCAAGTCAGGATAGAAGGAGATCTTGTGGCTCTCAAACTCCATATGGCCCTTTGCCCGAGAGGCACTGAGAATTTGCTCCACGTGTTGATATCTCAAAAGTCGAAAAATGATAGGCCGCGGGGTCTTCCTGTTGAGCGTTATGCTTGAGGGTACACGATGAGCGCGATCGATCTCCAAATCTTTGGTAAAGGTGATTTGGAGCAGGGAAGGGAGGATTTTACATAAAAACTCTTTCATGTCTCCCGATTCCGCTCCCTCCGGTATGCCCACGAGTCGTATGTTGTTGCGGCGCGCTCTATTATTGCCATCTTCCACTTCTTTCTGCAAGGCCCGTACCTGCCGTTCAACTTTGTCGAGTTTGGACAACCGGGCCGCATGGGAGTCCAATATGCTCTCCATTTTGTCCTGACGCGAAGAGAGCCCCTCTAGCTTGCCCTGCAGTACACCAAGATCTTCCCGCAGCGCTCGGAGTGCTTCACCGTTTGACTGCACGAGGTCCTTGACCCCTTTAATCTCTGCGAGGATTTCCTGCTGCATTTCGGGGCCCTCGCGCAAGGCCAGCCCCTTCTGCGGGGACGGGGGTTCAGTTTTGGAACGTTTGCCGTGAGAAGCCGCTGGAGATCCAAATTCCAGGCGCGTGGGTTTGGTCCCCGCCATCTCACCAATGTGCCCCTGCAAGATCAGAGTAGAAGTTCCAAGTATGTATGGTGTTAATTCAGGATTCTGAGTAGGCCTCTCGGGAGCCTCAGCGTTATGCGACCATCCCGCTGGACATCAGGCTCCGCCCCCCCCTTATATGGTTCTTTATGCTGGCCTGTTTCTTCTTGCCCACTGTAATGACAGACTGGTTGATATATATATATTTTTATTAGAGCAGAATAAAGGCCATTGAGTGATTATGAACCAGGAACATATACCTAAACCTTATAATCCCTACAAGGTACTCCTAAGAGGTATGGCCCATGGGAAGCGTGTAGCCTGATCAACGATCACCAAGACATACTGGAAACCGCGGGGAGCCCGAACGAGAGGTCCTATGATGTCCATTGCCATTCGACGGATTGGCGTGGATATGGCAGGTGTGGCAATCATGGGTACTGCCCTCGGCTTTGAGGCCGTGACCCGTTGGCAAGTGGGACACGCTTCACAATAGCAGGAGGTTTCCTTAAAGACTCCTGGCCAGTAAAAACGGGCCAGGATCTGGTCTAACATCCCTTGGATTCCCTTGTGGGCTCCTATTGGGTGATCATGAGCTAGGCGCATTACTATGGCCTTGAATGTGGTCGGTACCACCAGCTGCTTCCTTACCTCACCTGTAAGCGGGTGTGACAATGCAGAGGCTCAGAAAGAGAAGAAAAAGGGTTTAAAACACCTTCTGTCACCTCATATGTTTATGGATACAGGACAGGAAGGGGTTAAGATTTCAGCACATGAACCTTCTCTAGAAAGAAGAGCAGGGAAAGAACCACACCCTAGCTCTAGGCTAACCCGGAGACCTAGCCAATCAGGGAGGTGGGCGGAGTCAGACCGGATTGGGCCCCCCTGCACTCATAACCAGGAAGCAGCAGTTAGTAAGGGAAGCGAAAGGGGAACCAAGGACAGAACCGGAGAAAGGAGGAGGAAAGGAGTTACAAGGACCGGAGGTGGAGTTGAAAGGAGAGTTCCTGTGGGTGGTCCAGGAAGAGACCCAGGCAGAGCTCAGCTCCAAGAGAGAGACTTGGCTGATCCAGATCCAGGGGGAGATCAGGAGGGGAGAGTGGACCCTGGAAGAGACCCCGAGCCAGACTCAGGATCCTTGGACATAGACTTGGAGTCAGTGGAGTTCGCCAGAGTTAAAAGCTGCCAGAACCAGGTCAGAGCAAAACCTTTTGAACCTTGTAAAGTAGATAGCTCTGAAGTAAGCCAGTCTCGAGAGAGTGGTAACAGCGTGCTTTCTAGGAGGAACAGGCCTGAACCAAGTTTTGAAAGGAAACCTGGAATTACCAGAGATAAGTTGGGCTGTAGGAAAGTCTCTATTGAGAAACTGCAAGCATTTCCCTTATACAGACAGCGTGACCAGAGCACTAGCTCAGAAGGTAGCACACCTGCCTATCAGCAAAAGACTAATTGGCAGTTACCTGGCAGAGAACTAGGAACAGACCCTGAGGACCGGGCTGTGCTGATGGATCTTATAAGGCAGTACCAGAAGAGACATATCCCTCCCAACCAGAGGCAACTACCTAGGCAAGGCAAGGAGGAAATAAACCCCTTTTATGAGGTGTTAAGAGGTGCTGATAAACCCAAAGTCTTGCAAGTGCCCAGAAGACAGAGAGAGAGTAAATGGAAACAGCTTCAGAATATAATTAAGGAATTTAAGTCTGAAGGCTTATATGTTCCCCAGGATAAAGGGATTTCAGAGAGGCTGGAAGAACCAATGGAGTTAGGGGCTCCCTTGTCCAGTAACAGTGATTCTGAGATGGAATGTGGAATGTGTATGAAAGAGTAAGGATCTATAATTTATCCAGGTTCTATGACTGAGTGCTGTGAAGCCCAAATTGAGATTCTTAGAGTTTGCACAAGAAACAGCAGCGTTCTGCTGGGTGCAATGACTCAAAGCTTCATACCTTGCAGCTGTGTATGAAAGGCAATGTAAGGAAGTGTTCCTGCACAAGAAGCCTGTTATCAAGAGGCCAAGAGAGTGTGGAGATTGCCATTTTATTTAAAGCTGTTAAAGCAAGATATGAATATTAGAAAGAAAATACAACAGCTAGAAGTTTCCTTTATTGAGAGCTGATACTTGGAAAGCCTTGCTAGCGTTCTGGAAATGTTGTTGTATTGATGAAGCTGGAAGAAGCCTAAAAGCATTTAAGTTTGCTACCTGTCCCTGAGAAGAATCAGGAGAACTGACTTTATACTTGGACTTTCATTTGGTACAAAACGTTACCACTTTACTTTCTGTGTTGGGGGAGTAAATCCTGTGCGGTCCTTTATGCAATACTTTGTGCTATACTTTGTGCAACAATAAAAAGTATTCTTTAACTTGAAACCCAACCTTGGCTGTCGTCACGTCGGTCCACAACTACACTAGGACACAGGGCTACAGCACTACCAAGGACTTTAAAAACCCGGGTCTCACTTACCAACTACCTAATATACCCAGGGCTAGGCGGTGAGGTGTCACAGCGGGTTATTACTCTCCCTGTACAAAATATCCCTTTCTAACAGGAATCGGGGTAGAGTATCCCTTTCTTCTTGCGCATAACTAAAGGCTCTTTTCAAAGCGGGATCCGCTTTCTGCTCCGCTGGGAAGGACGGGAACTTCTTCACTAACTCTGAGGGTACCCATGGTAACCCCTCCCCGGCTCCCAATTCTGCCCTCCCTTGGGTCCTGTGTTGCCTTTCTTGTTTTTTCTGTGCCTTTCCTTTCCTCACCTCCTTGGATGGGGTATCAAAAAGGTCAGTCTGTGCGGGTAATGAGTCTATTGCTTCCTCCTCACATTCCCTTTCTAGCTCAGGGAAATCTTCCCTAACTCGGGATGGACCTGCCACTTCTTCAGCGGGGTCCTCATCACTATGAGCAGTTCTTGCCTGGGAGCGGGTAGAGACATAGCCTGTCCTCTCTTCAATACCCTTCTCTATTCCCTGACAAAATGGGTGACAATCATTTCCTAAAATGATGTCATATAACAGCTGTGGGATTATTGCCACTTTCACCTTCTTTGCTGTTCCCAACCCTTTTATTGTGAGGTCATATACAGGGTAATAGGAGGCTGACCCGTGTACACACTGTACTCTAACTTGCCCCACTGCTTGACTCGGTGCTGCTCGGGCTTGTATGGCTTCCCAGAGCCGTTGGGACACCATACTCTGGTCCGCGCCCAAGTCAAGTAGCGCTTGGGCCTTTATGCCCTCTACTTGGACTGGGAGTAAAAACCCTGCTTGGATCTTTTCTCCCTTACCAGACACCAAAGCAGTACGTAGCATACAGTCCTTTTGGAAATGCCCAAAGTTCCCACACTTAAAACATTTTCCCTTCATAGTGGAAAAACTCATGTTTTCACAAGGTGGTTTGCATTGAATGTTCCTATTTATATTACCAGCTTTTGCCATGCCCAGAACGCCGGATTTCGAGGTCTTAGCAAATTCAGCCTCAAAATACCGTTCTGTCATGTTGGCAGCCTCATCTGTTGTCTTACAGTTCTGCAACATGAGAAACGTTTTAACTTCCGCTGGTACAGCTTCCATGTATTGTTCCAACATTACATTATCTAATACAGCCTCTACAGTCTGTTGCTCAGGTTTGAGCCATTTCCAGGCTAACCCTTTTATTCTATAATACAGGCTTTTAGGGGTTTCTCCAGGCCTTAGCTTTGCCTCCCTAAACCTGCGCCTATAGAATAACGGGGTGAGCCCCATCCTGTCTCTTACAGCATTCTTAACTGCGTCATAATCCAGAGCTAAGGTAGCTGGCATAGACTTGTACGCAGACAAGGCCTCTCCTGATAAAGACATTGCGAACCTTATGGCTCACTGCTGCCTAGGCAGCTTTGTGGCCTCCGCGATACGTTCAAATGCATCCACATAGTCATCCAAGTTGTCAGTAGGAGACAATTGTCCCAGCAAAAGTGTACCAGTGCCATATAGTCCTACCCCGTGGGTATACCCTGGTAAGTCCTTCGCGGGCTCCTGCCGCTGCTTTGCCAAATGTTCTATGAGCGCGTTAACTGGTCTCAGCTGTTCCTGGAGGGCAGTCATCGTCTGGTCCTGGACCCTTCGCGTCATCTCCAGTTGCTTGTCCCATTGCAAAGACATCCACCTCAGCATTTCTTGAGGGTCCATTTTGGATATCCTGGTATCTGCAAAACACACAAAAAAAACCCCAAGTGTGGCCCAAAAAAAAGAGAGAAAAAAAAAATTCCCTTTTTCTTTTTTTCAATGCTGTGCACTATCCCTGTGCACTACCCGTTCTCCTCTGTATCCTTCTCCACCCATGCCTAGCCACAATTACCTGGCACAGTGCAGAGTCAGGCACTGAGAAAGGGAACTCCCCAGTCTGACCGATCATCAGCCGAGCTCCGGATCCTTTTTTCCTAGGTGTCAGCTCTTGCCGCTGGAACCTCGTCCTTTCGGTGTCCTCTAGTCCAGGTAAAAAATCCAAAGTACTACGCCATTTGTGACCAACTCTCCTTTAAAACCCCCAGTATCAATAGGTAGGGTTTAAGCGAGTGGTTTTTCCTCACTGAACAGCTATTTTCACAAATCCTAAAGCAGAGCTTCTTGGGAGATGTAGTCCCTTCGCTGACCAATGAGGAGCAGTTGTGGATTCAAAAGTGGTTCAAGCAAACAAAGGATTTATTTCCCCTCCCGGGGTTGGATTTTTAACCAGGAAACAAGGTAACACAAAACCAGGTACTTTCTGGTATAAGGACAAATTAAAGGCTTTCAACATAAGGGCTTACTTCAGCATAAACACATCAATTTCCAGCATTTCAAGGTAACAGTTCTGTTTCTTCACAGCTGTATGTTTTTAACTCCAAGCAATGCTGCCTTACTCTTTAGAAAGAGTTATCGTACAGTCCATTACTTCTTCCTTATTATCCACAAGCTCTGGCTCAATGTCCATTAACTCTTCCTCTGAAACAGGAAATGTTTGTAACTGCAACCCTGGTGCCATGCCTTTCCTTAATGCTCCAGGCTTCTTATGATACTCCTGAATTAAGTACTGGTTTAAATAAGCATTCTCAATACAGTCCTTCTCTTTACAGCCCCAACTCTCTGGGTAAATGAAATCACTGTAATCATTAGCACCCCAGCCTTTAGGCTTACCTTTAAACCTAGCTGGTAAAGGTTTTCTCTGTGGCTTGGAATTGGCTGTAGGTTCCCAACCTGAGCTGTGCACAGAAGCTTTCAATTTCCTTCCTGGCTTTCTTTCTTTTCTGTACTCCCCAGAATATGGCAGGTAATCCAGACTGCCTTTGCTGTATCCTTCCCTTGGGGTTTCTGTTCTCTTCCTGAAGGGAAGCTCCGTTTCACCCTTCCACGGAGACTCTGTCCTTCTCCTTTCACTGCTCTCTTCACTGTAGCTCTCATTACCTTCGTGACCCACCTCACCTTTGCCTAACTCCATAGGCTCAACTGTGACCTCTTTATTAGAGTGAATTCTAGGGTAGAGCTTGACTCCTCCCCCTAACAGGTGTGCTGAATCAACTTGTGACTCGTTCTCTAAGTGGTAGCATGAGCGTATCCCTTTCCCTTGTGCTTGGTTTCTGTGGTAACCAGAAGCCATGTGCTCTTGTTTACATCTTAGCACTGCTCCTGTTTCCTGCTTTTTAGCTTCTTCTAACGGGCTGGAAGGACCCACTATGTCACAGTATTTACCATATCTCACATGCATGTACAGTGTATGATATCTGGGGTCCCATTGTCACCTGTGTCCTCTGCATGCCTTTCCTTGCATTGTGGTTGTGGGGCGCTGCCTTGTATGGGGCTTTGTACAACATCACACCCTGTCACCGGGGACGTGGTCACGTACCTCTGTGTGCTTGTAAACGTCTCTGTGTATACTATGTGTGTCTCATTGCTCATCTGGGTGTCTCGGCACACATGCGGGTGACACTGGTATCTGCTACTGCTGTTCTGTTGCACAGGTCTTATGTACAGGGACACTCTGGACACATATGGTGTGTCCCTTCTATGGCTGGGTGTGACACCTCTTGTTTGACAATGACTCCAGCACATGGTCTCGGACATACCATGCACGCAGATGTACATGTGTATGCCTTTATGATGTGTCCTTCGTGGACTTCATATCCAACGTGTGTGTGTGTGTGTGTGCGGTCCAGGAGGGGGGTTAGGTATGCGCCCAGAACCATCCTCATGCAGTACGGTGTGTATGGGACCTACTCTCCGTTGTCCATGTGTGCAACAACACATGGGTGGAGCTGTGGTCACACTTGACATCACACAGGTATGCTGTATGTCTGCACATGTTATCTTGTCCCTACTGCCATTCCTACCTGGTCCCTCAGTTATGTGTTCCAGTGACATCTGCTGTGTGTGCACTGTATCATGGGCATCACATGGTTGCACACATGTGCATCTCTGCCCCTTCCAGTATGAACATAAGAACATAAGATATGCCATACTGGGTCAGACCAAGGTCCATCAAGCCCAGTATTCTGTTTCCAACAGTGGCCAATCTAGGTCATACGTACCTAGCAGTTTCCCCAAGGGATACAGGTTCCACAATGCTTGTATTGGTTCAAGCATTGATATCCTGGGTCCCTTCTTAATAATGGTTTATGGACCTTTCCTCCAGGAACTTGTCCAAACCTTTTTTAAACCCAGCTACACTAACAGCCTTTACTACATCCTCCGGTAACAAATTCCAGAGTTTGATTACACGTTGAGTGAAAAAATATTTTCTTTTATTAGTCTTAAATAGTTTGCCCTGTAGCTTCATTGCATGTCCCCTAGTCTTTCTATATTCTGATAAGGTAAACAATCGATCTACGTTTACCCGTTCCACTCCGTTCATTAATTTATAGACTTCTATCATATCTCCCCTCAGCCGTCTCTTTTCCAGGTTAAAGAGCCCCAACCTTTTTAGCCTTTCTTCATAGGAGTATCCTTCCATCCCCTTTACCATTTTGGTGGCTCTTCTCTGAACCTTTTCTAAAATCGCTATATCCTTTTTAAGATACGGCGACCAGAATTGCACACAATATTCAAGGTGCGGTCTCACCATGGAACGATATAGAGGCATTATAATATCTTTTGTTTTATTTTCCATTCCTTTCCTTATCATACCTAGCATTCTATTTGACATCTCTGCTCTTGAGAATCTTATCTAGGTCTTTCATAGCCATTCTGCCAAGAGCAATGCGTCGTCTGATTTCTTGACTGCTTGTTGCTTCTTTATTGATAGTTGATCCAAGTAGGATCATTGCCACTGTCAGCCAGATGCCTTCACAACTGCCACTACTGCTGTTTGGGTACAGGTTTTTGGCCATGTGTTTGGCCTCGATACAGTTGATGTGTGTTGTCCTCATTAGCCTTCCCTAGGGTTCTGGGTCTCCCAGCTCCAGACGCTGGTGCAGTGCCATTGTGTGCCATTCTATGACATTGTATGTTTGTGTCCCTGTTTATCTGTTGTCCAGTTAAACTTTGTTACTTCTGTGCTTTTGTGTGTCCATCATCTCCTGCTTGACCATCCCACATTTCTTTCTGCAGGTGATGTGGGATATGGCTGTCATGCCTGGTTGCTGACCCCTGTGCGTCTCCCACAGCCAGGTGCAGAGATAAGGTACAATGAGGCCCATGCCTCCAGCTGCTCAGTCATTGAGTGCACCTTTGGCGAACTGAAGAGTCGCTTCAGGTGTCTGGATAGGACCGGCGGTGCCTTACAATATGGACCCATGACTGTGGCACATATCATTCTGGCCTGTTGCATCCTTCACAGCATTGCTCTCAGGCATAATGTCCCAGTCAAAATTAATGAGGATCTGGAGGAGGATCCTGTGTGCCCTCCTGTACGTGACCGTGGTGACACATGTGAGGGGATGGCAGTCAGGCAACATCTGATCAAGGAGCTGTTCTGTAAGTTCTGCATATGTGTGGATGTGCATGTGTCTCCATGTTTGTGCTGACCTATGTGTTTCAGAGCACTATAATGACATATACATATGTCACTTGTGTTTTTGACTCCCCAGGATAGGCTGCTGACCCTGCCCGTTGCTGTGGTGCATGTGGGAACTGTGTGTACATCATTCAGACCTGCAGGTGACTGGGATGGGTGGACATACAGGTACGTGTACTGTGGGGGCAGTGCAGCATTACACATATATTTGTTTCCCTCTGCACTGCACCTATGTTGTTGTACACATGTTTGGCCTGCGGCTCCATCCCCAATATGTTCCGGTTGACATGCATATGGCCATTGGCCTGTGCACATTTCGGGTGTTTACACACTGTATCTAGGGCACATGTTATTGGGCTGTGTGTGTTTCCAGGCACAGGGTGTGGGGTTGGTGGATAGCACATACAGCCTCCCCTGGCATTGTGGCATTACACAACATCAGTGTATCATTGCATGGACTGTGATGATTGTCTCCACTGGTCGCTGATTGTGCACAGACATGCCATATGCAACTTGCGGCATGCTCACCTTGTATGTCTCTGGGTCTTTGGGGCGTGTCTAGGTGATGGTATCTTCTGATGCCCTCTGCCATTGTCTGGTGCAGGGATGTGTGGGTGTCTGGCCAACTGTGCAGTGGTGTTCACCCGTCTCTCTGTGACCTTCTGCTTTTGCCCTTGTGTACATTGTGCGCATGTGTCATGTATTGTTGCCTGATGTGTCTCATGTTTTCTGACAGGACACTACGCATCAATGTTTCGGTTACACGCAACTCACCATACCTTGGACATGTGCCACTGACGGCTGACCATGATGACGTGGTGATGGACGCAGTTCATTGACATCCATAGCCTCTACTGTGGCCCCTTGTGCCCTTTGCCTGGCTCAGACAGTCCCCATCAGACACCAGCTGTACAATGATGGTAGGTTGCACCTTAGATCTTCTGTGACTGACATCCACGTGTAGATGTTTCTTTTGAGCTATTTGTTACATTGTGCCTTTCTGTGGGATCTCTGTGCACCACCACTGCTGGACATGCTGTGAACCTCTAGGATGCCTGTGTGACATGGACATTGACATGACCATGTCGAGATGGTAACCTGGTCTGCAGTGCCATCTCCTGCTGTGGTCAGCATGCACTGTTCTGTGTGTTGTGGCTGTGTCATGTTTTAATATCTGGGCATTCATTATGCACATAATGTGCTGTCACTGTCTGCATTGTGACCTGATGGTGTGTGTAGCATACCTTTACCTTTTCTCTACTCCTTTTAACACAGGGCACAGCCAACACACAAGGCATATCTACTGTGCTGCATCTGGAGTCCCCATCGCCCAACTGTGGTTGGACAGGACACCTCCATGCAATGGTCCCTGGTTGATGGTGCCAGTGGGAGATGGACCTATGTGAGTCAGACACATGCCTATGTTGGACATCATTGTTGGCCTGCTACTTTGGGCATCACCGGGGGGACCAACACACTGTTGCTGCTGTGCTCTGTCTGGATGTTGTGTTTATCGCAGCAGAGACACATCACCTTTGCATTGCTGTGGAACATTGAGACGTCACTTGTGACTTTGCATGGCCATGTGATCTGGGATGGTCATAGCCAGACTTGTAGGGTCACAGGTGGCATTTGCACTATGGACACATCCGTACATCTACAGCAGGAACTTTACATGTGCACTGTATGTTGTACATCCATCTGACATTGTGTAGCTGTATGTAGCCAATATGTGGGGCTCACATCGCAGGCATTGCACCAACATTTGGCTACACAGGTACATGCAGCCAGGTATGTGGCACAGAAGATACATTCTGTAGGTCCTGCTTATTTGTGTGGCCAACTTCCACTTGTACATGAAACACTATTTTCCTCCAGAACACTGTGATGCATGCCACCATCTCTGATTGCTGTTTGACCATCACAGGGGGTGTTACAGTGTATATGGCGCAGCACTCTGTGGTACACGGTGCATGTGCATGTGCCTGACAAGTCTCTTACACTGGTGCATGTGCCGGGGTGGGATTTGTGTGGGTACATGCACCATTGTGGACGTCTCTTTGTAGCTCTATGTACATATTATTGTGTGTGTTTACTGGAAAGATGTGGCAATGTACATTGATTTGCAGGCTTATCTTTGCATGTGTGCACAGTCCTCTTTCTGACATGACATTGCTCCACTCACATTGCGCCAGTACTTTTGCACTGTGGCGGCCAGTGTGTCCATTTCCAGGCTTCATTTGTGTAGTCTCTGTACATTGCCATATTATGACTGCTCCTGTTTCCATGGCACCCATTGCGGTGTGACTTCCACATAGTGCTACCTCTCTTAGTGAGATCCCATCTTCTTTACTTTTTGCCCACATGTGACTCTCGTCCTGATACTGTGTCCTCATGTTGCATTATGTCACTGTTTTTGATGCCATGTGTGCATTAAAGGTGTTCATTTACATGACTACCTGACATCTGGTCTTTCTCAGCACATCACATGCTTTTCTAGGGACATCTACATTGCTGTATGACCCACTGATACCCACACATTAGGTCTACACATCTGAGGGGTGGTGCTGGGCCATTGGGACATGACATCATTGGCATGTTTGTGCATTTGCCTGTGCACTGCATATGCACTTCACTGTGTGGCAGCATGACATTACATCTCTGTATTTTCCCTTCAGACCTTCTTGCCTTGTGTGTGTATTGTCAGCCTGGTGTGCCTGCCTGATACGTGCCACCTGTCAGCTGTGTGTTCTGGTGCTGTGGCTGTGATGGTGCAGACATGTACTACTACTACTACTGAGCATTTGTATAGTGCTACATGGTGAATGCGGTGCTGTGCAGACAGGTGGGAGATATGTTCTGTGCATCGGTGATTACTATCTAGTCAGCACGGACACAGATATGGTGGGGGCTACTGCTGGGGACAGTGTGTGTGTGTATGGGGGGGGGGGGTGTCAGGGGAATCATGCTTCCATGGCTGCAGCGAGGACGTGTGGTTTCATCCTGAATTTGTGGGGGGTTGGAGGCAGTGCCTGCTGTAAGGACAGTGGAGGTTTGCTCACGGCGTACAGGGCATCACAGAGAGAGGGGCGGAGTGTGGGGTTAGCAGTAGGGGTGTACTGCACAGGTGGTGGGTGTCTGCTTGGGGCCGATGTTTTCAGGGGGGTTTGTATGGGGAGATGGGAGACAAGGGGTGGTGGGTAGCCACAAAGTCTCTGCATTTTGAGCTCAGCAGGGGATGTTTGACATGGGTACGGTAAATGTTAGGGAGGCTTTAACGTGACCTGACAAGGGATGTAGTGTGGCCATGACTAGTTTGGCGCACGGTTGGATGCACAGCAAATTATTGCACACATTGATGGGGAATGAGGTGTGTCCAGGTGAGACCTGCAGGGGGAAGACTACTGAGGTACTGATGGGATGCGATTGGGCAGTGCATGGGCATATTGGTGGTGTGTGCAGGGTGGTTGGGGCGGGTATCACTGCTGTTGTGAAGGAAGGGGGCAGGTGTTAGCTATCAGATAGCTGTGTATTGTGAACGGGGGAGAAGGGTCAGGGATGGGCCCAGATTGCAGCCTGGGGACACTGGGGGAGGTACAGAGTTATCCACAGACACTGACAACAAGGGGGGGCAGAGAGGTGTTACGATAATGGATGGGAGATACGGTCATGGCCATGTTCACTTTCAGGCCGTGGTGAGACATCTAGGCAGCGATGTCATCACGAAAGGCGTGGATCAGGGTTTGGTTAGCCGGGGTAGGTTCAGGTGTGCGTAGGTGGCTCTGTGAGCCATCAGTATCTAGCTGGGACAGCCAGCCATGGGTGCTGCTGGGCACATCAGGGGACTGTGTATGGAGGAGGTAAGGGGGGATCCACGCCAGATCCTTGGGGTACACCATACGGGTGCGGGGTTGTGGGGGAGGGTGTGGGTGTACAAGTATTGTTACGGTGTACCGTGTATGGGTATAGTTACATCACAAAGTTTAATCTCACTACTTTCATTACTACCACACCTACTGCACCTGCACAGTGGGAGACATGGCCTGTTGGTTAGGACACGGTACCTCAGGCCAGAGGGCTGTGGGTTCACATCCCATCTGGGGACAGCAACGTCAGGCCTGTGGGACTGGGGTTTCTAGTCTTATTGGCATTCCTTGTGGCCTTGGGCACGCCACGTGGCCCTCCATTGGCCACTGCTTTATTTGATGGGTAAGGCGGGATAGACAACTGGTTACTTACAGAGATGTCCCTTGTACACAGCGCTGCACAGACATGTCGGGCAGACACCCTACTCACCACAGCTTACATTCTAGTTAGGATAAGTGAGAGAATGTGGGAGCAGGGGTAGGAGAGGCAACGGTGGCGGGGAATCAGGGTAGTTGGAGTCCACAGGCAGCAGCGGGTAGGTGAGCTCTCAGCATGGATTGAATGTGTGCTTGCAAGGGTGCCTGGCACAAAGACCCCGTGAGTTTATCCCAGACATAGGGTGCATCAAGTTGAGGGACGCAATGTCTGCTGTTCACAGTGGAGCAGAGGGGATGTCCGTTTCAGCACTGTGATCCAGTGTGTGCCTTTTGTGGTAACTTGTCTGCATTGTGCTAGTGGGGGTTGTTTGGGATAGTGGTCACAGACACCTATTGGCAGTCCATAGGTTGCCAGTTTGATTCTCACATGTTCTGTTCCTTTTCCTTTCCTGTGTTCTTCTAACCTGCCATCAATGGCTGCAGCCTTGTCACCTCTCCACACACCCTTCCATCTCTGCGCTGTGCGCCACAGTGTGCCCTCTCTGCAGCCTATATGTCGCATATTGTGTGTTACATATGGCTATATCTTTGTAGTGTCCATGTGACCAGTCAGCTTGGTGGATTGGTACTGCTGTTTTTGGCTGGTCTGTGCCACATCACTGTTCAGGTTGGATTCTCACATGCTCCTTTTTCATTCCGTTGCCCTGGTCCATGGGCCATCCACTTAGCTGTCCCTTCAGCCGGCCCCTGACACCCTTCGTGTATCGTTCCCATGCTCTTTTGCATGCTGTTTACACTACATTATATCTCATGGTGTGTGTGCATGTGTTTCTATGTGGCTCCTGCCCCACTTACAGACTGTGATATGAGCTGTGGACGCCTGTTGTGCATGTGCGTTGCATCATGGTGACTGTTTGGGTTGGCCTCTGTTGTATGCAGCCATTGCTGTGGACCTCACAGTGGTGGTGTGGCCTATTGGTTTGTGCAGTGCTTTTCAGGCTAGTGGTCATGGGTTCCCTCCCTCTTTGCTCTCCTTCTTTTATGCCTTTCCTTCACCGGTACCTCTCATTCCTGTAACCGTCATATCTCTGCTGATCTGTGCTGCCAGCACATATCATCCTCATCACAGTTGCCAATCATCCTTCTGTCTGTCTATCTGCATTTGTCAGCTGTGTGACAACTGGCGTTCATGTGCAGGCTGCAACGCCATGTCCTGCTTTTCAGGTACCTTAATCTACAGTGCCTTATGGGGCTCCTTGCCGGCACCTTATATGGGACCTTCAAGGGGTGGCTGCATGGTGCCTTAGGTTGGGCACCTTATAGGGCGCATGACAACGTGCCTTGTGAGGCGCCTCCGGTTAAGATGCCTTGTGATGTGCCATATATGGTGCCTTGCGACGTGCGTTATCTGACGGTGCATTATTAAGTGCGTTACCTGGCACTGCTTGTCGTACGATGCACCGCCCACTCCTTTATATGGGCATCTGTACCATTACCGCGGAAACTACCGCGGGTGACATTAACGCGGTTTAGTAAACATACCCCTAACTGTTTTGTGAACAAGACTAGCAAATTGTAAAGATGGATAATAGATATATATTGATACTGAAGAACTGGTGCAGAAATGAGGGGATTGATTGCTCACATGTTGTGATGCTTAATGGTATGCTGGAAGATGTGGAATCTGGAGATATTGAACAAAGGTTGGAGGAAATTGAGGTGCCGGGCTGGGTGAAGGTCAGAGTGAAAATTTATGATGATGTCTGATTGAACATGAAGGTTTTCTATACTTATGCAGTGAAAGTAGATCCTGCAGAGCTACCCCAGACTATGTTGATAGAGGAGGGGACTACTGTCCCTCTAGTTGTTGGGAGGGGGGATACACTGCCCCAAACCACTGTCAGCTGGCAGGATAAACTGTTAGGCTGGTTAAGAGTGAAGGGAAAACTTTTCAGGATATGGCAAGCTTATTACCCCAAGGGGGACCTGTAAGCTGCTCTTCAGAGGCATTGGTTGGCACTATGGGCAAAGTAATAGAAAAATGTTTGCAGCCTCATTATGACACTAGCCCTTACAATATGCTGACAGTTTTTTCAGAGGCTGAGATTGTCCCCCTTAGAGAGGAAGATTTTGATCATTGGATGGTTTTAGCTTTCTATAGAGAGATGAATGTTTTATTATTTTTTTCTTTCTTTTAGATGGCTTAAAAATGGCAATGTACTGAGGGAGAGAAAAAGAAGAGGGTGGTGGAAAGCTTGTGGTCCCCTGCACTTGATGTGGTAACCTGATGCTACTGTCAAATATTGTTTAGAAATTTTGGAGGGTATGTATGGTGGCACTGAAGATGAAGAGGATTGTTTTGTCCGCTTCAAGACTACCATGCAGAATTCCGATGAAAAGCTTTCCCAATATGTGGTCTGACTTGAGCGTGTTCTCCTTAGAGCTCCGCCTCCCGGTGGTGACGTGGATGCATGCAATGCATCCACGTCAGCATCCAGATCCTGTGCTGCTGCTGTGTGTCTCAGCCTGCCTCCCTGTGTCAGCTCCGCCTCCCGGTGGTGACGCAGATGCGTGCAACGCGTCCACGTCAGCGTCCAGATCCTGTGCTGCTGCTGTGTGTCTCAGCCTGCCTCCCTGTGTCAGCTCTGCCTCCCGGTGGTGACGTGGACGCGTGCAATGCGTCCACGTCAGCGTCCAGATCCTGTGCTGCTGCTGTGTGTCTCAGCCCGCCTCCCTGTGTCAGCTCTGCCTCCCGGTGGTGAAGTGGATGCGTGCAACGTGTCCACGTCAGCGTCCAGGTACTCCGTTCTCCTCAAAAGTTGGTCCAGCGACGTCTTGCAAGTGCTGCTTTGCTACTGTGTATTGCTGTGTCTCCAGCCATTGCCTGTATGCTACCTGCTCTCTGCTTGCTCTTCCTGCAGATCCTGTGCTGCTGCTGTGTGTCTCAGCCCGCCTCCCTGTCAGCTCCGCCTCCCGGTGGTGACATGGACGCGTGCAACGTGTCCACGTCAGCGTCCAGGTACTCCATTCTCCTCAAAAGTTGGTCCAGCGGCGTCCCACACCGTGGGCGTGCGCTGAAGGAGCGTGCACAAGGAGCAGGTCGTGCTCCTTGGGCGAGCTCCTTGGGGTGACGACAGGGGCTTGGAGTGCACATCGTACTATCCTGGCTCTGGCCCCTCTGTCTCACTTACTCTCCTCCGAGTGTTGGCCACTCTGTTGCTTTGCACCCGGCTCTCTCTGTCTGCGCCGCTCCACAGTTCTGTCAACGCTCTCCAGATTGCCCCCTACTCCCCGCCAGCAATCTTTTTACCCCCACCCCCCCTCAAGTCTAGCCCGATGGCTGCCATCCCCGTGTGGTGGGGCCATCGTCCCTCTGCGTTCTTGTCGCCGTTGAATGGAGCGCTTACCCGAGTTCCACAGAATCTCCTCCATTGTCAGCCCAACCATCCACCTCCAAACTCCCCTGCACCTGCTACCCCGTGCTTACCATTTCTGACGGTTTCTTTGGCTCTTTTGAACTGTTGGTCTCTGCGCTCAAAAACGCACCTGATACACGACATCCTAATCCAACATTCACTCGACGCTTTCTTCCTTACGGAATCTTGGCTTCGACAGGAGGAGGATGGTCTTCTCCACCAGTGTCTCCCTCCTGGGTACACTGCTTTCCATACCCCACGCCTCCATCGTGCGGGGGGAGGGGTAGCTGTTATCCATTGCACGTCCTTTCCCCTCTCCCTTGCTTCACCCTCTCCCCAATATCCTGAGTCCCTTCTCTTCCATACCACCTCCCCGACGCCCACCTATTTTCTTCTGCTCTACGCACCTCCCTCCCTGCAAGCAGAGCTTTGGGATTCTCTTCTGCTTGCCCTATCAGAGACTGTTTCCTGGGAGATTTTAATGTTCATTTGCACTCTCCAACACGGCTCCGTGACAAAACACTCGCTTCTCTATTTAGCGATCTTTCGCTTATTCAACAAGTGACCTGCCCCACGCACACCTCTGGACACACTCTTGATCTAATCCTGACCTCAGACTCCTTTCCATCTTCACCAGCTCATATCACATCACTACCCCTCCCTTGGTCTGATCATTATTGCATCCTCTTCTTCCTCCCCCTCCCCTCCCCTCCAGGACCCCCCTGAACTCACTCCCTCCTCCTCTACGCCTGTCCCGACGTATTACTTCCGCAACGTTACAACACTTTCCCCCTGCTGATTCACTTTTTCTGCCTAATTTCTCTTCTCTCTCTGTGGACAAACAGGTTGACCTCTGGACTTCTACCTTGTCTTCTACCCTTGATACTATTGCTCCTCTTCGGTCTGCCCCCATCTGCCCCCACTCACATCATCCCTGGTTCCACTCAGGTCTCTATCTACATCGTTCCCATCTCCATCGTGCAGCCCGGCTCTGGCGCAAATGCCCTTCAGATACCACTCTCTCCACCTTTCGCTGCATCCGTAAATCATACTACTCGCTGATAACATCTGCTAAGAAATCCTACTAGTCCAACCTTATCACCACCTCTTCTAATTCATCTCGACAGCTGTATTGAGTCTTGAATTCTCTCTCATCAGCTTCTACCCTGCCTTCTTTGTCCCCTCCATCCGGTGCCCCCAGTTCTATGGCTCTTGCCACCTGCTTCTCAACCAAGATCTTGACCCTCCATTCCACTTTTGATCCTTGTCCTCTTCCTCTCTCACCTTCCCCCTCCTCCCCTACTTTAGCTACCTGTTGCCCCCCATTTTCTGCTCCTATATTTCCTCACACCTGGTCTGAATTCCGCCCTGTCACTTCAGTCGAGTTAACCAAAGCTATTTCACTCTCTCATAAAACCACCTGCCCCCTCGACCCTTTGCCCTCTCCTTGGCTCCTTGATCTCTCTCTCGTGATCCTCCCCCTCGCCCTCACCATTATCAATTCTAGTCTCTCATCTGGGAGCTTTCCCTCTGCGTGGAAGCATGCATTGGTTTTCCCCCTGTTTAAGAAGGCTACTCTTGACCCAGCTGTCCCCTCAAACTGGCGCTCTGTCTCCAACCTTCCTTTCCTGTCCAAAATCCTTGAAAAGTTTGTTTTCCACCAACTCACTGCACATCTTGATTCTACTATCTCCCTGCACCCCCGACAATCAGGTTTTAGAGCCGGTCACTGCACAGAAACCATCCTTGTGGCACTCCTCAACGAAATACACCGGTCTCACGATAAGGGCAATCTCTCAATCGCTGTCTCATTGGATCTCTCCGCAGCTTTCGATGTCATTGACCACCACATTCTCCTTTCACAATTGTCGGAACTCGGTGTCCAGGGCACGGTTTATCAATGGTTTCATTCTTTTCTTTCCTCCCGATCTTTTACAGTGCACTCCGGTTCCTTCTCTTCTACCTCCCTTCCTCTTCACTGCGGTGTACCACAGGGGTCCATTCTTGCACCACTCCTCTTCAATGTTTTCCTTGCACCACTTGCCTTACTCATACAACAAACTGGTCTATCCGCTTACTTCTTTGCTGATGACATCCTTTTGGTCCACCATACGTCATCACTTGCTCCGGATCTCTCCCCTTTAAACAATTGCCTCGCCTCTGTTGCCAAATGGTTCCGTGACAACTATCTCATTGTCAACCCTTCTAAATCAGCAGCCATCTGGTTCACTTTTGGTGCTCCTTCCCCCACCCTGGCACCACTTATGTCTAATTCACCCATTCCCCTGGCGCCTACCCTCCGCTATCTTGGTGTGACCCTGGATTCCTCACTGTCCTTTCACCAGCACATCTCCGGAGTGGTGTGTAGCTCCCTCTTTCAACTCCGGAAGATTAGGGCCGTCCACTCTTTCCTCCCCTCTGCATCTCTTACCACTTTGGTTCTCTCCTTGATGATCAGCCGCCTCGACTATTGTAACTCCCGACTTGCCGGCATTCCTCAGTACCAACTTCGTAGGTTGCAGTTAATTCAAAACACAGCTGCCCGTCTTCTCACCTTTTCCTCTCATCACGATCATGTCACCCTTCGCCTGCTCTCCCTTCACTGGCTTCCTGTCAAGCCCGCTATGTCTACAAACTTCTCACCATCACTCACAAAGTTCTTTACACTAACACCACCCAGTACCTAGCTGATCTTACTTTTCTTCAACCTACCCCTCGCCTGTTACGTTCCGCCCACAGTAACCGCCTTTTCCTCCCTTCCCCAACCCAGGCTCACCTTGAATCCACTTGCCATGCTGCCTTCTTCTTCACTAGTCCCGCTTTATGGAACTCTCTCCCACATGCTATCCGTACCGAGCTATCCTTTCCTCACTTCAAAGCCATGCTCAAAACTTATCTCTTTTGCCGGGCCTTTGACCTTCCTCTCCCTCCATCCACCGCCAACCAGTCAAGCACGCCTACCCATTAACAACTCATTAAAGGTTTATAACATCCCTACATTCACCTGGGTCACTCCCCTGGGCCCCTGAGCTGTCTATCCCTGTTTGTCTCTCATCCCTGATGCTCCCTTATGTTGTCTGTTGTATGCCTGCTGCGACGCCTGTCACTTGCTGTGTCGTTCGCCATTTACTCTGTTATCTGTCCTTTGTCACCCGGTCTATTGTTTGTTATGCTGGTCCATTTGTTACGTTTCGTTTCGCCTGTCACGTTGTTTATTTTTGTTTGATTTCCACTACCTTTTGCTGTCCCTTTCTCTCTGTTCCTTTGACTACTTTCCTATCCACCAAATGGCATTCCTTTCTATCTTTCTTTTCCGCAGCCAAGATAGTTTACATTGTACACCACCTTAATACTCTAGTAATGGGTGGTATATCAAATTTGTCAAATAAAGATAAAGATAAAGCTATGAGGAAAGGCGCTGTACTTGCTCAGGAAATGGACAGGGTTCAAATTGAGACATTCTTAGAGGAGCCCAGTATTCCGATTTCATTATAATTAAAATTGGCTTACTAGACAGGAAAAGGGATCCCCCACCCTTTGCTGTATTAATGAGGAAGGTTAGAGAAGAGGAGGACCAGGAGGCCATCAGGGACTCTTTAGGTCATTCTAGCAGAATAGAACCACCCTATAGATAGGGAGGATCATACCTGACCTTAAGACTCCGAGGGAACAGCCAAAACTCCCAGCTTGCTCACCCCTCCCCAGGAAGAGAAAGGAGGGGGAGGCACCAATGGACTAATGCAGACTAGTGAGAAAGAGTACAAAGTTAAAATAGCTGAATTAGAGTCCAAGTTGGCTGCTTTACAAAGCAGGAGTGTTGCAAAAAGGGGAACCGACACCCCACTGAGGGAGTGGGTTGACCAACCACAGCTGAGTTATCCCCAAAATAAGCCAGGAGTGTCCAAAGGGCCAAATAAGCAATTTGATACTTATGACAGATGTGGAAAATGGGGATATCACCAGAGAGAATGCAGGTTCTCTTATAATGCCCAGGGAGGGGTACAGGCCTCCCCAAGCTTAGGAAATAATCAGAAACCCCGGGAAAGAGGACATCCTGGAGCATTATATATTGGTAGTTGTCAGGCTGAGATTAAATATGTGGGACATGTTTCCAAAAATGAAGTTGCCTCAGACCCTGATAAGATTGCTACTCTCACCACTTGACCACACCAAGCCAATCTCAAAGAACTACATTTTTTTTCTGAGATGCAATGGGTACGTATTATAGGTGATTTGTAAGGAATTACGCATAGATTGTGAGTCCTTTGCTTGCTCTGATGTAAGGTTACCCTCTCACAAATCAGAAGCACAAGCAGAGGGAAAGTGACAAAGTTAAAAATTATAAAGTGTTAGTGTCCTTTGGCAGTAGATACTCCAGGGTGTGAAATTACCTTCAGAGAAATTGTACATTGTCTATGTAATGCTCCTGTGCTAACTTTTGTTGACCCACGAAAACCTTATGAGTTACATATTGATGCTAGTCTAGATGGGTTAGGAACAGTTTTGTATCAACTGCACCCTGAAGGGCTGAGGCCTGTAGCATATGCAAGCCTCAATCTGAGCAAGCCTGAAAGAAATTATCCAGCTCACAAACTTGAATTTTTAGCCCTTAAGTGGTCTGTAGTGGACAAGTTCAGAGGCTATTTGTATAGGCTGGAATTCAAGGTTAAAACGGACAATAATCCACTAACCTATGTGTTAACCACTGCTAAGCTAGATGTGACTGGTCACCAGTTGCTAGCTATGTTGTCTCCGTATGATTTCAGTTTGCAATATTGCCCAGGAAAGACAAACAGGGATGCTGACACTTTGTCCCAGCATCCTTACCGGAGTAGTAACAAAGAAGGGCACTGGTGTAAGGTAGCAGAGGCTGGAGTGACAGCCATATGCAATGGGGCAGGGCATGAAATTGAGAGGAACTTTGAAAATACACACCGGGCTGTGGATCTTGGGAGTTCCCCCTGAAGTTATCCCCACCATCTATTGTAATGTTGTGTCTTTGTTCTCAACTAATATGCCCAGATTGACTTTGCAGGACATTCAGCAGGTCCAGGTGGCAGACCCACTGCTTGGGGACATACTCAGAGCCAAAGAGTTTGGGACCTCAGATCACCCAATCAGGACATCCTGACACCTGACTAATGCTTAGAGCAGGGGTCTCAAACTCAAATTGCTTTGAGGGCCAAATGAGGACTTGTAGAGTAACCCGGGGGCCGCACAAGACGCAGGCCTCATTTGCATAAGGGCATCATTTGCATAAGGGCATCATTTGCATAAATATTTGCATAATGTTACCATACACTAACTTTGAGTAAACATGCCTCTTAATGAGTGTATGGATAAAGAAAGACTAAAAGATTTCTACATTACTATAAACCAGTGCCAACCGCCAGGCACATTAGGAACTACTAGAAACACTGCTCATTTAGAACCCATAGCAAACCTGCCATGTCCTAACAGCACTACCAGGACTCACAAAGCACCATACCCTAACTATCAAAAGGCAACACTGCAAATATTAAATCAACACATTTCAGAGAATAACAATACATGACCTACTCGGGAAAGAGAACAAGTGGCAATGTCAAATAGGAATTACATAAACAGAATACCTCAGCTCAGTTACACATGCAGAACATACGCCATCACCAAACAAGGAATCACAATTTAGAAACAGGAAGACAATTAAACTGGGAACCCCAAAAGCCAAACTTAGAATGTACAACACTGTAGAAATAAAACTATACATTGATTTCCTCTTGTATTAAATAAAGTGCAGACGTTAAAGATGCACATTTCCAAGAGCTGACATATTTCAGTTAATAAATTCAAAATAAAGAGATATTTTTCTACCTTTTGTGCATTTTTTTTTCAGTTGCAATTGTTCCAGCCACTTTCTTCTGGTTTCTTTGTGTCTTCTGCTAACTCTCCATCGTCTGCTGTCCATTTGTCCTTTCTTCTTTCCCAGTTTTTTTCCATTCTCTCTACATCTGCTTTAACATACTAATCATTCTCCTTTTGCTCTTTCCTCATTCCTATTTCATCCACTCAAATTTTACCCCTCCATCCTCAATCCCCACTTACTCTCCCAATACCCGCCAATTGTAGATTTTTCTTCCCTCCCACACAAAATATATTTCCCCTCTCCATTTCACTCTCCCAGCCCCATCCCATTCTAATCGTCCCCCAACATCAACTCCCTTCTAGCTCCTGCCCCACCCAGCAGCCGCTCCCGTCTAGTCCCCGCATCATCAGCCCATTTCCAGTCCTAGCTCCCTCCCCTCACAGCCCATTTCCTTTCCAAGCCCCCCTCCCCATCAGCCCATTTCCATTCCAAGCCCCCTTCCACTCAGCCCATTACCATTCCAAGACCCTGTCCCCATCAGCTATTTGCAGTTCAAGCTCCCCCTTCTACTCGGCCCATTTCCAGTCATAGCACCCCCCCCCCCAGTCCATTACCAGTTCTAGCCCCACCCCCCCATAGCCCATTATCGGTCCTAAGCCCTCCAACAGCCCACTTCCAGGCCTAACCCTTCCATCGCCCCATCTTCATTCTTAGCCCCCCAATCAGACCACCTCCAGTCCTAACCCCCATCTGTCCATTACCAGTACTATCCCCCCATCACCCCATTTCCAGTCCTACCCCCCCAGCAGCCCACATCAAGTCCTGCTCCCCCCCCAGCAGCCCACATCAATCCTGCTCCCCCCCCAGCAGCCCACATCAAGTCCTGCTCCCCCCCCCAGCAGCCCACATCAATCCTGCTCCCCCCCCAGCAGCCCACATCAAGTCCTGCTCCCCCCACCAGCAGCCCACATCAATCCTGCTCCCCCCCAGCAGCCCACATCAAGTCCTGCTCCCCCCCAGCAGCCCACATCAAGTCCTGCTCCCCCCCAGCAGCCCACATCATTCCTGCTCCCCCCCCCAGCAGCCCACATCAAGTCCTGCTCCCCCCTCCAGCAGCCCACATCAATCCTGCTCCCCCCCAGCTGCCCACATAAAGTCCTTCTCCCCCCCCTGCAGCCCACATCTATCCTTGTCCACCCCCCAGCAGACCACATCAATTCCTGATCCCCCCCCAGCAGCCCACATCAATCCTGCTCCCCCCCCAGCAGCCCACATCAAGTCCTGCTCCCCCCTCCAGCAGCCCACATCCAGCCTGCTCCCCCCCCGCAGCCCAAATCAATCCTGCTCCCCCCCCCCCGCAGCCCACATCATTCCTGCTCCCCCCCCCAGCAGCCCACATCAATCCTGCTCCCCCCCCCAGCCCACATCAATCCTGCTCCCCCCCCCCCGGGAAACTTAAACTTTAGAAAACAGCTGGCTGCTGCTCCTGCCGCTGCCGCGGCGGTAGCAGCAATACCGCATGTCCCGCGCCCCCCCCCCCCTTGCCTGTCAGTTCTTCTCTGCTTCGGCTTTCAGAGCCGCGAAGGGAGAGCTTCTCCCTCGTGACTCTGTTAAGCCCGTTGGGGCTTATGGGAAATTTCCCATCTGCCCCGGCGAGCTTAACAGAGTCGCGAGGGAGAAGCTCTCCCTTCGCGGCTCTGCAAGCCGAAGCAGAGAAGAACTGACAGGCAAGCAGGAAGGGATCGGGGGGGGGGGGGCCGCGGGACATGCGGTATTGCTGCTATTGCCGGGCAGATGGGAAGGGGCCGCGGGACAGTTGATTCTGCCGCTGCCACGGAAGCGGCAGCAGAAGCCGGGGTTTTTTTTTTCCCCTGTGTATCGCGGGCCGCACAAAGGTCTCTCGCGGGCCGCGTGTTTGAGACCCCTGGCTTAGAGAGTGGAATCATTTTTTTGTAAGACATCAGGTACTGTATAGACAGAGAAAAGATTCTCACTTAGGTCACCTGGAGCAACTATGCTTGCCTCGGCAATTCCACACAATGGTGTTACAGTCTCTTCACAATGATATGGGACACATGGAAACAGAAAAGGTACTGAAGCTGGTAAAATACAGATTTTATTGGCCAAGGCAAGCTCAAGATATGGAAAGATACTGTAAGTAGTGCACTACCTGCATAAAAAGGAAGGTGCTACCACAGAATCACTAGCCAAGGGCCTATGGATTTTGTCTGTATAGACCTTTCGATACTAGAGATGGACTCCCAGTGTAAGGAGAATATTTTGGTGATAATGGACCATTATACAAGGTACGCTCTGGCATACCCTACCCGGGATTAAAAAGCAGAGACTGTTGCAAGGGTTTTATGGGAAAAATTCTTTGTGAACTATGGACTCCCAGCATTCATATACACTGACCAGGGGAGGGATTTTGAGAGCAGACTTATTAAGGTTTCAGAAAATGACACACTTCTCCCTATCACCCTCAGAGAGATCCACAGCCTGAGAGGCTTAACAGGATATTATTGAACATGTTGGGTACTTTGAAATCAGTCCAAAAGAGAAACTGGAGTCAGTATGTAAGCTACCTCGTACATGCTTACAATTATACATGTGGAGCCTGATTCAGAAAGGGGCATGTCTGGGCTGTCCGGATGGCCCCGAGCAGGATGGGCCCGTTAGGACCCAATTCTGTAATGTGGGAGCAAAACATTCCCGTGGCATACAGAATCGGGCCTGAGGACGGCCCGGCATGACCCTGCATGCCTGCAGGGACATCCTCCCGGCAGGCTCCCCTGTTACCCGTGGTGCCAACCCTCTTCTTCCCCACCGCCCGACCCACAACCGGCCAGCAGGGGCCTGGACTGGGCGGCAGGGGCCTACCTGCCCCTGCCCCTCGGCCTCTGGGGGGGGGGGGTGGTGTCTGGTCCCAGTCACCAGGTTCATGCTGCTTTTCCACTTTCAAGGTGGAATAAGCAGCACATTCTCCCTGCCCCCTGCTGAAAGACACAATTGGGGGAGGCATACAGGTTGGCTGCAGATTCTGCTTTCAAATTGTGTCACAGGAACAAATTCAGATATAACCAAGAATACTTCCTCGATAAGATCTCTACACTAATAAATTCTGATATACATGACCTAGACACATTTATCAGTTCATGGAACCAGATAATAAACAATGTCGTTACGTTCAATGTACGCCGTTTATTGTACGCACCTTACAAGGCACCTTATAAGGCACCTTATGAGGCACCTTATAAGGCACTTAACAAGGCGCCTTATAAGGCACCTTATAGGGTACCTAACAAGGCACATTATAAGGCACCTTACTTATAAGACACCTTACGAGGTGCTTCATTTCCTGACTCTCTTGGTGGAATATGTTCCTCGATGGTTGCTGGCACTAGCGGCTGCACTGATTGGCTGCAGGTCTGCTTTGAGGGCTTTAAATTCAACTGCCCCACCGCGGGACGCTGAGGTGCTTCATTTCCTGACTTTCTTGGTGGAATATGTTCCTGGATGGTTGCTGGCACTAGCGGCTGCACTGATTGGCTGTAGGTCTGCTTTGAGGGCTTTAAATTCAACTGCCCCACCGCGGGACGCTGAGGTGCTTCATTTCCTGACTTTCTTGGTGGAATATGTTCCTGGATGGTTGCTGGCACTAGCGGCTGCATTGATTGGCTGCAGGTCTGCTTTGAGGGCTTTAAATTCAACTGCCCCACCATGGGACGCTGAGGTGCTTCATTTCCTGACTTTCTTGGTGGAATATGTTCCTGGATGGTTGTTGGCACTAGCAGCTGCACTGATTGGCTGCAGGTCTGCTTTGAGGGCTTTAAATTCAACTGCCCCACCGCGGGACGCGGTCGCGGGCTTCCCCTGGGGGCGTGCCCGAAGGGGGCGTGCCCAAAGGGGCAGGCAATGCCCCTTTGGTGCCCCTTCGGCGTATGTCGGTGTGAGAAGGTATTCCCTGTTATGGGGAAAAGGAAAAAGAAGTACCCGCCGGTTGTCCAAACGAAGGCGGTTAAGATCGTAGGCCCGATGGATGCCCATGTGAGAGTGCATGATTTTCCAGCTTCCACTCAGTTATCGAAGGATGGTGCAATGGACACTTCGGCAGTGAGTACCTCTTCTTCTATCCCTTCTACAAGCGAATTGGGTGTAACTCCACCCATCGATGAACTTAAATCTTTGCATGGTGAGGCTTCTTCGGGGGAAAAACCGGTGATGGTCGATCCCGGCTCAGCCCTACTGCCTTTTTCTTTTCTACGTGCTGATTCTGTTTCAGTGTTATCACCGGCTTTGCCTACTGTGATTATTTTCCCCTCAGTTTTAGAAGTTAGTACTCCGCCTTCGGATGTCTCCTTAAAGGACATATGGGCGATTGTTTCTCGTATGGAACTGGCTCTGGGCTCCTCCTTGAAGAAGATTTCGGACTTTTCTAAAGAGACGGTTTTGAAATTAACAGACCATGAGGACAGGGTATTATCATTGGAAAAGCGAATGGATGCTCAGGAATCTAAATCTTTATCGCAAAAGGTTTTTTCTGAAAAACTCTCATTAGATTCTTTCATATTGCATCGTCAGGATGAGTTTTTGGAAAATGTGTTGAGATCTCGTAACCTTCGGTTATTAAATTTTCCGAAAACTCATTTTCTGTCCCCAATGATCCTTTTGCAAAAATACTTCAAGGAGATTCTGTTGTTTAATGACTCTGACATAATTAATATTTCTAAACTTTATTATGTCCCCCAAGGTAAAGTGGATAGAGGTGGGGAAGAAGGAGAGATGGGTGCTCAGTTTGAGCAGTTAGTCTCTTCTCCTCTGGATATTTCAGAATTTATTGAATCAGATAATGATGTTATATCTTCCAGAGCCACCCTTTTGGTAAATTTTGTGTTAGAGATGGATAAGGATAGGGTTTTGCGTGCCTATTTTTCAAAAAAGAATGAGAAGTTTTGTGGTCAAACAATACAAATGTACCCGGATGTCTCTAGGGAGACTCAGAGGCGACGTAAATCTTTTTTGGAAATTCGCCCATGGGCTTTGGCTCTGGGCGCGTCGTTTTACCTAAAATTTCCTTGTAAATGTCATATTGTGTATCAGGGGAAAAGATATATATTCTCAGTAGTTGATGAGTTGATTGCATTTTTAGACAGTAAGACTTAATGGTAGTTTAGTTTTGCCTTATATATTTCCTGGGTTCATCAACAAGTAAAATGGATTTTTTAGAGTTATTTCAGGGACCATTTAGGGATTTTTAGGGTTTAAATTTGAAAGCACCTCCTTGATGTGGACTAGTGTTTGTTTTTTTCTCTCTATGTGTTTTGAGCTGTATAATAGTATGGCTATTGTACTTGTAATAATTTCTTTCTGTATTATTGAAATATTCTATAAATAAATAATTAAAAAAAAATAAGACACCTTACAAGGCACCTTATAAGGCACCTTACGAGGCACCTTATAAGGCACCTTATAAGGCATCTTATAAGGCACTTAACAAGGCACCTTATAAGGCACCTTACTTATAAGGCACGTTACAAGGCGCCTTATAAGGTGCCTTGTAATGTGCCTTATAAAGCGCCGTGTAATGCACGTTAGTCTAAGGCGCCTTGTAACGTGCGTTAGCTGATATAGCTTTCTGTAATGATGCACCGCCCAAGCCTTTATTTGGGCATCTGTACCTTTGCCGTGGAAACTAACGCGGGTGACATTACCGCAGCTTAGTAAACATATCCCTTAGTGTCCCTTTTACCCCTCTATCATTCAATGGTCCAACTGACTCGCACAGGTTTTTTAACATGCCTTATAACGTGCCTTGTACTGTGCCTAATAAGTTGCCTTGAACTGTGCCTAATTAGGAGCCTTATAACACCTTATAAGGATTGTTGGCAACTGTGGTGAGGGTACTATGGACTGGCAACACGAATCTGCAAAGATATGACTGTCACAGGCAAGCAAAATATCTGCCTTGGACAGGAGGGAACAACAAGGAATCAAACCCATGACCTCCCCCTAGAACATCAGTGTATTAACCAGTAGGCTATACCTCTATGGCTTGTTGCACAGCAATGGCTGGGTACAGAAGGACTGCAGGTCACCACACAAACCGTCTTCTCTGTGTGCCAGGATAGGATAACCCCATCAGCACCCATGATGCATTGCACATGCAGAACAACGGCCTACAGCTTACCACCAAATGGGGTCTGCACCTCTCCGGTACTGCAGCATGGTAAGACGGACTGACAGTGCGTGATACTGGCACAGAGTAGGTACAGTCCATGCCATTTTGCAGGTTCCATGTGCACCCTGAGGGATAGGATAGACGCCCAGCACTAGGCCCACAGTACATGTGGTGCTAAAGATAGGTCCTGCTGCACATCCCCATTTCTGTCAGTGTGTGATAGGCATTCCCAGTACTGTAACCGAAGTTATATCTGTTCCAGCTGTGTTCTGCAGTCACCTGTGGGACCTGACACCACCCAGATTAGTGCTTACCTGGTGTTAAGGTCTGGCTGCTGTGGGTACCTGTTATCAGGGCAGTGGGGTGTCTAGACTCGCATGAGGGTTATGTAGCACTGTCACTGTGGGTCTATGTGGTATGCACTATATACCCCAAGGGGCCTCAATCACCCCTTTTGTAGATGAGGGTGTGGTGGGACAGGTGCCTGCACCCTGCAGAATGGCTATAGTACCAGCAACCACAGTCCTGCTGGCGGATGACAGCCCTCCAGGGCTTCTGGGCCAGAGCCATACCTGTGACCATTGCAGACCAGCAGTGATGCTTGGGGTAGGCAGGGGACGGCTCAACTGCCCCACGCCACCGTCTGCTATTCATCAACAGACAGCACAGTGAGACTGCACCTGCAGCATCCTACAAGGTGTTCCCACCATGCACAGGCAAACTGTAGCCAACCCACTAACCAGTCCACAGTGTATGCTCACAAGGGAACCCTGTGCACCCAAAGATGGGATACACAGCACAGACAACAAGCAGGTAGCCCTGTGATTGGGCCCCAGAACCATGCAGATATCACTAGAAACAAATAATGTGTGACATGCTGTGGCCCCATCCTGTCCATGCAGGTGGTGGTCGAGCACTACAGTGTCCCAGCCATTGCCCTCCACCCTGTGCAGATGCATCCTGGCCAATCCGCCCTGTCTGGGCCTTACCAACAATACCTTGCTCCTCATTATGCACATTTGCAGGCTAACGCTGGAAGCAGTGTGAGCAATGTGGGCTCAGTGAGGTTTTGGCAGACACAAAACAATGGAGAGACATATGCAAACTCCCACACCTATCTCAGCATTGTGCAGAGATGGAGGTGGTTGATAACCTTACCCGCCGCACTGGTCCTGATCACAGTGCTGACATTGCTAATCTGTGCAGGGGGCAGTAGTAGTGCTCTGGTGATAACTGCAGCTCTGTGCTGGTGCCAACAGCCTGACACTCCATGAATCTGTGGATAGTGGAGCCCTTGTGAGTGGGTGTCCGTACCCCTGTGCACCTCTGCATTGGGGTTTGCCCATGTTGTTCTTGTGGCTGCATTGTGGGCTAAAACTATGGGGAGATGCTCTGCAGGATCCACAGATGGGACCTGAACCTCTGACTCTCTGCTTTTGGACATGCTGGCTGAGTGTACTGCACCACACTATTGCCACAGCAGCATAGTGATCCCTGGGGCTACCCTTACGTTCCTCGGCCAGACCTCTTCTGTTGCACTGCACAGCACGTACTGGTACAGGGCATGGCCTAGGTCCACTGCAGGTGGGTGCCACTACTCCTTCCAGCACAATCACCCACCCTCTCTGCCATATCACTATGACCATATGCTGTCGGTGCCGGTGGTACACCATCCCCGGCCATCCAGGGGGCAGGTAGGCGGTTGCCTAAGGTGTGGATTCTGGGGTAGGTGTGCTTACATAGATGTCCATGTTTCCCCCGGCACCTCCTTTCAATGTTATGTGCCCCTTGGGGTACCTGCTGGGTAATGTCCCCTGGATGGGACACTGTGGGACACAGACTCATGGGCATGTCTGACCCTGGTCAGTTGCTCTCTCGCTGCTTTCCATTTTCTGCGTTCCTATGTGCCACCTCGGCAATGGCCTAGTCCACCCTGTGCCCCAGTAGCACCCGGTGCATGTCCCATCTGCAGCCCCCATGACGCATTTGTGCCATCACCATAGTGGCCTTTCATAAAAGGGCACTATGCTGTTGCTGCAAATGGAGCATTACTATCACCTTTCTTGGGCTCCCTGCCTATGCTGTACATTGCTGACACTGACATGGTTTCTCTCGCTTGCAAATGTGTGCTAACGCCAGGTTTTCAGTTGCGTTAGGATTCAGCCCTTCATTTTGCCGCATTAGTGTGGAAGGGGCCTCTCCCCGCCCACTCCCCGCTCATTGACCCCTTCTCTCCGCCCTCTCTCCACCCTCTGTGGGACTTACGGCGACCGGGAATGTTAAGGCGCGTTATGTAACGTTAACGCGCGTTAATATTATGTTATGTTAACGCGTGTTAACATTACATAATGCGTCTTAGCGTAGCCGCTGCTATGTTACCTCAGTTTAGTAAACATGCCCCTTAGTGTTATATATTCTAACTCTCCCATCTTATTTTTTAGACTTCTAGTATTTGCATATAAGCATTTTAGGGGCTGTATTTTATTAATTTTAATCTGGTTACTGGAAATATGGAATCTTTAAGTTCTGTCTGCTCTGTACCTAAGGGTATTTGGGTTATTTTTGTCTTTATTGGAACCTCTCTGTTGATATACCATAACTTCAGTCTTTTGCTAGTTGTCTTAAAGGATACATCCTTCCAAACCGCTCTTTGGTGACTATTGGCTTTCCCCTATCTCGTTTAAAAGCTGCTCTATCTCCTTTTTAAAGGTTAATGCCAGCAGCCTGGATCTATCCCAGTTAAGGTGGAGCCCATCCCTTCGGAAGAGCCCCTCCTTTATCCATAATGTTCCCCAGTTCCTAACAAATCCAAAATCCTCTTCCTTGCACCATCGTCTCATCCATGCATTGAGACTCCATAGCTCTGCCTGTTTTTGAGTCCTGCATGTGGGACAGGAAGCATTTCAGAGAATGCTACCCTGGAAGTTCTGGATTTCAACTTCCTACTTAAAAGCCTAAATTTGGCCTCCAGAATCTCCCTCCTAACTTTCCTATGTCATTGGTACCAACATGTACCAAGACAGCATACTCCTCTCCAGCACCTTGTCTAGGTGGCGCATGAGGTCCACTATCTTCGCACCAGGCAGGCATGTTACCAGGCAATCCTCACATCCATCAGCCACCCAGCTATCTACATGCCTAATGATCGAATCACCAACTATAACAGCTGCCCTAACCCTTCCTTCATGGGCACATGGCCCTTGAGAAACCTCCTGGGTCTGAGAGGGTTTTACATCAACTGGAGGACAGGTCCTAGCTACAGGATCTCTTTCTGCCACCAGGGTGATGCTCTCCTATCTCTCCTCCGTGGCAATAGGGATGCTGCGAGACTGGAGGTGGGACTTCAGTACTATGTCCCTATAGGTCTCATGTATGTACCTCTCTGTCTTTCTTATGTCCTCCAAGTCTGCGACTCTAGCTTCCAGAGATTGGACTCGTTCCCTGAGAGCAAAGAGCTCCTTGCAACTAGTGCACACATAAGACTCCTTACCAACTGGGAGAAAATCATACATGTAACATTCATGCAGAAGACTGTAAAGCCCCCATCTCACTACTGGACTGCTGTCTGCATCTTAGTTTTAAGGTGTGTTTATGAATTTAAGTTGTTTACTTATGTATATTTGCTGGGGATACTTATACTAATAATGCTATATCTAATACGTTTAATGGACTTTGTTCACCTCAAGATTAATTAATCTCAGGTCCTTAATGTATAATTGATGAGGATAAACAGCTGCACCTGAGAATGAATATGGGCACCTCTTTCCCTTTAAAAGGTTTAAGAGCCTATAATGTAAAGCTACAATTATCCCAGGGGTAGGTGAGAGTGGGGAGAGAGGAAGGGAATGAAGACAAGTTGACTTGCTTCTAAGGGAAAGGCTTACCATTTTCCTGGGTAACTCAAGCAGCCTTTGGATTGATAGAAGGGGCCTTTTAAATTGCCCCTTTGATCTGTCACTTGCCTTTCACATCTATTCAAGACAACTTCACAGATCTTTTGCCTCCAAACTGGAAGGACTCTTTGTAAAAGTCACTAGAAAAAGGTTTATTTCTTCCTACTCAGGACTATTCTACCTTTATGCTAAGCTATGCTGATTTAATTTAGATAAAAAGCTCTCTAAAAACAACTTTATTTCAGTAACTATTTACTCTATTTAACTTTCTATGTTTAAGCTATAAGCTTATTTGATTGAAATGAAAAGCTCTCTAGAAACAAATATCTATTTACTCTGAATTTACTTTCTATGCTAAGCTATACTGTGTTTTGACTGAAATACAAAGAGGTATGTTTACTAAAGCGTGGTAACGTAGCATCGGTAATGTTAACATGCATTAACATCACCAGATGTAATGTTAACGCGCGGTAACGTTACATCGAGTAATGTTAACGCGCGGTAACGTTACATCGAGTAACGTTAATGCGCGGTAACGTCACCGGCTGCGGTAACTCCCGCAGAGGGTGGAGAGAAGGGGTCAATGGACGGGGAGTGGGCAGGGAGAGGCCCCTGCTACACTAATGTGGGCACACGGAGGCCTAAACATTACCACAAGTGAAAAGCTGTCATTAGATGCACAGTTGCAGGAGAGAGAAACCATTTCAGTGTCAGCAATGTGCAGCACAGGCAGCTAGCCCAAGAAAAGTGATAGTAGTGCTCCAATAGCAGCAACAGCATAGTGCCCAAGTACAAAAGGCCACTATGGTGATGGTACATAGGGGGCTGCAGGCGGGACATGCAGTGGGGGCTTCTGGGGCACAGGGTGGACTAGGCTGTCGCTTAGGCGGCACATAGGAACACAGACACTGGAAATCAGCAAGACAGCATCTGACCAAGGTCAAACATGCTCAGTAGACTGTGTCCCACAATGCCCCAACCAGGGGACATTCCCAACAGGTACCCCAAAGGTCACACCGGTACCATTATGCCTGTAAGAGGGCAAGCCGTGCACATCTGAGGACCACTCTAACAAAGGGCCCACAGACCCTCCCCAGGATGTATCCCAAACAGTTCGTGAACCCAGCTAAATGAACCCTCTATACTGCAGCCCCTAGTAAGGCATTTCAGGGTGTTCCCACATGTTGTTCGAAACATATATACACCCAGTAGTCCAAACTGGGTACACCATACCTGAGTTGCATGCCCTAGCCTGTGCACAGTCTGCTATCATAACACAATCTACCAACATCTACTTGGTCCACCCTAGCCAATAGTTGCTAGAGCACCAACCTGACATACCCCCAGCTATCTCCCCCCCACGTGGAAGGGACACAACATAAGTAGGCGGTGATGGGGGGATGTGTGGATGTCCATGTATGCCTCCCCACCCCAGACCCCGCACCCAAGGCACCCACCTAACTGTACCTTGGATGGCCTGAACTGCATACTACCAGCACCGACAGCATATGGGCATGTCAGCATGGCAGGGGGGGTGTGGTGGTGCTGGAGGGGGAAGCGGCTCCTGCCTGCAGTGGATCTAAGCCATGCCTGTTCCAATACATGGTGTGCAGTGCAACAGAAAAGGTCTGTCTGATGATAAGTAATGGTAGCCCCAGAGACTGTTGTGCCTGTGTGGTGCAGTACACACAGCCAGTGGGTCTAGGGTTGCCAACTGGCTCCAGATGCGCCCGACAGGCTTGATCCAGTCCTGGGTTTACTCCATTGCATGCAGGGACATGTAGTTCTGATTTCTCCATTGCACTCCATAAGAAAAGCAAGACTACAAGTCCCTGCATGCAATGGGGTAAACACAGGACTGGATCAAGTCTGTCGGGCGCACCTGGAGCCAGTTGGCAACCCTAAGTGGGTCCCAGAGCAGAGAGTCACAGTTTCAGGTACCAGCAGTAGATCCTGCAGAGCATGTCCCTATGTTTTACCCTACAATGCAGATACAACATCAATATGTGCAATCCCCAGAGCAGCGGCCAACAGGGGTCACACAAGCTCCACTATCCAAAGCTTCATGGAGAGTCAGGCTGTTGGCTCCAGCACGGAGCTGCAGTTATCACCAGAGCACTGCTACTAGCTCCTGCACACCTTAGCAATACCGGCACAGTGATTGGAACCAGTGTGACAATCAGGTTTGCCAACCGCCCCTATCTTTGCACAATGCTGCAATAGGGGTGGGTGAGTGCATGTTCATCCACTTTGCTGTGGCACCCTATTCTGAACTTGGCCCACAAAACATACACTTTTGCCAGTGCCAGCCTGCAAATCTGCATACCAAGGAGCAAGGTATTGTGGGTATGGACCAGCGAGGGCGGATCAGGCAGAATGCATCTGCAGTGGGGGTAGGGCAATGGCCGGGACATTGTAGTGCCCAACCACCACCTGAATGGACAAGGTGGCCACAGCATGTCTTGCTGTTAGGACACTCTCACACTGACCGAACAGTGACCTTTGCATGGCTATATACCCACATAGTGCTACATGGAATTTGTCTCAGATGATATATGTGTGTCCCCTTTTCTGGTGTGTCAATCAGTGAGGCACCTGCCGGGTGTCTGTGCCATGCAACTCAGGTCTGGGTGTGCATAGTTCCTCTGTGAACATGCAATGTAGACTGGCTAGCGGACTGTCTGCAGTTAGTTTGTGCGTGGCTGGAACACCTGGTGGGGCTGCAGCAGGTATAGTCTGACTGTGCCTGCTGCTGGTAAATGTCAGACCATGTTTGGGGGCTTTAGAGGTTCCTAGTACTACCATTGGTCTGCCAGTGGCCTAGCAACAGGCACAGATTTTGTCTGACACCCCCCACCCCAGATGACATACACAGTCTAAGATATCTTAGGTACCCCACGGCGTGTATGACGCATCAGGATGACGGGCATGAGCTGGAAGGCAGAAGAACGGGGCAATGGACAGGTAGTAAGGTGGCTCATCCTGTTTACTGTACTGTGGTGCTATGCGTGTTGCAGTGCCGCAGATGCGGAACGCTCAAGGTTATGCATGTTGCATTTGTTTGGGGCATGTGTTGTTATGCGCCATAACCTGCCCACATAAGCTAAGGCGCCTAAACGTATCTCATATGGCACATAAAAACATCTGTAATGTCACGTGTGTTATTGTGTCCGCTGCGCATCAGCGGTGCTGCAACGCGTGTTGCATCGTACGTGTGTTGCAGCACATGCGCATATGATGCAATTCGCTTATGCTGCAATACTGCACCATAAAGTAATGCATATAGCAGACACGATGGCCACTTGGTGGAACATATTTGCATTGTGCTTGTTGTGGTTGTTTGGGATAGTGGTTGAAGACGTGCATTGAGCCAGCATAGGTTGTGGGTTTGATTCCCACATATTCCTTTTCCTTTCTTTTGTTCTGCTACCTTACCATACAATGGCTGCAGCTTTGTCACTTCTCCACACGCCCTTCCCTCTCTTCACTGTGCACTACAGTGTGCCCTCCATGCAGCCTATCCATCACATATTAGCTGTTACATATGGCCCCTTTCTTTGGCCTGTCTCGGTGGGCAGTTGGCTCACTGGTTTGGTATTGGTGTTGGTGAACTGTGTTTGGACGCTTCTGTGTGCCAGTTCACTTCTCACATACTCCTTTTTGGGTCTGTTGCCCATTTTGCCCTTGTACACACACCATCCACACAGCTGGCCCTTCCGTCTGGCCCCGGACGCCCTTTCAGTTGAATGTCTTTACTCTTCTGCATGCTGTTTTCACTGCACACCATTTCATGGTGTGTGTGCATGTATTTCTATGTAGCTCACGACCCACTTACAAACTGTGATATCAGCTTCCTGTGGTCTATGGCCTTACACCTATGGCTCTGTTTCTTATGTGACACCATGACTGCACTACCCTCAGCGCATCTTCTACTGTCTGCATGCCTTTGCTTGCAACCCCTTTGGACTCGCTGCTGCTTCCTGTCGGGTGTGATGTTAACACGCGGTAATGCAGGGCACCCTGTACCACGCGTTACCGGACCAGACTTGCCTTAAAGCCGCACCGCCTACTTCCTTAAATGGGCATCTGTAACATTACCAGGGCACTTAACGACGGTAACATTACCATGCTTTAGTAAACATACCCCAAAGCTCTTTGGTAGTACTGGGACCTGACTGACTCAGCAAAAACACTGAATTCTAAAATACACAGATCTATCAGTTTTATCCCAAAGAATTCACTCCCCCACCCAAGATTTAGAATCTATTTCAGAAGATTAATACTCACAGGTGTAGATCTATTTCATTGTAGCAGTCCCTTTTGGTAGTCCTTCAAGTCTTCATTAGCTGAGGAGCATCCACAAAGCTAAGAGCAACCCTTTCTATCTTATCTCTGCTCGTTTCTAGCTAAAAATATAAAATCTAACTGTTGATTTTTGTGGATATTGCTAATATAGATTTTAACTGTGGTTATACATTAAGGTTGGGGACATTCAGACTGTGTGCTTTCCTTGTATAGACTTAAATCAAATATCTGTGTGTGAGGCAGATAGAGAGATAGACAAAAGTTTACTTCTGCTGCACTGGTTGGTTGGTGAAAGCTGCTCCCAAGGAGGGGCTGATTTAGACCATCTTACACCTGGCCTGACACACCGGTCTGAGCCAGTCTGCAATAGCCGAGGAGCATCCACAAAGCTAAGAGCAAACCTTTCTATCTTATCTCTGCTGGTTTCTAGCTAAAAATATAAAACCTAACTGTTGATTTTTAGGGATATTGCTAATGTAGCTTTTAACTGTGGTTATACATTAAGGTTGGGGAAATTCAGACTGTCTGCTTTCCTTGTATAGACTTAAATCAGATATCTGTGTATGCCCACAGTTCAGGAACAGCTTACTGGCCAGAGACACTTAGGTTCCCGTCCACCCTCCCCTCCCCCCACCCACCCCAGGGGCTACATTGCCTATATTGTGGTCACATACGTGCCATCTATCCTTCTTAACTTGGGTTAAAGCCCACATCTTCTTAATCTTTTCTTCTTCTTCTTCCTCTTCTCCTTCTGGGACTGCTTAATCAACATATCATGTATTCAATGCAATAACTGCGGTACTTTCATTCCAAGATGAATCATTCGGAGCCTAAGAGCTTGTCCTATGTGCCTCAAGTCAGCTGCCATGCATAAAGAACTGACTCTACTAAGGAAAGACCTATCTGCCATGCATAAAGAAGTGACCCTACTGAGGAGGAACTGGCTGCAGTGAAGCGCACCTCTTCTAGGATACAAACTGAACAAAGTCCACCACCACTCCCACAAAGAATCAAACACCCCAGGAACAAATGGATCACAGTGGGTTCTGATAGATTGTGACCTGTAATGCAGAGACATCCTATACATCAAGAGATATCCCTGCATAATGCATTCTCTGGCTTGGCTAATGAGGATGCCCAATCCAAAGAAACTGAAGAGCCCTTAAATGAGTCAGACAATGCCCAATCTCCTGCTAAAGCACCAAATATGAAGAAAACCTCACGAAAAAGAAAACTACTACTACTTGGAGATTCCATCATCAGAGACACCAACTTGGGAACACAGTTAAAAGGAAAGAAGATAGTCATGTACCTACCAGGCTCTTCAGCCAGCAGGAATACAAACCAAGTTGTTGAAGTACTTAGCGCAGAAAGTGAACCCTCCAAACTTGATGTTGTTATCCACTTGAGGACAAATGTCCTGGCTAGATACAGTGCCTCTACAGTCCAAAAGGACTTCCAATCTCTGGGAGAGAAACTCAAGCCCATTGTTAACACTGTTGCATTCTCAGAAGTTCTACCTGTTCTTGGTAAGGGGGCAAAAAGGCTGCATCGCATTAACAGCTTTAATACATGGCTCCAGACCTGGTGCAACAAGAAGGATTCAGATTTATTGGCGACTGGGGAAACAGATGGACCAACAAGAGACTATACTGTGTTGATGGACTACATCTCTCTGTCACAGGGAAAAGAATCCTAAGTGAAAAATTCAGGCAGTATGTGGATATGCATTTAAACTAGAAAAAAGGGGTGACGGATGTGGAAGGTCAAGCTCTGGATGCCACCCCCTGCAAAAGCAGAATAACATCAGAAACAGCCACACTTTTAAACCACACATCAAAAACAAGTGGGAAGAACTGGGCAGAACAAAATCAATGCAAAATACACACAAGCCAGGTAAATGCTGGAAAGCAATGCGCACAAATGCTCGAAGCTTAGCCAACAAAGTTCCGGACCTGGAAGCCCTAATGGTAGAAATGGACTTGGACATTGTGGCCATTACAGAAACATGGTTCAATGAATCGCATGCTTGGGATATAGCCATAGCTGGCTATAATCTATTCAGAAGAGACAGAGAAAATGGAAAAGGAGGAGGAGTAGGCTTGTATGTCAAAAGCAATATTAATGCTACTGAAATGCAGGGTGCATGGGGAAAAGAAGAAGCGCTCTGGATTGCGTTGGAAAGAGGAGATGGCACTGTCATCCCTACTGCTGTAGTCTGCAGATCTCCGACTCAAATTGAAGAAATAGATAATGAATTGATTATAGATATTGCCAAGATAGCCACAAAGGGGGAGGCAATAATATTGGGTGACTTTAATCTACCTGATGTGGTTTGGATTACTCCTTCTGCACATCTGGAAAGAAACAGAAAAATTGTGGATGCTCTCCAAGATGCATTACTTAGACAAATGGTGATGGAACCAACCAGGGAAAGTTCAACACTGGATTTAGTGCTCACCAATGGGGATAGCATGTCGAATGTCTGCATGAGTGCCCCTGTGAGCAACAATGATCATCACACGGTGTGGTTTGAGATAAAAGCTATGGTACAGGCCAATCATAGCAAGTTCAAAGTCCTAAACTTCAAAAACACTGACTTCAAAAAAATGGCCGAGTACCTAAAGGAGGAGATGACAGGGTGGAAGGAGATAAGCAAAGTGGAATTGCAATGGGCTAAACTAAAGGTGGCAATAAAAGGGGCAACAGATAAATATGTAAGAAAAGTAAATAAAAACAAGAGAAGGAAACCTATTTGGTTTTCCAAAGAAGTGGCTGCTCAAATAAAGGCAAAAAACACATCTTTCGCAAAATTAAAAAGCTTGCAAACAGAACACAGAAATGAATACAGGATCAAACTTAAAGAGTCAAAAAGAGAAATAAGGAGAGCAAAATCAAAGGCAGAGGAAAAGATGGCTAAAGATGTTAAGGGTGGCGACAAAACTTTCTTCAGGTATATTCGGGAAAGGAAGAAGATCAGAGTTGGAATTGCAGGCCTCAGAAGTGCTGGGAACAAAATCGTGGAAAGTGACACTGAAAAAGCGAAATTGCTAAACAAATACTTCTGCTCTGTTTTTACTAAAGAAAATCCAGGAGATGGACCAGCTGCTACTCCCAAATATAAAAATGGGAAGGAAGTAGATACCACACCATTCACAGAAGATGAGGTGTTAGAACAACTTGCTAAAATGAAAGTGGACAAAGCCATGGGACTGGATGGGATACATCCCAGGATACTGAAAGAGCTCAGAGAGGTTCTTGCAGGGCCGTTAAAGGATGTCTTCAACAGATTCTTGGAAACAGGAGAGGTTCCTCAGGACTGAAGAATGGCTGATGTCGTACTTCTACACAAAACTGGTGAGATAGAAGAAGTGTCAAACTACAGGCCCGTGAGCCTTACCTCGGTGGCGGGAAAGGTAATGGAGGCGCTCCTGAAAGAGCGAATAGTGAACTTTCTCAAAACCAACAGGTTGCAAGATCCGAGGCAAAATGGTTTTACCGAAGGACGGTCTTGCCAAACAAATCTGATTGAGTTCTTTGACTGGTTGACCAAGGAACTAGATCAGGCGCATGTGATGGATGTCATCTACCTGGATTTCAGGAAAGCCTTTAATACTGTTCCTCATAGGAGGCTTGTCAATAAACTCAGTAGCTTGGGGATAGGTCCCAAGATGGTAAACTGGATTAGAAATTGGTTGACTAACAGAGGACAGAAGGTGATGGTACATGGAGCTCCCTCGGATGAAAGGAAGGTGATTAGCGGGGTGCCCCAGTGTTCGGTCCTGGGCCCGGCACTGTTCAATGTATTTGTGAGTGCTATTGCTGATGGACTGAATGGAAAAGTCTGTCTTTTTGCAGATGACACAAAACTTTGCAACAGAGTGGACTCCCCGAGGGAGTGGTTAACATGAGGAAAGATCTACAAAAGCTAGAAGAATGGTCTAATGCTTGGCAATTATGATTTAATGTGAAAAAGTGCAGTGCCATGCACTTGGGTAGCAGAAATCCAAGGGAAATGTACGCGATAGGAGGAAAGAGGTTGGTGTGCACGGTTCAGGAGAAAGACCTTGGTGTGATTATCTCTGATGATCTCAAGGTGGCAAAACAGTGCGACAAGGCAGTGGCAAAAGCCAGGAGGATGTTTGGCTGCATACAAAGAGGGATTACCAGCAGAAAGGAAGAGGTACTTATGCCACTGTACAGGTCACTGGTGAGGTCTCACTTTGAATACTGTGTTCAGTTTTGGAGACCGTATCTTGCAAAGGATGTAAAAAGACTGGAAACTGTTCAGAGGAAGGCAACCAAAATGATTTGGAGCCTACGTCAGAAGCCTTATGAGAAAAGACTTGAAGACCTAAATATGTACACTTTGGATGAGAGGAGGGACAGGGGAGATATGATTCAGACCTTTAAATACTTAAAGAGAAATGATGAACAAACAAACCTCTTCCAAAGACGGGGATGCTGTAAAGCTAGAGGGCATAACATGAAGCTGAAAGGTGGTAAATTGAAAGGCAATGTCAGGAAATATTTTTTCACTGAAAGGGTGGTGGATGCTTGGAATGCCCTCCCGATGGAAGTGGTGGGGGAAAACACGGTGACGGACTTCAAAACGGCATGGGACAGACACAGTGGTTCCCTTTGCAGCAACAGGATAAAAACAAAATAAACTGAACCAACTAACTTCTGAAACATCTAACTTCTCAACAAATAGGAGTTTCCTACATGGAGTGCTGGGTTCACCCCTAAAGAAAGATATGGGGAGGGGTGGCCTGCACAGAGTGGCAGGTGCACCTTCTCTTGCCATCTTAATGGCCAGACTAGATGGACCATACTGATCTTTATCTGCCGTCATTTACTATGTTACTGTCTAAATAACAATAAAAGCCCTTGCTCAGATCTAGTGACCAATTTTTGGCTCAAACGGTTAACATCACTCCACTAGTACCTGGAAAACTGAAAAAACAATTGATCAAGCAGTCAAATGTAACACCACAATGGCTTATAACAGGAAGGACATTTTCCCTTCCAAAGGGAGACCCAAGTAACATTCCCAAAAATTATATAACTTGTCTATCTCCAAACTGTAAGCTGTTCACTGCAATAAATAGATAACACAGGTCTGCAAAAAATTTTTTTTCGAGAGCTGTTTTGGTTATTCTACATAATCTTTATGTTTTTTGGTGCGCTGAATCCGAAAATGACCTCCATTTTGTCATAGGACATCACGTTTCCTGACAATTTAGGTAACTATGTTAAATAAGGCAATACCTCAAAATAAATGGAAATAGACTTATAAAATTAAAGTTTTATTATAATATTTTCATGAAAATCCTTTTTTGAACTGAAATGAGCTCACCTACACACACTAAACTTGATTCTTCTTCCTTGTGCGGCTCCTCTTGGTGCATTTACGCTTGTAAGTAGCATCTGGCATGTCTCTCTGAAGCATCTAACAGTAGTCTGCCATCATTGTAATGCTCCATTTTCCCTGGTTTCTCCTTTCCATCTCTTTAATGTCTTGGTGGAATCGTTCACCTTGTTCCTCACTCACAGCTCCCAAATTTTCAGGAAAGTAGCCAAGGTGGAACTGGAGGAAATGCACTTTCAAACTCATCAGGCAACCTAAAACTTGAAATGCTTTCAGCATTCGTCCGATGATCTTTTTGTAGTGAGGATCTTTGTTATTGCCTAAAACTTTCTGTACGACTTCTTTAAATGCAATCCACCCTTCTTTTTGAGGATCCGTCATGGTATTGACAAACTCTTGATCAACTATAAGCCTTCTAATGTCTGGTCCGACGAACACACCTTCCTTCAATTTTGCCTCTTGGAAGTGATTTTACGAATTGCTTCATCAATCCCAATTTTATGTGGAGAGCTGGTAGAAGAACTTTATGGGAAGGTACCAAAGTTTCTCGGAGGACATTTTTTTCACCGACTGTTAGCACCCTCGGCTGCCAACTCTTCTTGGTCCAGTGATTTTGTTGGTCTCGACTGTCCCATAGACACAGAAAACAAGGATATTTGGTATACCCAGCTTGTTGCCCGAGCAGCATGCACAAGACCTTCAAGTCCCCACACACTTGCCAACCATGGTCTTCATATTTAAGTTTACGAAGAACCAATTCCAAGTTCTCGTAGGTTTCCTTCAAGTGTACGGAATGAGCTACAGGTATGGAAGCATAAAAACCATTGTGGAGTAAAACTGCTTTGAGACTTCTTTTTGAAGAATCTATCGAAAGACGCCATTGCTCTGAATCATATTGGATTGTAAATTGACCCATCAGACCTTCGACATCGATGCAATAAACCAACTTGTCTTCCTGGGCGAAGTAAGGAACAAACTCCTTTTCACGATGTCTGAACCATGAAGATGACACTCCTGGCAACAATAAATTCCTGCTTTTCAGCCTTGATCCGAGTAACTCAGCGGCATCTTTGGGAAGATTCAAGTCTCTTACCAAATCATTCATCTCCTCCTGAGAAAACAATTTTGGTCTTGTATCATCTTCAAAGTTAGAACTTGATTCGTCATCTGGTTCAGGTATGACTTCACCTTCATTGGAGCTAGGTATCTCTTCCAAGGTAGCAGGGGGCTTGGATACTGGCATATCTGTGCCATGGGGGATGGGACGAATTGCCGAGTGAAGATTGGGGTATGAAATGGAATGCTTCCATTTGGAATTAAATCCTTTCACATCGCATGAACAAAAGTAACAGTCATCACTATGGTTCTTTTGCTCTCACCATACCATAGGAATCCCATAACGGAAAGATTTTTTCTTACCCTTGAACCAGTTTCGGAGGTCCTCAACACACCGTTTGCACACTTTATGCGGCGCCCAGACTTTATCTTGATCTCCAATTTTTAGTCCAAAGTATGCAAAGTATACTTTTTTCACAAACTCTGTAATATTCTGCTATTGCTTCAACACTGTATATTCACCACAGATGAAACAGAAACTGTCTGGCGAATTAATACACTTTCATGGAGCCATAACATAATGGTTGAAGAATGATGAGCTAACACGAATTGCGATGAAAAAGTGTAAACAGCCTAGAACCAAGAACCTGATGATGATTCGTGCACAAATGTGGCATGCAGGAGAGAGCAGCTCTGTGTCTGTACACGAGACGTCACAGTGCTGGCCACGCCCCCCTGCACAGACCGGAGCTGCTGCTATCTGCCCTGTGTCTCCCTCCCACTGGATTCTTCAGGAAAGATTAACTCCTTCTACCATTAGAAGCACGGACTTAAAACTTGTTTAGCTTATATATATATTGCTGACCATCAGATTTACAGTGCTATATTTTTTTTTTTTACATAACTCGGACAACCCCTTTAAGGTTTTTTTGGCATTTTATATCTTAAATGCACTTATGTGAATTAATTAATAGTAATTTGAATTAATTAATAGTAATTTGAAAAAAATTGATAAATTTGAAGACAGTTTTGCATGTTGTGGCATATCATGACGTCTAGGAGTTTTTTCAATATTTTATTTGTTTTCAGCACACCAAAATACATGGAAATTAGATGAAAATTATCAACAGCTTTTTAGTCGCAGACCTGTGTAATATAAGATCACATCTAGTCCAATAACATCATGGGAATAGAGCAAAGCGGCAATAAGAGGGGAGCATATGAAACTAAAGACTACTTAATGTTGAATAAGGCCATCATAGCCAGAACTAAGAAAAGCAGAAATCTCAGTATAGCATGGATTAATTATAAGAAAGGCTTTGATAGTGTCCCTCACACTTGGATAAAAAAATTGGCTTGAAATGTACAAAATAAATCCTGTCTCGATAGAGTAAATTAAGTTCACCATGAAAATGTGGCAAAGCACACTATTTCTGAAGTATGAAGATGGTGAGTACATCATTCCTAACATCAAGATTCAGCAAGGAATATTTCAAGGAGATTTTCTGTCACTACTTCTGTTTTCTATAGCACTTAATCCAATGAATACTCTTATCAGCTCTTTGGGACATGGATTTAGCCTGAATCCTAAAGAAGGTAACAACCTTGAGGTAACATCACAGTTACTATTGGTAGATGACTTGAAGCTCTAGAGTTTCAGTGACCAACAATTAGCAGACCAACTCTGGGTAGTGAAAAGCTTCTTGGATGACATCAGAATGACTTTTGGCCTCAACAAATGTGCTAAGTCAACTTTTCTTAGAGGAAGATTGAGTAAAATGGAAAAAATCTCCCTGACTGAGGGCTATGACATCAAGAAACTTGAACAGGTAGCCCTATATAAACATCTAGAAGTAGAGGAAGGAATGACAATCAAGCAGAAATTCCTGAGAGAAAAGATCAGTAAAAAATATTGCAAAAGATTAAAATCATTATTGAAAAGTGCTTTAACTTCACAGAATATGATACAAGCCATTAATCAGCTGGTGATTCCTATATTCTCATACAGCTTTGGGACTGTAGATTGGCTTCTTAAAGATCTTGAAAAACTAGATGTATGAACAAGAAAATTTCTCCATGTTCATGAGGAAATTTACAAGAATCAGTGTATGTGAGACACTACATCCCTAGAGCTGAAGGATGACTTAGCCTTATAGATCTTGATTACACATATAGAACTACTTGAACGATTAGAAGAAATGAATGAGAATCCATAAGCACACACAGGGAAGGAAGAAACAAAATTTACAAAACAAGAGAAAACATTCTTCAAATAATTAAATCTCAAAAAGGAAAAACAAGTGGAAAATACACAAATACAGAAGGAAATACAAAGGGGTATGTTTAATAAATGGTGGTAAAGGAGCAAGTGTGCTGTTAGTGGGTGCTAACTGTGCATGTGCACACTTAGTGCATGCAAAAAGGTACTTTAGCGCACGCTAATGGCACAGCAGCATAAAGTGCCCTGTGAGTGGAGAGAAGGCATGTATAGGGCAGAGAGTGGACAGTAAGCGGGAATAAGGCTTGCTCCCGTAACACTGGCACCTTAACTGAAGGAATTCTAACACAATTCAAAACCTGGCAGAAAGGGTGTTTTTTGAGGAGAGAGAGCCTAGTTTACATATGCAATGTGATGCACAGAGCGAGGAGCCCAAAAGAGTGATAGTAGTGCTCCATTGGCATCAACTGCACAGTGCCCAAATATGAAAGGGCATTATGTTGATGCTGCATAGGGGGGCAAAGGAGGTGACACAGTGGGGGCTGCTGGTGTACAGGGGGGACCAGGCAGCTGGCTAGATGGCACATAGGAACATGTTGCTGTTAAATGCCATTGAGTCGGGGTCAACTTGTGGCGACCCTCTGGACAGTTGTCCTAAATTGTGTTTGATCTTCAATCAGGCGGCTCATTGTTGACAGACTGACACCCGAAGGTACTGTTACTGTATTTATCCATCTCATTGCTGGCGTTCCTCTTTTGCGTTGACCTTCTATCTTGCCAAGCATGATGTCTTTCTCTAATGATCTCTCTCTTCGCATGATGTGTCCAAAGTATGAAAATTGAAGTCTTGCCATCTAAGCTTCTAAAGAAAGCTTAGATTTAATCACTTCTAGTACTGACTGGTTTGTTCTTCGGGCAGTCCATGGTATATGCAGTATTCGCACCAGCACCATAATTCAAAGGCATCAATTTTCTTCCTATCTTTTTCACTGTCCAACTTTCGCATCCATATGATGTTATTGAAAATACCATGGCTTGAATGAGTCAAATCTTTGTATCGAGGGAGACATCTCTGCTCTTGAGAATCTTGTCTAGGTCCTTCATAGCCTTCAAGAGCAATGGTCATCGGATTTCTTGACTGGTTGTTGCTTCTTTATTGATAGTTGATCCAGGCAACACAGGGTGGAGATGGGAGGCACCTAGGGGATGGAGCCAGGAAAAGGAAGACACTCAAACACATTTAAGCTCGCAGGGAGAGGAGGAAAGGAGAAAGAAGCAGGCGGAGGAGTTCCAGTTCCAGCTCTTGTTCTAGTTCCAGTTCCAGATACAGTAGGTTAAAAAAGTCCACGATTTCAATTTCTTCTCCATCAACAATGAACTTATTGATTTTGCCAGTTGTCATGATCTTTGTCTTAAGGTGTAGGCCCATTTTAAGATTATCTTCCTTGATTGTGAGAAGCAAATGTTTCATATCATCTTCACTTTCAGCCAGTAATGTGGTATCATCAGCATAGCGAAGGTTGTTGATAGTCTTCCACCAATCTTCACACCTCTGTTGTCTTCATACAATCCTGCTTCTCTAATTTGTTCTGCATATATCTTAAATAGGTAGGGGGAAAGTATGCAGCCTTGTTGTACACCTTTGCTGATTTTAAACCATTCTGCTTCTCCTTGTTCCATTCGAACTGTTGCTTCTTGATCAATGTACAGATTGTGCAAGAGAACGATCAGGTATTCTGGTATACCCATGCTTCTTAATGTGGCCCAGAGTTTCTCATGGTTTACACAGTCAAAAGCCTTGATGTAGTTAATAAAGCAGACATAGATATCCTTTTTGTATTCTTCAGTCTTTTCAAGGAGCCATCTCACATCCGCGATGATGTTCCTCGTCCTTTCCTAAACCCTGCTTGCACTTCAGCTAGTTCTTGTTCCAGGTATGGTTGTAGTCTCTGTTAAAAAATCTTCAGTAGAATCTTGCTGGCATGTGGGATCAGGGCGATTGCGTGATAATTTCCACAATCAGTTAGATCACCTTTCTTTAGCATTGTTATAAACACAGATCTTTTCCAATCAGTTGGCCATGATGTTGTCTTCCAAATTTCCTGGAAGAACCTTGTAAGTATGGTAACAGCTGCATCAGATTGCGGTAATACCTCTATGGGAATGCCATCAATGTGTGATGCTTTGTTCTTTGATAAGGCTTTCAATGCTGCTTCAACTTCTTCTTTCATCACCAATGGTTCCGGATCATAAGGTACAGGTTGAAACAGCTGTTGGTTCACTTGATCTTTATCATATAAAAACTCTGTTTATTTATTTAACATTTCTTATATATTCTTTCCACCTTTTCTTGATCTTATATATTCTTTCCACCTTTTCTTAATTTTCTCAGCATCATTCAACATAGATCTTTGAGCATCTTGTAACATTCCAGTTTGAGGCTGGAATTTTTTCTTTAACTTTCGTAGTTTTAGGAAAGCCGATCTTGCTCTTTCTCTAATTGTTTCTTTTTCTATTTCCTCGCATGTGTCATTGTAGTACTTTTCCTTGTCCTGTCTTGCTGCATGTTGGAAATCTCTGTTGTGTTCTGTGATTGCCTCTATTTCTCCTCTGGCTTTAGCTTCTCTGTGTTTCTGGGCAATTTTCAGAGTTTCTTCTGTCATCCATTTTGGCCATTTTTGCTTTTTCACCTTTTGTAGAGACTTCTTGCTTTCTTCCAATACATCCTTCTTGATGTCATTCCATAACGCTTCTGGAGTTCTGTCATTTGTATCTAAAGCAGCAAATCAGTTTTGCAGGCAGTCTTTAAATTCCAGTGGTATATTCTCAAGGTAATATATTGCTAAATTCATGAATGGCTTGCTCTTTTTCAACTTTAGCTTGAGTTTTCATACTAGCAGTTGGTGATCTGTACCACATTCAGCTCCAGGGTTTGTCTTTGTTGATGTTATAGAACTTTTCCATTGTTGACTTCCTCAGATGTAGTCAATTTCATTTCTGTACAATTCATTCGGTGAAGTCCTTGTGTACAGCCACCACTTATGTTGCTGGAAGAACAGATGAACAGTTTGAGATGAATAGATTGTTGGTCTTGCAGAATTCTATCAGTCTTTCTCCAGCTTCATTTCTGTTGTCAAGTCCATATTTCCAACCATTTTGCCTTCTTCTTTGTTGCCAACGTTTGCGTTCCAGTCACCCATGACTATCAGGATATCCTGTTTGCATGTCCTGTCAATTTCCGCTTCTACTTGTTCATAGAACTCATCAATTTCATCCTCTTCTGCAGCTGCTGTTGGGGTAAATACTTGAATTATAGTTGTGTTGATAGGCATTCCTCATAGACAAATAGAAATTAAGCATTCACTGACTGCACTGTATTTCATTACAGTTCTTGCAAGTTTCTTCTTTATTATAAATGCAAAATCTTTGTATTTCATTCGCAGCATAGTACACCATGTGATCATCATATGTAAAGTGCCTGATGTCAGTCCATTTCAATTCGCTGACACCCAACAGATCAAGTTGTACTGTGGTGAAGAGCGCCCTCCTGAGGAAATGGAGACTGAAGGAAATCCTGAAATGCAGCAGGATTTACACAGGAATTACAATCCTAAAAGGAAAAAAAAGCCCTCTTCTGGTGAGCTGAGAATGAAGACCAGCCCAGGGGAGGAGTTGAGCAGTGCTGATTGGGCACACCCAGGGGTTGGACGGGGTGTGTCTGAGAAAGAATCCCTTTATGAAGTGGTGAAGGACGCTGCTAAAGAGATTAAGGGGATCAAGAAGAGCAAGAAGAGAGAGAATAGCTTGAAGCAGAATTCCCAGGAGCAGAGGACCTGTGAGCAGAGGGCCTGGAAGCAGAAGCAGAATAGCTGTGAGAAACAGGAAAGCCATGAGCAGCTGACCAGGAAGCAGTTTGGCTGCAAGTCTGAGCCTGGTAGCAACAGAGGACCTGCAAGGATCTTAACAGGTGCTTGGAAAGGAAGTCCTGCGAGAAGTGGACGAAGCCCTGGTTTAGAGTCTTGGGAAAAGGCAGAGCCCTCGTGGATACAGTTTGGACCGGAGAGACCCAGAAGCACTCACAGCTGCAAAGCTTTTGAGCTACCTAAAAGGAGAGGAGCCTGGCAGAAAGACAGCAGTTTCTATAGGAGCCTGGATAGAGAAGGTAAAGTCCCATCTCCTATATTTAAGGCTGTTTTAAAAGATCCCAATTGTTACCCTGAGTCATTCAAGCCAAGAGCTGAAGGGGGAAACATTATTGACTGGGAGAAAAACTCAGTGTTGGCTGACAACTGCTTGTCAGGAACTGAACAGGCTGAATTGCTCCTTCAGGACTTTAAAGAGTTCTTAGAATTGAAAGCAGGCAGACAGTCAAAGCTGAATGAGGACAATAGCTCTGTGCAGTCAGAAGATTTTATGCAAGTGGAAAATGCCTTACCTTTGATAAACTCTGACGATAATAGCATGGACTGTTCAATAGGCTGTAAGGAAATAGCAGTATAACAAAGCTTGCCTGTACCTTGTATGAAAAGAATACAACGTGGAAGTTTCTGCTGCCGTGCTCTGAAAACCTAATTGTTTGCACCTGAGTTTGAGTTCACTGTGAATGGAACAGTGATACATGTAAGTCACCTCTTGAGGCAGGGCTGAGTTAAGCTCCATAGAAGATAAGCTGATCTCACTTTACGTTGTCCTATATTCCTGAGTTTCTTCTGTTACCATTTAAAGCACCATTTATGTTCATGTATCTGAATTTTGATGCGCTGGAGGAATCTCCCCAACACGAATAAAATATTCTTGCAAAGCCTTACCGTCTCTGGCGCAACTACATTTATCAGTGAGAGAAAGGAGAACAAAACTACATCTCCCATCATTACAAGGGAATAGTTTTAATCCATTCCTCAAGGGACAATAGGCCACTCCTGTCCTTTAGCCCTAGGGTGGGGGCAGGAGCGTTGCAGTACACATTCAATTTCATTCTTGACCACCTCCAACTTTGGTTCATGCTTCGTATGTTCAATGTCCCAATATGTAAGACATCTTTGCAGCTTCTGACTCTCATTTCATGCACAGCTACATCAGCAGTCAGACGTCCCATGGGCTTTTATCCAACCACATCATAAATGCTGGCTTTATTTTGAAAAGACTTTAGCTCCACCCCAGTAACTAGTTGAGTGCCTTCCGACCTGGGGGTCTCATCTTCCATCACTATAGTGCAATTTGTTTTGTTGTGACTATTGTGGTGACGAGGCTGCACTAGAACCTAGGAAAATACCTGGAAAAAGAACTTTTTCTTCTAGGCAGAGGAATCCCTCAGCTAAGCACATGTATCAGAATGCAGGTAGAGGAAAAAACCACACATTCAGAACTATTGAGTGCAGGCCACACCCAGACTCCATGGCAACACAGGGTGGAGATGGGAGGCACCTAGGGGTGGAGCCAGGAAAAGGAAGACACTCAAACACATTTAAGCTCTCAGGAAGAGGGAGCAGGGAGAGGAAGAAAGGAGAAAGAAGCAGGCGGAGGAGTTCCAGTTCCAGATACAGAGACAGGCTCACAGAGAGCAGGAGACACAGTCTCAGAGAAAGCCATGGCCAGAGCCGGTGCCAGGGCCAAGGCCAGAGTGGAGGAGAAGGGAACAGAACCAGCCAGAGTCTCAGAGACGGGAACAAAGTCAGCCACCGTAGCAGGCACAGGACTGGAGACAGAGCCAGTCTCAAGCCGTCCAGGAGAGAGGGGCTGAGGAAGCAGTTTACAGGCAATGTGAGAAGGGAATATACATAGCAGACTAAGAAGAACTCAAACTTCAGGCGTCAAAGGCAGAGAGTGTCTAGGAACAGACACCGGAGAAGCTCTCAGAGCAGCTTTTGTTCAGAAGACTGCACTCCAGAGAGGAGCCCCTGCCGTGAGAGGTTTGCAGCCTGGTGTGAAGGTAGGAGGGATACTCCTGGGGAAACTGAAGGTTATAGCCCTGTTAGAGGAGCAGCACTAGAAGATTCCAAGAGAAAAGTTTTACCCCTTTTAAAACCCGTAAGGCAGAGTGTTACCACATTCAAGGTCAGACAGTCAGAGCCTTTGGATATTTTATTCAGAGACAGGAAGCCTTGCAGTCACCCTAGGAACCCAGAGGGGAGACAGAAGTCTCAGTGGAACAAACTGTTTAAGCTTTTAAAAGAAGTCAAGCCTGCGTGCACAGAGCAAGTTCCAAGCCCAGAGGAATGTAACTCTGTTTGTGAAAGTATGGACATGGAGCCCTGTGAGATGGAACAGGACTCGGGTGATAGTTTAATGGATTGCTCTCGTTGTCTAGCATCGGAGTAAAAGAAGGCCAAGAGTTTTAAGCTCAGAGGAAACCGGAAACGGTTTAGCTTAGAAAAAGCCTTGTTGTTCTGAGCACTGAAAACTCTGGAAAGAAAAGGGATTTGCCATTGTTAGAGCTAACTGAAGTGCCTAAGTGTAAACTGAATGTCTTAAGAAGCTGTTATTCTGTGGATAATAGTAACAGGAAGAAGGAACCTTGTTTAAGCTTGCACAGTTTAAAAGAAGCTGATACCTTTACCGAAGGCACTAGGAACCAGTGAGCACTAAGTTTTAACCCTGGCATTTGAAGAAGAAAATACTGTTTGTTATACATGAAAGAAGTTTATTCTTGAGCACTACCAGGACATTGTTTTGTACGATAATTCTGATTGGAGAAAATATCCTCTTTAAGTTGTCCTGTTCAAATGCTACACAACGAAAGTTGTTTGCAAAGTCTTGTAAAAACAAATAATAAATAAATTTCCTGTGTTTGCCAAAACCCACTCTGACTGTCTTCTTGACCCACAACTACATCGTCAGAAGTCCTAGCTCTTAAGATGGAGCAAAATAAATGTTATGAGGTGGCACGCTGCAACCTGTAGGCGACCGCCTAGTCGGGGCGCAGCGCCACACTATCCATTGGATTTTCTACAAAATATGCCAAACTGTATCAGACCAATGTCCATCACGCCCAGCATCCTGTGTCCAACAGTGCACAATCTAGGTCACAAGTACTGTGATGCAGTAGCCAGCACAGAACCTATGATAATAGGGGAAAAAGAAGAACTTACCTTGCAGTCACATAAGCAGCAAACACATTCAGGATACAATGAGCCAAAGAATAGTATAACAAACTTTCCCCACACCAGATATGACGCAGCAGAAAGTCAGAGAGCTAATCAGGTTCACCTGAGCAGGGAAGCACGTACAACATGCAAGAGACAAGAGGATAAAAGCAGTTGGGGAATCCCAGCAAGGGTTGGCAGAGAGTTGGAAGGAAGAGAAGAAGTGGGTGTGGCTGGAGGAGTCACAGATGCCGAGCCAGTGAGAGAGGAGACAGCTGAACCAGAGAGTGCTGGAAGAGCCAGTGCAGGAGTCTCCCAAGCCAGAGGGGACATCGACCCGAGAAGAGTGACCAAGCAGGTAGAGGGCAGACGTCACAAACAGGAGAGCTTGCTGGATCCAGGAAGCATTGGATATGCCCTGGTAGCAAGGAGCAGCAGGAGTAAAACCTTTCCAGAAAGTGGCTACAGCCCAGCTCAAACTACTGGTGTTTGGAACTCTTGGGGAGAGGCACGCTACAGCCCAGACAGAAAGGCCTGGTTAACATAGGAAGGAGTGAAAGCTATATACCCCAGAGGAAAAAGCTAAGTACACCATTTTCTCTAAAGGGCAAGAGGTGGGCCCGGCCAGGAGAACTAAAGCTAACAGTGGGGAAGAGAATCCTTATTGGAGAGAAAGAGGGAACCTAAGAGAAGCCCCAAACACAGGTCCCCATGACCCTGTTTATGCAGAGCAGCTTCCTGCTATAGGAACTGTTGCCTCCCAAAGAAAGAGTTGTGTCAATAGCAGCCCTGAAGAGTGTTATACATTTACAGGTCTGGACTGTGAACAAATGCAGTGGGAAAGCACTAGCCAGGAGGTAGAAACCAGTCCCATGGATTGCGCGATATGTCTCTCGGATGAGATAGAATCTCTCTGTTAAAGAAGCAAGCAGAAGCAGTGTTATAATTGCTTGGAAAAGGTTCATCTTTATTTTTGCTGTGAAGAAACAGTTTATTTATGTTATTCTTTATTGCTGTATAAAAAAAGGAAATCCATAAGGGAATTGGAATAAAGCCCAGTTATTGTTTTTGCCTGACCACACAGCTACAGACTATTCTTTCAGAAGGCAAACCTGCATCGCATGCCCTAGGCGGGTGCCTAATAGGGGCAGTGTAGAGTCACAAATGGCGTAGTTTTTAGGATTCCTGGAGAAGAATACAGCAGAAACACAGCGGAATTACCAGTGCCGGAGAGAAGGACCGGGATTGCTGTTGACCACGCCGGAGGGTTCCAGAATCCAGAGAGGAAGAGAACGTTCTCAGAGCCGGAATCTCCACCTGACTCAGGTAAAAAGTATCTGGGCACAGGCGGTGTGGGATTCTGGTGAGAAGGGATACTGGGAGCTAAAGCCTCGGTTTAACTGCATTTAAAAAAAAAAAAGTGCCACACTTGGTGTGTGTTTGTCTGTTTTGTTTCAGGGTGTGAACATGGAGAATCCCCAGGATGTGTTGTGCTGGATAAGTCTCCAGTTTGAAAAGCAGAGGAAGTTAGCCAAGCTGAGCCAGGAGCAAGCGTTGGTGGCCATGCAGGCCCAACAGGAACCTCTGACTGACCTGATACAAACTTTGCTGGCAGAGCGAGCGGCAGAGAAGATACCTAAAGAACATTATTGTGGGGTAGGCCCACAAAGTTGTGGGATCTTATCCTTTGGACAATTGACAAAAGCTGACAATATAGATGACTTTTTAGAGGCTTTCGAATGGGTAGCCCATAGTGCGGGCTGGCCCTATGAGCAATGGGTGGTTAGGTTGGCCACCTCCCTGATGGGAGAAGCCCTGGCGGCTTACAAGGACATACCCGCTGCCCAGGCAATGGAGTATGAGGAGGTTAAGGCAGCCATACGAGACAGGCTAGGCTTCTCGCCTATGGTATACCGTCGTATGTTACGGGCGACAAAATTCCAGCCAGGTGAAACCCCTAAGGCACTCTGCCAAAGGATCCGTAACCTGGTATGGAAATGGCTTACTCCGGAGGGGAAAACCCTTGAAAGTATACTTGACATGATCGTGCTTGAGCAATTCTCAGAGGCTGTTCCAGCCGAAGTAAGATCATTCCTTACTCTGCAAAATTGTCAGACCTCAAGCGAGGCAGCTCACCTCACTGAAAGGTTCATGGAGGCTGGGTTAGCCCATAAACCACAGGGAGGAGCTGGCAACACGTATGGGGTAGCCAATTTTGGCAAAGTAGTGAAAGACCCTATGTCATGTGCACCTAGTGTAATGAAATATGTACCTAGAGATGAGGTTAAGGACGCTCGCATAAAATGTTTTAAATGTGTGAAGCGGGGTCATAGGAAGGATGAATGTACTTGGCGAACAGCATTGATGAGTGGGGATGGAAAGTATAAGCGGGAAGGTTTTCGCATTGATGTGGAGGTACAAGGCGTGGTAGCCAAAGCCCTACTTGACTCGGGGGCGGACCAAACCATGGTGTCCAAGAAATTTTGGCGCCGCCTACAGGATGGTAATGTGTCCCCCCTGAATCAACCGGAGGGTAGATCTAGGATACGCTGCATACACGGGTCCTCCACTTCTTACCCTCTATATAGGGTGACGGTAAAAGGTTTAGGCACCCAAAGAAAGGTCCTAGTGGCAGTGATACCCAGGTTGCCCTATGATATAGTCTTAGGCCGAGACTGGCCGCCGTTCTGTAAGGGAATCGGAGAGGGCATACAATTGAAAAGGGGGATGGTCTCTACAAGGTCACAGGCCCAAGGTTCGGGGGAGCAAATTGAACCCCCGGAGGACACTGACCACTCTTCAGAAGAGGAGGCGGAATCTCGGGTAGGGGAGGATAGGCCCCTAGATGAAACTTTAGGAGACCTGCCCCAACACGAAGATTTAATCAATCCACCCTCAAAAGGTAGTAAGAAAAGCAAAGGAGAAAAATGACGGGAACGCCACCACAGGGCTCAATTGAGGGCAGGAGCAGGGGATGGGCTAGGTTTTCCCTGGGTGCCGGCCGATCTAGTACAAAGGTTCCCATCATTCCCGAAAGAGCAAAAGGCAGATCCCGCGTTAAAGCACGCCTTCGAGTACGCCCAGTCCGACAGAGATATTCTTCCCAGATTCCTGGTGGAGGAAGATATATTATATCGGGAGAGTAACGACCCCCAGACAGGGGCCATTAGAAAACAACTAGTGGTGCCCACTGCCTTTAAGGCGGTCGTTATGAGATTGTCCCATGATCACCCGGTGGGTGGGCATAAAGGTGTTTTAGGTACCCTAGACCAGATCCTGGCCCGTTTCTACTGGCCGGGGGTATTTAAGGAGACCAAACGCTTTTGTGAGGCATGCCCTTCGTGTCACAGAGTCTCGGCCGCAAAACCGAAAGGTGTTCCTATGATACCAACTCCCACTATATCCGAACCAGTGCGCTGAATGGCGATGGATATAGTCGGTCCCCTAGTGAAAACCCCTAGGGGATTCCAATACATTTTAGTAATAATGGATCAGGCCACCCGGTTCCCCTGGGCACTACCGCTGAGGAACATTTCGGCAAAAACTATAGCGGGGGAATTGATTAGATTATTTTGTGAAGTGGGGTTCCCGAAGGAGATGCTAACGGACAGGGGAAGCAATTTCCTGTCACGATACCTGTCACAGGTCTGGGACGCCTTCGGGATACAACACATAAAAACGGCAGCTTACCATCCACAATCCAACAGGTTGGTGGAACGTTTTAACCAGACCCTCAAACAAATGTTGAGGCGGGGACTGGATGGGAAAATGGCTGACTGGGACATTATGCTCCTGTTCATACTGTACGCCAGCAGGGAGCGCACACAAGCCTCATTGGGAGCTTCTCCATACGAGTTGATGTTTGGCCGTGCCCCAAGGGGAGTCCTGGACATTTTAAGGGAACAGTGGGCAGAGCCAAAAGGGGAAGGGGTAGGAGTACCGCATTTTCTCCAAGAACTAAGGTCACGGTTACAGAGGGCTTCACAGGCCGCTGAACGTCACTTACAGGACAGTCAGCAGCATCAGAAGCGATACTTTGACCGGGGGAAGAAACCCCGTCAACTAGCCATAGGTGAGAAGGTAGTCGTACTGGTGGCAGACCCTGGGCCAAAATTCGAAGCCCAGTGGAGGGGACCCTATACCATAGTGGATCGCAAGGGACCAGTCTCGTAAGTGGTAAAACCCGACAGGGGGTGCTGTCAAGTGTACCACATTAACGTCCTAAAATCCTGGCAAGAGCGGACAGCGGCTTTTGGCCAATTAAAGGTAAAGCTCCCGGGCCGTTCTGTAATTCCGGGCTGTGAGGACATGAGTCCCCCAGCCCGTAATATCTTAAGGGGGAGGGGGGATATGTGATGCAGTAGCCAGCACAGAACCTATGATAATAGGGGAAAAAGAAGAACTTACCTTGCAGTCACATAAGCAGCAAACACATTCAGGTTACAATGAGCCAAAGAATAGTATAACAAACTTTCCCCACACCAGATATGATGCAGCAGAATGTCAGAGAGCTAATCAGGTTCACCTGAGCAGGGAAGCACGTACGACGTGCAAGAGACAAGAGGATAAAAGCAGTTGGGGAATCCCAGCAAGGGGAGGCAGAGAGTTGGAAGGAAGAGAAGAAGTGGGTGTGGCTGGAGGAGTCACAGATGCTGAGCCAGTGAGAGAGGAGACAGCTGAACCAGAGAGTGCTGGAAGAGCCAGTGCAGGAGTCTCCCAAGCCAGAGGGGGCATCGACCCGAGAAGAGTGACCAAGCAGGTAGAGGGCAGACGTCACAAACAGGAGAGCTTGCTGGATCCAGGAAGCATTGGATATGCCCCGGTAGCAAGAAGCAGCAGGAGTAAAACCTTTCCAGAAAGTGGCTACAGCCCAGCTCAAACTACTGGTGTTTGGAACTCTTGGGGAAAGGCACGCTACAGCCCAGACAGAAAGGCCTGGTTAACAGAGGAAGGAGTGGAAGCTATATAGCCCAGAGGAAAAGCTAAGTACACCATTTTCTCTAAAGGGCAAGAGGTGGGCCCGGCCAGGAGAACTAAAGCTAACAGTGGGGAAAAGAATCCTTATTGGAGAGAAAGAGGGAACCTAAGAGAAGCCCCAAACACAGGTCCCCACGACCCTGTTTATGCAGATCAGCTTCCTGCTATAGGAACTGTTGCCTCCCAAAGAAAGAGTTGTGTCAATAGCAGCCCTGAAGAGTGTTATCCATTTACAGGTCTGGACTGTGAACAAATGCAGTGGGAAAGCACTAGCCAGGAGGTAGAATCCAGTCCCATGGATTTTGCGATATGTCTCTCGGATGAAATAGAATCTCTCTGTTAAAGAAGCAAGCAGAAGCAGTGTTATAATTGCTTGGAAAAGGTTCATCTTTATTTTTGCTGTGAAGAAACAGTTTATTTATGTTATTCTTTATTGCTGTATAAAAAAAGGAAATCCATAAGGGAAGGGGAATAAAGCCCAGTTATTGTTTTTGCCTGACCACACGGCTACAGACTATTCTTTCAGAAGGCAAATCTGCATCGCATGCCCTAGGCGGGGGTCTAATAGGGGTGGTGTAGAGTCACAGTACCTAGCAGTTTCCCCAAAAGGCATACAGGATCCCTAATAACTGTCATGAGGCAAGCTGTACATAGCTTGGATCCTGTTTAGCAATGGTTTATAGACTGTTAACAAGGAACCCGTCCAAACTTTTTTAAACCCATTGACAGCTTTTACCACATCCTCCGTTAATGGATTGCGGTGTTTGATTACGCATTGACTGAAAAAATATTTTCACCTAGAAGACCCAACACTGTAGCCTTATTGCAAGTCCCCTAGTCTGTCCATAATCTGATGGCATAAAAAAGCAACCTACGTTTACCTGATCCACTTCGGTCAATAATTTATAGACCTCTATCATATTTCCTCTCAGCCGTCTCTTCCCCAAGTTGATGAGCCCCCAACCCTTTTAGCCTCTCCACAAAGGGTATTCTGCCATCCGCAGAACCATCTGTGATGTCCGTCATGATCCCACAGTGACAGTGGCAGCACACAGTCCTGCTACTGCTGCAGAAAGGCAATGTGCCAAATGGGGTGGTCCAAGGTCCTGGCATCCCAGGCAAAGATCCAGGCTGCCTCTCCCCCCCCCCCCCCGCCCCATTGCCACAGAACCCAGATGTGGGGGAAGAGGCCGATAGTGCCAGACACTGTAACCCTTCAGGTAGCTGGAAAATGCAGGTGCCCGGGGAAGTACTACAGTAGTGGCTGCCATCCTCCCCCCGATATCGGTTGCAGGCAGTGTTGGGCCCCTGCATGGGCAGCTGGTGGAAGGACTGTTGCCCATCCATGTGTGCCCCTGCCCCCCATCTGGACCTTGTGCCGAAGGTGCCCGCCAAACCCACATGTGTGACATGCTTGGACTGCGACCACCACCTCTGACAGTGCATGGGCATGTCTGCATGGTGAGGTGTTGGTGGTGGCATGGGAAGTGGCACCAGCTTGCAGCAGGCAGAAGTCTTGTACTGGTCATGTGCACCATGTGCATTGCAGCATGTGCCAAAGGTCAGCTGAAGGGAAGCATGTCAGCAACAGGAACCTCTATCCCCATAAAGCAGCACTGTGGTGCAACACACACACAGTTGGTGTGTATATGTGTGGAAGGTCATGGGTTCAGGTCCCTGCTAGCATTTCTGTATTGCATATTCCTGTGGACAAGGTTTAGCTGACAGTATAAGAACACCTCTAGCATGTGCAATCTCCAAGAAAATGGCCAGCAAGGGTGGAAACATCCACTAGCAGCACTGACAGGCTCCACTATCCACAGCTGGTTGGAGGCTAATAGCACACCTTATCAATCTGTGGTGAGGGCAAGGCATGGTAATATAGCAGTAATATATCAGTTGTTGAGCTGACATTGAGGCAGGAATGTCATTCATCTCCATTTTCGCTCAGTGCACCAATGAGAGTAAATGCGTGTGTGTGTGTGTTTATGTTTGTGTATGGCTCCCCTTTGTCCTTTGGCTTTCTGCACTGCACTTTGGCTCACAATGTCCGAGTTTTTCCTCACCTGAAACAGCGTAGATTGGCATGGATGTGTCTGCCACAATGGTAGGGTCACTGGCTGAGACACCATTGTGCCCTTCTACCACATGCATTGCCTAGGTGGCCACTGTATGTTATGTTGAGATGCACTCTCACTATGATGTAGTCAACATTAACCACTTAATGGCTTGGGCAGCAGTCATTCATTGCCTACTCAATGGGGTCCTGACAGGACTGTAGAAGCAGCCCTATGCTAGCCTATATAACCTCCTCTGCAGTGGTTGTCTATGGCAGCAACATATTGACACTGGTCACTAACCTACCATGTTATTGGAGAATTAGTATTCAACAGGCAGAACACAGGGCCAAGCTGTTGCTATCACTATGCAGAAAACAAAGGAGGGGAGAGGAGTGGGGTGAAAAACCATAACACACTACAGACAACACCTACTAAACACTAACAGTGATATAGACCTACAGCATAAGCAGCAGAGACCATTTCCTACAATGCAGGTTCACTAGACCAGATGCTGGGCACCTCTCCTCACCCTCAGGGTGACAGCTGAAACTGCTCTGCAGCATGGCTTGCTGTTCTTATGTGCATGTATCACACACTGCCAGTGTGTCTTACTGAGCTGATATGCTGGATCTGTTCATTCTCTATTGGTTCTTCAGCTGCAGACTGCTGTTTTGCATGTGCAGTGCCTCATGGGTAGTGGAGGGCCCAACCTATGCTGGCATACAGCAAACAGTTTGATCAGAGATCTGCAGGCTCTATACATCTGCATGGAGGTGTAGCCTACTGGTTGGTGCAATGTTTCTTTGGTCAAAGGTCCAGGGTTTCATTCCCACTTGTTCATTTTGTGCCTGGGTATGCTTTCACAGTCCTAGTTCTGCTGTGACCTGCAGACAATCATTCTTCTACATTTCTATGCATTATGGCCAAATGCTGGGTAACCCAATATGGCATTCCCCATCATGGACACCAATGAATATGGCTTTAGTGGCTCTGCCATGGCACACTGCAGTGGGTCAGTGATGTATACGCAGCAGATGTCTGGGTCAACTGGTATGGATGTGTTTTCTGTTTTGCCATCATTGTGACCTCTCAGCTTTACATAAAGAGAATATATCGTGTACATTCTGGCACCTAACACTCATTGCATAGCCATTCCCTACACTGTTCTGCCATCATTACTTGTGCCACATGGGGCAAATGGGTTCAACTTGTCCCTTTCTATCATGCCACTCTATCGGGAGTTTTGTCTTCCAATTACACAGGAAAAAAGCACCAGTCCCACCCACACAAATAGTGTTTCATGTAGCCCATGGCACTGCTACTTTTGGTTCACACACACCAAATGCTTTTGGCCTGTATGATCCCATACATCCAACCACCACACACATTACTCTCTCTGCTTGGAAAATCCATGGCACAGCCCTGCACCCACTATTTGATCATCAGGGAGATTCATGGTGGGACAGCTTGCTTGCAGTAAACTGCCCCCACCATGGCCATCAGGGGTCATTTGCAGCAGATAGCCATATCATGCACACATCTCTTGTGACTGCTCCACATGAGCACTCATGGACAATCCTCACTTTTCTGCCTACCGCAGGAACATGCTGCCTCCGCCCAGACACTGTCCTGGCCTATGGCATGCCACACACTGACAGTACATTTGGATACCTGTCCACCTCACAGACACTATAATGTAGCTTACGGTATGGTGTATGCTTTCAAGAGCATCTAGGACTGCATGCCTGTCACAGCACCCCCCACTGCTGCATCCCCTCCACTAACTCCACTGCCACCGCCACCCACCCATGACACAGACAACACCCACACTGACCATCATCACTAGGCAGCTGCCTATCTCACCTAGTGAACAGCATAGGCCACATTGCCAGGCATCAGGTGAGTCAACTCCCTCAGCTACAAATTGTGCTTGCATCCACACCTTCTCCATTGGCTTCCCTTCCCCCCTTTCAGAGTTTCAGTGTCCATTACTACCCCTTAAAGCAGCATGTGCTGTTACCAAAAGTGTCCACTAGCACTCCTTAACACCGGATCGCCTCTGACACGCATAGCACACTTACCAAATGGTAACCCCATATCGCTGCCGTTTATGCATGGAAAAGACTGCTCCTTTACCGTGGTTTAGTAAACATACCCCAAAGTGTTACTCCAGGAACCCTTTGTCGATGAAGACTGGACACATGAATGGTTAAGGAGAGGTGAACTGAAACCGAAGGATGAAAGATTGATAGTTGCAGCACAGGACAGTGGATTACAGACAAAAAGGTTTACAGTGAGCACTGAAAAAACTGGCAAAACTCATATAAGTAGATTCTGTAAGAATGAACTGGGAACAGTGACTCACTTTATAGCTGACTGTGAAGTTCTGATGTCAGCAAATTTCTATATAGAAAGGCACAACAAGGTGACATGTCTCACTCATTGGAAACTTTAAATACTACAGTACATCACTGTCTCAGAAATGCACAGGGATCATGACCTCAAGAGAATTATGTATAATAAAGAGGTCTGAGCACTGGAATATCCTCATTCTAAATAATAAAAAGCTGGTTGCAAAGAAGTTGGATATGGTGGTAAAAGAGAAGAACATTAGAACAGCATTTATTATGGAGGTGTCAGTCCCATTCTGTGAACCGTGTTGAAAAGGAAACGATCTTAAAATACCAATAAATGCAGTCAGAGACCAAGAAAATGTGGCAAAAAGATAGTGAGATACTTCCCATTAAGAGACTAAGGGGTATGTTTATTAAAGCATGCTAACATAGCAGCAGCTACATTAACGCGCGTTAAGTAACATTAACATGCGTTAACATTACCAGATGCAATATTAAAGAGCGTTAACATCTCCAGCCGCGGTAACTCCCACAGAGGGTGGAGAGAGGGCAGAAAGAAGGGGTCAATGGACGGGGAGTGGGCAGGGAGAGGCTCCTGCTACACTAATGTGGGGAAATGAAGGGCCAAACATTACTGGGAGTGAAAACTTGTTGTTAGATGCATATTTGGAGGAGAGAGAAACCATTTTATTGTAAGCAATGTATAGCATAGGCAGGGAGCCCAAGAAAAGTGATAGTAGTGCTCCATTTGCAGCAACGGCATAGTGCCCAAGTATGAAAGGCATCATTGCGGATGTGAGATGGATCCTTGAAAAGACTAAAGAATACCAAAAGGATATCTATTTGTGCTTTATCGACTATAGCAAGGCTTTTGACTGTGTAAACCATGAGAAACTCTGGGCCACATTAAGGAGCATGGGTATACCAGAACACCTGATTGTACTCTTGCGCAATTTGTACATTGATCAAGAAGCAACAGTTCGAACGGAACAAGGAGAAACAGAATGGTTCAAAATAAGCAAAGGTGTAAGACAAGGCTGCATACTTTCCCCCTACCTGTTTAATTTATATGCAGAACAAATCATCAGAGAAGCAGGATTGTATGAAGACAACAGAGGTGTGAAGATTGGTGGAACTCATCAACAACCTTCGCTATGCTGATGATACTACATTACTGGCTGAAAGTGAAGATGATCTGAAACATTTGCTTCTCACAATCAAAGAACATAGTCTCAAAATGGGCCTGCACCTTAATGTAAAGAAGACAAAGATCATGACAACTGGCATAATCAACAGGTTCATCGCTGAAGGAGAAGAAATTGAAATTGTGAACAACTTTAACCTACTTGGATCAACTATCAATAAAGAAGCAACAAGCAGTCAAGAAATCAAACGACGCATTGCTCTTGGCAGAATGGCTATGAAAGACCTAGATAAGATTCTCAAGAGCAGAGATGTCTCCCTCCATACAAAGATTCGACTTGTTCAATCCATGGTATTTTCAATAATATCATATGGATGTGAAAGCTGGACAGTGAAAAAGACAGACAGGAAGAAAATTGATGCCTTTGAATTATGGTGCTGGGGGTGAATACTGTGTATACCATGGACTGCCCGAAGAACAAACCAGTCGGTACTAGAGGAGATCAAACCTAAGCTTTCTTTAGAAGCTCAGATGACAAGACTTCGACTTTCATACTTTGGACACATCATGCGAAGAGAGAGATCATTAGAGAAAGACATCATGCTTGGCAAGATAGAAGGTCAACGCAAACGAGGAAGGCCAGCAATGAGATGGATCAATATAATAATAGCAGCTACGGGTACCAGTCTGTCAACAATGAGCCGCCTGACTGAAGACCGAACACAATTTAGGATAGCTATCCAGAGGGTCGCCATGAGTCAACTCCGACTCGACGGCACTTAACAACAACAACATGAAAGGCCACTATGGTGATGGTGCAAATGGGGCATAGGGGGCTGCAGGTGGGACATGCAGTGGGGGCAGCTGGGGAACATGGTGGATTAGGCCGTCGCCTAGGTGGCACAAAGGAACAGAGAAACTGGAAATCAGCAAGACAGCAGCTGACCAAGGCCAAACATGCCCAGTAGTCTGTGTTCCACAGTGTCCCATCCAGGGGACATAACCCAGGAGGTACCCCAAAGGTCACACAGGTACCACTATGCCTGTAATAGGGCAATCAGTGCAAATCTTGGGACCACTCTAACAAGGGTCCACAGACCTTCCCCAGGATGCATCCCAAACAGTTTGTAAACCCAGCTAAATGAACACCCTTTACTGCAGCCCCCAGTAAGGCATTGCAGGGTGTGACCACATGTTGTCTGAAACATATATACACCCAGTAGTCCAAACTGGGTACACCGTACCTGAGGTGCATGCCCTAGCCTGTCCACAGTCTGCTGTCACAACACAATCTATCTATATCTACCTGGTCCACCCTAGTCAATAGTTGCTAGAGCACCAACCTGACATCCCCCCAGCCATCTCTCCCCCATGTGGAAGGGACATAACTTTGGTAGGCAGTGATAGGGGGGATGTGTGGATGTCCATGTATGCCTCGCCACCCCAGACCCCGCACCCTAGGCACCCGCCTACCTGCACAGTGGATGGCCTGGGACTGCGCACTACCAGCACCGACAGCATATGGGCATGTCAGCATGGCAGGGGTGTGTGTGTTGGTGCTGGAGGGGGCAGTGGGATCTGCCTGCAGTGGACCTAGGCCATGCCCTGTTCCAGTACCTGGTGTGCAGTGCAACAGAAAAGGTATGTCTGATGATAAGTAATGGTAGCCCCAGGGACTGCTGTCTCTCTTTAGCAACTGTGTGGTGCAGTACACACAGCCAGTATGTCCCAGAGCAAAGGGTCAAAGATTTGGGTCCCAGCTGTGGATCCTGCAGAGCATGTCCCTATGTTTTACCCTACAATGCCGATACAACATCAATATGTATAATCTCCAGAGCAGTGGCCAACAGGGGTACAAACACCCACTCACACAGGCTCCACTATCCAAAGCTTCATGGAGTGTCAGGCTGTTGGCCCCAGTACGGAGCTGCAGTTATCATCAGAGCACCATTACTAGCTCCTGCACACCTTAGCAATGCCGGCACTGTGATCGGGACCAGTGTGGAAGTCAGGTTTTCCAACCGCCCCTATCTTTGCACAATGCTGCAATACAGGTGTGTGAGTGCATGTCCATCCATTGTGGTATGGTGCCCTACTCTGCACTGGGCCCAGAAAACATACACTGTTGCCAGCGCCAGCCTGCAAATCTGCATACTGAGGAGCAAGGTATTGTCAGTATGGACCAGAGAGGGCGGATCAGGCAGGATGCATCTGCAGTGGCGGTAGGGCAATGGCAGGGACATTGTAGTGCCCAACCACCACCTGCATGGACAAGGTGGCCACAAGACATCTTGCTGTTAGGACACTCTCACACTGACCAAACAGTGAACATGGCACGGCTATGTACCAACATAGTGCTATATAGTATCTGTATCTGGTGATTTATGTGTGCTTTCTCTTCTGGAGGGCCACTCACTGGGACATCTGCTGCATGTCTGTGCCATACAACCCAGGTCTGAGTGCACATAGTTCTTCTGTGAACATGCAATATAGACTTGCTAGCAGACTATCTGCAGTTAGTTTGTGCATGGCTGGAATACCTGGTGGGGTATAGCAGGTACAGTCTAACTGTGCTTTCTGCTGGTGAATGTCAGACCATAGTTGGGGGCTGCAGCGGCTCCTAGTACTACTGTTGATCTGACAGTGGCCTAGCAACAGGCCCAGATCTGGTCTGACCTGACCCCCCCGATGACATACACAGCCTAAGGTGTCTTAAGTACCCCACAGAGTGTATGATGCATCAGGTTGACAGACATGAGCTGGATGGCAGAAGAACAGGGCAATGGACAGATAGTACAGTGCCTCATCCTGTCCTGTGTAGTGTGCACAGTACTTTGGTGTTATGTGTGTTGCAGTGCAGACACAGAGGGTGCACAATAACACATGTAGCATTTGGTGCGTGCGTTGTTATGCACCATAAGCTGTTCACATAACCTAAGGTGCCTACACGTATCTCATATGGTACGTGTTATGTTGCGCGCATTATTATGCGCACTGCGTGTCAGTGGATCAGCAACGTGCATTGCGTCATACGCGCTTATGCCCATATGCTGCAATACTGTGTCATAATATAGCAGACATGTTGGCCACTTGGTAGAACATATTTGCACTGTGCGTGTTTGGGATAGTGGTTGCAGACGTGTGTGAAGCCAACATAAGTTGTGGGTTTGATTCCCACAAGTTCCTTTGCTCTTCTTTTCTGGTGTTCTGATAACCTTACCATACAATGGCTCCGGCTTCATCACTTTTCCACGCGCCCTTCCTTCTCTTCACTGTACACTGCAGTGTCCCCTCCATGCAGCCTATCCGTCACATGCTAGCTGTTACATATGGTTCCTTTCTTTGGGCTGTCTGGGTGGGCAGTTAGCTCAGTGTTTTGGTATTGGTGTCGGTGGACTGTGTTTAGGTTTTTTAGTGTACAGGTTCAATTCCCTCTTACTCCTTTTTGGATCTCTTGCCCATTTTGCCCTTGTACACACACCATCCACACAGCTGGCCCTTCAGACTGACCACTGACGCCCTTTCTGTTTAATTTGTTTACTCTTCTGCATGCTGTTTTCACTGCATACCATTTCATGGTGTGTGTGCATGTGTTTATGTGTGGCTCACGTCCCCATTACAGACTGCGATATCAGCTGCCTGTGGTCTATGGCCTTACACCTACGGCTCTTTTCTCATGTGGCACCATGTCTGCACATCCCTCAACGCATCTTCTACTGTCTGCGCGCCTTTGATTGCAACCCCTTCGGACACGCTGCTGCTTCCCATTGGCTGTGACATTAACACGCGGTAAGTCCAGGGCGCACTGCACCGTGCGTTAAGCGTCTTGTAATGTGCATTACCTGACAAGGCTTGCCTTAACTCTGCACCGCCCACTCCTTTATATGGGTATCCGTAACATTACCGGGGCATTTAACGATGGTAAAATTACCGCGCTTTAGTAAACATACCCCTAAGATTATACTCTGTACCCGGGCTTAGGAGTGAGGTTTATGACTGTTATGGTATGTATAAACCTAACCCACTTGGAGAAATTGCCCCCAAAGAAGATGCTTCCTCCCTTCTTCGTCCTTCAGCTCTTTCTGGCAGATCCTGCTCTGATGATGTCATTCACTGATAATGGCAGTAGCCAGATGATGTCATTGGATCATAGCAGGAAGGATGATCATTTTTCAGTTATTTACTTATTTAATCAATTTAAGTATATTTATTATACTGCCTTTCGAACATTATTAGTTGGCATCATGGCAATTTAAGGGTCCAACCATAACATGTACAAATAACATAAACATAAATAAAAACAGAAATAGAAACCGACATGTAAGCCATACAAGTGGGGAAATGAATATGGCAACATTCCATACCATTCTATGCAAGGCCAACAATCAGTAAATATCTCCTCCTGATCTATTCTCTTTCCTTCCTGCACTGAGTCAGCTAAGCAGCAGATCCTAGGAACAGGATATGGTTATGACCATAAAATCCAATTTCTCATTGCACATGAATTATTCAATAAGGGGGTCATTCCAGAACACGAATTAGGGGTTTGTACATGCGGTGAGGACATTTATGTGCCAAAAACATTCTAGATCATATTCTAAAACACTGTTGACATGCACATCCATGGCGCTAGCATGGAGAACTCAGAATGTGCCCAGAAGGGGTGGAACAGGGGAATGGTCAGCTGCGGAGATGCAGAAAGTGTAAAATAAGGCCAGGACATAGAAACAATTCTGTTCTTCTCTACAATGTGGTCCATATTGAAGAATGATTGTGATAAGTATTTTCTGAACTGGTGTGACTGCAATCTAGAAAAACACAAGTTGCAGTTTAGAGGTACAGGGAGCAGAGGTGAGGGAATATTAAGAACATAAGATATGCCATACTGGGTCGGAACAAGGTCCCTCAAGTCCAGTATCCTGTATCCAAAAGTGGACAATCTAGGTCACAAGTACCTAGTAGTTTCCCTAAAAGGCACAGGTTCCACAATGCTTGTATTGGGGCAAGCAGTGGATATCCCGGTCCCCTTTAATAATGGTTTATGGACCTTTCCTCCAGGAACTTGTCCAAACCTTTTTTAAACAAGGCTACACTAACAGCTTTTACTATATCCCCCGGTAATGAATTCCAGAGTTTAATTACACGTTGAATGAAAAAATATTTTCTCTTATTAGTCTCAAACAGGTTACCCTGTAGCTTCATTGCATGTCCCTTAGTCTTTCTATATTTTGATGCCGTAAACAATCGATCTACTTTTACCCGTTCCACTCCATTCATTAATTTATAGACTTTGTGATAAGGAAGCTTATCATAGCTCAGGTAGGAGCTATAGAAAAGATGATGTGACTCTGAACAAGCAACCTGTCAGTTCTGGTAGAAGTGAGAAAACAGAGTTTTCACATAAAAGACTACCAGTCCCAGAATGCACCAGGTTTCCAGCAGCCATGAGAGGGGCTGAAGTGAGGAAATGTGTGTGCAATCAAGAGAGCTATGAGGTAATCCCTAAGCACTCATCTCAAAGGGCAGGGCCTGATTCAACACAGGTGCGCTGTGTTAGGGAGCAGCACACATTAGAACAGGATAAGAATAGAGATTATTCTTCAGATAACAGCTTCAGGGAGAGCTTCAGGAAAAGCTACAGAGGGAGGAAGAGATACAGAGACAGCAACCGCTACAAGCTCAAGCACCAGTATCACCTGGAGAAACAGAAGCCAAGCCAAGTGGATAGAGAGAGAAGGAAACTCTCTGGAAGGAAGAGAAGAAAGGCCATTGGAAGGTCTGGGAGATTCCAAGGCAGTACTCATACTGGGAGGTATTCCAAAAGCCAGCAGAGTCCATTGGACTGGATTCAGCCAGAGGAATGGAGTGGCAGAGATAGGAATCACCAGTGGCTACCTGGAAGAGAGAAGACTGCATGTGGAAGGGACTTTCAGACCAAGGCCAGAAGGTATGTGAGAGAAGATCCAGTGTCCAGGGATCAAGATTGGAAGGCTGGACATCAGAATTGGATTACATATTGGCCAGGCTATACAGAGAGGAATAATGATAGCAGGAGAGGCTCAGGTATGAACACTGATCCAGACCCTATCTATAATAGAGGGTGGCAGCAAGGGAATGAGCATTCTCATGATAGTGCCTTAATGAAAGACTCGTCTGTGCCAATGTATGATAGTGACCATATGCTGATTGATACAGCAGATGAAAATACAGTTTATATGGACTGTTCTCTATCTAAATGCTATTACTAGTTTTCTCTGAGCAAACACATCAGCCATCACAAAGAAACCTAACTTTGTTCTTTATTTCCACTGCAAACAGCTCTTAAAGCAGGATTTGGGCTCACACAGTAGCAGCCAGCCAGCTAAAGGCTTTCAGCTGGTCCATTGATAGTAATTAGGGCTGCACCTGATTGTGGGTGTGAGCAAGGGAGAATCCCTGCTGAGATCGGCGTGGAAAATAAGCAGAAGTTAACCTAACCAGCAAAGTTTATTCTTTACTTTGTGCCTTTGTATTTGGTAATTATTTGCTAAGAAAACATTAGCTAATTGCCTGACAAGCTGAAGGTTGTTTTCTGGTTTACTTCGTGACTTTTTGTTATCCATTTTAAACACTGCAAGCAAGTAACCTCATTTATAGTGCTATCAAGCATACATGTGCTGGGTGAATTAAACCCCATCAATAAAAGAAGTATTTTATTGATCTTACCACTTGGTTTCACAACTCAAATTATTGTCATCAGCTGTGTTTGGGAGTGAATGAACTACAATACCCACAATACCTTGCAAGAATCATATGAATATATGCATCGTCAAGATTGTGTAAGTTCTCACCCTAGGCAGCCGTCTGACAACTTCTATCATATTTCCACTCAGCCATCTCTTTTCCAAGTTAAAAAACCCTAACCTTTTTAGCCTCTCTTCACAGGGGTATACTTCCATCCCCTTTACCATTTTGATGGCTCTTCTCTGTACCTTTTCTAATAACGCTAAGAAACAGCAACCAGAATTGCACACAAAAGTTAAGGTGCGATTGCACCATGGAACAATACAGAGGCATTATAATATCCTTTGTTTTATTCTCCATTCCTTTCCTTATGATACCTAGCACTCTATTTGCTCTCTTGGCTGTCACTGCACACTAGGTGGAGGGTTTCAACATGTTATCCACGATGACACCTAAATCTTTTTCCTGAGTGGTAGTTCCTAATGTTGGACCTTGCATCGTGTAACCATAGTTTGGGCTGTTCAGCCATTTGGATACCCAGTCTTCCAAATTATCAAGGTCCTCTTGCAATTTTTCACAATCCTCATGGGTTTTAACAACTTTTTGTGTCATCTGCAAATTTGATTACCTCACTCATTATTTCCATTTCCAGGTCATTTATGAATATATTAAAAAGCAGCGGACCCAGCACAAATCCATGGGGTACTCCACTATTCATCTTTCTGCATTGGGAAAATTGGCCATTTAGCTCTACCCTCTGCTTTCTATTTTTTAACCAGTTCCTGATCCACAATAGCACATTACCTCCAAACCCATGACTTTTTAATTTTCCAAAAGTCTCTCATGAGGGACTTTGTCAAAGGCTTTCTGAAAATCCAGATACACTATATCAACTGACTCACCTTTGTCTACCTGTTTATTCACACCTTCAAGAAAACACAACAGATTAGTGAGACAAGACCTTCCTTGGCTAAAACCATGTTGGCTGTCTCCCTTTAAGCCATTACTATCTACATGTTCAGTAATTTTGTTCTTTATAATGGTTTCTACCAATTTTCCCAGTACTGACGCCAGTCTCACCAGTTTGTAGTTTCCCGGGTCACCCCTGGAACTCTTTTTAAAAATTGACGTTACATTGGCCATCCTCCAATCTTCAGGTATTACAGATGATTTTAATGATAGTTCACAGATTTCTAATAGAAGGTCTGAAATCTCATATTTCAGTTCTTTCAACACCCTTGGATGTATACCATCCGGTCTTGGTGATTTGCTACTCTTCAGTTTATCAAATAGTTGTAATAATTCTTCCTGGTGTATCAATATTTCTTTCAGTTCTTCTGCAGCATTACCTTTAAATACCATTTCAGTTGTGGGTAACATTCCTACATCTTCCTCAGTAATAACCGAAGCAAAGAATTCATTCAGTCTCTCTGCTATGGTATTGTCACCTCTTAGTGCCCCTTTTACCCTTCTATCATCCATTGGTAAAACTGACTCTCTCACAGGTTTTTGCTACAAATGTACTTGAAAAAGTCTTTATTACGCATTTTTGCTTCCACAGCAAGCTTCTTCTCAAATTCTTTCTTTGCCTACCTTATCAATGCCTTGAATCTAACTTGTCAGTGCTTATGTTGTTTCCAGTTTTCATCATTTGGCTCCTTTTTCCATTTCCTAAAAGATGCTTTTTTTGGCAACAACAGCCTGTCTGACCTCACCTTTAAACCATGCTGGTAGTTTTTTGGACTTCCTTAGATTTTTCTTAAAGCGTGGAATATAGCTGGTCTGGGCTTCCAAGATGTATTTTTAAACAACACCCATGCTTGATGTAAATCTTTAACCTTTGCAACTGCTCCTTTTAATTTTTTCATAACTATTTCCCTCATTTTATCAATCTCCCTTTTCAAAGTTGTAAGGATGTAAGTTCTAGACACATCAATATTAAGAAAAACAATATTTTTATTCAGGCTATGCACTAATGTGCTGTTTGTGCTAAAGGAGCCATTCTATGGGACCCCAACAATTGCCATTTTCTGAAAAATGGGACTGTACATTTTGTGGGATCAATGGTGTTTATTTTTATTTTATTTATTTATTACAAGTTCTTATATACCGCACTATTCGGCATCAGCGCGGTTTACATTATAACATAAAGACCATAACAACAAGCTGTTTGGTTTACATCGAACAGGAGTACAAACTTGGAGAACCGGGGTAAACTATATACAAGAGATAATTACATAGAACAGAATGGAGTCTTATGTATTGGTGCTGGTTGCACTGCTGAATGCCCTTATTCTGAGGGTCCCTTAATATTGACAGGGATATGTTTTGACATTTAGACATAGGGAACCTATGCTGATTCCTTCTGGATTATTTTACATAGGGTACTCTTATAAGATCAGATATTGTTGGCAATGTAATAGGGCAACCATACTTTTGTTGTCCTATGCGGCCTACTGTACATCCCTACCCAGGCCAGGATCAATGAGAGCTGCGAGAGTGGTGATATATCTGTAGTCTGGCTATTTAGTGTGATGGCACAGGGATCTCACCTCCCATACCCATACAGCCCTGACCAGGGGAGCAGTGCCACAAAGCTGGCTGTGGGAAGGCAGACAGGGTTGCCCCACAGATAGAGGATGTATTCAGACTTATATATGCCATGATGGGACAGGTATAGCTGCTGTGAGAAATGCCAGTACCCAGATAGGTGGGCTTCAGATGCCATAGCCAGAAGGCCCTACTTCAACTACCACTACTACTACTGATCATTTGTATAGTGCTACAAGTAATATAGAGCACTGCACAGACACACTTGAAAGATGGTCCCTGCTCAGTGGAGCTTACAATCTAGTCTATACAGACAACACAGCATCTGTGGCCAGGATACATCCAGGTGGGATAATAAGGAAACACGAGGGAGCTTAGGCAGATCAGATCCAGCAGAGGCAACAATGAGGTGAGTGCTCAGCCTGGATTTGAGAGGGGCCAGGAATGAACCTGACGTACAGACTCAGGTAGTTTGTTCCAGGCATAAGGGGCAGCAAGGTGAAAGGAGCAATGTCTGGATTTGGCAGTAGAAGAGAATGGCACAGATAGAAGCAATCTGACAGAAAAGCAGAGTTCACGGGGAGGGGTGTAGGGAGAGATAAGAGGGGATGGTAGTGCGGAGCAGCAGAATGAGTGCACTTAAAGGCCATAGCAATATGAGGGAGACCTGCAAGATTAGTTTGGGGTTTTGTGCACTTGGTGAGGATCCATCCCTAACAGTTTAAGGTGTGTTTCTAGAGAGGTCCAAGGTAGGAATCGCTGGGGCCGGTTTCTAATGCCACGTACCATTTGATGCAAGTTATGCCCTGACATACATGTTCACATTTACATTCTCGTATATCATAATGGGGTGCACTGGGCTTACCTAATGCTTTTAAGGGCATGAGGGGGACTAGTATACGGTCTAAGTTGTGGCAGCTGTCATTTCTCATTAGTATTTATGTCTAATGTGCATCAGCAAACTACTGTCTCTGATAAGCAGCTTAGGAGATGCAGTTTTTTTCTTGAGGGGTGTGGTGTCTGTGGGTACATTGTGGGGATGGGCAGGATCCAAAACATATAACTTTTCAGAATATGGTGAATGCAGGGACATCCAAAACGTTTACCTGCATCCGAAGCATGGGCCGGCTGAAAAGCTCTTGATTTGTTGGATTGGGGGTTTATTAATTTTGGATTGTAGGATGAAAGCCAGTTGAGTAATTCAGTGAAACAGCTATTGATTTGTTGGATTGGGGGTTTATTAATTTTGAATGGAAGATATATCATTATATCGTCTGCATATATGTGTTATAGTAATTTGAATTTTTTAAGTATGGAGCAGATGGGTTGAAGGTTAATAGTGCGGATAGTGCGGAGCCCTGCGGGAGACCTTGTTCTTGGTTATATGTTTTGGAGGTAGTATTTCTTATTTTAACTTGCTGGGTTCTTTCTTGACAGATATGAGTTGAATCATTGTAATACTGTGTTACTGATGCCTATATGTTGTAGTCTGGATAGCATGATGTGGTGGTTTATACTATCAAAGTCTGTGGAGATGTCTAGGAATATGAGGAGGAACACATTTTCGGTGTTATTGATACTGCGTAGTATACGGTCAAATAGAACAGCTAGGAGACATGGGGCATGGGCATCAATATGGTCTTGGAGTTGGACTAGAATTGCTTTTTCAATTAGTTTAGTCATAAGCGGGAGGCTGGAGATTGGCCTGTATGAGGTGGGGTGTTTTTTGTCCATTGTACTGTTCTTAAGGATTGGACATATGATGGCATGTTTAAGGGCAGGAGGCATGTAGCCAAATTGCTGGGATGTATTGATGATGTGGAGAATGAGGGGAGTGAATTCTGTTTTCATAGCCTTTATCCAGTTTACAGGACAGGAGTCAAGATATGAGGTAGTTGTGTTTACTTTTCTGATGATGTTTTCAAGAACTTCCATGGATATCATGGAGAATGTGGACCATGTATGATGTACAGTAAGTGGTTGAAGGTTTAGGGTATATTTATTAGGGGTTTATATTTTCCCTCACTTGGTTTGCAGCTTGTCGTGCTGTGAGGGCTTGTGTGCATCAGTGATGCTGAGAGCTAAACTATCGGTAGTTCAACTACTGGCAGGGTCTCCCAAGATGGACAGGTCTCAGCTGAGGTGCCAGGCCAAGACAAACCACCCATCTGGGCAGCAACAGAATGGGATAGTGTTGACGGCGGAGGATCACATTTCTGTGACAACGGCAACAACACCAAAATTAAACTGCACGGAAGAAAGGCCCGGCAATCTACTTCTGTATCTTGCCATGAAAACCCAATGGATAGTTACAACAAAACAAATTGTGCTATAGTGCTGGAAGATGAGACCCCCAGGTCAGAAGGCACTCAACTAGCTACTGGGAAGAGCTGAAGACTTTTCAAGGTAAAGCCAGCATTTATGATGTGGTTGGATCAAAGCCCTCGGGACGTCTGACTGCTGATGTAGCTGCGCATGAAATGAGAGTCAGAAGCTGTAAAGATGTCTTACACATTGGAACATGGAACGTATGAAGCATGAACCAAGGGAAGTTGGAGGTGGTCAAGAATGAAATGGAACTTGTACAACTTGATCTGTTCGTTGTCAGCGAACTGAAATGGACTGGCATCAGGCACTTTGCATCAGATGATCACATGGTCTACTATGCTGGAAATGAAAGACAAAGAAGAAATGATGTTGCATTTATAATAAAGAAGAAACTTGCAAGAACTGTAATGAAATACAATGCAGTCAGAAAATGCTTAATCTCTATTTGTCTACGAGGAATGCCTATCAACACAACTATAATTCAAGTATATGCCCCAACAACAGCTGCAGAAGAGAATGAAACTGAAGAGTTCTATGAACAAGTACAAGCTGAAATTGACAGAACATGCAAACAGGATATCCTAATAGTTATGGGTGACTGGAATGCAAAGGTTGGCAAGAAAGAAGACAAAGTAGTTGGAAAATATGGACTTGGCAACAGAAATGAAGCTGGAGAAAGACTGATAGAATTTTGCAAGACCAACGATCTATTCATCTAAAACACCTTCCAGCAACACAAGCGGCGACTGTACACATGGACTTCACCCAATGGATTGTATAAAAATCAAATTGACTACATCTGTGGAAGTCAATGATGGAAAAGCTCTATAACATCAACAAAGACAAACCCGGAGCTGACAGTGGTACAGATCATCAACTACTAGTATGCAAACTCAAGCTAAAGTTGAAAAAGAGCAAACCACTTATGAATGCAGCAAAAATATGACCTTGTGAATATACCACTGGAATTTAAAGCCTGCCTGAAAAATCGATTTGCTGCTTTAGATACAAATGACAGAGCTCCAGAAGAGTTATGGAATGACATCAAGAAGGTTGTGTTGGAAGAAAGCGAGAAGTCTCTACAAAAGGTGAAAAAGAAAAAAATGGCCAAAATGGATGACAGAAGAAACTTTGAAAATTGCCCAGAAATGCAGAGAAGCTAAAGCCAGAGGAGAAAGAAAGACAATCACAAAACTCAACAGAGATTTCCAACGTGCAGCAAGACAGGACAAGGAAAAGTACTACAATGACGCATGCAAGGAAATAGAAGCAGAAACTATTAGAGGAAGAACAAGATCGGCTTTCCTAAAGCTACGAGAGTTAAAGAAAAAGTTCCACCCTCAAACTGGAATGCTCAAGGTTCTATGTTGAATGCTGCTGAGAAGATCAAGAAAAGATGGAAGGAATATACAGAGTTTTTAAATGATAAAGATCAAGTGGACCAACAGCCATTTCAACCTGTACCTTATGATCGGGAACTATTGGTGATGAAAGAAGAAGTTGAAGCAGCATTGAAAGCCTTATCAAAGAAGAAAGCACCAGGCATTGTTAGCATTCCCATAGAGGTATTACGGCGATCTGATGCAGCTGTTACCGTACTTACAAGGCTCTGCCAAGAAATATGGAAGACAACATCATGGCCAACTGACTGGAAAAGATCTGTGTTTATACCAATACTAAAGAAAGGTGATCCAACTGATTGTGGAAATTATCGCACAATTGCTCTGATCCCACATGCCAGCAAGATCCTACAGAAGTTTATTCAAAAGAGACTACAACCATACCTGAAACAAGAACTACCTGAAGTACAAGCAGGGTTCAGGAAAGGGTGAGGAACGAGGGACATCATTGCGGATGTGAGATGGATCCTTGAAAAGACTAAAGAATACCAAAAGGATATCTATTTGTGCTTTATCGACTATAGCAAAGCTTTTGACTGTGTAAACCATGAGAAACTCTGGGCCACATTAAGAAGCATGGGTATACCAGAACACCTGATTGTACTCTTGCACAATCTGTACATTGATCAAGAAGCAACAGTTTGAGCAGAACAAGGAGAAACAGAATGGTTTAAAATAAGCAAAGGTGTAAGACAAGGCTGCATACTTTCCCCCTACCTGTTTAATTTATATGCAGAACAAATCATCAGAGAAGCAGGATTGTATGAAGACAACAGAGGTGTGAAGATTGGTGGAACTCATCAACAACCTTCGCTATGCTGATGATACTACATTACTGGCTGAAAGTGAAGATGATCTGAAACATTTGCTTCTCACAATCAAAGAACATAGTCTCAAAATAGGCCTGTACCTTAATGTAAAGAAGACAAAGATCATGACAACTGGCATAATCAACAGGTTCATTGAAGGAGAAGAAATTGAAATTGTGAACAACTTTAACGTACTTGGATCAACTATCAATAAAGAAGCAACAAGCAGTCAAGAAATCAGATGACGCATTGCTCTTGGCAGAATGGCTATGAAAGACCTAGATAAGATTCTCAAGAGCAGAAATGTCTCTCTCCATACAAAGATTTGACTTGTTCAAGCTATGGTATTTTCAATAACATCATATGGATGTGAAAGCTGGACAGTGAAAAAGATAGACAGGAGGAAAATTGATGCTTTTGAATTATGTTGCTGGTGGTGAATACTGTGTATACCATGGACTGCCCGAAGAACAAACAAGTCGGTACTAGAGGAGATCAAACCTAAGCTTTCTTTAGAAGCTCAGATGACAAGACTTTGACTTTCATACTTTGGACACATCATACGAAGAGAGAGATCATTAGAGAAAGACATCATGCTTGGCAAGATAGAAGGTCAACGCAAAAGAGGAAGGCCAGCAATGAGATGGATCGATACAATAACAGCAGCTACGGGTACCAGTCTGTCAACAATGAGCCTGACTGAAGACCGAACACAATTTAGGATAGCTATCCAGAGGGTCGCCATGAGTCGACTCCGACTCCATGGCACTTAACAACAACAGTGATATTTTGTCTTTATAAAAATTGGCAAGGATTTGGGAGTCTATTAAGGGATCTGTTTCATTGTTTGAGTTATTGTTGGTAAGGGATTTAATAATTTGTAAGAGTTCTCTTGGCTGGTTGATGGACTTTGACAGAATGTTGGAGTAGTATTCTTTCTTTATATTATTTATTGTGTCTCAATAATGTTTTAGTTTGGCCATGTATAGTGCTTGTTGTGTAGTGGATTTGGAGTGATGCCATTTGCGTTCTGTTTTGCATAAAATCATTTCTGAGGAGCTTTAATTCGGGCTTGAAGCATGAGTTGTTGGTTTTTTTGTGTAAGGGTGGGGATGTACCCATGTGATGGCAGCTTTGGATATTGTGTCATTCCATTTACTTATAGTTTCATCAGGCTCAATGTCAATATGAGAGCAGTTCCTGTTTTGGTACTGTCTGACCTGGTAAACACCATTGTAATTACAAATATGTTTTTTTGTACTGTTTAGCAGGATTATAAGTAAAAAAAAAAAATGACCACAGTCACCTCCAACCCCCTCTCCCCGATTTCTTCTTTTGTCATTACATTTCTGAACATAAGATGGTGGATAGTAAGGAGTATGTGAATTCAATAAGGGGAATGTTAAAGTCTTACCATATTCCTTCATCACAAAATACTCTTTACAAAGAAGAAAGCAAGTATTAATCAAATTTTCAATTCTGCACATTTTATAAACACTGCATCTCAGAGGTTCATGGGCAATTCTATTCACTTTTATTTTTTCTCAAATGGGAGTCTGCAAGATAGCTTGTATGAGCTACTCAAGTAATTACTGAAAATGGTTGTGATTTCTACCTCAACTGCAGCATTCACATTATAAAAGTAACCTCTTCTTTTTGACCTACTGTCATAATCAATTTCATTGCCACTTTATTGTGAACTGTCTTTGCAAGGAACAGCAAGGAAGGAATAAAAGGATCAGAGGTATACATTTGCAGATGTTTGAGGCATAGAGGTTTGTAGCAGTAACCCTTATTACTAGAGAGTTTGTAGAATGAGCTATGGGCCCGATATGCAGTGGCAGGCTGACCGTATAACTATAAATAGGCAAGCTATCATCTAATGTTTTGTGATTGGTCTGAAAATATTTTTGGTTATGTCTGCTGTCTGCTGGTACTTATATGGAAAAGGTATCTATTTAGTGGCAGAATATTGCCACTTAGTGAATAGCTTATAACTAAGGCTTCTGATTTTTGGTTGTAGCCAGAAAACACTTAGAAGGTGATTCTGTAATGTGCACGTCCGTCCCGCGGACATGTCTAAATAAAAAACGGGCCCCCTTTGAACCTAATTCCGTATCCGTGGGTCTGAATGTGCCCACGAGTCCAGAATCGGGGAGATAGACGTGTTTGCTGCAGTAAAACCGAGGCCCTCCACATAACATGAAAACAAAACATCACACCTCCACCATACATTAAAATTCATGACACAATTATAGCTGTCAAAGAAGAGATAAAATATCTTGAAGTAATCCTAGATCACACTCTGAACATGTCTACATTCATAAAAAACACAAGAAAAATTTACTATAAACTGAGACTACTAAAACAACTCCACCCACTGCTCCACCCCAATGACTTTAAATCAGTACTCAAAGCAAACCACTTTCAAACTAATCAATGACATATCACCATCCTACCTATCATCCCTCATCTCTAATGAAAAGACCTCCTGCAACTAAAGAGACTGCAATAAAAATAAACTTATAACAGCTCCAGACTACATTAAGGCTAAAAAATCACAAACAACAGAGCATTTTCCCATTGCGCACTCACCCTTTGGAACATTCTACCAGACAGCTTAAGAGTTATAAAAGACCTTTCCTCCTTTAGAAAAAAACTTAAAACGGGGTGTGGCTGTTTTTTCAAGATGGCGACGGAGAGTGTGTGAGCGATGCCTAAACGGAAGGGGAAAACTCGGGCTCATCCCAAGGAGCCCGAAATTGCTGTTCCTGGACCTATGGATCATTATGTTTGTCTCACTGAGGAGCAGAGAGGGGAAATTCGAAGGGATATGGTGGCGCCGGCGGTGGAGGGCTTGGCTGTACCTGTCCTGGAAGTTTTGCTTTCCCCGAAGGTTCGCTCCCCCCCTGTAGTATCGTGGCTCTTGGCTAGCGCCCTGGAGCGATGTGGTGCGGAGACGCCGGCGATTGTGCCCTCTGTGTCACCTGCTTGGGATGCAGCGGAGGAAGCAGCCGAGGGCCTGAAGGGTGATATTAAGAGCTGGCTAACACTCTCCGGTGATATACAGCAAACGGAGGGGAAAAGTACCGTTGGTGTGGAGGCTGAGGCCGATAAACGTTCCGGTTGCTCCTCTACCTGTGAGCTCCCCTGTGATTACCCTTATTCGACCTGCTAAGGTAACTCTGGATAGTATCTGGGAAGCTATTAGTCAGCTTTCCCAAGTAATGAATCAACAGCTGGCTCTATCTTTTTCTAACTTATCTACCATGGAGAGTACTGTTAATAATTTGTCCACAGAATTTTTGGATATGAAGAATCAGGTTGGATCTATGGATCAGAGACTTTCTCAGGTATCGGGTATGTCTGACATGTTGATGAAAGATAATTTGTTCCTGAAAGCGAAGATAGAGACCTTGGAAAATGCTACCAGAGCGTCAAACTTACGTTTACTTAATTTTCCTGTAATCTCTGCGGTGGCCCCTGTGGAACTTTTTAAGAAATATATGCAAGAGTCTTTGATGATTGCTCCTGAATTGCTTCCTCCTGTTGTGAAGGCATATTATTTGCCTATTGGGAAGAAGGAGGGGAAGTGTGCAGTTGGGGAGCTACAAATGGATTCACTTGATGTCTTGGCCCTACTTCGGTCTCCTCCAGATGAAGAAAGGAAGGTCTCCACATTATTGGTGACATTAGCGCTTCCATCTGATAGAGACTGGCTATTGAAAGTGTACTTTAAGAAGCAGAGTAATCTGTTTATGGGGAAGAGGATCTCTATCTTCCCAGATATCTCTAGGGATACCCAACGAAGGCGAAAAGCCTTCCTATTGTTAAAACCTGGGGTTCTACGGTTGGGGGGCACATTTTTGTTAAGATTCCCCTGTAAATGTGTTGTGGTGCATAATTCCTTTAAATATATAGGGGCTTGTTTACAAAGCCACGGTAGCGGTTTGCGATCGTAATCGGAGCCGCGGCCCCATTGATTTCAATGGGGCCGCGGCTGCGATCGCGATCGCGAACTACTACCGCAGCTTTGTAAACAAGCTCCATATTCTTTCAGCCTGGAGATTTATCTGTCTATATCGGTACTCATTTGGTAACGTCCTCCTCTGTATCGGTATGATAGCGCCCTTATTAATAGATCCTCGATCTATGTCGCCTTCTTGGTTTTCTTTTTTTGAATTAATTACCTATTTTGATAAGATCTTGGGGGGGTCCTCCACCCCTGAGGTCCTTTTTTGCTTTCACCCCTATTTATAGTGGACTAAAGATGTATCACTTAGGGGATTGTTGCTTTCTTATATTATTCTTTTGGTATATATTCTGGTATATATCTTTTCTGTACAAGTGTTATGCTTGATTGTAATTGAAAATGCATAAATAAATAAATTTAAAAAAAACCAACTTAAAACATATCTATTCTCACAACACTTTGGCTCTATAACATAACTTCAGAACACTATCTAGACACCTTAGACACCAGATCTACAATCCCTAGAAGAATACATCCTATACACAATGATAAGAGTCCATTGTATATAGTTAATATTTAGATCGTTTAACTGTTATTGTACATAGTTAATACTGTTACATGTAAACTGAATTTGTACCTTCTGTGCAATTCATTGTTGTTCATCGTAAACTGCAATTGATCTGTAGGAAACTGTGGTATAGAAATGTAAATAAAATAAAAATAAATAAATTTGTAATTACAATGGTGTTTACCAGGTCAGGCAGTACCAAAACAGGAACTGCTCTCATACCGACATTGAGCCTGATATTTAAAAGCATTTATCCAGACAGCAGAAAAAGCAATTTGGATAAGTGCCATTAGCCTGGTTTATCTGTGAATTTCCAGTGGCACTATTTGGATAGTGCTGCTGAAAATCATCACCCATTGCTTTGGCAATTTATAGTGCCAGAATGAAACGAGCAGTCCTGGGAATTATCCAAATAGCGACAATATTCTGTACTCTAAAGGGGGTCATTTTAAAAGCTCTATTCATGAGTTGGACATCTGAAACAGGCATTCAGACATACGTCCCTAGACCGATTTTAAAAAGGCAGCATAGACATCCCCAGCGCTAGCATGGCCATGTAGCATGGGGGCGTGGCAAAGGTGTGGTTGGTATTTAGGAGCCCATGCCTATACCTGCTCCTGACCATGAATAAGGTGTAAAAAAGTGCTTGTTTCATGGCGGCAACATTTCCAGGGGGAAGAGCAAAATGCGCTTTCAACAGCAAAGTTAAGAGTTTCTGACCAAAGAAACCTGCAGCCGCACACCTGATTATCTGAAATGGCAAGTCAGGACTTGCAAGTCTCATAGCATAATCCCCCCTTTTCTGAAATACCCCTGTGGCTGTGCACTTTGGAGACATCCAAATTTGTGAAACGGCCTACACCTGTGCACATACCTGGTCTAGCTGTCTGCTCAGGGACCCTCCAGAACTGGGTACTGGGATGTTCATCTGTTGGGGTGGAGATGGAGCGATTTCAGAAGATACTTATACATGCCTCCTTTCACTGCTGCCACTCCCCCAGATTTTTGGACACTGGGCTCTGGGAGATTCTTCCTAGATATCCCATCTAAAATCCCATTTTACATGGATAAACTATTTGGATAACTTAGGAAATCAAAAAGGCTATCCTAAATTATCTGGATAATCTACCTGGATAGTGGACTGAATATCGCTGCTTTCCAGATAATCCCAATGCTGACTGTATTATACTGTGCATACATTCAGTGCTATTACTACTCCTACTAATTTTCATAGTACTACAATGCATTTGTAGCTCTGTGCACAAACACGTAAGAGACAGTGGAGTGGAGAATTAGAGCAGTGGGCCTGAATCAGGGCAACCAGTGTTCAAATACCACTCTAGTTCCTTGTGATCTTGGGCAAGTCAGTTGTCCCTTCATTGCCTCAGGTACAAACTTAGATTGTAAACCCTCAGGGCACAAGAAAATACCTACTGCACCTGAAGGTAACTTGCCTTGAATGTCTGAGGAAAGGCATGAGCTAAATCCAGTTCCCTTAGCTCTTCTAAACAGTCCTTGTTGGGCAGAGCTTACAGTCTATTCCAGACAGACAAGTATAACAAACAGAAGACTAAGGAAAATGATAAAACACATAAGGGTATTAAACATTATAAAGTGTGTGTGGGGGGGGATGACAAAATCCAAAAGCAGCTTTGAAGAGGTGAGTTTTGAGTCTGGACCAGAGATGGAACCTAACAGATAGACTCAGGTAGTCCATTCCAGATATATGGTGCAGCAAGGTATAACGAATGGAGTCTGGAGTTGGCAGTAGAAGAGTAAAGGCATAAATAAAAGTGGGTGATTTGCCTGCTGAGCAGAGTTCCTGACAAGGTTGTAAGGAGAGAGAAGAGAGGAGAGGTCACAAGGAGCTGCAGAATGCACGTCTATACTTGTAGGTCAGTAGGAGAAGTTGGAACTGTAGCTGGCTGCTGTCTGGAAAGCAGTGCTGAGAACATGTGCTTTATTTAACTGCACAGCCAGCGTTTAAAGCAAATGCTGACTGTGGCAGCTGAATATTGACTTGATTCTTTCTAGAAGTGGGATCCAGCAGAGAAGGGCAAATCTATGGTTCTACTCATGAATAATGCCATTCTAAAGGGAAGATATTCAGGATGCTCAAAAGATGCTTAGCAAAAAAGATATGTGGGGCAGGCAAGGGCAACAGCCACTTTCCATGCTAGTGAAACCCTCTTCCTATGAATCTGCCCAGGAAAAGCTATTTGCCTAAACGCTAATACATGTGCTTCTCCTCCTTGAGTTTTGAACAAAAATATATTAGGAGGAATTTTCAAAAGGACTTATGTTTGCTGCCACCTGGTAAATGTATAAGTCCACTACTTTCTGATGTTCATCCCCTATATGGACTGTGCCAAGTCAAAAATTCATATAACTGCCCAGGCACTATCCATATGGGGCTGGGGTGGAGTTAGGGTAGAGTGAGGGTAGAACTATATACAGTCTGTATAGTGGTGATATTTGGCTGCAGTAAAGATAGTCTGGATATTCACTTTCGGCCTGAGTCCTCCAGAGAGCCTTGTACCTGGTGTTTATGACCTCCAGATCTCCCTAGATCCAGAATCTCAATAGAAAAATGAAATTAGTATATTGATATTGCAATGATTGCTCCAAGCCTACATCCTAGCTTACTGGCACATCCCTATAGATACAGCTTTGTGGTAGGCACCACGGCCATCTTACAGCCTTTCCTGTAAAATAGTAGAGTGCCCTCCAGATGACACAGGACTATCTGCTACAGCAGATGAGAGATGAACTGGCTGCTAAACAGAGGGTCTAATAATGTTATTGTAGTGACATGCACATGTCTAACTAATATGAGCCAAGCCAAACCATGACATGCAATATATGCTGACAAAATGGCTGTATATGGCCACCACTTACTCCCACAGACCCTTGGGGAAGAAGGGATGATCCTCATGTTGGGCCGACCCCCATTTGCATCGAGCTGCACCACTCCCCTGCACCAAGCCACCACCCCCACTGCTGCTCATTCCATCGGCAGGGTGGGGGGGGACAGCTCAGCTCATTGCAGCAATGGCGGTAGCCTGGGGCAGGCCTTGTGCTTTGGCACACATGGCCTGCCGCTTTTGACCTCCCTCCAACTTTCTGTCAGAGGGGGTCAGAAGCAGCAGCCATGTGTTGGCCTGCCAAGGGTGCTGTGCCACCCACAGAGGTCTGCCACCCTAGGTGGCTGCCTAGCCTGTCTAGTGGACAGGCCGGCCCTGAGGCAGACAAAATTGAAAATCTGAAAAGAATCTTGCCTTGGAAACAAATTCTCATAATAAAACTTTTTCAGGTGTATTCAAAGAAAAGAGCTTGGGAGGAAGTCATCTGGACCAATAGATAACAGTTTAAAAGGGACACTAAGGGGTATGTTTACTAAAGTGCGTTAGTGCAATTCGCGTTAGGAGCCGTGGTAGAGACAGAAACCCCAAATAAGGACATGGGCGGTACATCGTTGCCGAGAACGCGCGCTACAAGGCGCCATAAATGAACGAGTGCTACAGGGCACGTTACTGCGCGTTAATCTTAAGAAGGCACACAGGCATGCAATCCCAGCAACAGATCTGTAGTACAATGCTTACAACACTGACTGATGGTACAGGGGTCATGGGTTCAATTCCCCAGTGGGCCTAATGTATAAGGCTGGCTGAGGCAGCACCCTTTAAATTTAAGTAGTGATTGTTGAGGCATGTGACATGTATTTTAATTTGTGCTGCCAGCAAACACACCCTCACGGTGGCATAACCTAAGGTGCTGCATAAGGCACCCCATAACACACTCCATAGGGCACATTATAAAGTGTACTGTCCGCCAAGGCACCCTATAATGTCCCCTATAGGACATCTTATAAGGCTGTGAACAAAGCCCTGGCTGGCTGCAGGACTGCACGTCACCACACAAACTGTCTGCTGTGGTTACCAGGATAGGGTTAACCCACCCGTACCCATGATGCACTGCACATGCAAATCAGCAGTTGAGAGATGGGCACAAGATTGGGTATGCACCCCCACAGCACCTCGGCCAGGTAGGGGGAACAGACCGTGTGTGGTACTGCCACAGATTAGCCACAGACAGTCACATTGTGCGGGTACTGTGCCCACCCTGAGGTTGAGGTGGGGCGCCCAGCACCAGGTCCACAGCACCTTTCATGGCTGAAATATGCCATACTGCAGGTCCCCATCAGTGTGTGATAGGTAGTTCTGTTAGACACACCTAGGATACATCTGTGCCCTGCTGTATGTCTCGGTCATGTCTAGTCCTTATGGGCAATGATGCACCCAGAATAGTGCATATCCTGTGTTGGTGCCATGGTTACCGGGTGAGGGTGAGGGGTATGGACCCATGGGCAGATCATGTACCACCACACAACCCACCCTCTGGGGCTTAGGGTGGGAAACAGGATCACCCACCAATAGATCCACAGTCTACCTCCCTGCAATGGTATCAGTAGAGGGGACTATCAACCCCAATCCTGCTGGGGAACAGACAGAGTGGTACACATCCGTAACGCAATAGCAGACAGATGGCAGGCATGGAAATGCTCAGCTGCCCCCCACCATTATCTGACATTCTCCAGCAGCAAGCCTCCAGCTGCTGCACCCTGCAAGGTGTTCCAGCAAGACACATACTAGCTGCAGACAGTCCACCAGCTAGTCCATAGTGCATGGTCCTGGAGGAGCTTCATGTACCCAGAACAGGAATGTCAGCATACACAACAAAGCAGATAAGTCAGTGATTGGGCCCCAAAAGAAAACCCATATATATCACATGAGAGAAATACTATATAGCACTATGGGGGAACCTAGCCATGCCATGGTCACTGCTCAGTCAGGGTGAGAGTGACTGCCCAGCAGGACATGCTATGGCCATTGGCCACCCTGTCTGTGCAGGTGGTACCGGGCACTACAATGTCTGAGCCATTGCCCTATGCAGATGTGGCCAGGCCACCCTATCCAGGCTTTTCGCACAGTACCTTGCTCCTCATTATGCACAAGTTGAAGAGCCCTAACCTTTTAAGAGTTTCCTCAAAGGGGTATCTTTCCATCCCCTTTACCATTTTGGTGGATCTTCTTTGTACCTTTACTAATTCTGCTATATCCTTTTTAAGATACGGTGACCTGAATTACACAAAATATTCAAGGTGTGGTCACACTATGGAATGATACAGAGGAATTATAATATCCTTAGTTTTATTCTCCATTCCTTTCCTTATGATTCCTAGCATTCTTTTTGCTTTCTTGGATTCCACTGAAGACTGGGCAGAGGGTTTCAATGTATTTTCCGCGATGACACCTAAATCTTTTTCCTGGATTGTGGTTTATAAGGTGGTACCTTGCATTGTGTAACTGAAAGTTGGGTTGTTCTTTCCTAGATGCATAACTTTGCACATGAAGTACCCTAAAAAACCCAGCAAATAGCAAACCACATAGAAAAAATTTATTTGTCGGATTGACCAACACAGTACACAGGATCAATGCCTGTTACCGCAGCGGTCCTTCCTTTTTAATCGTTTGTATGACAACTTAAAACAGCTCCTCTTAGAAACAGCTGGTACTTAGCTTATAAACGGGCATGCCACACACATCGGGAGTGGCTGTTGATTCCTAAGGCTGCTGCACCCCCTGAGGATAAGATCACAGGGGTTTTCCCGTATATGCAAGGGACGTCGGCAGTGACTCGCCTGATACATCAATTTTGGCCTACTTTAACGATTCACTCCTGCTTTCAGAAGCCACTACAAATTGCCTATTCCCGAAGGTCCAACTTACGGGATCTCTTGGTCAGGACCAAGTCTCCTCTTGATCTCCCGCCCAGATGTCATGACCAGGCGGGTCATTTTTCATGCCAGTCATGTATTTTTTGTCAGGGTACATTACAGGGTGCTCTCTGGATGGACGTACGTACCCATAGATCTTATCATACCCGGTGGCACACTGATTGTAACACGGACCATGTGGTCTATTTGATCGTTTGCCCGTGTCAATTACCATATGTTGGTTGGACGTCACGACCTTTAAAGCATCGCCTGACAGAACATGCTTCCCGGATACGGACTGCAACACTATCAGCTCCCCTGGTCGAGCATTGCCTTGAACATTCGCATGTTTTTGGGGATCTACATTGGCGGGCTTTAGACCATGTTCCCTTGGATCCCTGTGGTGGCGATCGGATCCAACGTTTACAAAACTTAGAGCAACAATGGATATTCCGTTTACATTCAGTTGTTCCCGACGGTCTCAACCAACAGATTGACTGGCACACTATTCGTTAAATTTTATACTTACATGCTGATATGCTTTCTCTTCTTTACACCATGATTAATCAATCATCTACTAACCCTCCATGTTTAGAGGTGGAACCTGTTTGGTGGCTTCACTTCTTTGACTGGATAGGTTACTCCTGGGCCTATCACAATAGGGGGGGCGTGTCCCTTCCCGTGATCCGTAATGGCGGCTGGATATATAAACCACTTTTATAGCGGGGTGTTTATGGCTGAAGTTTCTCATTCTCATTCGGAGGTCTGACCTGAAGCAGGGGGTGGATGATTGTACCCCCGAAACGTGACACGTCGTAGTGACAAGACCTGCTGAATTAGGCACTGAACTCCCACTGCCTATCTGTCTTCACAGCCTAATTGCACAAAGCTAAGTACCAGCTGTTTCTAAGAGGAGCTGTTTTAAGTTGTCATACAAACGATTAAAAAGGAAGGACCGCTGCGGTAACAGGCATTGATCCTGTGTACTGTGTTGGTCAATCCGACAAAAAAAATTTTTTCTATGTGGTTTGCTATTTGCTGGGTTTTTTAGGGTACTTCTGAATTTAATTTGACCCAGTTTCGAAGTATTTGGAGTTAACTTTGCACATGTCCATATTACATTTCATCTGCCATTTGGAAGCCCAGTCTTCTAATTTATCAAGGTCCTCTTGCAATTTTTGATAATCATCCTGGGGTTTAACAACTTTGAAGAATTTTGTGTCATCTGCAAATTTGATCACCTCACTTGTTATTCCCATTTCCAGGTCATTTATGAATACATTAAAAAGCAGTGGGCCCAGAACAGATCCCTGCAGTAATCCACTATTTACTTTTCTCCATTAAGAAAATTGGCTACTCTCTGCCTTCTGTCTTTTAACCAGTTCCTGATCTACAATACTACACTGTCTCCAGTCCCATGACTTTTTAATTTTGCCAAGAATCTGTCATGAGGGATCTTGTCAAAAGCTTTCTGAAAATCTAGATACATTATATCAACTGGCTCATCTTTGTCTACATGTTTATTCTCACCTTCAAAAAAATATAACAGATTAGCAAGACAAGACTTTCCTTGGCTAATTCCATGTTGGCTTTCTCCCATTAAAACATAACTATATACATGATCAGTAATTTCATTTTTATAATGGTTTCTACCATTTTGTCCAGTACTGATGTCAAACTCACCAGTCTGTAGTTTCCTGGATCACCCCCTGGAACCATTTTTAAATATTGGCATTACATTGGCCGTTCTCTACTCTTCAGGTACTACAGATCAAAGTAAACATAACTAACTCTTATATTTCAACAAATAGGTGACCTACATGGAGCGGCTGTACATCTCTAAACAAAGACATGTGGAGGGGTGACCTGCACGGAGTGGCAGGTGCACCTGCTCTTGCCACCTTGCAAGGCAGACTAGATGGATCATACTGGTCTTTATCTGCCATCATATACTATGTTACTATGATTTTAATGATAGTTCACAGATCACTAATAGTAAGTCTGCAATCTCATATTTCAGTTCTTTCAATAAGCTCGGAAATATGCCATCTTGTCCAGATGATTTGCTACTCTGCAATTTATCAAATAGTTGTAATATATCTTCCTGGTTTATTGATATTTCTTTCATTTTTTCTAATTTATCACCTTTATATATCATTTCAGGCATGGGTAAATTCCCTACATCTTCTCCAGTAAAGATCAAAGCAAAGAATTCATTCAGTCTCTCTGCTATGGCCTTGTCCTCACTTAGCACCCCTTTTACTCCTCTATCATCCAATGGTCCAACTCACTCTCTCCCTGTATTTTCCATGTGATGAGGAACACAGACTTTTGTTTTTGTTTTGCCACATTGATGGACATCCCCAGGTGCAAACTAGCATGTGATAGATGTCCCCACCCCACTTTTTTATAGAGAGGACATCTAACTGGATGCTGTCATGGGCATCCTTGTCGGGGGCATCTATGTGTCTAAAATCAGGCTGAAACATAGATGTCCCCCACTGTTATTCTGCACAATTTGTCCTGAATGCCCTAGATAGCACTTGGATGTCCTTTCTAAAATGCCACTTATAGTGCAATGGCAAAGTTACCATTTTTACGGGTGCACCTAATGCCACCTCAGTAGTTGGAGTTAAGGGTACCAGCAGTAATAGCGCCATGCATTAGAGTACTCATCCAGATGTTAACAGTTAAAATGGAGGCTTTTCACTTAATGCACACTAGATATTTGCACCTAATATGTGTTTAGTGCAAAATCTAACACACTTTAGTATAAAGGGCCCCCTTAGTAATGCTTGCTAATAAAGCTGTACAATATCAAAATACTCTATGGGTAGGGACCAACCTAATTCATGGACAAAATGCGCTATTTCACGGGAGGTATTTAAAAATTCAGCATATTTCACGGAAAATTCACGGGTCTTTATTTCAACGTTTTATGCGAACCTTAACTAGCATAGTGTCTATTTCAAGTAATTGCTGTCAACTGTCAGAATGGAGGACAAAAACCACGGCCAACACAAGGAATATCCAAAAAGAACTTTATTGAAGAAGACCCAACTAAACAACAAATACTCAGGCATTCACAGTTTTGAGTTCTTTGTAATAATCCCTTGATTTGTCAAATTGCTCGTCAACAGTCTCTGGCGCTGCGATGCACTGACAGTCGTGTATTGGCTCACACTCCTTTCAGCATGAACACTGTTTGTGGGCACGGATAAGTATCGTAGCGCCAACTGGCTCAACAGCAGGAATCTACCAGTGCTTGCAAACCACAATGATGTGACAGATGTTTCTGCGGGAACATCTACAGCCACTGCTTTGCAAGCTGCAAATTCAGCCAAGAGATGATGGTCATCCATTCCAGGTATGTTCTGTATCAACTCATCACATTGCAAAAGCAAAACCTGTGTAAAGTCAAACACTCTGATCGACTTCAAGAAGTTCAGTCCTGGCTGGGAGAATCGTTGATGACCTGTAGGTTTGTAGTATTGACTAAGCTTGTCAGCGGTATCTTCAAAGGCCTTTTTGTACTTGGTGACAATGGCAATACTTGCTTCGTATTCTGCCCAATCCAGAACGTCTATCACTTTGTTGTACGTCAGATGAATGTGAACATCGGTGGACTCAAACCATGTGAGCAAGTCTACAAGCTTCACTGCATTAGCAGCGATAAAGTTCACATTTTCTGCGACTACAGCAGGATCATCAAGAAGCTTGTACAATTCAGTCAGTGCATTTGTTGCATCTCTCAGTTGCAATTCTTCAGCAATAAAATCTTTGTAGTACTGGAAGAATTTTACATGGTGCATAACAGTTTTAAACCAGGTGTTCTATCTGGTAACTACTGGGATAGGAGGCAGCAAAATGTCTGTTTCAGTTTTCACAGCCAAGAACTCCTTGTATCTGCACTTCCTAGCAGAGCAGTAACTAAAAATGGACTTGAACAATGCCACCAGGCGATCGATGTGTTTGAAGTTTTTTCGCCAGGTCTCACCAACCAGGCTAACAATGTGCGCGTTGCATGTACAGTGAACAGCGTTCGGTAACACTGCAGCTATTTTCTCAAACGCTTTGGACATGTATGACACATTATCAGTTCCGAAAGCACTAATGTTATTGTAAGAAATTCCCATGTTAGCCACACAGGCAAGTACAGCTTGGCTAACAGTAACTGCATTTACCTTTTCAAGATAAATGACGTCAGCTAAATAAGCAGTCGGACGAGCTGCAGACGCTTTAACTTCAGTAACAAACAAAATATGCAAACAAAACCTGTCCTGAGAATCTCTGGCTTAATCAGTAGCAAGCGCAGTGGATGGTGCAGCTGACAAAAGTTCCTTCAATTGTTGTTTGTGGTTGGAAAAAACTTTCTGTTGGAAGTCTGTTCGCAGGTGTTGTGAAGCAGGCAACAGCCTGAGGTTCGGGATGTGGTTTTGTAGGTAGGACGCGATATGGGATGATCTAGTTTTTCCAATGGAATGTTAGCTTCAGTAAATGCTTCAACCAATTCAAATACAGCCATATTGCACATGTCCCTCGCTTCCGTGCTACGTGAAAACATTCCCGTAACTGTCATCTGCTTTTTTGTCTTTCTATCCAGTGCTTCTTCTGCTGTTTTTCTTTTGGAATCATGAACTGACGATTCCAAGTGCCTGTCAATACTTCCTTTTCTGGTGTGATCAACAGTAACGTTACAGTACAAACAAAATAATTTTCCAGAATCAACATGTAAAGATCCCTTTGGATACTGTTTAGCTCGTTCTTCACAAGAGACTTGTTCAACTTTCTTCATTATCGACATGATTGATGCACTTTGACATAGTTCAATTTTTAATTCAGAGTAAACGCTGCCAAATTGAAGTACCCTGCCTTCAAATTATGGTGGTGGCAAAGAATACTGTGTATACTGTGGTCTACCTGAAGAGCAAATCAATTGGTACTAGAAGAGATTGAAGCACCCTGCGCAGTTCTTTTTATTGGGCCCAGAGATGATGTCAGAAGGGCTCCCCACACAGGTCGGCAGCTCCCGAACCGGCTCTCTCACCCCTCCATGGGAATCAGGCTGTGGACTACCTGAAGAGCAAATCAATTGGTGCTAGAAGAGATTGAAGCACCCTGCAAAGTTCTTTTAATTGGGGCCCAGAGATGACATCAGAAGGGCTGCTACCGAACCGGCTCTCTCACCCCTCCGCGGGAATCAGGCTGTAAGTAAACGCTCCCAATTGAAACACCCTGTACAGTTCTTTTATTGGGGCCCAGAGATGACATCAGAAGGGCTGCCACACACAGGTCAGCAGCTCCAGAACTGGCTCTCTCACCCCTCCATGGGAATTTCACAGAAGTGCGCATTTTTCACGGAAGACGGCCAATTTCATGGAAAATGTCACGTCCGTGAAATCGTGAATTAGGTTGGTCCATATCTATGGGGTATGTTTACTAAACTGCGGTAACGTAGCAGCAGCTACGTTAATGCGCGTTAGGTAACGTTAACGCATGCTATGTAACGTTAACGTGCGTTTATGTACCCTAACGTGCTTTAGCGTTCCCGGCCGCGGTAAACACCACAGAGGGTGGACAGAGGGCGGAGAGAAGGGGTCAATGGGCGGGCAGTGGGTGGGGAGAGGCTCCCATGACACCAACGCAGGGAACTGAAGTGCTGGAAACTAACGCGAGTGAAAACCTGGTTTTAGATGCACATTTGCAGGAGAGAGAAACCATTTCAGTGTCAGCAATGTACAGCCTAGGCATGGAGCCCGAGAAAGGTGATAGTAGTGCTCCATCTGCAGCAACAGTATAGTAGCCAAGTATGAAAGGTCACAATGGTGATGGTGCAAATGGGGCATAGCGGGACTGCAGGCGCGACATGCAGTGGGGGAAGACGGGGCACAGGGTGAACTAGGCCGTGGCCCAGGTGGCACATAGGAACAGAAACTGGAAATCAGCAGGACAGCAGCTGACCAGGGCCAAACATGCCCAGTAGTGCGTGTTCCACAGTGTCCCATCCAGGGGACATTGCCCAGAAAGTACCCCAAAAGTCACACAGGTACCACTATGGCTGTAATAGGGCAAGCAGTGCACATCTGGGGACCACACTAACAAGGGTCCATAGACCACACCCAGGATGGGTCCCAAACAGTTCGTAGACCCAGCTAATTGAACACACTTTATGGCAGCCCCTAGTAAGGCATTGCAGGGTGTGCCCATATGTTTGTCGGAAACATATGTACACCCAGTAGGCCAAACTGGGTACAACGTACCTGTGGTGCATACCCTAGCCTGTCCACAGTCGGCAGTAACAACACACTCCACCTACATCTACCTGGTCCACCCTAGCCAATAGTTGCTAGAACACCAGCCTGACATCCCCCCAGCCATCACTCCCCCATGTGGAAGGGACATAACATCGGTAGGCAGTGATGGGGGGGATATGTGGATGTCCATGTAAGCCTCGCCACCCAAGACCCAGCACCCTAGGCACCCGCCTACCTGCACAGTGGATGGCCTGGGACTGCGCACTACCAGCACCGACAGCATATGGGTATGTCAGCATGGCAGGGGGTATGTGTTTGTGCTGGAGGGAGCAGTGGACCTAGGCCATGCCCTGTACCAATACGTGGTGTGCAGTGCAACAGAAAAGGTCTACCTGAGGAAAGTAAGGGTAGCTCCAGGGACCACCACTCCATTGTGGCAATAGCGTGGTGCAGTACACACAGCCAGTGTGTTGAGAAGCAGAGGGTCGCAGGTTCAAATCCCAGCTGTGGATCCTACAGAGCATTTTCGCACATCTTACCCTACAAAGCAGATACAACATCAACATGTGCAAACCCCAAAGCCATGTCAAACAGAGGTCAAAACACCCACTCACACAGGCTCCACTATCCAAAGCTTCATGGAGAGTCAGGCTATTGGCCCCAGCACAGAGCTGCAGTTATCAGCAGAGTACTACTATCCCCTGCATAGTTTAGCAATGTTGGCACTGTGATCAGGACCAGTGTGGTGATCAGGATTGCCAACCACCCCTATCATTGCACAATGCTGCAATAGGGGTGTGTGTATGTCTATCAATTGTTTTGTGGCTGCCTACTCCGCTCTGGGCCCACAATGTCCCACTGTTACCAGCGTTAGCCTGTAAATGTGCATAATGAGGAGCAAGGTATTGTGGGTATGGCCCAGACAGGGCAGATTATCAGGATGCATCTGCACAGGGTGTAGGGCAATGGCTGGGACACTGTAGTGCCCGACAACCACCTGCATGGACAGGGTGGCCACAGCATGGCATGTTGTGAGGTCACTCTCACCCTGACCGAGCAGTGACCATGGCATGTCTATTCTCCCACATAGTGCTCAACACTACTTGTCTTCAGCTATACCTGTGTGTTCCCAGTTCTGGGGCCTAATCACTGAGATGCCTGCTTTGTGTCTATGCTGTACATCCCATTTCTGGGTGCACAGGGTTCCCCTGTGAGCATGCACTATGGACTGACTAGTGGACTGCCTGCAGCTAGTCTGTGTATGGTTAAAACACCTTGTAGACTGCTGCAGGTGCATGGCAGACCATGGTGTGGGGCAGTTGAGATTTCCCTGGATTATCTCAAGCATTACTGCTGATCTGCTACAGTCATATGTATGGTTCTGGCCCACCATCCTTGGAGGGCTGTCTTCTGCCCACAGGATTGCGGTTGCTTATCCTACAAGCAGGGCTCAGACACCTGTCCTTCTGCTCCCTCACCTACAAAATGGGTGATTGTGGGGTTCTTTGGGGTATATAGTGTATACCACTTTGACTCATAGAAGCAGTGCTAAATCCACCTCAGGCAAGTCTAGACACCTCTCTACCCTGATAACAGGTGCCCATGGCAGCCAGACCCTAACACTATATATGAACAAATCTGGGGGGTATCTGGCCCCACAGGGCTACATGTGACTGTAGGACACAGAAAAACTTTCAGTTGCACTGCTAGGAACACCTGGCACACACTAGCAGTGCTGGGGATGTGCAGCTGGACCTATCCTCTAGGATCACATATACTGCGGACCTAGTGTTGGGCACCCATCCTTACCCTCAGGGTGAACACAGAACCTGCATAATGGCATTGTCTGTAGCTACTCTACGCCAGTATCACGCACTATCTGTCCTTCTTACCACGTTGCAGTACTGGAAAGGTGCAAACCCCATCTGGTGATCAGCTGTAGACCGCTGTTCTGCATGTGCATTGCATCATGGGTGCTGGTGGAGTTACCCTATCCTGGCACCAAGAGCAGACGGTTTGTGTGGTGACCTGCAGTCCTTCTGTACCCAGCTGTTGCTGTGCAACAAGCCATAGAGATATAACCTACTGGTTAGTACAATGACGTTCTAAACAGTGGTCATGGGTTGGATTCCTCATTGTTCCCTCTTTTCATGCCTGTCCAACTCAGATATTTTGCATGACGGTAACAGTCATATCTTTGCAGATCCATGCTGCCAGCCCATATTACCCTCACCACTGTTGCCAACAATCCTTCGGTCCATCTTTCTGCGTCTGTCAGCTGTGTAGAGTCCTGTCTTCCTGTGCAGGCTGCCATCCCATGTCCTGCGCTGGTACCCTTTCCTGCATTGCGCCTCTTCATGTTTGCCTCGCCTGTGCCTGATCTGCATGCTACCACCACTCCTCTGACCACCCAGCATTGTAACTATCCTGCCACCTCCGCCTCCACTGGGGGAACGTATTCCCATTGTCTGCCACCAACTGTCTTTCCAGTACTTTACATTGCCAACACCCTGTGCTGTGGTACAGTTTCCCCACCATGTTTGTCAACAGTACTGGCAGCCACATGGGATGCCCGCAGATACGGCAGGTCCAGCAGCTCCCAGCTCTCCCTCCTTCACTCATCTGTTCATTGCCTTTCCTCAGTGCTCTATCTAGTGTTAGGGCTACATCTGCCTCTGTGCCTCACAGGTCATGCATGTCATCCTGAAGCACCTTGCAGCTCTTAGGGCACACTAACCTAAGGCACCGTAACCTTCTTAGGCCATCTTAACCTATGGTTCCATAGCCCAGGATGCCTTCTACGGTGCCTTGTCCAGGGGTGCCTAATGCGGCGCTTAGCCTAAGGAGTCCTATAGGGCTCCTTACAAGGCACCTTATGAGGCAACTTACAAGGCACCTAACAAGGCACCTGCTAAGGCACCTTACAAGGCACCTTCTAAGGCACCTTATGAGGCACCTTATAAGGAACCTAACATGGCACCTTAAGAACATAACAACATAAGATATGCCATACTGGGTCAGACCAAGGTCCATCAAGCCCAGTATCCTGTTTCCAACAGTGGCCAATCTAGGTCATACGTACCTAGCAGTATCCCCAAAAGACACAGGTTCCACAATGCTTGTACTGGTTTATGGACCTTTCCTCCAGGAACTTGTCCAAACCTTTTTTAAACCCAGCTACATTAACAGCCTTTACTACATCCTCCGGTAACAAATTCCAGAGTCTGATTACACGTTGAGAGAAAAAATATTTTCTTTTATTAGTCTTAAATAGTTTACCCTGTAGCTTCATTGCATGTCCACTAGTCTTTCTATATTTCTGATAACATAAACAATCAATCTACGTTTACCCGTTCCACTTCATTCATTAATTTATAGACTTCTATCATATCTCCCCTCGGCGGTTTCTTTTCCAGGTTAAAGAGCCCTAACCTTTTTTAACCTTTCTTCATAGGAGTATCCTTCCATCCCCTTTACCATTTTGGTGGCTCTTCTCTGAACCTTTTCTAATAACACTATACCCTTTTTAAGATACGGCGACCAGAATTGCACACAATATTCAAGGTGCGGTCTCACCATGGAACGATATAGAGGCATTATAATATCTTTTGTTTTATTTTCCATTCCTTTCCTTATGATACCTAGCATTCTATTTGCTCTTTTGGCCGCCGCTGCACACTGAGCCGAGGGTTTTAACATGTTATCCACAACGACGCCTAAATGTTTTTCCTGAGTGGTGGTTCCTAATGTAAAACCTTGCATCGTGTAACCATAGTTTGGGTTATTCTTCCCTAGGTGCATAACTTTGCACTTGTCCACATTAAATTCCATCTGCCATTTTGATGCCCAGTCTTCCAATTTATCAAGATCCTCTTGCAATTTTCCGCAATCCTCTTGGGTTTTAACAACTTTAAATAGTTTTGTGTCATCTGCAAATTTGATAACCTCACTCGTTATTCCCCTTTCGAGGTCATTTATGAATATGTCAAAAAGCTGCGGACCCAGCACAGATCCCTGGGGTACACCACTATTCACCTTTCTCCATTGGGAAAATTGGCCATTTTGCCCTACCCTCTGCTTTCTATCTTTTAAACAGTTCCTGATCCACAATAGTACACTGCCTCCTATCCCATGACTCTTTAGTTTTGCCAAACGTCTCTGATGAGGGACCTTGTCAAAGGCTTTCTGAAAGTCCAGATAGATTATATCCACCGACTCTCTTTTGTCCACCTGTTTATTCACACCTTCAAAAAAAACATAACAGATTAGTAAGACAAGATCTTCCTTGTCTAAAGCCATGTTGGCTGTCTCCCATTAGGTCATGACTATCTACTTGCTGAGTAATTTTGTTCTTTATGATGGGTTCTACCATTTTTCCCGGTACTGACGTCAGGCTCACCGGTCTGTAGTCAAGGCACCTTATAAGGCACCTAACCCAGGGCAACCTTACTTATAAGGCACCTTACAAAGCGCCTTATAAGGCACCTTACAAGGCACCTTCTAAGTCACCTAACAAGGCACCTAACAGGGCACCTTATTAGGCACCTTACAAGGCACCGTACCAGGCACCTTATAGGGCACCTTAGAAGGCACTTTATAAGGCACCTTACTTATAAGGCCTCTTACAAGGTGCCTTGTAAGGTGCCTTGTAAGGCGCCTTATAAGGCACCTTGTAACACGCGTTAGTCTAAGGTGCCTTGTAACGTGCGTTAGCTGCTACGGCTTGCTGTAACGATGCACCACCCACACCTTTATATGGGCATCTGTACCTTTACCGCGGAACTTAATGCAGGTTACATTATCGCAGTTTAGTAAACATACCCCTATGTATTTTTTGATATTCATAAAGTATTTGTGAAATAATGTTTCATAGATGTTAGCTTTATATTTGAGTAGATAGAAGGTAGATACAGAGAAAAAATGGGAATAGAAAAAATATTTTCAGTTTAGTCTTTTGACCATGTCATCTTTTAGAATTTACATTCATTATCTTTATATTTTGCACAGTGTGTGAGAAATGCATCACTGTTTCAGTTTCTTTGTCGATTTGTATGCTTGGAAGTGATATTGTTGTTGTTATGGGATGAATGCCTTGTTGCTTAAAACTGGAATTAAGGCATCCCTCCCCCTCCCCCGCTTCTGATAAGTAGCCCAGATTTTCCTGTAAAAAATCTGGTAACCTTAATGCCATCTGATGTGAGATGGGAGCAAAGTGCCATCACCTTTTGCACCTGCCTCTTCTATTTATATATATTATTTATTTACAGCATTTATATTCAGCCTAATCACACAGTTCAAGACAGCACAAAAACAGATAAAAAACATACATCAACAAAGCATAAAAACAAATACAGAAGCAATCATCAAACACCTGACGAAAAAGGTGACACTTCAGATGCCTAGAAAAGGGCAAAATATCACAACAGCCCAGCAAAGAATCAAGCAAACTATTCCATAAATTAGGGACAGCCAATGCAAAACATGTAACACATAAACTAGTCTGGAATGCAGGTGACAAGATAAGAGTATCACAAAGGGTACGACTAACTGGACGAGCAGAAGTATACCACAGCAACCGCTCACCCAGACAGGAAGGAGATAAACATTCTGCATCCCGATAAACCTAGTCATATTTTCATTACCATACAAAGAACCTTAAACATAACCCACTGCCGAATAGGCAGCCAATGTAAAGAATGCAAACAGGGTATAATATGGTCGAACCACGATTGAGACCCCAAGTCTCAACTGGGAGCTGGCACTTGTGCGTACCTTGGGGCAGTACAAAAACTTATGTCTAGCTCAAAAAATCTCTATATATCTTTCCTTTCTAAAATGGGAAGTATATGTCTGTGTTGGGAGTATGCCAAATATGCTGCTGTCTCTGCCACCCCCTCCATGCTCTCTTAAAATTCTACATCCTAGTAGGTTTGCATGTCTAAATAGCAGCCTTCTAAAATTGCTATTGGGCATGTATGTGATCCAGATATGTAAATCCACACATCTAGATATTTCTAAAATGGCCTCCATTATTTGCTTTGTCTTTGTGCTCAATTGTATGGTATCCTCTGTTGCCTCTATTTATTGTATATTTGCAGTGGTGTTTAAACCTAGCTTTAGCGCTCCTGAAGGCAAACAAAATTTCCTTCTATATTTGACAAACCAATCCTTGTAGGATAAATGGAGGGTGTTAATGGAATATCCCCAGTGGCTCCTTCTCCTACCTGATTGAAAATCTTTTATTTTGATATTTCAAATATCAAATATCTGCTTAATAGTTACTTCTGATCATTGCTGTTCTGTTTCTGTTTTGTGCCTTTAAGGGGCCATATATTTTGATGAAATTGAATCCAGATGAATTATATAATAATTTAGTACAATAAGCAACATTGACTACAATTGCAAAATTTTCCAATTAGATAAAACTCTCAATCCCACAATAAACCATGATAAATGCTTTATCAGTATCAAGAAAAATCTAAATTCTGCATGGTTTCTTATTTTTTATTGCAGAGATAAAAGAGTAGAATAGGTGCCTCATATTTATTACAGAATGATACCCTCTGATAAATCCTCTTTGATCCTAGATATAATATAAAGGAGAATTGCTTTACGAATTGCTTTTTTGGTGCTCTGCCGGGACATGGGGAGAATTCTAACATCATGGTTAAGGATCAGGATCCTTGCTTTTTTGTGCAATACCATTATATTCATAGTATTAGTTATGTGTGGTCATTGAGGCTGTTTAGAAATGAAGCTGTTGACATGGGAAATAATGCAGAAGAGATCTTATACTTCCAAATATTAAAACAACCTTGGACAATTTCATCTAGACCACAAGCCTTGCTGCTTTTAATTTATTATTGTAAAAATTGATTTTATAGTAAGAGAGAATTAAATTTATTGCAAAAGAGGGAAGGGAAATTCTAGATTTTAAAAATATTTTCTTCAGAAAGGTTATATTCCTGCTTAGAAACATAGGGGACATATTCAGCAGTGGCAACTAGTACAGTTAAAGCAGCTGCCTCTCGCTGCTTTAAATAACCCTTGGATTTTCAGTGCTAGGGCCCTATCCAGCTAGCAGCATGGAATATCTGCTTTGGCTGGATAGGGATTTAGCTATCTGGTCAACAGTGATATTCAACCACTGACCGGATAGTTAAACCAGTTAAAGTTAGGCCAGTCATTTTTCTGTCTAACTTTAGCCAGTTTAGAGGCTCAATATTGAAAGAAAGCTTGATTGTACCGGGTTGGATACACAGTCAGGCCCTGTGTATAACATTATATTGCTATAATCCCTAATAAAGAGTTAATATCATTTGTAGCTCCGTATTTAATACCATCCTTGAAAAGTCTGTAGAAGAAATTGGGTGAAAGGTTTAGATAGCATAAACATTAGCCTATGTTATTAGAAAGATAAGTAAAAGGCAAGCTGTTTACCCAGCCCCTCAGTCTTACTGTCTCTGGTCAGAGATATCAAACTGTCAGTGTTAGGATTAATTAGAATTAAGGCCTACATAGTCATGTCTGAGAATATATGTATGTCTTTTCATGATGGTCTATGACGTGCATGCCTATAGAAAAGTATATTATGAATATACGTAACACTAGATGTAGAATAGAATATGATGTGAGATGTAGAATAATAAAGTGAAATTATGCTGTGTAATGGAATCTTTACCTATAAATAAAGAGGCCTAAAGCTTTGATTTCAGAGTAAACATAGGCAAAGGCCTGGCTTGCTCTCCCAAAGCGCTTTGGTCCTGTGTGTATAATATAAGTGTGTTGTGTATTATTTACTGATCTATTAACCTTCTCATTGCTGCGTGTGCGGATTTCCGTTCCCAAGAGCCCTGACTTGTTGCAGGTGAGGGGAGGTGCAGAGTAATCTTTCAGTTGGTGCCATGCCAGGATAACGGATTTCTGCATTCAAGGCAAGGGCAGAAGGTGCCTGAAGATTTGTGAGTATTATGAAAATTACCAGTGATGGGTAATCTGTTAAATAGAAAGGCTCTGTCTCAGATGCATGAATGGCATGACAGAGCTAGGGCTTTAGTGTTTAGAAAGGGTAGTCCTTTTTGTATGCTTCTATTGTATGTGTGAGAAGCATAGGTGATGTAGCCATCGATTCCGTAGCACATAGGGATTCAGTGACAAAAGGTAATGTGAATTTGCAGTTTCCGTTGGAGGGAACTTTCTCTGTAGATAAGGTCCATTGCCTGAGATATGAGTTAGCGGTTAAAGGTAAACCGTGCAAATGTGCTTACATGGTGGGAACGGATGGTACATGATGCAAAACATTAGGAATGTTTATGTTTTGAAACAAAAGTTGTTTGTGTTAGGAAATGTACCTATTGACTAGCAGAGCAAGTGCGGGTCACTCGTGTAGCAGAGCTAAGAGAAAAAGAAAATATTTAAAAAGCAACAGAAGTTAGGGGGAGTAGAATTGTGTATTTTGGATATTTGGAATGTCTCCCAGCTCAAAGAATTGAGAGCATGTTTGAATCAAGAAACGGAAAGTGTTGTACTTATAATAAGAATCTTAGAAGTAGCAATAGGTCATAGAGTTTCTGTTGCAAATTAGCATTCTCGGGAAATAAATTACCTATGCCTGGAGTTCAGGATAGCAGTAATGATTTGAAATTCAAAGCAGAATTTATAGGTCTTTAAGCAGATTTGTTATTGTGTACTTCTCATTTGTGTGTACTTTTCAAAAGAATTAAGTGTTTCTGATGAAGTGTGATCAATTATATTATGATTTAAGCTCTATTCAGGATGTTCTATTCAGCCTAATTTATGTTCTGCCACTGTGAAACTGAAGCAGCTGTGGGAAATGATATTGTGACTACTTAAAGAAGTGTTTGATTTGATTAAAACTTTTCTGAATTACAGGGATAACCCTGGTAGATTTGTGTCTTTATGGTCTCAGATAATTAATAGTTATAATCCCATTTGGGCAGCTCTAGATAATTTGTGTTTTTTTTAAATCCAGCTGATTTTCATAGTGTCACTCGTTCAGTTCGTGACAGACCCTGTGATAGATTTCCAAAAGAAGATTTAAAGAGATAATTTTGTTTTTGTGTAAAGGAAAAAAAATTGTTAGAATTCCTTACAGTAGTATGCAAACTTGTAAAGGACTGGTCGAGATTAACATCTCTAAGGCAGGATAGGGGTGAAAAAGTTACAGATTTTCACACTAGGTGTATGCTAGCTTTTAAAGACTATTCTGGTGAGGAAGAAGACACACCTTCAGGATTTACTAATATTTTTGTAAATGGATTGATTCCAAGAATAAAGGACATTTTAGAAACTTCAATAATATATTGGCCAGCTAGAACAGCCGATGCAATTTTGGAAGGGGCTTGATACAGTGAGTTGAAGTTCCTCAAGGAACAACAGGAACAACAAACCAGATTAGATGTAAAAAAAAGTGAAGTTGCTTAATTTGCAGATTGCTTCCATGCAAACTCCCATTGGAAGGGGGAGGGGTAGATTCAGAGCTAGAGGAGGTTATGTGAATTCTCAGCGAGGGCGTGGACAGTCCAGAGAGCTGCATACGTGTTACAGTTGTGGAGAGGCTGGACATTTGCAGCGAGACTGCCCCCGGAATCGGAATCCTGATGGCCAGAGAGCTGATTTCCCCCCTCCCCCTCCAGTACAAGCTGAATTCACTCCAGTATATCAGTGTTTCTCTAACCCAGAAGATTGTGGAGGTGATACATAGGATGCATGACTATTCCTGAATTTGACTGTAACTCCTCAGGGTGAGTTAGAAGCTAAACTGGGAGGTTCTAATTTGAAATTTGTTATTGATACTGGAGCTACAACATCAGCACTGCGTTTACAGGATTTGCCTGCTATCTATCATGTTCAATTAGCACAAGCACCGATAGTACATTGTGAAGGCATTGAGGGAAAGATAATTCCTCATCGTAGACTTGAATATTTACCTTTGCAGATTGGAGAGACTGTATATCCAACTACTTTTCTTATGGGAGACACTTTGCCAGTGAATCTTCTAGGTCGGGACTTTTTGGTGTCACATCATGCTACTCTATCCTGGATGGGTGGCAAGTTCTCTTTCCAGCTGTACCCTCTCTCCGAAGTGCCGTCCCCTGCAGATGCCAGTGTTGTTCATCCGGCGCTTGAAGACCTTCCCTCTACTTTGTGGGCAGTGCCAGGATCTAATGTCGGGTGCCTTACTATTCCTCCTGTGAAAATCACCGTGAAACCTGGAGTTCAGCTTCCTAAACTCAAGCAGTATCCACTGCCAGCAGCTGCCATTGATGGAATTCGTTCTGTGACTGAAGATCTTCAGAAACAAGGTGTCATTTATTCTACAACTTCATTATGTAAGACTCCAATTCTTCCTGTACTAAAGGCTGACGGTAAGATTTTTAGATTTGTGCAAGACCTGCGAGCAGTAAATAATGTGATTTTGCCAATTTTTCCCTTGGTGCCTAATCCACATGATATCTGGACACAGATACCTTCAGGGACCACCTAGTTTTCTGTTGTGGATTTAAGTTCTGCTTATTTTTCAGTGAAAATTAGCAAAGACAGCCAATTTTTATTCGCCTTCTATTTTGACAATAAGCAATATACCTGGACCACTTTGTGTCAGGGATATACTGATAGTCCTGCATATTTCTCGCAGGCCCTAAGAACTGCATTATTTGATGTAAGACTCGACCATTCCTCTTTAGTCCAATATGTGGATGATTTGCTTTTATGTTCACCATGTTATGAGTTTGTCTCTATTAGCTCATATTACTAATTTAGGTTTAAAGGTTAATCTGTCTAAACTGCAATTTGTATCTCAAAATGCTACTTTCCTGGGTGTTGATTTAACACCATCTGGTTGTGCAATTACCTCTGCTAGATTGAAACCTATTCTGTCATTGCCTTTTTCCAGCGACACCAGTGTTATTGTGTAGCTTCCTGAGTTTATTTTCTGTAAATAATAGCTAGCGCATTTCTCAAGATCTTACTGCTCCACTTTATGCTCTTATTGGGAAAGAAGGATCTGAAGGCCTTACTGTACCCCCATTATCACAGTGGGAGGTTTGTTTTAAATGTAAAAATTGCACTGGTAAATGCACCATGTTTATTGTATATGATTATTCTTTACCATTCAAATTGTATGTGGCTATTTCTGATTCCTCTGCTACCTGTGTGCCTTTACAAGCTTTCCCAACTGGTTGCAAGCTGGTAGGCTATTTCTCAAAGCGATTTGATGCAGTGACTTTGGGACTCCCACTATGTCTATGTAGTTTAGTAGCAGTGGCTTTGCAATTGAAACTTACTGATTTTCTGATTCTACAGCGCCCTTTTTGTTCCATTTAACCAAGACTCAGCCTTTTGTCCTCCACACGTTTTATTAACTCTGGAATTAATAATTTCTTCGCTTCATGTTTCAGTCTGTACTCCATCACTATGCAGCCTTTCAACACTTGTGGAGGAAGATGGGTCTCATAATTGTTTCCAAACAATTTTCAATTGTTTCCAAACTGTACCTCTACCAGCCCTGGATTATACCTTTGTTTGTGGATAGTTCTGCTTTTAGAGATGACAAGGGCAAACTTCATGTAGGCTATGCAGTTACTACGGTTTTGTGGAATTTTGGCAATATTTGGCAGCAACGAGGGTTTTGACTTCTGCTAATAAACCAATTAAACATGCTGCATACATTCACCGTTTGTTACAGGCTGTCCTCTTGCCAGCACAAGTTGCAGTTTAAAATGCAAAGGACATTCTTCTGCTGAAGATTTTGTGTCAAAGGGCAACCATTGTGCAGACCACGAAGCACAGCGAGCTGTTCTTCAAGCATCGGTGTCCCCAACAGAGCTGTATTTAACACCGTTTAATATGACTTTGTTTTCCCTTTCATCTTTCTTGCAGCAATAGCAAGATACTTCTTTTGAAAACCCAGACTCTGACTTCGTGGGGTGCATCCTGTGATGCTCAGGGCTGCTGGAAAGAGGATCATCTGCTTATTTGTCCTGACAGTCTTTTGTTTCTACTTGCCCTGTTCCTGCATTATAAGCTTTGCCGCTGTGGCTATGAATTATGTCTTTTTGGTTCTCCAGTATCACCTGAACTTCTGTTATTTTTTTCTTTGGCACAGCTTGTCTGCACTGTTTCAAGACTGGCACTGTAGGGTCAGCTTAGGGTCAGTTATTAAGATTTCTGCCTTCCGAACTCTTTTTGATTTTGCAGCCTGTTTTGCAGAGCTGTTCTGTGCCAGAGGAAGGAGGTGGTATTTGTCCGGATGGGTAGAAGCTTATCCATTACCAGTTTATTCCTGTCTGGGGTGTTCCTTTTGTTCTTTCTTGTCTGGGTCCAGCCATTGTTGCGAGTGTATGGGAGGGTATTGAAAATTTGCTTTGGTATTAAGAGACAACTGCACACTCCTTATCATCTGCAAAGCTCTGGCCAGGTGGAATGGATGAATAGGACAATCAAAAGTCACCTGCGCACTATGACACAGGATTGGGCTACAGATTGGACGGAAGCCCTTCCCTTTGCCCTTATGGCAGTGTGTAATTCCCCTAGCCTGACACCATATGAAATAGTTACTGGATGTCCAGCTACTTCTCCACATTACTTGGCAGTTATCCCAGATCCCCAATTGTTGCGCAGTGATATTTTGACTTATTACTCACGGTTGCACTCAGTCCTGTCTGTTTCCCTTTTATTGCAAGTGAATCCTGAACGAGATGACAGAATCATCATATCCAGACTCATCAGAATCATCATATCTGGAAGTGAAGTCACCAGACTGGGTCCTGATTAAGAATTTGCATCCAAAGACGCTTCTGGTTCCCAAGTTTCTAGGTCCATTTCGTGTGCTCCTGGTGGGATACTCGGCTTGTAAAGTGGAAGGACATTCTCGTTGGATACACCTTACACAGTGTAAAAAGGCTCCTTCACAGACTCCAGACGGCGGCTCCCTCCATCAGTGAATCAAGAAAATACAACGCAGAGACTTATTGAACATTACTTTGATATTACAGAAAAGTTCATCAGGATTTACATGCTTTTTTGAATGAACTACTTATGCAAAAACCTTTTGTCCAGCATTTATACTACTGATTAGATGGATAAAGGTGGTTTGATTTAGTATTTTACTAATATATAAGCAATGACCTTTGGCGACTTAACCTCTACTTCATGGCGTAATTGAGAATTAAGGGGTAGTTATAGCTATAATATATATCTTCATCATCTTAAGAAGAGGTGTATTTTTATTTTTGTCGTAGAACATTTATTTTGGAGTAATTATAGTTTCAGATGTTTAGAGGTTTGCTAAGAATGTTTCCATATTTGGTCTTAGTTGTGCTATGGCATATTATTGTTAATGAAGCAATACTGCATTTAGAATCTTGGGAAAGTTATGGGGAATATCCACATATTTTTGAGTCATAATTACACTCAGTTACAAAACATTTTAATCTGTCACGTTGTACGGTCTGCCTTCCAACTGTGACAGCTACTCGACACGGGTTTCTACCACAAGTTAGGCCCAAAGCCTTTGAAGAGTTTTATGATACAGCTTTTAATCTAAATGCTGTACGATGGTCTCATTCAAACACAGAACCTAGAGTAGTTAGTTCTATGCCTTTAAAGTCCCCTTCAATATGTTTTATGGCTCAAGGTACAGGGAGAAAGGTAGGGGACACCCCATGGAACGTTTGTAAAATAATAATGCTACATAATTCTTCCATCTGGTATAAGAAATCCCACGTACAGAAACCTTATATTTCCATAGTACAATGAATGCAAGTTCAAGGGAATCAGGTGCATGATTATGACTTGTTACAGTATAATAGTTCTGGCTATCTTTTGAATGACTCAGTCCGAGACATACCTAATTGGAGTTGCCCCTTATTAGGATATTACCATCCCTGGGAACGTAATCTATCTGTAGGAATTAAGGAAATGAACATTACTCAGTGGGCTTTGAATAATTGTACGCAGAATCTAGTCTGTCCCCGTAACTTGACAATTTGGGAAAATGGATTAGTGGCTTTAAAGGGAGACTATTTTGTGTGTGGTAATCTTGCATATACAGAACTTCCCAGAGGTTGGTCAGGTACCTGCTATGTTGCTCAGTTAGATACCCCGTGGCGGTTTATACCTTACCAAAATGTTACTTTATTATCAACCTTGAATAATTCCTTAAGAAGAAAAAGGGATGTTTCCCCTCAGGATGAAGCCATAATAGCAGCACAACAGTTGGTAGATTCTACAAGTCCTTTAACCAAATCTCAGATAGATGCATTTACAGGTACTGTTCGGCTCTCAACCTTTGGAGCCATAGCACCCACTAGAGAATATGGTACCCAGATTATGTGATTACAGGCAGTTGTTGAACTTACAGCCCTGGATCTCACAGAGGCTATTAGTGTGCTACAAGGTGAAGCATGGCTTTAGACTACCTACTAGTGAAGGAAAATGGCGTATGTGGCCTAATTTCTGATTACTGTTGCAGTATGCTTGATAATGAAGGAAACGTAGTGAAAGGTTTGTGGATAGGGTTGAAATCGTACATTTGTATCAAGTAGTAGTTATGTAAGTTCTTTTTCAGATTTTTTTAAATTCTGTTTCTTCTTTCTGGAGTTTATTATCTAGGCCCCTGCAAGGCCTATTAGCTTCATTATTTGGCTTATTAGGGATTATCATTTTAGGAGCATTAATTCTTTGTGTAATATCAGCTTGTTGTAAGAAATCAGTGGAGATGTTACAGATTGACCCAGAAGCTAGCTACGATCCATTTTTAATACCGATGTCTGAGTTTCCTTATCTGTGAAATGATTCTTTACAGAATCAGAGGAAGGACTGAAAGAAAGCTTGATTGTACCGGGTTGGATACACAGTCAGGCCCTTTGTATAACATTATATTGCTATAATCCCTAATAAAGAGTTAATATCATTTGTAGCTCCGTATTTAATACCATCCTTGAAAAGTCTGTAGAAGAAATTGGGTGAAAGGTTTAGATAGCATAAACATTAGCCTATGTTATTAGAAAGATAAGTAAAAGGCAAGCTGTTTACCCAGCCCCTCAGTCTCACTGTCTCTGGTCAGAGATATCAAACTGTCAGTGTTAGGATTAATTAGAATTAAGGCCTACATAGTCATGTCTGAGAATATATGTATGTCTTTTCATGATGGTCTATGACGTGCATGCCTATAGAAAAGTATATTATGAATATACGTAACACTAGACGTAGAATAGAATATGTATATTATGAATATACGTGATGTGAGACGTAGAATAATAAAGTGAAATTATGCTGTGTAATGGAATATTTACCTATAAATAAAGAGGCCTAAAGCTTTGATTTCAGAGTAAACATAGGCAAAGGCCTGGCTTGCTCTCCCAAAGCGCTTTGGTCCTGTGTGTATAATACAAGTGTGTTGTGTATTATTTACTGATTATCTAGTAACCTTCTCATTGCTGCGTGTGCGGATTTCCGTTCCCAAGAGCCCTGACTTGTTGCAGGTGAGGGGAGGTGCAGAATAATCTTTCAAATATCACTGTTGACTGGCTAACCTTTGGTGCCATTCCCAGAACACGCCAATGCTAAGCAGTTAGTGTCGGGGTTTTCTACTGGGCTATGTGAGGATATTCAGTGGCCAAATCAGGTGTATGCCACTGAATAAGCCACTGAGTGGCATTTACAGCTTTTGCATACATTGCCCATAAAATATATATTTTATTTATTTAGACAGTTTTGTATACCACCTTATCCTTCAATTAAAGTGGCCACAACACAATTGGGGGATACATTTTAACATGAGGGGATATGAGACACATACACTAATATTTACAGGGAACATGGGCAATGGAGAGTTAAGTGGCTTGCCCAAGACCACAAGGAGCACCTGTGGGACTAGAAACCCCAGTCCTTCCAGCCCAAGATTGCTGTCCTCTAGAGGGATTTGAACCCCCGACCTTCCGGCCTGAGGTAACTTGCCCCAACCACTAGTAAAAAGTCTTTCCAGAGGGTAAACTGTCTGAGATAAGAAAGAGGCATGATGTAAGAAGGACAACCAGTGAGACACTGTGATACCTCAGTAGAAACTATATTGTAATGTTAGAGCAGATCAAACTGATGGAGGGGTTGCACTCTATGTTAGAGAGGGCATTGAGTCACAAAGGATTAAAGTTTTGCAAGTAACAAAATTTATTTAAAATTTACTATAGAATCTCTATGGATTGAAATTCCATGTAAAAAGGGGAAGGGTAAAGCGATGACAGTGGGGGTGTAGTATCGACTGCCTGGCCAGAATGAACAAATGGATGATCAAATGCTCAAAGAAACAAGGGAAGCTAACAAATGTTACAGCACAATAATAATAATGGCTGAACTATCATTAAAATCATCTGTAATACCTGAAGATTGGAGGATGGCCAATGTAACGCCAATTTTTAAAAAGGGTTCCAGGGGTGATCCGTGAAACTACAGACTGGTGAGCCTGATGTCAGTACCAGGAAAAATAGTGGAAACCATTAGAAAGAACAAAATTACTGAACATGTACTGTAATAGTCATGGCTTAATGGGAGACAGCAATCATGGCTTTAGCCAAGGAAGGTCTTGTCTTACTAATTTGTTATGTTTTTTTGAAGGTGTGAATAAACAGGTAGACAAAGGTGAATCAGTTGGTATAGTGTATCTGGATTTTCACAAAGCCTCTGACAAGGTCCCTCATGAGAGACCTTTGGCAAAATTAAAAAGTCATGGGATAGGAGGCAGTATACTATGGTGGATCAGGAACTGGTTAAAAGATAGAAAGCAGAGGACCGGACTAAATGGCCAATTTTCCCAATGGAGAGAGGTGAATAGTGGAATACCTCAGGGATCTGTGCTGGGTCCGATGCTTTTTAACATATTCGTAAAAGACCTGGAAATGGGAATAACAATTGAGGCAACGAAAATTTGCAGGTGACACAAAATTCTTCAAAGTTGTTAAAACCCATGAGGATTGTGAAAAATTGCAAGAGGATCTTGATAAATTGGAAGACTGGGCATCCAAATGGCAGATGAAATTTAATGTGGACAAGTGCAAAGTTATGCACCTAGGAAAGAACAGCCCAAACTATGGTTACACGATACAAGGTTCCATATTAGGAACCACCACCCAGGAAAATGATTTAGGTGTCATCATGGATAGCATGTTGAAACCTCCGCCCAGTGTGCAGCAGTGGCCAAGAGATCAAATAGAATACTAGGAATCATAAGGAAAGGAATGGAGAATAAAACAAAGGATATTATAATGCCTCTGTATCATTCTATGATGCGACTGCACCTTGAATATTGTGTGCAGTTCTGGTCACCATATCTTGAAAAAGAATATAGCAGAATTAGAAAAGGTACAGAGAAGAGCCACCAAGAAGATGGAAGGATACCTCTATGAAGAGAGGCTAAAAAGAGGCTGGAAAAGAGGCAGCTGAGGGGAGATAAGATAGATGTCTATAAATTAATGAATGGAGAGGAACGGGTAAACATAGCTCTATTGTTTACATCATCAAACTATATACAGACTAGGGGACACGCAATGAAGCTACAATGTAAACTATTTAAGACTAGTAAGACGTGTAATCAAACTCTGGAATTTGTTATCGGAGGATGTAGTAAAAGCTATTAGTGTAGCCGGGTTTAAAAAAGGTTTGGACAAGTTCCTGGAGGAAAGGTCCATAAACCATTATTCAAGGGGACCCAGAAATTCCACTGCTTGCCCCATTACAAACATTGTGGAACCTGTGTCTTTTGGGGATGTGGGGCAGTAGAGTGAATGCATTTAAACGTTAGAAGGAGAAGTTTGAATTGGATATGAAAACAAAAGGGGAGCCAGTGACGTGATTTTAGAAGAGAGGTTATAGGAATGTATTGGGGCTGGTGGAAGATTAGCTGTGCAGTAGAGTTCTGGATAGATTGAAGAGGAGAGAGATGACACTGAGGGAGACTAGCAAGGATGAGGTTGCAATAGTCAAAAAGAGAGGTGACCGAGGAGTGGACAAGATCCTTAGTAGTGTGTTCAGAGAGAAAGTGATTAATTTCCATTAATGTTGTAGAGAAAGAAACGACACGTTTTAGCTATATGTTGAATATGTGTGGAGAAGGAAAGGGAGCAGTTAAAGATGACCCGAAGGTTGCGGGCCAAGGAAACAGGAAGAAGAAGAGTGTTCTCAATAGTGATAGAGAAAGGAGGAAGAGTGGAGGAGGGTTTACGGGGAAAAATAAGAAGTTCACTTTTAGCCGTATTTAATTTTAGGTGGCAGTGAGACATCCTGAAGGCGATATCTGATAAGTAAGTAGAGACACTAGTTTAGCCAGTATTGTACAAAGACAGGAATCAACCTCAATCCCAAGCTGGACAAAGTATAGTGGGAACCATCTCAGTCTTTCCAAATTTACTGAAACATTGAAACATGACAGCAGAAAAAGACCACATGGCCTATCTAGTCTGCCCTTCTATATCAATTACTACAATAGTCACCATTTTTGCTTTAGAGATCCTCTGTGTTTATCCCATGCTTTTTTAAATTCAGATACTGTCCTCATTTCTACCACCTCCACTGGGAGATTATTCCGCACATCTACCACTTTTTCTGTGAAGAAATATTTTCACATATTACTCATGAGTCTATCCCATTTCACCCTCATCCTATGTTCCCTCATAGCAGAGCTTGCTTGCAATTGAAAGTGGCTCTTCTGTGTATTTATGCCACGGAGGTATTTAAATGTCTCTATCATATCTTCTCTATACCACCTTTCCTTTAAAGTATACATATTAAGATCCTTAAGTCTGTCCTCATATGCTTTATAACAAAGACCACTAACCATTTTAGTAGCCACCCTCTGCACAACTCCAACCTGTTTATAGCCTTTTGAAGGTCTCCAGAATTGCATACAATACTCCAAATGAGCTTGCACCAAAGACTTATATGGAGGCACTATCTTTTGCCGTCACCTTTTCTACCTCTTTAGCTACTTTAAGATCATCAGACACAATGATGCCCAGGTCTCACTCTCCTTTGGAGGACAGAAGTACTTCACTCTCTACACTGTACCTCTCCCTTGGACTTTTGCTGCCCAAAAGCATAACCCTGCATTTTTTGGCATTAAATCTCAGCTGCCAAATTCTAGACCATTCTTCAAGCTTAGCTAGATCCCTCCTCATTTTATCTACTCCATCCTGGGTGTCTACTGCAGATTTTGGTATCATCTTCAAAGAGGCAAACCTTACCTGACAGCCCTTCTGCAATATCACTAACAAAGATGTTAAAAAGAATGGGATCAATGCAGATCCCTGCGGCACACCACTGGTAACTTCCTTCTCATCATAGTGAGCTCCATTTACCTGTACCCTTTGTCACTTCCCACTCAACCAATTTCTAACCCAATCAGTAACTTTAGGGTCCATCCCTATGGTGCTCAGTTTGTTTATAAGTCGCCTGTGAGGAACAGTGTCAAAGGCTTTACTGAAATCTAAGTACACCACATCTAGGATTCTCCCTCAGTCCAACTCCCTGGTCACCCAGTCAGAAAAATCAATCAAATTTGTCTGACAAGACCTGCATCTGATGAATCCATTCTGTCTTGGATCCAGTAATCCATTGGACTCCAGATACTTCAATATTTTCTTTTCCAGCAGTGCTTCTAATAATTTACTCACAACAGAAGTCAATCTAACCGACCTGTAGTTTTCAAACACATCCTTACTTCCGCTTTTGTGTAAAGGGACCACATGTGCCTCTCTCCAGTCCTCTGGCACCACTCCCGACTTCAAAGAGGCAGTTAGTGAAGCTGCTAGAATGTGCCCCAGTTCCTTTAGTATTCTCGGATATATCCCATCCGGTCCCATCGCTCTGTCTACTTTTAGTTTAGCTAGTTCCTCACAAACACAGTCTTCTGAAAGTTGTTTGAGATCCCCCTCCCTTCTGTTCCTGTTTGAGGGCATTTTCTGAGGTCCTGCTCCTGGCCCTTCATCTGTGAACACAGAACAGAAATATTTGTTAATACCTCATCAGCTTCTACATATTCCTCCCCTTCACCCTTGAGTCTGACAATGCCACTTTTGCCCTTCCTCCTCTCACTAAAATATCTGAAACTGTCTTGTTGTTGTTAAGTGCCGTCGAGTCGGTGTTGACTCATGGTGATCCTCTGGATAGTTGTCCTAAATTGTGTTTGGTCTTCAGTCAGGCGGCTCATTCTTGACAGCCCGTAGCTGCTGTCATTGTATCGATCCATCTCATTGCTGGCCTTCCTCTTTTGTGTTGACCTTCTATCTTGCCAAGCATGATGTCTTTCTCTAATGATCTCTCTCTTCGCATGATGTGTCCAAAGTATGAAAGCCGAAGTCTTGTCATCTGAGCTTCTAAAGAAAGCTTAGGTTTGATCTCCTCTAGTACTGACCGGTTTGTTCTTCGGGCAGTCCATGGTATACGCAGTATTCGCCACCAGCACCATAATTCAAAGGCATCAATTTTCTTCCTGTCTATCTTTTTCACTGTCCAGCTTTCGCATCCATATTATGTTATTGAAAATACCATGGCTTGAACAAGTCAAATCTTTGTATGGAGAGAGACATCTCTGCTCTTGAGAATCTTGTCTAAGTCTTTCATAACTATTCTTCCAAGATCAATGCATCGTCGGATTTCTTGAATGCTTGTTGCTTCTTTATTGATAGTTGATCCAAGTAGGTTAAAGTTGTCCACGATTTCAATTTCTTCTCCTTCAATGATGAACTTGTTGATTTTGCCAGTTGTCATGATCTTTGTCTTCTTTACATTAAGGTGCAGGCCCATTTTAAGTCTGTGTTCTTTGATCGTGAACAGCAAATGTTTCGGGTCATCTTAAAGTTCAGCCAGTAATGTGGTATCATCAGCATAGCGAAGGTTGTTGATGAGTCTTCCACCATTCTTCACACCTCTGTTGTCTTCATACAATCCTGCTTCTCTGATAATTTGTTCTGCATATAAATTAAACAGGTAGTGGGAAAGTATGCAGCCTTATCTTACACCTTTGCTTATTTTAAACCATTCTGTTTCTCCTTATTCTGTTCGTACTGTTGCTTCTTGATTAATGTACAGATTGTGCAAGAGAACGATCAGGTGTTCTGGTATACCCATGCTCCTTAATGTGGCCCAGAGTTTCTCATTGTTTACCCAGTCAAAAGCCTTGCTATAGTCGATAAAGCACAAATAGATATCCTTTTGGTATTCTTTAGTCTTTTCAATAATCCATTTCACATCCGCGATGATGTCTCTCGTTCCTCGTCCTTTCCTGAACCCTGTTTGCATTTCAGGTAGTTCTTGCTCCAGGTATAGTTGTAGTCTCTGTTGAATAATCTTCAGTAGAATCTTGCTGGCATGTGCGATCAGAGTGATTGTGCAATAATTTCCACAGTCAGTTGGATCACCTTTCTTTAGTATTGGTATAAACACTGATTTTTTCCAGTCAGTTGGCCATGATGTTGTCCTCCAAATTTCTTGGCAGAACCTTGTAAGAACGGTAACAGTTGCATCAGATTGCTGTAATATGTCTATGGGAATGCCATCAATGCCTGGTGCTTTGCTCTTTGATAAGGCTTTCATTATTGCTTTGACTTCTTCTTTCATCACCAAAGGCACAGATTGAAACGGCTGTTGGTCCACTTGATCTTTATGGTATAATGACTGTATATTCTTTCCACCTTTTCTTGATCTTCTCAGCATCATTCAATATAGAATCTTGAGCATCTTGTAACATTCAAATTCGAGGCTGGAATTTTTTCTTTAATTCTCGTAGCTTTAGGAAAGCCGATCTTGTTCCTCCTCTAATTGTTTCTGCTTCTATTTCCTTGTATGTGTCATTGTAGTACTTTTCCTTGTCATGTCTTGCTGCAAGTTGGAAATCTCTGTTGAGTTCTGTGATTGTCTTTCTTTCTCCTTTGGCTTTAGCTTCTCTGCATTTCTGGGCAATTTTCAGAGTTTCTTCCGTCATCCATTTTGGCTGTTTTTGCTTTTTCCCCTTTTGTAGAGACTTCTCGCTTTCTTCCAACACAACCTTCTTGATATCCTTCCATAACTCTTCAGGAGCTCTGTCATTTGTATCTAAAACAGCAAATCAATTTTGTAGGCAGTCTTTAAATTCCAGTGGTATATTCTCAAGGTCATATTTTGCTGCATTCATGAGGGGTTTGCTCTTTTTTCAACTTTAGCTTGAGTTTGCATACCAGTAATTGATGATCCGTACCACAGTCAGCTCTGGTTTTGTCTTTGTTGATGTTATAGAGCTTTTCCATCATTGACTTCTACATTGCTGTGCATGAAATGAGAGTCTGATGCTGTAAAGATGTCTTACATATTGGGACATGGAACATACGAAGCATGAAACTAGGGAAGTTGGAAGTGGTCAAGAATGAAATAGAACATGTACAACTTGATCTGTTGGGTGTCAGCGAACTGAAATGGACTGGCATCGGGCACTTTGCATCAGATGATCACATGGTCTACTATGCTGGAAATGAAAGACAAAGAAGAAATGGTGTTGCATTTATAATAAAGAAGAAACTTGCAATAACTGTAATGAAATACAATGCAGTCAGTGAACGCTTAATCTCTATTCATCTATGAGGAATGCCTATCAACACAACTAAAATTCAAGTATATGCCCCAACAACAGCTGCAGAAGAGGATGAAATTGATGAGTTCTATGAACAAATTCAAGCTAAAATTGACAGAAAAAGGTCTTATCCATCCATTTTATTGCATTGACTATTTCTTCTTTTTGTATCTTGAATACTTTGCTAGTTTCTTTAAGTTTTCCAAATATAGATGCCTGTCTTCCTCTCTCTGTGATCTCTTGTATTTCATGAAGGCCTCCCTCTTTTTCTTTACCTTTTCAGCTACTTCTTTTGAAAACCATTGTGATCTCCTTTTCCTTTTACCTTTATTTACCATTCTAACAGAAATGTTGGTTGCCCTTAAATATCACCTTTTAGTTTTGCCCACTGTTTTTCAACATCCCTCAACTTTTCCCATCCCGCTAACAACTCCTTGAGGTATTGGCCCATCTTAGCAAAGTTAGTTTTCCTAAAATCTAAAACCCTTGTTTTTGAATGGATTTTATCAGCCCTAGTCCTAATACTGAACCACCATTTGGTGATCAATACATGAGAGATAATCTCCCACTATTGCATCAGAAACACTTTCACCATTGGTAAGCACCAAGTCTAGTATGAACCCCTTCACGTGTGGGTTCTGTTACCAGTTTCCAGAATAGTTCTCCCTGTAGAGAATCCATGATCTCCTTATTTCTATATGACACTGCAGCAGAAATGTGCCAATCATAGAAACATAGAAATATGACGACAGAAAAAGACCACATGGCCTATCTAGTCTGTCCTTCCATATCAACAACTACAACAGTCCCCTTTTTTTCCTTTAGAGATCCTCTGTTTTTGTCCCATGCTTTTTTGAATTCAGTTACTGTCCTCATCTCTACCACCTCCACTGGTAGACTATTCCACGGATCCACCACTCTTTCCGTAAAGAAATATTTCCGCATATCACTTCTGAATCTATTCCCCTTCACCCTCATCCCATGTCCCCTCGTAGTAGAACTTGCTTTCAATTGAAAGAGGCTCTCCCCCTGAACATTTATGCCATGGAGGTATTTAAACATCTCAATCATATCAACTCTATCCCGCCTTTCCTCTAAGGTGTACAAATTAAGATCCTTAAGTCTGTCCTCATTCGCTTTATAATGAAGACCACTAATCATTTTAGTAGCCACCCTCTGCACTGACTCCATCCTGTTCACATCCTTTTGAAGGTGCGGTCTCCAGAATTGCACACTATACTCCAAATGAGGTCGCACCAAAGACTTATACAGAGGCACTATCAACATCCAGCATATTGAAATCACCTATCAGTAGCAGTTCCCCTTTCCTGGCAATGCTGCACATGTCTTCTATTAAATCTCTGTCCACTTCTCCCTGTGAAGGAGGTCCATGTATCACGCTAATGCAAATGGATTTCTCTTTTGCTCTTTCTAGTTTAACTCACAGTGCCTCTTCTCTCCCTTTTAAGTCCTGTAATTCTATAGCTTTAATATTATTATTTTACATATAGTGCCACTCTTTCCCTTCTTCCTACCTTGTCCTTTCTGAATAAAGTATAGTTTGGTATAATTGCATCCCTGTCATGGTTGTCCATGAACCATGTCTCTGTTACCACCACTAAATCCAAGTCATCCTCTCCCTTTAAAGCCTCAACATCTGAGATCTTATTTCCCATGCTATGGCATTTATACACACTGCTTTCCATATGCTGCCCCTTTTAGCCATTTCCATAAAGGTTTTAATATTTCACTTATCTGGGGACTTTCTTCACACATCCCCAATGAATCTAGTTTAAATTCCTCTGCAGTAGATCAGCCAGTCTGCTACTGAAGACATGTCAACCCTTCTTGGACAGATGGATGCCATCTCTTCTCTGCAGCCCTTGGAACAACATCCCATGGTCCAGGAAACCAAAATGCTCTTGATGACACCATCCACACAGCCATGCATTTATCTCCAGGATGCGAGCTTCTCTGCCTTTGCCTTTAACCTCAACAGGTAGGATTGATAAGAACACCACCTGAGCATCTATTTGCTTCACCCTCTGTCCCAGAGACTTTTGATATGCTTAGAGGGATACTTTGCAGTATTATTAGTGCCGACATGGATGAGCAACTTAAGAACATAAGAACATGGGGGCGGAGCCTGATGTCCAGCGGGATAGACGCTTTGCGTTGAAGCTCCCGAGAGGCCTACTCAGAATCCTGAATTAATACCTGCATAAATTTCATTTTTTTGCTCTGAACTTACCGGGGTGCCTCGGGGGGAACGGCGGGCCACAAACTAGTGCGACTGGACCTCGGGTCTCCCTCTTCTTCACACGGAAAATGCTCCAAAACAGAGTTCTTCCCCACAAAAGATGGCCCCACTTTGGGAAAACCCCGCAACGCCACAGGAGATCTTGGAGGAGATACGCGGTGTGAAGGAGCTGGTACAATCCAACGGAGCGGCGCTCCGAACCATGCGTGAAGACTTTGGCACACTTCAGAACCGGCTTGAAAGTCTCCCACTACGACAGGACAACATGGCGGAGGTCCTTGACTCGCACGCGGTGCGCTTGGTGAAATTGGGCAAGGCTGAGCGTATGATACAGAATTTTCAAAATGAGCTGGAGGATAGCAATGATCGAGCTGGTTGCAACCATATGGGGCTCATTGGAGTACCGGAGGATGTGAGAGCAGGAGACATGCGAGAATTCTTGGTCAAAACTCTCCCCCCCTTGCTAAAGATTATTATTAACAGAGATCTGGAGACTGACCGAGCGCATCGTGTTCCTGCTAATATGGCGCTCAATCGGACGACCCCTCGGGCTCTCATTTTTCGATTATTGCGATACCAGTAAGTAGAGCAAATTCGCACTGCTGCCCGGGCGAACTATCATCTTGAATTTGAAAGTCATAAAGTTTCTTTTCCCCTGACGTGGCAAAGTCCACAGTTGACCGACGGAGGAGACTCCTTGCTTTTCGCCCTGGACTTCAATAACTACAGGCTCACTTTGGCCTAATATATCCAGTGAAGCTCAGAGTGACTCTCCATAACCCAGCCATAACATTCGCAGATCCCGATCTACTAGCAATGTTTTTGGACTCCAAATAACGCAGATCAGATGCGCTAATCCAACAACTATGATTCAACAATTTTGGTCTGTAATTCGCCGGATTTGCCCGCCATCTTGAACGGCCCGACGCGGTGATCCCAGCCTGGAATAGAGACTGCCTGGACTTTTCTTTCTATCTATCATTTACTTGGCCTTCTATCCCTCCATGATGTGCACCTCGGTGGGATTCGAAACATGCATAGTTTTACAGGTTATATGTTTTAGTTTGGGCCCTCTCTGGAGTTTCTCCCCGCAGACATTAGGTCGCCAGTAATTTCTGGGGTTTTGCTTCTTCTCTAGTGCACCTCGGTGCTTATTTTTTATATGGGGCGTTTCCATGATTTTCATTAACTCATTGATTATTATGTTATGTGCACAGTCATACATAGTTAAGATGAGGGACATTGGGAAACTGTGTGCATTATTGTGTTCTTTCTCAGAATTTATAATCTTTCTTGATGGCCTTGTGTCATATCTTCTCATAAAACGTAAAAGGCTTTAATAGTTCAATCAAAAGAAAGAAAATCCTTAGCTATCTTAATCATGAGCATGTTAATTTAATGTTTCTTCAGGAAATGCATTTACATTCCGCTGCGGCATTGAAACTTAATACCACGCCTAATATGGCGACTGCCTTCTCTTCCGCTGTTTCCAAGCGGTGTGGGGTAGCCATTTTGGTTAAGAAGTCTCTGCAAGCTACTGTAATGGATGTTAGCTTTGATGAGGAGGGTAGCTGGGCCCGTGCACACCTTCAGGTTGAGACTGTAATTTACGTGTATTGGTATTTATGCTCCGAATGTGGTTAATCCTGTTTATTATGCAAGTATTATGCAGTTAGCACAGGCATTTACCAGCCCTCCATTAATGCTCGGCGGCGATTTCAACCAAGTACTTGAGCCCTTGACAGCTTGGCTGCCGCCCAGAACGAGTGGTCCACCCAAGAGTCTTGATTCTTTTACTGCTTTGATAACAGCTTTTGCGCTAGAAGATATATGGAGGCTGCTTCTCCCCTCACTCCCATTATCCACCAATGCGCTCAGACAGCACAGAAATTCTGGGAGCGGGAGTTGCATGTAGCTTTGACCCCGGAGCATGGGAGCCTAGCCTGGAGCAGGTTGACATGGATCTCTCGCTCTCCCTCACTTACTCAGACACTTTTTTTTTTCTTTTAATCCACCGAAGTTTCTATACTCCTGATAGGTTAGTCAAATGACCGCTACCCAGAGCAACAGATTTTGGATATGTCACACGGCCATTCACATACTAACTTATATTATGTTTGAATGCCCGGTACTACAATATTACTGGAAAATACTGGGGGAAAAATAGGTCCCCTCTTATTTTCAATGAATGGTGGCATCCTGTCAGTCTATACAGTAAACATGAACAAATACCTCATCTGTTGGCTTCTCCGTTCAGACCCTCTATCATTTGTCTGAATGGAGGATACTCCACGATTATGTTTAAAATGCTGAAATGCTAACTGCTCCCATCTGACTGTTTAAATCTATTTCACATGATCAGTCTATATTGCTGATACTCTTTTGTTTGTTTGGATGTATAATCACTGCTATATGTATACGCCTCTTTGATGATACTCCTCAGTTCCAGAGAAGAAGCTTAGGGGTGGGGGGTAATTGGGGTTGCTTTCCTTATGTGTATATTTGTATTTGTCTCCTTTGGTTTGTTGTTTCGTTTGCTTGTTGTAAAATGAAAATAAAAGTTTCAAAAAAAAAAGAACATAAGAACATAAGAACATAATATATGCCATACTGGGTCAGACCAAGGTCCATCAAGCCCAGTATTCTGTTTCCAACAGTGGCCAATCTAGGTCATATGTACCTAGCAGTTTCCCCAAGAGACACAGGTTCCACAATGCTTGTATTGGTTCAAGCATTGATATCCTGGGTCCCTTCTTAATAATGGTTTATGGACCTTTCCTCCAGGAACTTGTCCAAACCTTTTTTAAACCCAGCTTACACTAACAGCCTTTACTACATCCTCCGGTAACAAATTCCAGAGTTTGATTACACGTTGAGTGAAAAAATATTTTCTTTTATTAGTCTTAAATAGTTTACCCTGTAGCTTCATTGCATGTCCCCTAGTCTTTCTATATTCTGATAAGGTAAACAGTCGATCTACGTTTACCCGTTCCATTCCGTTCATTAATTTATAGACTTCTATCATATCTCCCCTCAGCCGTCTCTTTTCCAGGTTAAAGAGCCCTAACCTTTTTAGCCTTTCTTCATAGGAGTATCCTTCCATCCCCTTTACCATTTTGGTGGCTTTTCTCTGAACCTTTTCTAAAATCGCTATATCCTTTTTAAGATACGGCGACCAGAATTGCACACAATATTCAAGGTGCGGTCTCACCATGGAACGATATAGAGGCATTATAATATCTTTTGTTTTATTTTCCATTCCTTTCCTTATGATACCTAGCATTCTATTTGCTCTCTTAGCCGCCGCTGCACACTGGGCCGAGGGTTTTAACATGGTATCCACAATGACGCCTTTGGGTAATAGTTAGAAAGCTTGATGAGTCTCAGTAAACTCTCCATAACATTTCAGATTTTGGCTCCTGGGAGACAGTATACCTCTCTGGACATCAAGTCTGGTTGGCAGATGGATGACTCAGTACCCCTCAAGAGAGAGTCACCAACCACCACTACCCTTTGCTTCCTTATGGTCAATGATTCTGTGACTTTGGGGTGCTCGAGCTCTGGTTCTTCCATTTCCTGGGATGCTTTCACATCCTCCACTACCAGGGCTGCATAATGGTTCTTCAGTTTAAGGGCTGGAGGAGTTGGATTGGTGATTCTGTATGCCCTGGTGACTCGTGTCCAACTTTTGTCATTCTGCACGCTCCCATCTTCACCTCTGTTGGAGAGCTTGGATGTCTCAAGAAGCATCTTATCAATGTACTTCTCACTGGCTTTAATGCTCTTTAGCCTTGCCGCCTCTTCTCTGAGCTCCTCCACTAGTTTTTTGAGAGCTTCAGCATGCAGACATCCTGCACATGGAACTAGTCCATCAACTAGCATTGGGATCTCTGTCTATACAGAAGCAGAAACTGTAACAGGGGCAACAGATTTGGCAATATGATTTTTCCCAGCTATAGTTAGTGGAGCTCTGGTACCTGTTGAAGTAAAAGAGAGAGACTTACCAAAGTCTCTGCCTGTTCCTGAGCTGTCCTTTCAGAGAAAAAGCAGTTAACCTCTTTGGGGTATGTTTACTAAACTGCGGTAATGCCATTCACGTTAGGATCCGCAGTAGAGGCAGAAATACCCAAATAAGGACATGGGCGGTACATCGTTACCGATAAAGCGCGTTACAAGGCGCAATAAATTAACGAGCATTAGATGATAGAGGGAGCCGTGGCACATTACCACGCATTAATCTTAAGAAGGCGCGCAGACATGCCAACACAGAAACAGAGCTGTAGCACAATGGTTACTACACTGACTGATGGTACAGGGGTCATGGGTTTGATTCCCCGGTGTGCCTAATGAATAAGGCTGCCTGAGGCATTATGTTTAAGTATTGGGTTGTGAGGAACTTTAATTTTACTTTAATTAGTGCTGCCAGCAAACACACCCTCACAGTGGCGTAACCTAAAGTGCCACATAAGGCACCCTAGAAGGCACTCCATAGGGCACATTATAAAGTGCGCTGTCTGCCAAGGCACCCTATAATGTCCCCTATAGGACACCTTATAAGGCACCTTATAAGGCGCTTTATAGGGCATCTTATAAGGCGCTTTATAGGGCACCATATAAGGCACCTTATAAGGTGCCCTATAGGGTGCCTTATGAGGCACCCTAAGGTGACAGTACTGTGAGGGTGTTTCTGCTGGCAGCACTAATGTACATTAAAAATAGGCAATGCCTCAGACAGCCCTATCAATGAACCCCTGTGGGTTTTGAAACCATGACCTCTGGCTCTACAAGCAGTGAAGTAACCAGTGGGCTACAGCTGCTAACAAACCCCTGGCTGACTACAGGAGGACTGCACGGCACCACACAAACATTCTGCTGTGGTTACCAGGATAGGGTCAACCCACCCGTACCCAGGATGCACAGCACATGCAAATCAGCAGTCTACAGATGATCACAAGATGGGGTATGCACCCCACAGCACCTCAGCCTGGTAGGGGATGCCGACGGTGTGTGTTAGTGTCACAGAGTAGCTACAGACCGTCACAGTGTGCAGGTCCTGTGCTCACCCTGAGGGTGAGGTGGGGTGCCCAGCACCATTTTTGCAGCACCTGGCTTTGCTGAGATAGGCTATGCTGCAGGTTCCCATCAGTGCCAATGTGTGATAGGTAGTCTTTGAAAACACCCCTAGGATATGCCTGTGTCCATCTGTATTTCAAATCTAGCCCTTGTGGACTATGATGCACCCAGAAAAGTGCATACCCTGTGTGGGTGCCATGGTCACATGATTTAAGTGAAGGGGGGTGTTTGGACCCACAGGCAGATTACGTACCACCACCCAACCCACCCTCTGTGGCTCAGGGTGGGGGACAGGATCTCCCACCAACAGATCCACATTCTACCCCCCTGCAATGGTGACAGTAAAGGGGACCATCAACCCCAGTCCTGCTGGTGAATAGACACCCTATAGGGCAGTCAATGCAGATCTGTATGCATCCATAAATAAGGCAATGGCAGACAGACAGTAGGCCTGGAAATGCACAGCTGCCCCCCACCACCATCTGACATTCTCCAGCAGCAAGCACAGTGAGTCACCAGCCGCTGAACCCTGCAAGGTGTTCCAGCCACACACATACGAACTGCAGACAGTCTGCTAGCTAGACCATAGTGCATGTTCCTGGAAGAGATGTGTGCACCCAAACCTGGGATGTGAGCACACCCACCAAGCAGATAAGTCAGTGACTGGGCCCCAGAAAACAGAACCCATATATATATCACTTAAGAGAAACACTGTATAGCACTATGGGGGAACCCAGCCATGCCGTGGTCACTGCACAGTCAGGGTGAGAGTGACCTCCCAGCAGGACATGCTGTGGCCACCCTGTCCGTGCAGGTGGTGGCCGGGCACTACATTGTTCCAGCCATTGCCCTATGCCCTGTGCAGATGCATCGAGGCCAGGCCACCCTGTCCAGGCTATACCCACAGTACTGTGCTCCTCATTATGCACATTGGCAGGCTAACACTGGCACCAATGCAAGCAGTGTGGGCTGAGGAAGGTGTTAGCAGCCACCACACACTGGATAGACAGACACACACTCCCACACCTATGCCAGCATTGTGCAACTATAGAGGCTTTTGGCAGCCCTGGCCACCGCACCAGTCCTGGGCACAGTGCAGGCATGGCTATTGTATGCAGTACTGTTGGGGTCACTCCCCAGGGTGGTGGACACTGTCAGATACCAGACCTGACACACACTACATAGACACCAGAGAGGTTGGTATGATACAGCTCACTGAGCAGATTGTGCTAAACCTAGGAATTGCTATGTGCCAGTAATCATAGCAACCTTTTGATATCTGTGTACCGTACTCTCGGGTTTAGGGCGGCATTGCTAAGGTATGCAAGTGCTAGTATTGGGAGATGCACGCAGGGCCCAACATCCTACCTGTCCAGGAGGCTGTGGATAATGGGGCCTGTAGGTGTGGGTGTTTCTGCCCCTGTTGGCCGCTGCTCTAGGGCAGGGGTTCCCAACTCCGGTCCTGGTGGGCCACACGCTGTTCGGGTTTTCATGCTGTCCGTGATGAATATGCATGGAAGATATCTGCATACCATGGGAGCGGCGCATAGAAATGCAGCACAGGCATCTTTATTAGCAACAGCATGGAACCTGAATGGTGTTTGGCCCTCCAGGACTGCATTTGGAAAACTCTACTTGAGGTATTGCACATGTTTATGGTGTCTGTGCTCTGTAGGGTGAAATGTAGGTGTCCCAGGCATGTTTATTCTATCTGCAAAAAGGTTCCGTCTTTCTTACGATGGTTTATTACTGGGTAAAACATGGGGACAGGGTTGGCAGGAACCACAGCTGGGACTTGAACCTGTGACCATCTGTTCCTGAGCACACTGGTTGTGTGTACTGCACCACACGGACAGTTCGTTCCCCGGAGATACCATGACTGTTTGTCAGACAGAGCCTGTCTGTTGCAGTGCACGGCACCCACCTAAACGGGGCTAGGCCATGGTCTGCTGCGGCCAGATGCCGCTGCCCCCTCCGCCACCAGCACCCCTCCGCCACCATGCTGCCATGCCCTTCTGCTGGTGGTGCTGGTGGTGCGCAGTCTCAGGACATCCAGTGTGCGGGTAGGCGGCTACCTATGGTGCGGGTTCTGGGGTAGGGGTGCCTGCATTTACGTCCACGCTTCCCCCCAGCACCGCCTGCCACTGTTCTTGTCCCATTGCTTTATCATAAACTAGGTGAATACAGATAAGCTCAGGTTCAACAATCCCCCAAGAACTATCTTTCATCTGCCCAAAATTATAAGAATTTTAATTTTTCAAATGCATTTAAAAATCACTTAGCTGACAATTTGTAGAAAGCCATATGAACGCCGGGCTCCGGGATGCTGGTTGACAAAATGTCAACTCGAGTTTCACCAGTATCCAATTACATGGCTGCCTCAGGACTCGTCAATCGTGAATGCCAGATTGACACACCATAACTAAGTAGACCAAATGATCCTCCTCTTCTGATATATATTAAGGGAGGAGTGGCCTAGTGGTTGGGCCAAGTTACCTCAGGCTAGAAGGTCAGGGGTTCAAATCCCACTAGAGGACAGCAACCTTGGGCCAGAAGGGCTGGGGTTTCTAGTCCCACAGGTTCTCCTTGTAGTCTTGGACAAGCTGCTTAACCCTCCATTGCCCATGTTCCCTGTAAGTATTAGTGCATGTGTCTCATATCCCCTCATGTTAAAATATATCCCCCAATTGTGTTCTGGCCACTTTAATTGAAGGATAAGGTGGTATACAAAACTGTCTAAATAAATAAAATGTATTTTTTATGGGCAACATATGCAAAAGCCATGGATATGCAGCCATTCTTTTGTTTACTGGGCGAAAAAGAGGACAAGGATCAGACCGCAAGGGCCCAACCTGGGCTTGCCAAAAGTGACAGTGTCGGTTATGTGGATGGGCCATCGAGGTATGGTGTGGGACCAGCTGCTGCCACTCCTCCTGCAAAAGAAGAGAGCAGGGGGAAAGCCATGGACAATAGTGATCCACCTGGGAGGTAACGACCTGACGGGCACACGCAGTGTTGAGCTCACAAAGAAGATGCAGAGGGACATGCTGACACTGGCAGGTACCTTCCCAGGGGCATTGCTTGTCTAGTCACACATCGTACCACGACAGGTCTGGAGGGGTGAATGGTCACACCAGGCGGTCGAAAGGATGAGGCGAAAAGTGAACAGGTGGATGGCCCATTTCATGCAGTCCATCAGAGGGTACAGCAACATGTATGACCTCATAGATGAGAACTGCCCCGGGCTGTATCGCACTGATGGGATACATCTGTCAGAAATTGGGATGGATGTGTTCCTGTGTGCCATACAAGACACGGTGGAACGACTATGGCAGAAACAGGTGTTGGCCACAGCGGCGGGGAAGGGTGGGGCCCTGCACGACAAGCGAGGGGTCACTGCCACGAGGGGTTGGCAGTAGAGCTAGGGCCCCCCTAGGAGAGAGCACACAGCCCAGACATGGAAAGGGGGGAAGTGGTCATATAGAAGCTGACTTGTCCCCAATGGTACGCAGAGTTGAAGCAGGAACAGTGTGTAGAGGGCCTCCCTACGCTTTCACGGCAGGAGGGGGAGGGGAGGGACGAACATGGAAATTAGTAATGGAGCCCTGCTGCCGACCTTTTGACGGGCCGTAGGCAGAGGCAGATCGGGACACTGCTGCGAATAGGAAGGGAGAATTAAAGGCCTGTTTTAACGGCAGGTGCCCCTTACCTAATGTATGGTAATCAGGACTGCAGGCAGTGGGGAAAAGGCTTGGGACGGCAACTTTTCTAAACATCCCTGCCGGGCATCATTCGATGAGGACGGGCTGTGCCTCTTAAGAGGGGAGGAAGGGCAATCTAGAATAGGATAGCTCTACAAAGAAATGGCAATGTATTGATGGTTGTTGTTATGTGTGCTATAAAAATTATACTGTAATGTTTTATAATTATGTTGATTATTTTATTTATTTATTTATTTAACACTTATTTATATACCGCATCTTCCAGCGATCAGTTGCGGTGTACAATTAACAACAGTTAACAATGCAGAGCTTGTTTTACATGGAACAGAATAACTTTTTACATAGAACATCTTAACATGCACACATAGGTTTAAAAACTAAGCAGAATAATTCAACTAACACAGATTGTGTAACAATTTAAACAAAGTACTGACTCTACCGCATAGGCAGATCATATCAGTTGCAACTATATACATATATATTATGCTGTGGCCAACAGTTTTTTACTGTTATTTCCAATTTTGTCAAATAAATAAATGATGTTTGGTTTAAATCTAGCAGAGTACAGCAGATATGTCCCGGGGGGGGGGGGGGGAAGGGGTGGAATGGGGGGGGGGGGGAAGGGATGGGAGTAGCGACCCGAGGCCGTCATGCTGATTGGCCGGCTGTGAAAATTGCAAAGAAACGAGGACACTTGTTTTCAGTTTGGTACGCTGATGTACATCCCTAAATGCAAAATAGCTTGCATGGATATACATTCAGCATAGGACAGATGCAGTGGCGTAAATACCGCCCAAGCAATCCCTGCAATGCAGGGGTGGGGGGGGGGGGTTGACCCACACCAGAAAGGGGTCCAGAGATTCCAACACAGCAATGGCAAGTTTCACACTTACTTCCAAAGGCATTTGCCTTGCTGTGCTGTGGGCACTACTGCTTTTTTCCTTTCTAACATGCTGCTCCGCAGCTGCCGTAAGGCTCGAGAAAACATTTTCTATTGAGGAGCCAAAGTCTCTCACTATGCGAGACTTCAGCCCCTCAACAGGAAATGTTTTCCTTGGCCTTCAGCTGCCACAGAGCAGCTTTAGAAACAAAAAAATAATAGAGGCAGTGCGGCACGGCAAATGCCTTTGAAAGTAAGTGTGATGTTTCATTTTTGCTGCTGCCACTTGTGCTTTCAAAGTTTTCTGGGAGGGGAAGAGGAGGAAACAGGAGGGGAAAAGTGTTCTCGCTCTTCCTTTTGTGGCCACAGCCCTTATTATCATGAAGGGCCCTAAGCACATTTTGCTTGGGGGCCCCTTCATTTGAACTTTCGCCAGTGCGTAGACATCCTCTCCCCAAGTGTTTGTAATGGGTATGCCTATGAGGCCTCCATTTCAGGGATGGCCAAGTTTCTAAAATTGGACCAAAACATAAACATCCCCAGTGTTTTTTTGGCTGCTTTGCCCTGGATATCCCAGATTGCCCCTGTATGTCCTTTCTAAAATGCCACTTTTGTATCTGTAGGGTTACTTGTTCTTATGTAGTGTGTTTTCTCTAACATTCCTAATTGAAAACCTTCTGGAACAATGGCTTTTTAATAGTGCTTTTTAATTCTGCTTATCTGTTACTTACCGTTCCTGAACCACAGTGTAACATAAAGCAACCAATTCATACCTACCTGTTTATCAAACCATTAGCAGATTCAACTTTTTTGACATAAATCCACTCTACGGGAGACTTTTGAACAAACGACAAATGAAATAGACACAGAGAACACAAACAGAGCAGAAACAACTATAAACAAAAGCCAACTGCTTCTCAAGTATGGAAAGTCACTAACAAAGTAAAAAAGCAAACTGGTTGTAACTTGTCTAATGGGGTTCTCCAAAGTAGCTTGAATCTTGTACATAATCAACATTATGACATTATCAACATTTGTAAAATGCTTTGCACACTTTGAAAAGGCGATATAGAAAATACTGAAAGCCATAAACCATAAACCTTGATGGATAATGTGAATACCAAATGTTATTAAGCATCAGAGGATAACAGGAAGAAAATGACTCTGAAAGATAAAGGATTGTGAATAGCTCTGAATATCTATTACATAATTCCAGTTACCTAATGGAGCATAGAATAGATCTGTGGACACTCATGCAAGTGCAAAAGTAGATTATAAGCCTTCTGGCAACAGGAAATACCCACCATACATGAAACTAACTTCTTGAGCTACCAGAGAAAAGATTTGAGGTAAATATAAATAAATAATTAATTGAAAAAATATATTCTATGGTCATTATTTGAGTCTGCTTTCATGTTTGCATGGCAAAGTTGTACATTATTACTAGAAAAGATTGATTTGAGGAAAAGACCAGCGATTGGGGTTTTATATGATGTTTGTGTTTAAAATTAAATAATAATTTTGTCCAAAGTAGTTTTCAAACAGTGCAAGATTATTTTCCAGTTAGTGGCAAACTAGTTTCTTAATGATCACATTCTCCAGTTAGAAACTGTGACCATGGCTCATATATTATGATGGAAGCAAGTAAGGGGCACATTCACCAAAGATCACCAACAGTTATTATGCATGCTAAACCAGATTGGCATGCATGATCAATAGAATGCTAAAGCCATAGGACCCGATTTTGAGTTAGGCAGGGTATGCGCTGTGGCGGAAATGAAAATCCGGGTTGGCCTGGACACCCCGGCAGCCGCAGAGGCTACACGGATAGCAGTGATTTTCGATACTACCCACATAGGCTTTGCACCTTAAAGGTAGGCGAGGAAAAACCTTGCCTATCTCTCAGACGCAGAGGGCTACGTGGGTAGCATCGAAAATCTCTGCTACCTATGTAGCCCTTTTCTCCACCCCCACTCTGCCCAGGAACGCCCCTAACATGCCCTGATGCTACCCACATAGCATCCGGGCATGTTAGGGACTTGTCCGGGATTTTCAAATGACACTATCCATGTAGGTGCCCTTCGAAAATCCTGGATAAGGCCTTTACAAGGATAACTAGGGAAGTTACCCATGTAAAGGCCTTCAAAAATCAGGCCCATGATGTGTGTACTTAGGTACCTACCAATGCTGTTAAGAACAGATGGTAAAACACAGTATTGAGCGGCATGCTGATGAGCACGATAGTATACACATAATGATCTCATGAGCACCTGAAAATTATCAACCTAACTGTGGAAATTGGCTACTATATTGAAAATATCTCACCCACTCTGGACTATATGCTAGGCAGTGTTTGTATGCACTATATAAACAACATGTTTGCCAGAGGTAGCCTGTTGGGGAGACTGGAAGTATTAGTATTAAGCTCATGCCTTTCCAATGGTAGTTCAAGGTGAGTTACATTCAAATACATTGATATTTCTCTGTCCTCAAAGAGCTGACAATCTAAGTTGCACCTGAGGCAATGGAGGGTTAAGTGACTTGCCCAAGGTCACAAGGAGCACCAGTGAGAATTGAACCCAGATCTCTTAAGTACTAGGCTGGTGCTCTAACCACCAGCAACCTTCTCCTCAATACCTTGTCCTCACTTGGTTTTAAGGGCTCTGTACTATCCTGGTTCCCTTCAAACATGCTGTGATCATACCTTCCCTCCAAAAACCTTCATTAGATCCTACCTGTTTTTTCAATGATAGGCCCATCTCCCATCCTCTCTTTCCTATCCAAACTACACAAACATGCAGTTCACCATCACTGTCTTGAATTTCTTTTCTCTCAAGCCATTTTGGATCCATTGCAATCTGTCTTTTATACTCTGCATTCTACAAAAATGGCTTTTGCCAAAGTCTCCAATGACCAGTTCTTAGTCAAATCCAAGGGTCTTTACTTGATACTCATCCTTCTGGACCTATCTGTTGCTTTTGACACTGTTGATCACCACCTTCTCCTTGATACCCTGTTCTCGATTGGTTTAAGGGGTCTGTTCTTTCCTGGTTTTCTTCTTATCTCTTTCATCACACGTTTAGTGTATCCTCTGGTGGGTCTTCCTCCACTGCTATTCTGCTTTCAGTCAGGGTACATCAGGGCTCTATCTTAGGACCTTTATTTTCTCTTTCTATATTCACATCCTTGCTGCCCTGATTTCTCCCCATAGTTTTCAGTACCAGCTTTCCATTGATGACTCTCAATTTACCTTTCTACACCAGAAATCTGTTCAGAAATCTAGGCCTGTATTGCAGCCTGTTTGACGTCATTGCCTGGATATTCCACCACTATCTGAAACTAGCAAGAGGAAGCTCCTTATCTTTCTCCCTAAACCCACCTCCCCTTCCTCCTTTCTCTCTTTCTTGTAGATAATACCATCATCATTTCTATTTCCTCAGCTTGCAACTTTGGAGTCATCTTTGACTGCTCTCTCTCTTTCTCTGTGCACATTCAACAGATAGCTAAAACCTGTTGTTTCTTTCTCTATAATATCAGCAATATTCATCCTTTTCTTTCTGAACACACTACCACTTTCTAGTGACCTCCAGCTTAAGCAGTTACTATCTGCTCCTCAATGGTCTTCCATTGCCTCATCTCTCAATACTTCAATCCATTCAAAGCTCAGTTGCACTGCTAATCTTCGGCTAGTGTCACTAAGTTGACATAACTCCTCCTATAAAGTCACTTCATTAGCTCCCTGTCCATTTCTGCATCCAATTCAAACTTCTCCTGATCTGGAAGTGTATTCACTCTACAACTCCTCATTACCTCTCATCTTTCATCTCTACCTATACCGTTTCTCAGGAACTCTGCTCATCAGGTAAATCATTTTTATCTGTCCCTTCTCTTCTACTGCTAATTCCAGACTCTGTTCATTTCATTTTGCTGTACCATATGCCTGGAATATACTACCTGAGTCATCTCTGAGCAGGAACTGTCTCTTATGTGTATATGTACATTGCTGTGTATGCCCTGTAGTGCTATAGAAATCTTTATCTTTATCTTTATTTGCATTTGATATACAACCCAAGCAGTAGCATCAGGGTGGTTTACAATGATAGCACAAAAAACACTGCGACAGTGTCAGAAACATGAAAGGAATGGCATTGGTTGATAGGACAGAGGAAAAATAATAGACAAGGGAATAGAGAGAAGGCAAGGCAATAGGATAGAATGAAGGAGGTAAGAGAAATGGAAAGAGCAATCAGTCTTGGGAGGGTAGGAGATCGAAGGCCAGGCAGAAGAGTTGGACCTTTACTGTTGCTTTAAATCTTTGGAATGGTAGTTCCAGGTGGAGAGTGTGGGTAGGGAGTTCCAGAACATGAGGCCAAAGAAATAGAAGGCAGAATTATGGGTATGTTTGAGATGGGTTTGGGAGGGTGGAAGGAGAAAAAGGTGGTTGGCATGGACAGAGCGGAGTAGACGGTGGAGGGAACGTAGAGACATAAGAACATAAGATATGCCATACTGGGACATAGGAAAGTGTGGGAGGGAGGTTCTGGAGGCCAAATGTAAGCATTTAGGTAGGAAGTTGAAATCCAGAACTTCTAGGGTAGCATTTTCAGAATTGCTTCCCGTTCCACGCACTGAACCCTTGAGCTGTTGCTCTGAGAACACACAAACAAATCCTTGGAGCTCCTGCTCCCCAGCACACATTCACTTCCCTGGTTTGTTCTCAGTCTCTCTCTCTCTCTTTCTACAGACTGAACCCTGTGGCTCTTGCTCCTAGCATACACCCACATTCTCCCAGCCAGGTTTCCTTCCCTGATTGCTTCTGAAATATTTTTCACAGTGTCCAGTGTCTGGCTTCTTGGCAGGTCAACTTCCTTAATATACAAGCCAAGGTAAAGTCTTAAGTCACTAAGCCAATCCTACCGTGTAATTTTTCAGCATCTTGGCACGTCCTTCAACTACTCCTGGACCATTTAACAGAGCTTCCTGCTACCTCCAGAGTGTTGGAGGTTTTTCAGCTTTTTTCCCCCAGGCCTCCCAGATTTACCTTCACTCCAGATACTTATCGTGGTTGCCTTGACCATACTTATTCTTCTAGACTTTCCTGCTTTGGCATCTTTCAGGTGGCCCAGCTATTTACATGTCTAATGATCAAATCACCAAATATAATGGCTATTCTTACCTATCCCTCATGGGCACATGGCACTGGAGAAAACTCAGTTCAAGAGGATTTTACATCACCTGGAGGACAGGTCCTAGCTACAGTATCACTTCCTGCCACACCAGGGTGATGCACTCCTATCTCTCCTCCATGGCAACAGGGATGCTGCCAGACTGAAGGTGGGACTTCAGTACTATGACCCTGTAGGTCTCATCTATGTACCTCTCTGTCTTCCTTATGTCCTCCAAGTCTTCTGCTCTAGCCTTCAGAGATTGGACTCTTCCCTGAGAACAAAGAGCTTATTGCAACTAGTGCACATGTACGACTCCTCACGAACTAGGACAAAAATCATACATGTGACACTCAATGCAAAAGACTGGAAAGCCCCCATCTTGCTGCTGGACTGCTGTCTACATCTTAGTTTTAAGGTAGTGATGCTCTCCTGTCCCATGACCTCTCTCCTTTATGGAAATAGGAAGGCTGCCAGACTTCCTGTTACCATGAATAGAACAGAGAATAGAATGTAGAACATAACAGTACCATGAATAGAACATAACAGCTGGGGGAAGCAAGCAATATGAGGCAAGAGGAAAGATAGGTTGGGATCCCAATATGTGATATCTTAAGAGTAAATGTGAGAACTTATATTGAATTTGGTAGGGTATAGGTAACCAATGAGATTTGATGAGTAATGGAGATACATGATTGAACCGTGAGGCATGGTGTGAGAGATGAATAGCTGTATTTTGAAAAGACTCTAGATGTTTGAGTTGTCATTGAGATAAGCCTGCATATTGTGATGAAGCTGACACCACTGAGCCTATGCAGTCAGAAAAAAACACTGATTCTGTTAAAGAATCAGGCATGTGTAGAGTGCAGTTAGGTAGAAGTGCAGCTAGAGGGAGCAAGCAAGGACTCTCATGAGGAAAGCTGACACGCCCTAGAGTAGAGGAGGCAAAGACTAATTCAAAGAGTAATCAAACACACCTGTTTAGAATGCCAGGAACTTGAGCTGAGGAACGCTCTTATAAGCAGTCCCCAAATAGGAGAGAAGGAAGCCCTCAGGAAAGAAGCCCTCAGGAAAGGAGCCCTCAGGAAAGAAGTCTTCAGAAGGGAAGTCTTCCAGGGAGAGGAGCAGAAAGCATTGCTGCTGTAGAGAGGAGGAGAGCTCCTACTGATACTGAGGAGAGAGAAAGCAGAAGGCTCCAATTACAAAAGGAAAAACAGCTGAACTGGAAGTCCTTACAGGGAAAATACAAGTTCCAGGAAGGACAGTCTCATATTGGAGAGCCCCAGAGAGAGGTTTTCAGAGGAGACCGAGAAAGCAGGAGAGTGCCTTGCAGACGATACGCTGGAGATCCACAGCTCAGAGAGCCGAGGTACAGATACAATTCTTTTCCTAGATCTGAGCCAGGTCTTAGAGAAGCCTGGAAGTCAGGGGTCCGTGGCTATAGCAAACCTAGTTGGCAGAAGGTGTGGAAACCTGTACAGAAAGTACTAGCCAAAGAGCACATTACCTGTTTGCTAGAACAAGCAGAGCAGGGCTGGCAAGTCCTAGAGAGAACCACTGACGTATTGCCAGACATACCGAAGGGGAACCCAGGCTTAGCAATTAATGTATTAGGATTCAAGGTCTAACCTTAGCCGTGATGACGGCGGGTTTTTTTTTTATGTTGTTGCCTGTTGGTTCAGTGGAATAAGAGCACTTGAGACAGGGCGCTAGCCTGAAACGTGCACGTCGTGCAATTTGTACTTTTGGGGAGCAACGTCTGCAATTACAGGAGAAATGAAGACTATTGACAAATTCTATAGATAAAATACGTGGTGAACAAGTTCTGTTGGTGAGGAACCACAACTAAAAAAAGAAGCCTGCCATCTGGCGTGGGGCGGGTTTCCATACCGTCCCTCCTCCGGCTTGCTCCGACAAAAAGATAAGTTTTGATAAGTTTTTTTTTTCAGTGATTCTTGTTTAATTGGATTCTTATTTGTCTCACTGGTTGGGTGTGCTGATTTTTCGTTTAGCAATTAACATAGCAGAGCCAGAGGCTATGCAATTGGACTTTGTGGAACCAGAATTAGCCCAGTCTGAATGTCCTATGGACTGCACACTATGTATTGCAGGGAGTGTGGAATCCCTACCTGAAGTATAGTGGCTAGGACATACTTGAAAACACTGTTTGTTTAAGCTGAAAAGAAAAAGCTTTGACTTTGATTTATTTGACCTGTTTGTTTGCTTTCAACCTGCCTAAGTAACAAGAACTGTGAAACACGTATAACAGTTTGGACTTTGTAAATGTTTGTTGATAATCCAGAATAAGGTGAAACCTGTTTGCTTTCATTTGGAAACCTTTTGTGCTGTATGGGAATAAAACCCTTTACCTTACCACTTATATTGGCATTCACAACTATTCATTACAGAGGTGAACTACTAGTCCCAGAATCCCTCTGGGCAAAAGAAGTTTCTCACTTCAAGAAAGAAAAAAATGTCCACCCTGTCCTCCAGGCACGTTGCCAAAGGGAAGGGCTGTGACATTAATGGCGTAGTTTCTAGGATTTTCTTTGCAAAGCAAATTAAAGCCACACCAGTTCTGGAAGAAACTGCCAAGCTTTAAAAAGGAAAAGGAAGCACCGTGTGAAATAGGGAAGCGTGGTTACCTGCACTGCTGGAGTGCTGGAGGACGTCGGACACATCTTTTGTTCAAAGCATGAGTCAACGCCTCGTAGCAGGTAATAAGTAAATGGGCATAACTTGTGAAGGATGCATGTGTGAGTCCTGAGAATTCAAGAAAAAAAAAAGAAAAAAAAAGGACTGACAAAAGAGAGTTGCGGTATCGCACTTGGGGTTTTTTTTCTCTGTCTTTTCTCTTTATAGAAAATGACTACCATGGATCCTAAGGAGCTTCTGCAGTGGATGGTGGCGCAATTTGATAAGCAGCGGAAGATGGCTTTCCACGCACAGGAGCAGGCAATGACGGCCATGCAAGCGCAACAAAAGCCAGTGCTGGAACTAATGGAGGCTTGGTTGGCACAGCAGAGGGCGGCACAGGAAGAAGCTCCGTCTCTCCAAGGACTAAATGTGGTACCTAACAGCTGTATGGTAGGACCGTGGTCTGCAGAGGCACTGACATTGGGGAAACTATCGCCTAGCGATGATATAGATGATTTCCTTGATTCATTTGATAGGATAGCTCATACAATAAAGTGGCCGAAGGAGTAGTGGGCTATACGCCTGGCAACCTCGCTCACCGGAGAGGCGTTGTCCGCATATAGGGCCATGCCCGCAGCCCTTGCCAATGATTACGTCGAAGTGACAAAGGCTATAAGGGATCGCCTGGGATTAACTCCTATGGTATACAACCGGATGTTAAGAGCTACCTGACTTAAAGCTGGAGAAACACCCAAAGCTCTAGGTCAAAGGGTTAGGAGCCTAACAATAAAATGGTTGAGGCCTGAGGCTCAGACCATAGACACCATAGTTGATACCATTGTATAAGAGCAGTTTATGGCTGCTGTGCCCAAAGAGGTGCAGACCTTCCTGATACTGCAGAACTGCCGTACCACAGAGGAAGCAATTCTCCTAGCCGAAAGGTATTTTGAAGCTGAATTGGCTACTCGTAAAAATGGCGAGGCTTCAAAAGTGTTGACAGAAACTATGGGGCAGTTATCAAAAAGGGCGCCAAGGTCTAATCCCAAAGGTTTAAAAACGTGCAAGTTGTTGCCAAGAAATCACTTTGAAAGAAAAAGATGTTTTTATTGTGGAAAATTAGGGCATCCACAGAGTGAATGTAAAGCGTGTACTGCACTGATAACCAAAAATACAAAAGGGATAGGAGAAGGTTTTCTGTTAGAAGTTAAGGTGCAAGGTATAGCCACGAGTGCTCTACTCGATTCTGGTGCAGATCAAAGCATGATCTCCAAAAAGCTGTGGCGTATTATAGAAGATCAGGCTGACTCAGTACCGAACCGAGCAGAGGGACAGGTAAAGATAAAATGCATTCATGGAGCCTCATCTTTATATCCTGTATATAGATTGCTCATAAATGGGTTAGGGATAGAAAAGGAGATACTGGTATAGGTAGTGCCAAAGTTACCACACAACTTAGTGCTAGGTAGGGACTGGCCCCAGTATAGAAAGGGGTTGGAAAAGGGTCTATCTCCCCACGAAGCCCTGGTATCTACAAGATCCCAATCCGGAGCTCTAGGTGAAACATCTGAACCCCAGGATGAAGCCCTGGCAGGCTTACCCTCACATGAGGACGTAATAACCACCCCGGCTGGAGGAAGTAGGAAGGGTAAGGCAGAAAAACGTAGAGAGAGGTGGTGCCGCTCTCAAGGGAGACTTGAGCTGGAGGCAGGACAAGGATTGCCCTGGGTCCCGGCGGAGTTGGTGGAGAGGTTCCCCTCCTTTGCAAAAGAGCAGAGAGCTGATCTCACGCTTGCTCAGGCATTCGAGTATGCCCAGGTGGAAAAACATACTTTCCCAAGGTTCCTTTTAGATAAAGAGGTGCTCTACAGGGAAAGTCTAGATCCCCAGACTGGTACGTTTCGGAAGCAATTGGTAGTACCCATCACTTTTAAGTCCCTAGTGTTGAGGCTGGCTCATGACCTCCCAGTAGGTGGCCATAAAGGGGTGCAGGGGATGCTAGACCAAATATTAGCCCGATTTTACTGGCCAGGCGTCTTTAAGGAGACCTCGCGGTTTTGCGAGTCTTGTTCGTCCTGCCAGGGAGTGACCGCTACCCGACCGCCCGAGGTACCATTGATCCCGATGCCCATTATATCGGAACCGATTCGGAGAATAGCCATAGATATAGTGGGACCCCTATTAAAGACGCCCAGGGGTTTCCAATACATGCTGGTTATGGTGGATCAAGCCACGTGTTTTCCATGGGCTATTCCTTTAAGGAATATATCGGCCAAGACCATAGCCTCGGAAATAATAAAACTATTTTGTGAAATAGGGTTTCCGCAGGAGGTGTTGACAGATAGGGGTAGTAACTTCATGTCAAAGTATTTGGCCCAGGTGTGGGACGCCTTTGGCGTACGACACGTCAAGACAGCTGCCTATCACCCTCAATGTAACGGGTTAGTAGAGAGACTAAACCAGACCTTAAAACAAATGCTGAGGCGGGCTTTAAACGGTGAGATGGCCAAATGGGACACCATGCTCCCGTTTATATTGTATGCATGCCGAGAGTGGACGCAGGCTTCTTTAGGGACCTCACCCTACGAGCTAATGTATGGATGTGCCCCCCGAGGGATTTTGGATATACTCCGGCAACAATGGGTGGAACCGGATGAAAAAGAAATAGGGGTACCCCAGTTCCTACGAAACTTGAGGAGTCATTTATGTCAGACTTCCCAGTTTGTGGAGGAGAGATTAAGGACCAGTCAAGGGCAACAGAAAAAATATTACGATAAGGATACGAAACCAAGACAACTATCTATAGGAGAGAAAGTGATAGTGATGGTAAAGGGAGCTACCCCCAAATTTGAAAGCCAGTGGAGAGGACCCTATAAGGTGGTCAAGCAACTGGGTCCAGTCTCGTATATGATAGAAAATAGGAGTGGTCATCAGCAAGTATATCACATCAATGTCCTCAGACCGTGGCACGAGAGGGTGGCCTTAGTTACCTTAGCCGGAATAGAGTGGAGAGGGAAAACGTTATGGCCGTTTGAATACAGGATTGAGCACAGAGCAGGAAAAATGCACCTCAATGCCGATGCCATGTCCCGGATTATGAGCTGTGCAAATGAAGAAATGCCAGCCCATAATATTTTAAGGGGGGAGGGGGGGATATGTGATGAAGCTGACACCACTGAGCCTATGGAGTCAGAAAAAAACACTGATTCTGTAAGAATCAGACATGTGTAGAGTGCAGTTAGGTAGAAGTGCAGCTAGAGGGAGCAAGCAAGGACTCTCACGAGGAAAGCTGACATGCCCTAGAGTAGAGGAGGCAAAGCCTAATTCAAAGAGTAATCAAACACACCTGTTTAGAATGCCAGGAACTTTAGCTGAGGAACGCTCTTATAAGCAGTCCCTAAATAGGAGAGAAGGAAGCCCTCAGGAAAGAAGCCCTCAGGAAAGGAGCCCTCAGGAAAGAAGTCTTCAGAAGGGAAGTCTTCCAGGGAGAGGAGCAGAAAGCATTGCTGCTGTAGAGAGGAGGAGAGCTCCTAATGATACTGAGGAGAGAGAAAGCAGAAGGCTCCAATTACAAAAGGAAAGGCAGCTGAACTGGAAGTCCTTACAGGGAAAGTACAAGTTCCAGGAAGGACAGTCTCATATTGGAGAGCCCCAGAGAGAGGATTTCAGAGGAGACCGAGAAAGCAGGAAAGTGCCTTGCAGACGATACGCTGGAGATCCACAGCTCAGAGAGCCGAGGTACAGATACAATTCCTTTCCTAGATCTGAGCCAGGTCTTAGAGAAGCCTGGAAGTCAGTTGGCAGAAGGTGTGGAAACCTGTACAGAAAGTACTAGCCAAAGAGCACATTACCTGTTTTCCAGAACAAGCAGAGCAGGGCTGGCAAGTCCTAGAGAGAACCACTGACATATTGCCAGACATACCGAAGGGAAAACCAGGCTTAGCACTTAACGTAGCAGAGCCAGAGGCTATGCAATTGGACTTTGTGGAACCAGAATTAGCCCAGTCTGAATGTCCTATGGACTGCACACTACGTATTGCAGGGAGTGTGGAATCCCTACCTGAAGTATAGTGGCTAGGACATACTTGAAAACACTGTTTGTTTAAGCTGAAAAGAAGAAGCTTCGACTTTGATTTATTTGACCTGTTTGTTGGCTTTCAACCTGCCTAAGTAACAAGAACTGTGAAACACGTATAACAGTTTGGACTTTGTAAATGTTTGGTGATAATCCAGAATAAGATGAAACCTGTTTGCTTTCATTTGGAAACCTTTTGTGCTGTATGGGAATAAAACCCTTTACCTTACCACTTATATTGGCATTCACAACTATTCATTACAAAGAGGTGAACTACTAGTCCCAGAATCCCTCTGGGCAAAAGAAGTTTCTCACTTCAAGAAAGAAAAAAATGTCCACCCTGACCTCCAGGCACGTTGCCAAAGGGAAGGGCTGTGACTATATATAACATTGCAATAGTCCAATTGTGTAATGACAAGAGTGAGAAGTAGAATGCAGACTGAGGAATCTGAGAAGTTATAGCGGACAGAACATATTTGATGCAGCATGTAAAAAGAGCGCTTTACAATCATGTTGATGTGGGTGTTAAAGGAAAGAGGTGTATCAAGGATGACTGTGGTAATTCATTGAGGAAACCAAAGTAATAGGAGTGTTGCCAAGAACAGGAGTAATTGTGGGAGAAGTGGAGGAATCTGTTAACCATAGGGCGGGGGTTTTAGAGGAGTTCAGCTTCAAACAATTGTTGTGGAGTGTCACCCACCAACGTCCCCAGAGGCCGAAAAGCTTGGGTATTTCAGTGAGGCAGTATTCTAATGGCTGTAGAATATTCTTGGAAGGCTTTTGAAAGGCCTTCTGGGACCTGTAGTTTCTCAACACCAGCCAAATAAATGTAGTTGTGGAACCAAGTGTAAGGATTTATACAGGCTTTATTCCCCGTCCGGGATAGGATTCACAATATTGGAAACAAAAGGAATACAGATCATTCGTCTGGCCACAAAATCAAAGAAGAATTCAAACAAAACTTGGCTTATTTCAGCATTGGCAACAAAACAAAAGGAAAAAAAGAAAACAGTCCATTTTACTTACAAACACTTTGCTTCCTGTTTTCCTTTTTGTAAACAGTTCTTACTGCTCTCTACCGAAGAGCGGATATGCACTCAGCCACAGTGTATGCACAGTCCATATCACTATCCTCTAAAGATTCTTCGTATGGCTCAAACTGCATTTCTTCACCATCAGAATAAACTTCTCCTGGAATAAAACTCCCGTTGTACTTGTAAGGTTCTTGCCGGTGAGTCAGAGCATTCCCCTCCTCCACTGAACCAAAGGACCGTGGGGGATTACCACATTCAATGTAATCAGGCTCCTGAGAGCTACAGTTCTTGGTATGTGTAAGGTCTTTCTGGGTATCTTGAACCTCTTCTACTATGGTTAATACGCCTACCTTCTGGCACTTCCTGGTTTCTCTGCTGAGCCAAGCTCTGTCTGTAAGAACACTTTCCCCGGTGTTTCTCTACTGACTTCCTTCCAGGTATGCAACTTTCATCCGGGTAAATTCTCTCCCCTGCTGAATACCTGGGGCTGGGTAATTTATATCTCCTGGACTTGGACACTGGACTGCCTCCTCTGCTTACTTCATAGCAAGGTTCTTGGGAGTCTTGGATGGCTGTGCACTGCTCCTCATAAGAGTCTCCCTCAAAATCACCAGCCTCGTATGCCCCTGGCAGTCTCTCTGTCTCCGTTCTTGCAGTCCTACTGGTTCTGCTTTCACTCGAAGCAGCTCTCACAGCTCCTTTCGCGGCTGTTCTTCTCCTTTCTCTGGCCTTCCCTCTGCCCTCAGGTTAGTGACTTTTAAATGAGTTTGTCCTGGTGTTAGTTTGGGCTCCACCCCTACGCAGCTGCCCCTCATTTTCTAATGAGCTTTGAGCTAAGCTTGGACTCGGGCGTTCCCTTACACCTCGTAACTCTGTTTGTATCGGTTGCTTATGGCAACCTTTTTCCACGTGGGAGCCAGAGCTGTCAGTCTCAGCTATACTCTGCTCAGAGTTCCCTAGTTCTGACAGCGCTGCCTCATGACAGGAGCTAGGTCGCTACAAGAGAGAGACAGTTGTTCAAAATTGTCAGGTCAGGAGAGTAGGGATTAGTGTGAAAGAGCTGCAAGATGTCATCTGCATAGTAATATGCAGAGACACCCTGCTGCTGGATGATAGTAGCAAGAGGCACCAGAGAAACGTTAAAAAGAAGAGCCCTAGGGCACCCTGCAAGTGAGAGAAAAAGAAGTGGAGGTAGATCCATGGAAGGAAAACAAGATAAGAATGATTTGTGAGGAAAGAGTGAAACCAATGAGAACCGTGTCCCATAAACCAGCAGAGTGAAGACGAGAAAGTAGAAGAGAATTATTCACCAGATCGAATGCACAGGAGAGATCTAAGGACACAGCGAGAGAAACATCACCTCTATCTAGTGACTTCATTTTGGATTGAGAGAATAATGGTCTCAATATTATTAGAATGCTATGAGGCCCTATATTCAAAGGGATTGACATGGTTAGCAGACCTGATAACCGTGTTAATTCCCTTGTCCAGCATATTCAGGTGCCACTGCTGCATCAAGATATTCCAGAGTGGGGGTGGCACCTGGCAAAAGTCAGGCGCAACCAAAGCTGGCCTAACTTTCACTGCTGAAGCCAATCAGGTAGAAAAGAAAACAAAACTCCAAACCAGGCACAAAAGAAAACAAAAGAAAAATAAAAAACAAACACCATGTGAGAGAAAAAGAAAAAACAATTTGGAACCAAATAAAAGGTATACACATATAGAGGAAAAAAAAGACCTCAGCCAACCCTCCTACCAATGCAGTTAAGGAGTAAGAGCCAGTCATTGTTAAAACCAGACAGAAACTGCAACCAAATGGTGCCACAACAATCAAACTTAGCTAAAAAAAGACATCAGTTTTCAAAAAAATCTCTATAGAAAAAACTAATTGTTGAAACAGTCATATAACATCAGCAACTGTAGCCTTCAAGAGTGCAAATTAATCTACTGGCACAGCATGGCAGCATACTGGAAAATCAATGAATCTGCATCCAAAAGAATGAGGGACCTTGTCAAAGGCTTTCTGAAAGTTCAGATACACTATATCAACCGACTCACCTTTGTCTACCTGTTTATTCATACCGTCAAAAAAACATAACAGATTAGTAAGACAAGATCTTCCTTGTCTAAAGCCATGTTGGCTGTCTCCCATTAAGCCATGACTATCTACATGTTCAGAATTTTGTTGTTTATGATGGGTTTTACCATTTTTCCCGGTACTGACATCAGGTCTGTAGTTTCCCGGATCACCGGTTTCCCGGTCTGTAGTTTCCCGGATCACCCCTGGAACCCTTTTTAAAAATTGGCGTTACATTAGCCATCCTCCAATCTTCAGGTATCACAGATGATTTTAATGATAGTTCACAGATTACTAATAGCAGGTCTGCAATCTCTTATTTCAATTCTTTCAACAATCTTGGATGTATACCATCCGGTTCAGGTGATTTGCTACTCTTCAGTTTATCAAATAGTTGTAATACATCGTCCCGGTTTATCGATATTTCTTTCAATTCTTCCACAGTATTACCTTTAAATACCACTTCAGTCATGGGTAACATCCCTACATCTTCCTCAGTAAAGACCGAAGCAAAGAATTCATTCAGACTCACCGCTATCCTTGTCCCCTCTTAGTGCCCCTTTTACTCCTCTATCATCTAATGGTCCAACTGACTCACAGGTTTTTTGCTACAAATGTACTTGAAAAATTTTTTATATGCGTCTTTGTTTCCACAGCAAGCATCTTCTCAAATTATCTTTTTGCCTGCCTTATCAATGCCTTGCATTAAACTTGCGAGTGCATGTGCTGTTTACAGTTTTCGTCATTTGGCTCTTTTTTCCATTTCCTGAAAGATGCTTTTTTGGCAACAACAGCCTCTCTGACCTCACCTTTAATCCATGCTGGCAGTTTTTTGGACTTCCTTCCACTTTTATTAAAGCGTGGAATACAGCTGATCTGGGCTTCCAAGATAGTATTTTTAAACAACACCTAAGCTTGATGCAAGTCTTTAACCTTTGCAACTGCTCCTTTTAGTTTTTCCTTAACTACTTTCCTCATTTTATCATAGTCTCCCTTTCGAAAGTTAAAAGGTAGTACTGTGGATTTCCTTACCATCCCTCCTCCATTAATTAAATCAAACGCGATCATGCTATGATCACTATTGTCAAGTGGTCCCAACGCCCTTATCTCTTGCACTAGATCTGGTGTTCCACTAAAGACAAGGTTCAAAATGACTTCCCCTCTGGTCGGTTCATGAACCTGTTGCTCCACGAAGCAGTCATTTATTTAATCTCAAAGTTTTATCTTCCTCAGAGTGCATCTGCTGCTGGAACATGTGTTGGCAGGGTCTTCTCAGATGAGAATTCTTATCCCCAATTCAAAACTGACCAGAAGAGAAGTGGTATGTGAGTGGTACTATGCATTCTTGAGAGCTTGACCACTTGTTCTGCCATGAATTTGCACAATTACCTATTCATTTGACTGGCAGAGGGTGGAGTATTTTTCTTGCATGCCAATACTTTGCCTCTGACTCATTTTCAGTTCACAGCTGTTTCTGTCTTTTGGAGCATCTGGGACTGGACTCCCACCATTTATGATGCATTTGTTTTGAATTGGTGCTGCAACATGTGTAGTGGCTGTGGTCCTGGATGAGGCGGTGCTTAAGCGCATTGGCAGATGGTGCTCCGGTGCCTTTGCCAGTTATATCTCATTGTGATATGGGGGCTTGTTTACTAAGCTGTGGTAGTGGCTTCGGAGCGATATCAGAGCCATGGCCCCATTGAATTCAATGGGGCCGTGGCTCCGATTTTGATCGGAAGCCGCTACTGCTGCTTAGTAAACAGGTCCCATGGTGTTGCATATTTGCCGTGCACTAACATCTTTATTTCTTTGCAGATCATTCATGACACGTGCAGCATAGGCGGCTGGTTGGGTGCCCCTTTGTGAACTGGAATGGATGTTGAGCAGCTACACAGTCTTGTGGTTCTCACTTGGGCCAGAGCTGGAAGGTATTTGTCTGTGAGCAGGTGATAACAGCTCAGAAGAGACATATGTATGTCAAGTTGATGGGGTCTTCACCTCAGTGGGATGGTCCTTAGCTAGTAATATGGAAGGCCAGCTAGTAGTATGGTAGGTGGTAACTTTATCAATGCAGGGAGTTTGGATGGATAGATTCCAATGAATCGGGTCTGTACCAAGCTAGAGATGTGCCCTGTGTGACTAACCAATTTGATGCCCCTCTCCACCCAATCACATTCAGTAACTCACTCTTTTTTGAGTTTCCTGGAAGTCCAGTCATGATATCAGCACTCCATTCTGTGCATGAATCCTGTGGCCACACCATTTGCACAGCTCTTGGCATAGGCAGCAGAAAGGGGTGGGCCATAGGGGCCATAGCCCCACCCATATTTATCCCAATTCAACATGACGAATAAAGAGCTTGGGGTTGGAGATTGGTTTGTTTGGCCCCTCCAACTAAAAGGTTTTCTGCTGCCCCTATCCCTTGGTATGACCCTGAAATGAAGATCTGTATTTGGTTTGATTTATTCTGTTTCATGTTAATTACCTGGTTGTATAATACAGCTGCAACCTTGATGTTGACTGGATTATTTTGTTGGGGTGAGGATGTTTCTGGGGTTTCTGGGGAGGTAGTAGGGTGGGGTGCGTGGACCCCTAAATGGGCTACCCATGTTACAATTTCTCTTTGAGTTTTCTAGGGCAGCCCTGAATAATACAGCTTCCCTCTATTCTCCCCTCATTTCAGTTGCTGATATTGAATGCCTTAAATAAAGAACAATTCCTATCATTTTGTCTCCTACTCTCTCTTCTAAAGATATTAGAGCTTGGGATTATTACCTGCAAATCCTGCTTTCCATTACTCCAAGACTTTGTGATTGAAACAATAGCCACATCCACCCCTGCTACAGTTTCCTGGTCTGTGATTTTTCTTTTTTAAAGAATTTGTGCATTGACATACATGACTACCCACGATGGTGTTCCTTCGTCCTCTTTTCTTTTCTCTTTTTGCTCCCCTCTCATTAAAGCTGCTCCCTTACTGTATTAGCCAATGTATATTTGTGTATTGACTATATCTTCTTTGAAAATCTTAAAGCATGCAGAATTGAGATGTTCAAAATAAATAGCTTGTTCCCCGATAAGAAAATAATATGCCCCCCATGGGGAAATTTTCAAGGAGTCTGTTTTAGTCCATAGTCCACATATCTGTATTTTCCCTTTGAAACTTTCCATGGTTACAATAACTATGGTACTTTTGTCTCTGCTTTATGTGTGAGTAAATTTGAAAACATATTCTATGTACATTATTTACCATTCCTGTTGAAAACATGGCCCCAAGAATGCTTCTGAATGTGGCTAAAGGTGCATGTAATATGCAACACCAGCTTTTGAGGACCAGGGTATGAAACTCCTGTTTTAGCAGGCCAATTTTCAAGCAGTATATTTACATGATTTGAAGTTGCATTTAGCTTAAGATGTTGAGGGAGGAACTGAGTAATCTCAAAAAATGATTCCAATTTTCTGGTAATAAAATCATATACCCAGTGCACCCACCATAACCTTTTTATGCACTGAATTACATTCCATCGATTATCAACATGCAGGCATTTACGTGTATTTTTCAGCTCCCGCAGGAAGATTAGTGATTTTAAAAGAGAAAATTTATTTTTCTTACTTACATTAATGTTGCTACAGCCAGGAATTTTGTGGATTCCAGACTGCTGCATCGAGACAGTTGATCCCAAACGAGGCCCACTATCTGTGAAGGAGGAGATCAAGTTACCCCGTACCATCAATCACAACCCCCTGCCACTCTCCCTGATGCCTAGAGAGGCCACAAGTGATCCCCAGTTGCTCCTTCTCCATTGGATGTTCAGTTCAAAATGGTGCCTCTGACCTCCTAGTGGTGGTTTTATAGTACTACCATAAAGGATCAGTCAAGCTACCAAAGAAAGAATGCTTGTCCCCCACTAGACACTAAGGAGACCCCCAGTAAGAGCCAGGGTAGTTCTGTGGGTGGGGATGGGTTTATAGTTGATGTTAGTGGGAGGGGGCTGCAGTTTACAGTATGTCAGTTGAGGTGTCTGGGGGAGGGTGGCTGTCTCAGGTGGAAGTTAGCATTTATGCATGCCTGGGAGCAGATGCAAAAGAGGAGGTAGATACATTTTCAAACTATATATATCTTCCCATTGAAAATGAGAAGTATGTGCCTATGTTTAAGGCACACCCAACCACATCCGACCACATCTTCTTTAAATCTCTATATCCTGGGGGGTTATACATGTCCAAATTGCAGCTTTCTAGACTGCTATTTGAACATGCCAGCGATGCAGATGTGTAAATGCTGCTATTTACACATGTCGGTGTTTCTAAAACAACCTCCTAAAACATTATTTGGCCATTTAAATGACTTTGAAAACTGTTCTAATGTTCAGCTGTAAATGATTTTATATTTTTTTTAAAGTTTAGATCTCCATTTAAATGCTTCAGTTCATCGTGCTTCCCATTTAGATGTATTTATGCTTTCCCTTATTCTGTGCACTTCAGCACTTCACAGAATCAGGGGATCGATTGTGTGGTACATGGGGTGCTTTATACTATGACACTGGCAGCTGCTGGAGAGACTGCCAGTGCAGAAATGTTGAGGATGGTTCCCATGGTTACCTCTGCAGACCCAGCAGTGCAGGCTCCTGCTATCATTGCCAGCCTCAGGAAAGAGAGACACAGAGGGTGGAGGGGAGCGCAAGATAAGGCACTTAGAACACTTTTTTATATAGTTGCTGGTTTCCCTGATGAAAATTCCCACAGGGAACTGAAAATGGGTTATTGTTGTGGCGTACTATAGCTTTTTAAATTTAATTCTATTTACCTCATGAAATCTGACGTACCTGGACCTTCACTCCACCCTTCCTCTATCACTGGTCTATAGTCTGGATGCTGTATTTAGAAGGATCCTGGGTTCCGTTAGAATGGCAATACTGTAAAGGGAAGGCAACATGCACATATTTCAGTGGGTATATTAGATGCTTCATAAATTAACAGAGTGGCAGAAAGCAAGCATGATGACATCCAGAAACAGTTATCAAAGTACAAGTAGGAATGAACTGTATCAAGCCGTGCATATTTTTAAACAGTAAACAAGAGGAAAATGGAAATGCAGAAGCGGTACACCTAAAATAAAGATTATTGTTGTTGAAGTAAGTGCAAAATAGGTATGGAACAGGTGGGTCTACTTGTGTCTACTTAGTGGGATACTCTTACAAGCTTTAAGGGTTTTCATCATGTGAGGAATAAATCTGTAAGAATCTAAAAATGATCTTAGGACTGTGCCATGGAAATATTTTTGCAGGATTTTTTTTCCTGATTTCCATGTTTTTGTGTATTTTGCTTGTCCATAGTCCACATGTCCGTATTTTCCCTTTGAGGCCAATTCTAATTGGGGCACGTCCGGATGTCCAAAAACTGGATGGCCCAAAAGTGTACCCGATATTGCACCCGCGGGAGCTAGATGTTTCCATGAGTGCAGAATCGGGCACTTAGACTGCACCAGACTGGCCCCGATTCTGCAGCACAGGATATCTAACATCCTGCTGTGCCAGCCCTCCTCATGCTCCTGCTGCTGTGCCGGTGCTGTGGCATCCCATCGCCATGACATCGGGATTTCCAGCAGGAGCACCAAAACCCCACTGCAGCGAAACACCTCTTTTTCCTGCTGCCCAACCTTGGCGAGGCCTGATAGGGTCAGAATCGGGCAGAGAGTCCTCACCTGCCGCAGCTCATTTGCTGGTGGGAGGGCTGCCGGGCCCGATCGCCATCTTCGGTGGGACTTCTTCCACCTCCAAGGTAGAATAAGTCCCACGACTATCTGACCTCTGCCGGACATAGAGTGCCATGACCTGAATAGGCCTTGTATATCTGGATTGTGCGACCTGCCTCCACCCCACCACACTCTGCCTCTGGCCCTCCCCCCTCTCACCCCCATCCAGAATTTCCCACACAAAGCCGCTGTATGTGTGGGGAGCCTGGGGCTCAGAATACAGCACAAGCGATTAGTGGGGTTTATACATCCATACCGGTCATGCATCCCTGCTATTCACTGTTCAGAATGACCCCCTTAGTGTTTAGTTTCAGGGATTCTTTTCATTACACAGGTCTGCGACTAAAAAGCTGTTTGATTATTTTCATCTAATTTCCATGTATTTTGGTGTGCTGAAAACAAATAAAATATTGAAAAAACTCCTAGACGTCATGATTTGCCACAAAATGCAAAATTGTCTTCAAATTTATCAAATTTTTTCAAATTACTATTAATTAATTCAAATTACTATTAATTAATTCACATAAGTACATTTAAGATATAAAATGCCAAAGAAAACCTTAAAGGGGTTGTCCGAGTTATGTAAAAAAAAATATAGCACTGTAAATCTGATGGTCAGCAATATATACATAAGCTAAGCAAGTTTTAAGTCCGTGCTTCTAATGGTAGAAGGGGTTCATCTTTCCTGAAGAATCCAGTGGGAGGGAGACACAGGACAGATAGCAGCAGCTCTGGTCAGTGCAGGGGGCGTGGCCAGCACTGTGACGTCTCGTGTAGAGACACAGAGCTGCTCTCTCCTGCATGCCACACTTGTGCACGAATCATCATCAGGTTCTTGGTTCTAGGCTGTTCACACTTTTTCATCGCAATTCGTGTTAGCTCGTCATTCTTCAACCGTTATGTTATGGCTCCACGAAAGTGTATTAATTCGCCAGACAGTTTCTGTTTCGTCTGTGGTGAATATACAGTGTTGAAGCAGCAGCAGAATATTACAGACTTTGTGAACAAAGTATACTTTGCATACTTTAGACTAAAAATTGGAGATCAAGATAAAGTCTGGGCACCTCATAAAATGTGCAAACGGTGTGTTGAGGACCTCCGAAACTGGTACAAGGGTAAGAAAAAATCTTTCCATTATGGGATTCCTATGTTATGGCGAGAGCAAAAGAACCATAGTGACGACTGTTACTTTTGTTCATGCGATGTGAAAGGGTTTAATTCCAAATGGAAGCATTCCATTTCATACCCCAATCTTCACTCGGCAATTCGTCCCATCCCCATGGCACAGATATACCAGTACCCAAGCCCCCTGCTACCTTGGAAGAGATACCTAGCTCCGATGAAGGTGAAGTCAAACCTGAACCAGATGACGAATCAAGTTCTGACTTTGAAGATGAAACAAGACCAAAATTGTTTTCTCAGGAGGAGATGAATGATTTGGTAAGAGACTTGAATCTTCCCAAAGATGCCACTGAGTTACTCGGATCAAGATTGAAAAGCAGGAATTTATTGTTGCCAGGAGTGTCACCTTCATGGTTCAGACATCGTGAAAAGGAGTTTGTTCCTTACTTCGCCCAGGAAGACAAGTTGGTTTATTGCATCGATGTCGAAGGTCTGATGGGTCAATTTAAAATCCAATATGATTCAGAGCAATGGCGTCTTTTTATAGATTCTTCAAAATGAAGTCTCAAAGCAGTTTTACTCCACAACATTTTTTACGCTTCCATACCTATAGGTCATTCTGTACACTTGAAGGAAACCTACGAGAACTTGGAATTGGTTCTTCGTGAACTTAAATATGAAGACCATGGTTGGCAAGTGTGTGGGACTTGAAGGTCTTGTGCATTCTGCTCGGACAACAAGCTGGGTATACCAAATATCCTTGTTTTCTGTGTCTATGGAACAGTTGAGACCGACAAAATCACTGGACCAGGAAGAGTTGGCAGCCGAGGGTGCTAACAGTCGGTGAAAAAAATGTCCTCCGAGAAACTTTGGTACTTTCCCATAAAGTTCTTCTACCACCTCTCCACATAAAATTGGGATTGATGAAGCAATTCGTAAAATCACTTCCAAGAGATGGAGAATGCTTCAAATACTTGGTCACCAAGTTTCCAGGCCTGTCGGAGGCAAAATTGAAGGAAGGTGTGTTCATCGGACCAGACATTAGAAGGCTTATAGTTGATCAAGAGTTTGTCAATACCATGACGGATCCTCAAAAAGAAGGGTGAATTGCATTTAAAGAAGTCGTACAGAAATTTGTAGGCAATAACAAAGATCCTCACTACAAAAAGATCGTCGGACGAATGCTGAAAGCAATTCAAGCTTTAGGTTGCCTGATTTTATTTATTTATTTTATTTATTTAACATCTTTTATATACCGCGCTATTTGTTTTCAGTGCGGTTTACAATTAACAGAAGCTGCACAATCAGAAAACACTGGTGTGCTTACATTATAACAGGAAACTTAAACTTGGAACAGAGGGTAATAAAACTATAACTATGTACAAACAGTGAAACTATGTACAAACAGCAGTGTAAAAACTGAACTATGTATAAACATATTGGGTTCTTTAGTATTCACGGCAGACTATAGTCGAATTAAGGTAGGACATAAGAGACTTGAGGCAGAATTACTTATGTGGGAGTTGGGGTGAAGAGTGGGAGTTTGTCAGTTTAGGAGTGCTGATGGTCAGATGAGGATTGGGTGCTTGTGCAAAATGGAGAAGGAAGATGTGGTGCTTGATTGCCTTGCGAAATTGAGAGAGGTCTTTAATTGCTCTTATTTCAGGTGTGAGGTCATTCCAGCATTTAGGTGCATAGAAGGCGAAGGTCCTATTCTTGGTTGATTGGGTACATTTGATGGACTCCCTGGGGATAATCAGGGTGTTGTCTGTTGTTGTCCTTCTCGCTCTGTTTTTTGGGGTGAGGGAGATGAGATCATTAAGAGACGTGGGGGCAAGGTTGTTGATGATCTTGAAAATGATGATGAGGATTTTATAGGTTATCCTGCAATGAATTGGTAGCCAGTGTAATTCCATGAGAGTCGGGGTGATATGGTCTGATCTTGATAGACCACATAGCACTCTAGCAGCCGCGTTCATCGCCAGTTGTAGTGGATTAATGGTGTTTTTGGGGAGACCGTATAAGACGACATTAGCATAATCAAAATGAGGTAGTGTGAGGGCCTGGAAGATGGTCCTAAAGTTGTTCTGAGGTAGCATGGGTCTGAGTTGCCTTAGCGTTCTTATTTTATTGTAGACAGCCTTTGTGACATTCCGAATGTGTTCCTTAAATTCGAAATGTTGATCCAGAGTAATCCCTAGGTAGCGAATAGAAGGTTTACATGGGAGATCTGCATCTCTTACTTTTAGAGAGGATGGAGGTGAGAATGCTTTGTTTCTTGATATGAACAGAACTTCGGTCTTCTTGAAGTTTATACGGAGGTGTTGAGCTGCTAACCAGTCTGTGATGGCATTGAAGCATTGAATGAGGTTGGTGAAGTCTGGTTGACTGACATTAAATTGAGTAAACAGTAGAACATCGTCGGCGTAGATTAATAAGGAGATGTTGAAGGTGCGTATGATGTCACAAATCGGCTGTAGGTATACATTAAACAGAAGTGCAGATAAGGACGATCCTTGCGGAACACCTTGATGTTGATGGAAAGGTGTGGATGTTGTGGGACCAACTCTGACATGTTGCCATCGCTCAGACAGGTATGACCTACACCATTCCCAGGCGAGACCACCGATTCCCTTCTCGAGGAGTCGGGCAAGGAGAAGATTATGATTAACTGAATCGAAGGCAGCGGAGATATCTAGGAATATTAGAGCAAAGCCGTTTTCTGCTTTATCAAGACCTCTGTTCAGTGTATTAGTTAGGGTGGTAAGGAGAGTTTCTACACCGTGTGATTCCCTGAAGCCGTGTTGACAGGGATCAAGTGGTGAGATTGTATCAATATGATGTTGTATCTGTCTCTGAACAACCTTCTCTATTATTTTGGCTAATAGAGGTATGCTCGAGATTGGACGGTAGGAGTCTGGCTTTAGTGGGTCAAGCCTAGAGTTCTTCAGTAGAGGTCTTATGAGTTTGAAAGTGCATTTCCTCCAGTTCCACCTTGACTACTTTCCTGAAAATTTGGGAGCTGTGAGTGAGGAACAAGGTGAATGATTCCACCAAGACATTAAAGAGATGGAAAGGAGATATCAGGGAAAATGGAGCATTACAATGATGGCAGACTACTGTTGGATGCTTCAGAGAGACATTCCAGATGCTACTCACAAGCGTAAATGCACGAAGAGGAGCCTCACAAGGAAGAAGAATCGAGTTTAGTGTGTGTAGGTGAGCTCATTTCAGTTCAAAAAAGGATTTTCATGAAAATATTGTAATAAAACTTTTATTTTATATGTCTATTTCCATTTATTTTGAAGTATTGCCTTATTTAACATAGTTACCTAAATTGCCAGGAAACATGATGTCCTATGACAAAATAGAGGTCATTTTCGGATTCAGCGCACCAAAAAACATAAAGATTATGTGGAATAACCAAAACAGCTCTCGAAAAAAATTTTTTTGCAGACCTGATTAGTGTACATGTGCTATTGAAGCCACCACAAAAGATTTTTTTTTTCATTTTGAAAGCAACATAATATGATATGGCTATATTGTTGATATTTCCTATGTCTTTTCAAATGACTTCACATCCCTAATGATGTCTTGAAGGGGAAAAAAATACACTACTCCCCTACCCCTACCCCACCTACAAAAATAAAATAGGCAGCAACAGATACACTGCGCTAAATGGTGGATCAGTGGCAGTGTTGCATACTCTCATGCTGATGGCCTATGGTTCTATTCCCAGATCAAGATTTCTGTACCTTGGATCATGATCAACAGCAGTATATTTTTCATAGCAAAAATGGTGCCAGTACCCACAGGGCTCTTTCATTAATACACGAGGACCATGGGTCGATTTCAGCAGGCAATGAAAAGGTAGCAGTACTCAGTACCACCAAGTATTCTCTCATAAAAAACCCTGGTCAACAGTAAGAGTAACATCTGGTGGCTGAATTTGAAGTTTTGAATTGAGACCAGGTGTATGACGACTGACCTGAGGACCAGTGCTGCAGTGACAATGTTAGGAACTAAAGAAGGCACAAGGATCTCAGCACTGGTTGTTCCAGCTGAGCTGGAAGGTGAAGAAGAAGGAAGGAACTACTTAAAAAAAGAGTAGGCTAGCCTTGGGACCTGAAGACCAGAATCCTGAGAAAGACAAGATAAGGTGCAAGCTGAATATTCAATGCCAGAACCGGTTATGACCCCAGCATTGAATATCTGGGATTAAATTCGTCATTGGTGGCTAGCTGCTTTAGATCAGGTAGCCGTCACCGCTGAACATCAGACCCTTAGTGACCTAAAGCTTGGGACAAGAGTTTTTGAATTTTTTTTTAGTTTAAATTCTTTGAAAGCATAAAGTAGTTATAGACTTGGCCGAACACTTTAGATTTAATTTGTCCTAGTTTGTAGGTAGGCTTTTAGAAGTTAAAAACAAAACAGATAAGTATTTACTGCAAATTAGTCTGCCCTAGTTTGTCACTATAATCCAAATCAGATAAGCATTTGCTTGGTTTGAAACACTATAAATACTTCTTCAACAGGAAGTGCAGTTTTCTTTGAAAAATGGTGAGAAAACTTTGATATTAAGGTTAGTAATTGTTACCTTGATTTACTTAGTTAGAAAGAATTATAGAAAAGGTCACTCTAGCAGACTAAATAAAGAGCTAATCATCAAAGAGCCTGTTGGAAGCACTTCCCTTTGATGTTGTTGTTGTTAAGTGCTGTTGAGTCAGTGTCGACTCAAGGCGACCCTCTGGATAGTTGTCCTAAACAGTGTACAGTATTCAGTCAGGTGGCTCATTGTTGATAGAGTGGCATCTATAGCTGCTGTTATTGTATCGATCCATCTCATTGCTGGCCTTCCTCTTTTGCGCTGACCTTCTACCTTGTCAAGCATGATGTCTTTCTCTAATGATCTCTGTCTTTGCATGATGTCTCCAAAGTATGAAAGTCAAAGTCTTGTCATCTGAGCTTCTAAAGAAAGCTTAGGTTTGATCTCCTCTACTACTGACTGGTTTGTTCTTTGGGCAGTCCATGGTATACACAGTATTCGTCGCCAGCACCGTGATTTAAAGGCATCGATTTTCTTCCTGTCTATCTTTTTCACTGTCCAACTTTCGCATCCAAATGACATTATTGAAAGTACCATGGCTTGGACAAGTCAAATCTTTGTATGGAGAGAGAGACATCTCTGCTCTTGAGGATCTTGTCTAGGTCCTTCACAGCCATTCTGCCAAGAGCAATGCATAGTCAGATTTCTTGACTTCTTGTCATTTCTTTATTCATAATTGATCCAAATACATTAAAGTTGTTCAGTATTTCAATTTCTTCTCCGTCAACGATGAACTTATTGATTTTGCCAGTTGTCATGATCTTTGTCTTCTTTGCATTAAGGTACAGGCCCATTTTAAGACTATGTTCCTTGATTGCAAATGTTTCAGATGGTCTTCACTTTCAGCCAGTAACGTGGTATCATCAGCATAGTGAAGGTTGTTGATGAGTCTTCCAACAGTCTTCACACCTCTGTTGCCTTCATACAGTCTTGCTTCTCTGATGATTTGTTCTGCATATAAATTAAACCGGTAGTTGAAAAGTATGCAGCCTTGTCATACACTTTTGCTGATTTTAAACCATTCTGTTTCTCCTTGTTCCATTTGAACTGTCGCTTTTTTATCATTCTAAAGGTTGTGCAAGATAACTATCACATGTTCTGGTCTACCAATAATTCTTAATGTGGCCCAGAGTTTCTCATGGTTTGCATAGTCAAAAGATTTGCTGTAGTCATCAAAACACATATAAATATCCTTTAGGTATTCTTTTGTTTTTTCAAGGATCCATCTCACATCCATGATGATGTCTCTCGTCCCTCGACCTTTCCTGAACCCTGCTTGTATTTCAGGCAGTTCTCATTCCATGTATGGTTGTAGTCTCTGCTAAATAATCTTGAGTAGAATCTTGCGGGCATGTGGGGATCAGAGTGATTCTGCAATCATTTTCACAGTCAGTTAGATCACCTTTCTTTAGTATTGGTATAAACACAGATCTTTTCCAGTCAGTTGGCCATAATGTTGTCTTCCATATTTCCTGGCAGAACCTTGTAAGTATGGTAACAGCTGCATCCGATTGCTGCAATACCTCAATGAGAATGTTATAAATGCCCAGTGCTTTGCTCTTTGATAAGGCTTTCGATGCTGCTTCGACTTCCTGATCATAAGGTACAGATTGAATGGCTGTTTGTCCATTTGACCTTTATGGTATAATCTCTCTGTATATTCTTTCCACCTTTCCTTGATCTTCTCAGCATCATTAAACATGGATCCTTGAGTATCTTGTAGCCTTCCAACTCTAGGCTGGATTTTTGTCCTTAATTCTTGTAGCTTTATGAAAGTCAATCTTCTTCTTCCTCTAATAGTTTGTGATTCTATTTCCTTGCATTAGTCATTGTCTTGCTGCATGTTGGAAATCTCTGTTGAGTTCTGTGAATGCTTCTCTTTTTCTTCTGGCTTTAGCTTCTCTGCATTTCTGGACAGTTTTCAGAATTTCTTTGGTCCTCTATTTTGGCTGTTTTTGCTTTTTCACCTTTTTTTAAAATGACTTCTCACTTTCTTCCAACACATCCTTCTTGATGTAATCCCATAACTCTTCTGGAGCTCTACCATTTGTATCTAAAGCAGCAAATCAATTTTGCAGGCTGTGTTTAAATTCTGGTGGTATATTTTCAAGGTTATATTTTGCTACATTCATGAGTGGTTGCTCTTTTTCAACTTTAGCTTGAGTTTGCATATTAGTAGTTCATGATCTATACCACAGTCAGCTCAGGTTTTGTCTTTGTTGATATTATAGAGCTTTTCCATCGTTGACTTCCACAGATGTAGTCAATTTGATTTTTGAGAGAGCACAAAGAAGCAGGAAAGCCATGACACTGGAGGAAAAGAGCTTTATTGTATAAGGGGGTCTGTCCAACACGTGTTTCAGCCAAAGCCTTCTTCAGAGGACTACAACCTTGTACAGAAATCATAAACATGAAAGTATAAAAACAATAAATAAGTATAAAATGAAAATATAATCAAAAGTAAAACATCACAAAGTTGATATGTGACATTATACATATTCACATATATACAAAACAGGTCTATTATAAAAGATGCCTTAATAGATATAAACACATTAAAAATGTATTAAGAATGATATGGCCCCTATTGTTATGAAGATAGACTACTTTATTATCTTTTATTTTTCTTGTTTGTGCTTCTGGGTTTATGAATTGTACTATTTTATTAATTAATTAATTAATTAATTTAACCAGTTTTATATACCACTTTATCCTTCAATCAAAGTGGTCGATAACAAGAATCTACATTGAACGAGTGGGATGGGGTAACATGACATACATAAAGACTTTGGACAATTAATACATTCTCTTCTATACATTTATTATCCCTCTAAGATTGTCAATTAATACATTCTCCTCTATACATTTATTATCCCTCTAAGATTGTCATTTAATCCTCTCTCCTTGACATGGACCACGATTCAAATGTTGTGATGTGTTTTTGTTCTTTTTCTTGGTGCTCTATGTGGGGTATTTTTTTCTGTGATGCCTTGTGTTTCCCCGTTGTAAAAAAGGATGAAACATCAAGAAAAAAATGCTATAAAGTTTGTAAATTCAAGAAAACTGAGAATAGTAAGCATTGAAGTCATAAATCAAAGCTAAGGCTGTGCCTTTTGTTAACGTCATGTACTTAAAGATGGCTACCTGGCTGCTTCTGAGTAAATAAAGAAAACACTACTGAGCAGGTGTTATGCTATGATGCAGTTGCTCTATATGGGAATTACATTAACATATCATTGTGATTGGCTAAAAGCTGAACTTTTCCATGTTTGGGAGATTAGGAGTGAGAGTGTATGGTGAAAGAGGATGTGAAAGCAAAAGGGACTGGTCTCCCTTTCGAAAGTTAAAAGGTAGTACTGTGGATTTCCTTACCATCCCTCCTCTATTAATTAAATCAAGCGTGATCGTGCTATGATCACTATTGCCAAGTGGCCCCAACACCCTTATCTTTTGCACCAGATCTGGTGTTCCTCTAAGGACTAGGTCCAAAATGGCTTCCTCCCTGGTTGCTTCATGAACCAGCTGCTCCAAGAAGCAGTCATTTATTTCATCTAGAAACTTTGTCTCCCTAGCATGTTCTGCCATGACACTGACCCAGTCTATACCGGGGTAATTGAAATCACCCATTATTATTATTGTGCTGTAACTTTTGTTAGCTTCCTTGATTTCTGTGAGCATTTCATCATCCATTTGTTCATTCTGGCCAGGCGGTCGATAGTACACCCCCACTGCCATCACCTTCCCCTTTTTTACATGGAATTTCAATCCAAAGAGATTCTACAGCAAATTTTGTTTCCTGCAAAACTTTAATCCTTTGTGACTCAATGCCCTCTCTAACATAGAGTGCAGCCCCTCCACCAATATGATCAGCTCTATCATTACGATATAGTTTGTACCCAGGTATCACAATGTCCCACTGCTTGTCCTCCTTCCACCATGTTTCTGAGATACCAATCATATCTAACCTTTCGTGTAGTGCTATATATTCTAACTCTCCCATCTTATTTTTTATACTTCTAGCTAGTGGCATGGTGAATGATGTCTGTGGCGATTCAGTAAGTCATTCCCTGACTGTAAGTTCAGGCACACATGCTCACTGTGTGGAGGGAGTTTTAACCAAGTGTTTATTCAGTGGTCTTTGGGGAAATTCAGTGGCACTAACTAGTTAGTCATATAACTAGTTAGTGCCACTAAAAATCTCAGTGATTTCATTTTAGCCAGTTAATAGGCATCCTAACAGGTTGAAACGCTTTGAAAATGCCACCAGGCTCATCAAACTAATCATAATGTAGAGAGGTGCTACATATATTTCTACTACTAAAGAGTTCACTACATGTTAATCTTTAATATCTGAGTTAGGACTGAACAGTTTTGCCATTGACTTTCCGATACACTGTAAATCAAGGCTCATCAAATTGTCTCGTAGATCTTCTCTGACACCACCGATGCTCCTTTCATCTTCCAGAAGCTACAAACCTTTAGGCAGGGGGCTCAGATCGCATGTCTCCTCCTTCACATTCAAGATAGGTCTGAAGACCTGTTTCTTTTCCCAGCCTTTTTCCTCTTTTAGCAGTTGTCTGACCTGGTTTACCCAGGATTGGCAGGTCAGCTGGTAGGTTACTATGCCTTCTCCCTCTGATCTTTGCTGTCTTGTCGCTAAGTGCCTTTCCAAGTGGTCTTTATGCCTTTGTTCTAATGCTGTATTGATGAATTGTACAAGTGTACGTCTGTGTTTTTGTACTGGTTTCTCCCATTTGGATTTTCTTTGTATACCACCTTGCTGTAAGGATCGAAGAGTGGTTAATCAGATCAATTAAGCATTAAACAGTACTCTGCTTGGATTGAAGCAGCAAAGCATATGATTCTGTAAAGTAGGTTAGCTCAGCTTTTTTTTTCGGAAAGAAGCAATTAAACAGTTCAACATGTTTATGTAGACAGTTCCTGGAAGTGCTGAGTCTTAAAGGATCTTCATGCTGGTGCCTTTAAAGGGGTGTGGGGAGGGGGGTGGGGAGGGAAGTTACTGACTCCTGTAGCTTGATTTTTTTCCATTCACTCCAGGTATCTGCTGCTGTTTATACCACAAAATAAAAGTACAAAGATCATTCCTTAAAACTTCTCAGATCAGGCTACTTTTTAGCCTCTAATCCTGAATGCTGCTCTGTCTTTGCTTTGTAATTAAGTGAGTCTAGTACCAAGTAGGAGTAGACTTTGCAAGGGTAAGTAGAATCTTAGAGGGCCCTCATCTTATTGAAATGTCTATTTACTAAGTGCCATTAACATATTAACATGTCTTAAATATTGACTTTGGTGCTTAACATTCATGCTCTATGAATAAGAATTAATTATAGCTTCCTGCTCAGCAATGAATCCCCTAAGAAATTACTGTGGGAGCATCTAATCCCAAGCACGTCTTCCTCACCTCTGATAGGATCTCCTTACCCACATCTACCAAATCTGAAAAGCTTTAAAGGTATTGGGGGAAGGGATAATCAAAGGCATTTAGATGGTTTGTAGACCGATCGATAACCAGGCTGCAGAGATATTGAGCCACTCCCTGGTTATCAACATGCAGCGAAAGCCAGGCACTGTAAAGGCTGGCCTAACTTTCACCACAGAAGCGAACTGGGCAGTGGCTGATTATTGCTGCTGCCCGGTTAGCTTCTCGGCAATCTGGCCAACCTGGATATTCAATGCCGGTGCCCGGATGTGGTCCCGGAATTGAATGTCTGGGTTTAGATTTCAGTAGCGGAGGCTAGCAGCGTTAGATTGGCTAGCCACTGCTGCAGCTGCTGAATATCAGCCCTATTGTATTTAGAAGCAAGCCCTGCTTGCTCCTGCCCTGCTAACTCTTTGCCACTCACATAATGACTAAGATTTGCATTGTGCCCTTTCTGCCCTAGTGCTGTATTAAGTTTAAAAATACCTGATGTGGACATAGTCTCCACCTGAATGCTGTCATTGTAACTATAGGTTGAAAATTCTGGTAGTTCTACTTTGTGCAACATGTCGATCTTTCTTTAACCTAAAGATGACTGGGTGACCACTGACGTCAAGTATTTCTCTACTCATCATCTTTATCATGAATTTTTAGGATTTAGCATTTTCTTCTAGCATTTTCATCATATAAAAACCTGGAGCACCCCACTTCCCTACATTTTTTTTTTACAATGCTGATTTCTTATAATTTATACTGCAATTACGTGCATTGTTGTATGCATCCATTATCCTGTAGTTTTCTCTCATTTCTTACAAAAGCACATAGTACATATTGAAGATATCGTGCTGCACAGAAAGATAGCTGAATACATTTTAATTATCTTCTTTTCTTGAAATGACATCTACTGGTCCTAATCTTTTATCTTGCCTCATTGACTTTTCTATGCTTGAGCTATTTCAGGGAATGTAAAATTCACCTTTTATAATATTTGTTTCTATATGCTGCAGATCTCTGTAGTACCTCCTTGCAGCCATTTTGGGGCATCTTAACTAAACTGTGGTAACAGTTAATTTGCATTTGAACATGTACTAACTATTACTGCAGCCTTACACTAACTACTTTGGGAACAGTGGGATGAGATCTGGGTGGAGAATGGGTGTAGTGACTGGTGACAGCTAGCACACAGAATGTTGCTGCTCTGTAGCTGTCATAACTGCACATAGTCTAGTTGCATTTAACTTGTTAAGAGGTGACATTAAGTACATCCATGCCACTGGCAGTCTAGTACTGCATCTATTGTCCATCAGTAAAAGCAAGTTGGAGTAGCTGCAGCATCCCCAATCACAACACCCTCCCCCAGCAAAGACCCCCCCCCCCAATCTCCATCCCCTCAAAGAATGAAAGTCAAAGTCTCATCACTTGAGCTTCTAAAGAACCTTAGGTTTGATCTCCTCTAGTACCAACTGATTTTTAATTAGGGCAGTCCATGGTATGCACGATGGACCCAATATTCAAAAGACATTTACACGGTTAACAGCCAGCTAGCAGTATAAATTCCTGCTAACCGGATGTTCAACGGCACATACATGGGTAGTGCCATTGAATATCCCCAACTAAGTCCCCTATGTGCCTCTATGCTAGCCGGCTAGCATCAGGGCGTGCCAGGAGCGTTCCGAAGTGGAGCGGAGGCGGGGACTGACGCTAACCATGTAGTACTGATATTGGAAGCTGCAGAGTTAGCGCTCAGTGCCTCTAACATTGGCGAAGAAAACCCTTACCTATCTTATAAGCGCCGAGGCTAACTGTGCAGCATCCAATATCGATTCTGCACGGTTAGCCTCAGTGGCTTCTGGGCAGTGCAGCCAGACCCGGATATTCACTTACGTTGCCGCAAAAGTAAATATCCGGGGTTTGGGGGTCAGCCGGCAGGGCTAAGTGGCTATGGAGCTTAGCCCTGCCCAGCTGAATATTGGGCCCAATATTCTTTGCCAGCACCATAATTTGAAGGCATCAATTTTCTTCCTGTCTTTCTTCTTTACTGTCCAGCTTTTGCATCTATACGATGTTATTGAAAATACCATGTCTTGGACAAGCTGAATCTTTGAATGTAGAGATATGCCTCTGCACATGAGAATCTTGAATAGGTCTTTCATAACCATTCTATCAATAGCAATGTGGATTTCTTGGCTGCTTGCTGTGTCTTTATTAATTATTGATCCAAGCTGGTTAAAATTGTCTACTATTTTTTCTTCTTCTCTATCAAGGATAAAATTATTGATTTTGCCAGTGGTCAGAATCTTTTCTTCTTTATGTTAAGGTGTGGGCCCATTTTAAGTCTCTTTTCCTTGATTTTGATAAGCAGATGTTTCGGATTGTCTTCACTTTCAGCATCTAATGTGGTATCATCAGCATGGCAAAGGTTGTTGAGTCTTCCACCAATATTCACACCTTGGTTTTCTTTATACATTCCTACTTCTCTGCATATAAATTAAACAGGTATGGAAAACACATGCAGTCTTGTCATACACTTTAGGAAATTTTAAACCAATCTGCTTTTCCTTATTCTGTTCAAGCTGTTGTTTCTTGATCAATGTAAAGATTGTAGTGCGAACTATCAGGTGTACTAGTATACCGATGCTTCTTAATGTGGCCCAGAGCTTTTCATAATTTACACAAAGACTTTGCTGAAATCAATAAAATACATATAGATATCCTTTTGGTATTTTTTTGTCTTTTCAAGGTTCCATTTCACATCCTCAGTGATATCTCTTGTCCCTCACCCTTTCCTGAACCCCGCTTGCATTTCAGGCAGTTCTCGTTCCAAGTATGCTTATAGTCTCCACTGAATGATCTTAAGTAGAATCTTGCTGGTATGTGGGATTAGAGCAATTATGTGATAATTTTGATAGTGAGTCAGATCATCTTTTGGCAGCATTGGCATTAACACAGATTTTTTTACAGTCAGCTGGTACAAATTTCCTGGCAGAGCCTTGAAAGTATTGTAACAGCTGAATCTGATTGCTATAATACTTCATTGGAAATGACATCAATGTCTGACTGCTTTCTTCCTTGAAAATGCTTTCAATGCTGCGTCAACTTCCTTCATCACTAACGGGTTGAAATGGCTGTTGCCCCACTTGATCTTTATGGCATAATGACTCTTTGAATTCTTTCCACCCTTTCTTGATCTTCTCAGCATCATTCAACATTGATCCTTGAGTATCTTTTGAGAATTCCAATTTGAGGCTAGAATTTTCTCTATAGCTCTCGGAGCTTTATTATTGTTCTGTATATATTTCTGTTTTGTCAGTGTGTGTCCTATCCTCTGTCTGTCCTTTACCCAGCTTCTGCCCTCTGCAATGCTGTGTTTTCCATCTCAACACTGTATTGCCTCTGTTCTCTGACTAGTACTATCTGACTGGACATTTAGGAGTGCTTTTTTCTCCTCCCTATTCCTCTACAAGAACTCTCTTGTAGATATTCAAAGTCTTCAGTTTCTTACCTTGCCTGAGTTCTACTAGGGCACTTCCTGTGGACTTTGCCTGCTTTCACTTGTTTGTTTCAGCACTTGCCCCACCCCTCTTGTTCAGCTCTGCCTCTCTGTTTTCAATTGTGTGTGTCTTTCTCTCCTCTTCCTTATTATCCTCCCCACCCTCCCCACAACCCACCCACCCCCTGACTTATAGTCTCTTATAGCTGCCCTGTGCTCATTACCACTATCACCCCAAAGGTGCACCTTATCCCCTGCAATCTCTACCACCTATCCTTTTACTTCTTCTGCCTTCTCTGCTCCTCTCCATCTCTCTCTTTATGACTCCTCAACACTTTCTCTTCCTATTGCTTATACTCCCTGATTCTCTCCCCGCCTACCAACACCTTCAAGCTCCTCCCCTTTATCTCCCCTTTACCATCCTCACTTCCCCCACCATCTTGTCATCTACCCTATCATCAGCTCTTGAGCCTCACTACTTTCTTCCTCTCATTCAACCATCTCCTCTCTCTGTGAAACAACCTCACCCTTGTTACCACCATGCTGTCTCCTCTCTGCCCTACACTCTTCTACTCCTGTTCCTTCTCTCTTCCAGAGATATCAACCCCAACACTGGCCCTGCTAGACTTTTGTCACACTCCCAGAACAGCTAATCATGCAATAGCTCAAATCTTATTCAAATCCCTCTCCTCTCCCCCTCCTCTCTTCCTTTCTCATGTGCCTTGTGGAATGCACACTCCATCCCAAATAAACTTGTCTTTACTCATGATCTCTTTATCTCTAATACTCTTTATCTCCTTGCTCTAACCAAGACCTGGCTCCTCACTGAGGACTCAGCTTCAGGCGCTGCTCTCTATCATGATGGCTATCAATTCTCCCACATGCCTCATCCCATTGGCCGTGGTGGAGGTATTGGACTTCTACTCTCTCCTTGCTGCCAATTTCAACCTCTCCTTCTGCCTCAGTCTCACTCCTTTCACCCTTTGAGTCCATTCCATTTGGCATTTTACAGCACTACCTCTCTGATTAGCTGTTATTTATTGACCCCCTGACAAATCCACCTCTGCTTTTCTCAATGACTTTGATTTGTGTCTTTCCTTCTTTCTGTATCATCTTCCCCTCCCTTATTCTTGGGGATTTTAACATTCATGTTAATAATCCCTCTGACCCTTATGCTTTAAAGCTCCTCTCCCTTACCTCATCTTTCAAACTCCAGCTTTGCTTGACTGTGCCTACTCACTAGTAAGGCCACTGGCTTGACCTTATATTCTTCTCTAATTTCTTAACCTCAAACTTCTGTACCTCACTTCTTCCCTTATCGGACCATTATCTACTAAGCTTCAATCTTTATCACTCACCGGCTCAACCTCACCCTGTCTCCTCCAACCTCTTTAGAAATCTTCATGCTATTGACCCATTGGCTTTCTCCTCCACTGTCTCATCACCTCTTTCCTCCACTATGTCATCTGTTGATGAAGCAGTAACTTTTTATAACACTGCACTCTCCTCTGCTCTGGATGCTCTTATTCTGCCCATGCCACGACCTGTGAGGCATACTGTATCTCAATACTGCCTGTCTTCCACTACCCGCTATCTACGTTCCTGTGCCCGCTCAGCTAAGCATGCTTGACTTAAATCTCTTAACCTGGTGGACTTTCAACATTTCAATTTCATGCTTGTCTCTTTCCATCAGCTACAGCACTCGCAAACAAGACTATTATGCCCATCTGATTAACTCTCTTGCCTCTGATACTCACCATCCCTTTACAACTCTCAACTCTCTTCTCAAGGTGCCTCCATCTCTGACCCTTCCTTCCCCTTTCTGCCCAAACCCTGACTACTTTCATGACAAAATCCACAAGATCACACTCCAATTCCCCATGAGGTCAGCTACTCCCCCTCTCTCCCTCTTAACTCCCAACTTTCCCCTTCCCCCATCTCTGCTACCCTTTCTTCCTTTTCTATGATCTCTGAGAAGGAAACCACCCACCTATTTTCCTCATCCAAACTCACTACCTGCTCCTATGCTTCTATTCCCACTCATTTCCTTAGCTCCATCTTCTCCACTGTAGTACCTTCCATCTCTCATATTTTCAGTCTATCACTCTCCACTGCAATTTTCCCTGCAGCCTTCAAGTGTGTTGTGGTAACTCTTCTCCTCAAGAAATCCTCACTAGATCCTACCTGTCCTTCTCACTATTGACCCATCTCCATCTTGCCCTTCATTTCTAATCTACATGAATGTGCAGATCACTGCCATTGCCTCGACTTTCTCTCCTCCAAAGACCTTCTGGATCCTCTACAATTTGGCTTTTGTCCTTTACATTCTACCAAAACAGCTCTTGCAAAAGTCTCCAGGGATCTGTTCTTGGTAAAATCCAAGGACCTTTACTCTATCCTCATCCTTCATGACCTTTCTGCTGCTTTTTGACACAGTTGACCACAACCTTCTCCTTGATACCTTGTCCTCCTTTGGTTTAAGGGCTCTGTGCTATTCTGGTTCTCTTCTTATCTCTCCCATCACTCTTTCAATGTTTGTTCTGGCGGATCCTTCTCTACTGCTATCCTGCTCTCATTGGTGTACTCCAAAGTTCTGTCTTGGGTCCGCTCCTTTTCTCTGTTTATACCCTTGGTGCACTCATCTCTTCCTATGGCTTTCAGTACCATATTTACACTGCTGACTCTAAGATCTACCTCTCTACACCTGAAATCTCTCCGGCAATCCAGGTCAGGATCTCTACCTGTCTTTCTGACATTGCTGCTTGGATGTCTCACTGCCACTTGAAATTGAACATGGCCAAAACTGAGCTGCTTATTTTTCCCCCTAAACCCTTCTCTCCCCTTCCTCCTTTCTCAGTCTCTGTGGATAACTCTCTACTCCTCCCTGTCTCCTCAGCTCACAACCTTGGGATCATCTTTGACTCATCTCTCTCCTTCTCCACACGTATCCAACTGATAGCTGAAACCTGATGTTTCTTTCTATACAACATGAACAAAATTTGTCCATTCCTTTCTGGACACACTATTAAGACTTTATACACTCCTTAGTCACCTCCCAACTAGACTTGTAACCTACTTCTTTCTGGTCTCCCTTTGAATCACCTCTCTTCCCTTCAATCTGCTCAACACTCTGCTGCATGGCTAATCTTCTGCCAGCTTCATTATGATCATATTACCCCTCTTCTCAAGTCACTTCATTGACTCCCTATCCATTTCCGCATCCAGTTCAAACTTCTTCTCCTGACCTATAAGTGCATTCACTCTGCTGCAACTAACTGCCTTTCTTCTTCTGGCAAATTGCTTCTATCTATGCCATTCTTTTCTACAGTATTGTTAACTCCAGACTTCACTAATTTCACTTTGCTGCTCCTTATGCCTTTTAACAAACTACCTGAGTCTATACGTCAGGTGCCTTCTCTGACCCTTTTCAAATCCATGCTAAAAACTCTCCTCTTCACTGCTGCTTTCAGATCTTGACTCACCTGATCTCCTTTATGTTTCCTTACCATTCTCCGTATCTGTATTCCATTTTTACAGCTATGGTGTTGTCTGTATTGGCTAGATTGTAAGCTCTGATGAGCAGGGACCATCTTTTACATGTATCTGTGCAGCATTGCATACATCTTGTAGTGCTATACAAATGTTCAGTAGTAGTAGTAGTTTTAGGAAAGCCAATCTTGTTCTTCCTCTGATCAATTCTGATTCTATTTCCTTCCATCCATCTTTCTCTGTCTCGCCTTGCTGCACATTGGAAACTTATGTTAAGTTCTGCAATTACCTTTCTTTTTTCTCTGGCTTTGGCTTCTCTAAGTTCTAAGCAATTTTCAGAGTGTCTTTGATCTTATATTTTGACCGTTATTTCTTTTTCACCTTTTCCAGAGACATTTTGCTTTCTTCAAGCACAACTTTCTTGATGCCTTCTGGTAACGTTTTTGGCACTCTGTCTTTTGGATCCAGAGCAATGAATCTATTTTGTAGGCAGTCTTTAAATTCCAGTGCTAGATTTTCAAGATCATATTTTGCTATCAGCTTTAGTTTGAGTTTGCATACTAGTTGTTGGGAATCTGTATCACAGTCAGCTCCAAGTTTTGTCTTTGTTAATGTTATTGAGCTATTCCATTGTTGACTTACACAGATGTAGCCAATATGATTTTTCTTCTATCCACTGGGTGAAGTCTATGGGGCATGTTTACTAAAATCCGCAAAATAGCGCGCCGCAAAATAGCGCACAGCAACGCGGCACTGAAATGCGCAGAAACGCGTTTAAACGCCCCGCACACGTGCGTGTCACCCCCGCACAGGTACGCGGCTCACTAACGGGCCCCGTACAAGTGCGGGCCCGCAAATGTCCGATAGAGGCGTGGAACGGCGAAAGGAGGGCGGAGGAAGGCTCCGGAGGGGCGGAGGGACGGGGTCAATGGGTGGAGAGTGGGAGGGGAGAGGCTCCCCGCACAGTATTGGGCCCGAATTTGCATGTAAAAACTAGCATTTAAAGGGAAGAGAAACCATTTCCGTCAGCAATGTACAGGAAAACCGGGGAAACCAGCAAAACGTGAGCAGTGTGATATATGTGCACAGCACAAAAGTGAAAATAGAAATAGAAAATGACCACAACAGAACTATTAAAAATAGTAATTCAGCTGGGGAACAGTTATAGTGATGGGCAAATACAGAAATCACACCCAGCAAAGCTCCAGAAAAAAGAAATGAATTTTGGAAGGGTCTACTGAGAGGAGACTCTTCCAAAAAACATTTCCACGTTTTGGAGCTTTCCTGGGAGTGTTTGCTATGGTTGCCCATTAATATCACTGTTGCCCAGCGTGGTGATATTTTGTCCCACATTTCCCGTGGTCATTTCCGGGGTTTATGTGCACGTTTGTCACCAGACAGGGTGCATATGCCCACAGTAGAATTGCGTAGAGCAGGGTTTGTGACTCCATCCTGCCAGGCTTACTACCTCCAGGGGGTGCACTGTCTCTGTGGCTATAGTGTGGTGCAGCAGACAGAGTCAGTACCTCTAGGACCAGAGGGTCAGAGGTTCAAAACCCAGCTGGGGCACTTGCCAGCCCAGACCCTATATTTTACCCACCACTAAACACAGATAGCGCAGACACCCCTGTATTGCAGGGGACATAGGCATGGGGAAAACACCCACATTTTACCCAACAACGCACACACACCACAACAATGGGCATTACCCACAGCCAAGTACCCCAAATGCAGTCCCGTACTGCCACATTCCAATCAGGTCATCTGCTTTTTATGGGAGAAGCTCATGCCAGCATGATGGCGGACGAGTACATGTGGTGCAGGGGGCAGTGGCTGCTAGTGACAGAGGACAGCGGCCTCCGTCCACTGCAACAGACTGCAACAGACAGGCCCTGCCGGATCCACAGTCATAGACATTCCATGGAAGCCACCCAATCTGTGGCTACACTGTGGTGCAGTGCACACAGACACTGTATACAAGAGCAGAAGGTCACAGGTTCAAAGCCCAATCTTTTTTTTCCCCCAATTAAACAGTGATAGTAAGGGCACACCTTTCCTGGCGAGGACATATGCAATGGCAATACGTCTATCTTTACCCCACTGAGCACAGACACCAGGAACAGGGCCAGTACCCAGAGCAGAATCACACAAATGCCGTCCTGGTGGGGCACACACCAGTCAGGTTCCATGATGGCACTCATACAAATGCCTGTGCTGTATATCTATGCACCACACCCATGGTATGTAGATGTAGCTCATGCATATCCATGAGGGACAGCAGGAAAACCAGAACAGTGTGATGCAAACCTGGACTGGAGTTGGGAATCTGTGCCGTAAAGCAGCAGCCATCAAGGGCAGACACACCCACACCCACAGGCCTCATTGGCCAATGTCTCCTGGAGAGGCAGACCATTGGACCCTGCATGCATCTCCCAAAACTAGCAATTGCATAACCTACCAATGTCACCCTACACCTGAGGTATACGATGCACAGCTCTGAGACGTTTGCTAGTTCCGCACATACTGCTAGTTGACCCCATCCGAACAATCTGTTAGGTGTTTGCGGTGCGTGCTCCAGGCCTGGCCTCTGACGGTGTTTACCACCCTGGGAAGTGGCCACCAGCTGTACTGCCTACCATATCCATGCCTTGCCGTGCTCAGGACCGGTTTTGGTGGGCAAGGCTGATTACCTCCTCAATAGTAGCACCATGATGGCATAGGTGTGGAAGTGGGTGTCTGTCTATACAGTGGGTGTTGGCTGCAAGCCCCTTCCACAGCCCACACTGCCAGCACTGTTGCCAGTATTGGCCAATGTGCATAATGAGGTGCAAGGTACCATGGGTATAGCCAGGACAGGGTGGCCTGGCCAGGATGCATCTGCACCGGGCATAGGGCACTGGCAGGGACACTGTAGTGTCCGGCCACCACCTACACAGACAGGGTGGCCAAAGCATGTCCCTCTGGGAGATCACGCTCACCCTGACTGTGTAGTGACCACAGCATGGCTAGGTACCCCCCATAGTGCTATACAATCTTTCTCTCATGTGATGGGTATGGGTATCTATTTGGGGCCCAGTCACTGAGTTATCTGCTTGCTGTGTATGCTGGCAGCCCAGTTCTGGGTGCATGTGTCTCCACTAGGAACATGCACTATGGATCAACCAGCAGACTGTTTGTAGCTGGTATGTGTCTTGCTGGAATGGCTTGCAGGGTGCAGTTGGCTTGCTGCAGGGGAATGCCTGGTGGTGGGGTGTAACCTACCATAACCTGGTCATATGTTTGTCTGCTATTGTGTTATGGCTGTGTATGGGGGGGGGGGGGTGTTCCGCAGCAGGACTGGGGTTGAATGTTGCCCTCTACTGCCATTTTGCAGGGAGGTAGAGTGTGGATCTCTTGATGGGGGACCATGTTTGCCCCGGGGGGGGGGGGCGCGCGTGGCAGCTGTGCCTGACTGGGATATCCATGGTGTTTGTGCAGAAACTAGCTATCTTACACATTAACACTGCTTTGGAACTCCCACTTGGCCTCCATCAGCCATGGAAGGTGTTGTGGACCTGGTCCTGGGCGCCTCATTGCACACTCAGGGTGAGCCCAGAACCCGCACGATGTAACGGTGTGTAGCTACTTGTGCCAGTAAAACACCCGGTCAGTGCCCCCTACCAGGCCGAGTTACTGTGTGGGTGCACCCGGTCACGCCCCCCAACAGGGCCGAGGTGCTGTGGGTGTGCATTCCCCATCTTGTGTCCATCTGTGGACAGCTAATTTGCATGTGCAGTGCATCATGGGTATGTGTGGCCTAACCCTATCCTGTTTACACTGGCAGACTGTCTGTGAGGTGACGTGCAGGCTATCTGCAGCCAGCCAGGGGCTTCTTTACAGCTATGGAGCTGTAGCCCAATGGTTACGTCACTGCCTATGCAGCCAGAGGTCATGGGTTCAAACCCACAGTGGGGTTCTGTGAGACAGGTGTTCAAAGCATTTTTTAAATTTACTGTACATATGTTGATGCCAGCAATGACACCCTCAGTGTACTGTACCCATAAGGTGCCTCTGAGGGTGCTTTATGGGGCGCCCTATAGGGCACTGTATGGTTGCCATCCATATAGGGTGCACCATACATTATCCTGTGTCGCAACATACATGCTGCCCTATAGGGGACATTCTAGGGTGCCTTGGCGGACGGTGCACTGTAACATGTGCCTTATGGGCGGCCCTATATTAATATGCTGTGAGTGTGCGTTTGCTAGTAGTTATCACAAAATAAAATTAAACAGCCTCCTACAGCTCTCCCCAACATAAAACATACTGCCTCAGCTAGCCTTTTCCCTGGGCATTGTGAGGGATTGAACCTGTGGCCCCTGCACCATTGCTCAGTGTCTTGACCATTGTGCTGTGGCTCTGTTTAGGCAGCAGCGCGCAGCTTTGTAGCCACAAAATTACAATTAACAGCGTACCGCCTTCTGGCGTGTAACATTAACAGCGCCCAACATGGGCATGCCCCTTAAAATACTGCCTCAGCCAGCTGTCTTCAATGGGCACTGTCTGGAATTGAACCCATAATGCCTGCACATGTGGTTAGTGTCTTAACCATTGTGCTATGGCTCCATTCCTGTTATTTGCACATCAGCGCGCCACTTATCCCTCCCACTATTGGGCTGCCCCCTCACACATCAGCGCGCCGCCTTCTGCCCACCGGCTCGCCGCCTTCTGTTGCCCAATTTTATCAGCGCGCCGCCCTCTGCCGCCCAACCTTAACAGTGCGCCGCCATCTGCCGCCCACAATAAACAGTGCGCCGCCTCATGCCGTTTAAAAAAATAAGTGCGCCGCCTTCTGCCGCCCATACTCAATATGCCTCCTACACCACTTTTGCCCATAAAAGTTGATGCCTCAGCTGGTCTGTTTTGTTGGGCACAATGGGGGTTTGAACCCCTGGCCCCTGCACCATGGGTCAATGTCTTCACTGTTGTACTACGGCTCTGTTGTTTGGTTAAGCAGCAGCGCCCCACTTAGCCTTCCCACACGCTAATGTGGGACCCGCACATTAGCGCGACGCACACACGTACGGTCCGTTTTTTTCCTTTTTTCTGCCTGGCCCGCCCACTCCTTATATGGCACCAGCACACTAACGGGAACCCGCACAGCAACGGTGTTTAGTAAACATGCCCCTATGTGTACAGTTTCTGCTTTTATTGCCGTTGTCACAGAAATGTGATCCTCCGCTGCCGCTGCCGGTAATCACTGACCTAATCACTATGCACAATCTAGACATGCTAATGGTCACAGAAACATGGATCTCTGAATCCGACAATGTCATATTGAATCACCTTACACCACCTAACTTTTCGATCTATACCTGTAATAGGGAAAACAAAAGAGGAGGAGGTGTACTGATCCTTGCAAAAACATTGTTACAATACCGGACTAGCCTTACCAAGAGCACGCAAACTCCTGAATACACTAACCATCACCAGCAAATACAATACTATTAACCTCATTTACAGAACCCCAGGAATTGGATCAGATGAGCTCTCAGACATCATTGACCTAGCATGTAATCCAGAAGACCCCTCCAAACCTAACTGGCTACTAGGAGACCTTAATCTCGCTTCCACTCAACCCACCCTAGCCAAAGCCTTCCTCGAAGCAATGGCTGACCTCAACTACAAGCAGGCTATAACTGATCCCACCCACCAAGGAGGAAACCCCCTTGACCTAATATTCATCCCACATACAGCCATGAGTACATCAAACCAATTTGACCTTACTATCTCACCAGTCCCCTGGTCAGACCACAATCTAATAACATTCCAGTTACCAACGCAACACTCTACGAGCCACCGCCCAAGTGCAACGGAAACATCAGGAACCACACGCTTCAAGCAACTCAACAGGGAAACAATCGTTAGTGACGTTCTCCCAAAACTTGATCAACCAGCAACCAACCTGAATGACATGATGTCCAACTGGAACGAGACCCTCTCCATTACGCTCAACAGCCTGCCAACAACAAAAAAAACCGCATCGGACAGAAGAGACACCAAGAAACACGCCGCCCCATGGTTTTCCCCGGAACTACGAGCGTCCCTACTCCGACTCAGAAAACTCGAAAGGAAATGGAGAGCTACTAGAAATACCTCAGACCAAGCCATCTATCAACAATATCTGAAGACCCATCGCGAATCAACGTGGGCCAAAAGGAAACAATTCCATGCAGAAATTCTCAGCCGCTCACTAAATAAGCCAAGAGACCTTTTCCAGCTGGTGAAATCCCTTACCAACCAACCTTCCCCTCCTCAACAAGAAGGTATTCAGCCACAAGCATATGTGAATTACATCCAATCAAAATCAATAAAGGTAACTACAATGGCATCATCACCTCATCTTAACCATACCACAAATCCCAAAACCACTCTTTCCCAGTCCACACTCACCAAACTCTCACCGCCATCAACAAAGACCATTGAAGAAGTAATTGCATCAATCAACGCCACGACCGCACCAACCGACCCCTGCCCAGCGCACTGGATCAAGACAATGCGCACGGACTTCAGCCCTATCATAGCCAACATCACCAAGTTGTCATTCGAAACAGGAGTCTTCCCAGATGCGCTCAAGCACACATCCATCCGCCCACTACTAAAAAACAATCAACTTGACCCAAAGAAAGAGGAATCTTACAGACCAATCTCCAGTATCCCTTTTCTGGCTAAGATCCTAGAGAAAATAACCCTTAGACAGATCCAGCAGCATGTTGACTCCTCCTCACCACTGGATCCCTCTCAACATGGATTCAGAGAAGCACACGGTATCGAAACCCTACTGACAACATTAACCAGTTCACTGATCAATGGAATTGACAGTATAAAGAATGGCTTCGCACTAATCTTCCTTGATATATCAGCAGCGTTTGACTCCGTAGACCACCTGCAGCTTCTCACCCGGCTACATGAGAAGGGAATCCGAGATCAAGCGTGGGACTGGTGTAAATCCTACCTCGAAGGCAGATGTCAACAAGTCCGGATTCAAAGCACCACCTCCGAACCTTTCCAACAGCACCAAGGTGTACCCCAAGGATCCTCCCTCTCCGCGTTGCTCTTTAACATCTATATGCAACCAATCTGTGACATCGCCCGTTCATTTGGCATATCGTGTCTTATGTATGCCGATGATGTCCTGCTATTCACACCCATTGCCATCAATTGTCCCGACTATACAGTGCTAGTTGACTGCTTCAACACAATAACTGACTGGCTACTCACTCAGAACCTCCGGATAAACTTCAAGAAAACGGAAGTACTAATGATCACAAGGAATAAAGCCTTCTCTCCGCCACCAACACTCAAAGTCAGAGACGCGGAACTTCCAATCAAATCCAACATACGATATCTCGGGGTAATTCTTGATCAACAACTCAACTTCAAGGAACATATCAAACGCACTGTCAAGACCATCTATTTCAAGATAAAAACCCTACGACATCTTAGGCCCATGATGGAATCCGCGGATTTCCGCACCATCTTCCAGGCACTAGTCACACCGCACTTCGACTATGCCAACATAGTTCTACATGGCCTTCCAAAGAGCTCCCTCAAACCATTACAGCTAGCCATGAATGCGGCAGCCCGTGTGCTCTACGGAACCTCAAGGGTCGACCACATCTCCCCCATTCTAAAGGAACTACACTGGCTTCCCATAAGCAGTAGAATCCTGTACAAAACCCTCCTCATTACCTTCAAGGCCTTCAACATGATAGCTCCCCCATCCATTTCCGACCTCATAACGTGTTCTCCAGACAACAGATCCAGGAGATCCCAGGCTGCCAACATGCTACTTATACCAATTGAATCCGCAAAACTCAACCAGATCACCACCAATAGGGCTTTCAGGAACTATGCCCCCGTATGCTGGAACAAACTCCCCCCACACATTAGAGCTATTAGAGACCTTATTCAATTTAGAAAAGCCCTCAAACACCACCTTTTTCTCTTACATTATACCCATCCCGATACCCCATTACCTCCCACACACCCCCACTATATCATACAGCCGCTACATGATGTAAAACACTGTAATCATACCTAATATGTAATACAACCGATTTGTACATAGTTTCCTAAGTTTGCTATAAACTTGAATGTAAATAGTTCCCCAAGTTCTCCTCCATGTTAACTCCCCGTTTTATGTAAACGACGGCCAATGTATCTGGTCAAGTGTTCTATTGTTTTGATGTAAACCGCGCTGATGACAAATAGCGCGGTATATAAGAAATGTTAAATAAATAAAATAAATAAACACTGTCCCATACTGCTGCTGCTGCTGCTAGATGGGTGATTTGTTTTATTCTGCCATCTCAGCTGAGATCTGTCCAACTTGGGAGACTCTTCCAGTAGTTAAGCTACTGACAATATAGCTCTCAGCATGACTGATGCATGCATGATTATGGGTACCAACTTTTAAAACAAGTATAAAAAATAGCCCATTTACTTTATATGGGTGGCTTTAAACTGTGGCATATCAAAAAATGGAAATTGAATCTTTATGCAACATGGCTTGTATATTTATTAAATATATAGGAATATAGAAACTATTAGAGGAAGAACAAGATTGGCTTTCCTAAAGCTACGAGAGTTAAAGAAAAAGTTCCAGCCTTGAATTGGAATGTTGCAAGATGCTTAAGGTTCTATGTTGAATGATGCTGAGAAGATCAGGAAAAGGTGGAAGGAATATACAGAGTTTTTATATGGTAAAGATCAAGTGGACCAACAGCCGTTTCAACCTGTACCTTATGATCGGGAACCATTGGTGATGAAAGAAGAAGTTGAAGCAGCATTGAAAGCCTTATCAAAGAACAAAGCACCAGGCATTGATAGCATTCCCATAGAAGTATTACAGCAATCTGATGCAGCTGTTACCGTACTTACAAGGCTCTGCCAAGAAATATTGAAGACAACATCATGGCCAACTGACTGGAAAAGATCTGTGTTTATACCAATACTAAAGAAAGGTGATCCAATTGACTGTGGAAATTATCGCACAATACATGCCAGCAAGATTCTACTGAAGATTATTCAAAAGAGACTACAACCATACCTGGAACAAGAACTACCTGAAGTGCAAGCAGGGTTCAGGAAAGGGTGAGGAACAAGAGACATCATTGAGGATGTGAGATGGATCCTTGAAAAGACTAAAGAATACCAAAAGGATATCTATTTGTGCTTTATCGACTATAGCAAGGCTTTTGACTGTGTAAACCATGAGAAACTCTGGGCCACATTAAGAAGCATGGGCATACCAGAACACCTGATCGTACTCTTGCACAATCTGTACATTGATCAAGAAGCAACAGTTTGAATGGAACAAAGAGAAACAGAATGGTTTAAAATAAGCAAAGGTGTAAGACAAGGCTGTGTACTTTCCCCCTACCTGTTTAATTTATATGCAGAACAAATCATCAGAGAAGCAGGATTGTATGAAGACAACAGAGATGTAAAGATTGGTGGAAGACTCACCAACAACCTTTGCTATGCTGATGATACCACATTACTGGCTAAAAGTGAATATGATCTGAAACATTTGCTTCTCACAATCAAAGAACATAGGGGTATGTTTACTAAACATTCATAACGTGCGGGGCCGCGCTAGTGTGCGTGTGCCATATAAGGAGTGGGCGTTGCGTCCTGAAAAAGAAAAACACGCGGTTTACATATGCGCCAATGTGCGCCCCGCACATGTGCGTCCCGCACATTACTGCCTGGAAAAGCTGCGCGGGAGGGAGAAGGCGGCGCGCTGATGGGAAAGCACACGAGCTGAGCCACAGCACGATGGGAACGACGCCTACCAATGGAGCAGGGATCGGGGGTTCAATCCCCGCAGTGCCCAATGAAGCGGCAGGCTCAGGCAACATTTTAGGAGGCACAGAAATAGTGGGCAGCAGAAGGCGGCGCACTAATCCTTTACGAGGCAGAGGAACTTTGTGCGGCATAAGGCGGCGCGCGGATGGGAAAGCACACGAGCTGAGCCACAGCACGATGGGAACGACGCCTACCAATGAAGCAGGGATCGGGGGTTCAATCCCCGCAGTGCCCAATGAAGCGGCAGGCTCAGGCAACATTTTAGGAGGCACAGAAATAGTGGGCAGCAGAAGGCGGCGCACTAATCCTTTACGAGGCAGAGGAACTTTGTGCGGCATAAGGCGGCGCGCGGATGGGAAAGCACACGAGCTGAGCCACAGCACGATGGGAACGACGCCTACCAATGGAGCAGGGATCGGGGGTTCAATCCCCGCAGTGCCCAATGAAGCGGCAGGCTCAGGCACCATTTTAGGGGGCACAGAAATAGTGGGCAGCAGAAGGCGGCGCACTAATCCTTTACGAGGCAGAGGAACTTTGTGCGGCATAAGGCGGCGCGCGGATGGGAAAGCACACAAGCTGAGCCACAGCACGATGGGAACGACGCCTACCAATGGAGCAGGGATCGGGGGTTCAATCCCCGCAGTGCCCAATGAAGCGGCAGGCTCAGGCACCATTTTAGGAGGCACAGAAATAGTGGGCAGCAGAAGGCGGCGCACTAATCCTTTACGAGGCAGAGGAACTTTGTGCGGCATAAGGCTGCGCGCGGATGAGAAAGCACACGAGCTGAGCCACAGCACGATGGGAACGACGCCTACCAATAGAGCAGGGATCAGGGGTTCAATCCCCGCAGTGCCCAATGAAGCGGCAGGCTCAGGCACCATTTTAGGAGACACAGAAATAGTGGGCAGCAGAAGGCGGCGCACTAATCCTTTACGAGGCAGAGGAACTTTGTGCGGCATAAGGCGGCGCGCGGATGGGAAAGCACACGAGCTGAGCCACAGCACGATGGGAACGACGCCTACCAATGGAGCAGGGATCGGGGGTTCAATCCCCGCAGTGCCCAATGAAGCGGCAGGCTCAGGCACCATTTTAGGAGGCACAGAAATAGTGGGCGGCAGAAGGCGCCGCACTAATCCTTTACGAGGTAGAGGAACTTTGTGCGGCATAAGGCGGCGCGCGGATGGGAAAGCACACGAGCTGAGCCACAGCACGATGGGAACGACGCCTACCAATGGAGCAGGGATCGGGGGTTCAATCCCCGCAGTGCCCAATGAAGCGGCAGGCTCAGGCACCATTTTAGGAGGCACAGAAATAGTGGGCAGCAGAAGGCGGCGCACTAATCCTTTACGAGGCAGAGGAACTTTGTGCGGCATAAGGCGGCGCGCGGATGGGAAAGCACACGAGCTGAGCCACAGCACGATGGGAACGACGCCTACCAATGGAGCAGGGATCGGGGGTTCAATCCCCGCAGTGCCCAATGAAGCGGCAGGCTCAGGCACCATTTTAGGAGGCACAGAAATAGTGGGCAGCAGAAGGCGGCGCACTAATCCTTTACGAGGCAGAGGAACTTTGTGCGGCATAAGGCGGCGCGCGGATGAGAAAGCACACAAGCTGAGCCACAGCACAATGGGAACGACACCTACCAATGGAGCAGTGATCAGGGGTTCAATCCCCTGCAGTGCCCAATGAAGCGGCTAGATGAGCCATCATCTGTCATGAGCAATAGTGATCTAGGAGGCATTTTACATGTTATTGTTATTACTCCCCCTTGCAAATGCACTATGAAAGCACTGTAATATCAGGTGATGCATATGACGCAATATAAGGTACCTCACATGTCAAATCCTAAAGCGCATTGTCCACCAAGGAAATCACAATGTCGTGTGTAGGGTGCTTTACAGTTTGTCGTATGAGGCAGGGCATGGTCCAAGCACAGTCAGTGCTGGCATCACTGTGCAGTCTAACGCAGGGAAATCCCAGGTAGGTGAGCAGACATGCAGGAGGGAACAGCAGTGTAGCACAATGGTTAGGGCATTGCGTGATGGTGCAGGGGTCATGGTGCCAAATGAGCAGTGACCAAGGTTGGCTTAGTGACATCTGTTTTCTCAGAATGCAACTGTACAGTAAGCTGTGCTGCCATCTAAACACAAGCCTAGCCAGAGTATCGTTCCGTTAGGCTGCTACACAATGCACATCATAAACAACCACATCATCAAATGCGAGTGCACATGTAACCCAAATACTGCACAGAGCCGAAAGGAAAGGCAATCCAAAAGTATAAGAACCACTGACATCACAGGTGCTGTACCACAAAGATCTCCACAAGGCTATGTGGCGGCAACAGAAATGGATAAAGACACTGGTGCCAGCTGTAGCTATGTACAGAGTGATGGATAATGTACCATGTTATAATGATGGTGTGTAACCATGGATGGGAAGATGTGTCCAGCAGAGGAGGCTGAAATGGCAGGATCTGTGAAATATCATGATTACAGTGGACTAGCGATGATATGCAGAGCAAACACAGGAGCGACCAACATGGAGAGTTGTGATGCAGGAAGGTGTAGGAGTGCAGGAAGGGTTGCAGCTGCATGCACATCAGGGTAGCATGACACAAGAGTTGGCAGACAGAAGATGGACAGATGCATGGCTCACAACTCAGATGAGTGTACAATGTGTCCACAGCACAAACCTGACAACATATGACAGTCAAACAAATGGAAAACACAACTGCAGGACACGCATGCACATCCAAGAGAACAGAGAGGAATCACACATACCAACAACCCCAGAAATGTAAAAGCAAAAACAGGTAGGAAACAGCACCAATGTGTGTGTTTTAGCAAAGGATGCAGTCAGAAATAGTCCAGGCCCTCACGCTACATGCATGCTGGTTGTAAGGACAGGCAAACCCACAAGGGAAACCATGAACAAATGCACCTGCAGAACTCCTGTGTACATTTCAGATCACAGTCTGTAGTTGGGACCAGGGACGCATGCACAAACACACAATGATATGTGATGCTGTAGACACAGCATGCAAAATATACAGACCACATCACCCCAATCCTGAAAGAAACATACATACAGGCACCTGAAGCAAGGAGTCAATACAAAGCCCTCCCACTTACCAACAAAGTCATACATGAAGCACGCAACCCCCAAATCAACACCAGACTGTGTCGCCCAGGCCACGGCACAACTACCAGACAAGCCCCCACCAACTCCGGTACTGTAAGCAACAAATGAACCAAATGCCCGCAAGGGACCTGCAATCGAGACCCTGAACTTCATGCCCCATGTATCATGCACAGCCCCCCAAGATGTCCTGGTAACAACCCAGACCACTAATCCATTATAAAACAGCTGAAAAACATACTGTCCCAGGAACCCCACTAATCCAACCCCTAACCCACCCCATACAAATATGACAATGTGCACAATCTGTCAATGTCCATAGTATGTCCTATGTCCCCATTTGAAACCGTCAATGTAGCCCCCCTGGCAATGGCTGTGGCCAACATGTAAAACCTCCCCCCCCCTCGTATGAAACCCCCCTTGACCGTGTGAAAAGTGGGATACCAAAACAAATACATAAATATATACAGACATAACAAGAGCAAAGCAAGGTATCCCCAAGGGCAGTGGAGGATGCGTGGCGAAGCAATGTACTGATCATGGACAGGACAGCAGAGAGCAACACATGAAAAAGGGTGAACACACACCTGCTGAAACCCAGCACCACCACACCCCCAGGTGCACAGCAGTGTAAACAACATAATGAGAGAAACCTATGTAACAGATGATATCTGCTGGCTAGGCAGCACACAGTGCACACCCTGCTGCACCCTGATCACAGACAAGGGTGTGTGTAGAGTTGATTAACCTGCAGTGAACTAATGGTCAAGTCAGCATAATGTACAAAATAATTAAAAACAAAGCATATCGTGGGCTAAACGCATAACCTTATTTGAAAACACATGCCACCAACCACACCCACAAATAATACACTGAGCCCAAGGAATACATAATATGCCAAAGACAGGGTCTGTATGTGAACCAGTAAGAACCTGTGATGTGCAAAATGCCAGACACATGCACAGCTGCCATCGTACACTGTTGTGAGCACAGGTGGACATGCACCTTGCAAGCAAACCAGTAGACACAAGTGTGAATGTGCTCTACGAGAGGAGGAGCAGCCTAGTCGTCACAAAACTGTCATGCACACAAGGCAACCAGGCCTCATTTCAGAAAACCAGATCATGTGGCCCTTGGAGAGTAACTCGAGGAACATTGTCAAGGTAACCACGGAGTCCCAAGGTCACAAGGTGTCATGACATATTCAAAGGTAGACATTGTAGTGCATGTGTGTGAACATGACCAAGCAGCAAAAGGAACTAATGTCTGTATAATACATATATTTATTTGGATCACACCTCCCAGTTACTGTACACAGTGTAATCATAATTTCAAAGTAAGCCCCTCCCTGTTTAAAGATGGGAACACAGTCAGCAAGGTACAAACACACATGCCACATAAAGGTCAATGCCTGCGCACAATTGAGTGGCATGAGATCTCTGGTGGAACAGGTGCATGATATGCACTGGGTTCCAGGGCCACATACACGAGCATCTGCTGCATGCCCACAATGTGTGAGCTACATATGAGGGCATGTAGACTCGAGGCGTTGTAAGCGTAAGACCCCAAACACATCACATGTCCCCCCCCAACATAGCCCTCATGCAACACAGGTGGCCCCCAAAAGAGAAAAACATATGTTGGCACAATGTTGACATGTGACAAACACCCTCATTAAGTTATGTCCAACCTCCCACATAATGGCTGATTGGCACATCAGAAAGTATTCAGTGTACATGACAAATATCATCTAGAGCTGAATGATTGTATGCTAACAGGTAGCAGGGACACATGAACACAGAGAAAATACAAAGCACACAACTCCCTGAAAGGTGCAGACATAACACCGTGCAGTATGTCCCCTTGCATTGTTTGTTTGGTGGACAGTGTTTGGCTACCGATAGCATGGTCCATGCAATGCTGAAGTGTAGGAGGACAATGGACACCCACTCTGACCCACACCAAATATAATGGCCTAATGAGACTGTTGTCAATGCAGGGGGTAAAACAGGACTCTGCAAATGTGCACTGCACCGCGTGGACAGACATGCAGAGTGTCACATCTGTACAGTAAACATATACAATAACTAGCATGTCCAGATGCAAATGATGGTCAGACAGCCTACAGTGAACCACACAGAGCCATAGGTCCACATGCAGTGTATCACAAACATAGTTATTGAGAAGCACAGGCACCAGCTGTACACAAACATGGTACAGTGATGCCACACATGAATCTAAGCACCCCTGGCCCCTCCACACATCTAACAAGGATGGTGGCGGACATGAAAGTGTGTATGTGGCAGAACCTGCACCTTGTTTAGGTGTGGGGCAGGTGGACATAGACAATTGGATCCCTCCATGTGTGCCCCCGTGCCACAAACATGGCTGTATGCTGATGTTGAAACCCACAAAGTAACATATCATGTGTGCCATGTCACACACATGGGACACACCTATACACTAACCAACTGTGGAAGGATGTCAGAAATACATAGATTATGTCAGTCCCTGATGCGCACAGTGTCCCAAAAGCAAGGTGTCCTTGACAGCCAAAAGATCATCGCAAAACACACCATGCAAACCTGGCCATGCACAGTAAAGTGCCATCGTCCAATATGACACAGTCCATGAAAGTCCATCTGTGTCCCTGTCAGCAGCACGACACACAGCCACAGCATGGCACACACTGTGTGTTGTACAGGTCTATCATGGGTAAGTCAGCGGTCAAAGAGCAAAATTGTCCATCACAGGCCTGTGTGCCACCAACATAGGTCAAACATCCAATGGCACATCTCCCCGGAAAGAATAAGATGAACGTCAGTCCCACAACAGACGTTGGATGGTGAGCCAGATGCCGTGGAGGAAATGGTGCTGTTATGTCACCTGCCCTGTGTCATGAGAGGAGAAGTATGGTATTGTTAGACACCTTGCCAAAACAGAACAGATTGCCAAGAATCACAATACACAAAATACAGACCAAAGGGATGCAAAGTCACAAATTACAGCAGATGCATATAAAAAAAAAGGAGATGAGCGCCAACAGTACATGTAAATGCAGGCATGGCTGTCACATGGATATGGTTATGTACAATCCCAGGTCACACGGGCATCTCACAGCTACACACTATATGCATCTGTTTGTGTCTACAGAGATGCTACATAACATGTCCATGTGAGGATCATAAACCCCAGGACAGGTACAGCCAGATGTAATACCAAATTCGCAAAGTTAAAACAAACCCTATGTGTGCATCATGCGGCCGTCATCAATTCCTCCAAGTACTGCATAGCCACATCAGGTCACAGCGAAGGGGGACAATGTCAGCCAGACATGTCGATTTACCATGTACATCAACTGTTGATGCATCTCCACAGCATGCCTACATATGAGAGAAATAAATGTTGCTCAACACCTGTCTCTCAAAACACAAGACACATTGCTGCTCACAGCTCACCACACATGTGGACCATGGTGACAAGGCAAGCAGCACAACAGTAGAGGTAGTACACCCCACCATGCCCCCCAGGTGCCCACACCCATGAGAGCACATGATAATGTACCATGCCTGGACAATGCTGGAGGACATATTCAAAACATAAGCGCAAACACACACACAGTATGCGTTGGTCAGGGGCACAGCTGAAAAACATGGGCTGAATGTGCACAAGTGCAAACCTGTGCACATCATGGCCAAGTCACATGCACATATACCTTGGTGATGTCTGATCTAACTATGATGGTGTAGACAGAAAATGCAGTATCCGTAAAACACGACAACCAAAAACACATCTAACTCTGCTGTACATCTGACTGAAAAGGTGTCCCTGCGAACATACTGTACACAAACACATGGGGAGATGGGTCACCACCCCAAAATATGGGTAAGGGAGGCTGTCAGGGGAGAGTTGTACAACACCAGCTGCCTCATATGACACATGACAGGCGACATGTTGCTCCCATGAACCCATGTACGCACAATGTAGCTGTAGATCCACCTACCCTGGACCACAGCATCTTGGACGATGGGCCCTCATGTGCCAATGCTACAGTGGAACAGCATCCTCATGAAGCTGGTCCTGTGGAGAGGGAAACAAACCATCACAAAATATATGTCATGTCCCATCTGTGAAACCCACAGTACACAGCAATGTCAACAGCTGGCAGACCCCACAACCTGACCCAATGACTGACTGTTCACCCTCACACTGTACTGATATACCACATGGGAGAGGCAGCATGTAGATGTATGATACCAATGAAATGTCCCCCTATTACTCATTTGCCCCCACCACCCTCGGTTGCTCCTCACACCTGTCTAAGGAGGTGTCTGCAAACACCATGTGTGAAACACATCCCAAGGTCGCACTATTAGTCTGTGTTGGCCAGGTTGACAACATTACCCCCTCTCCGTGTCTATGACTCCCCTAATGTTGTTTGTTAGTCCATTGTACATACCTGTGACACCTGGTAATATGCTGTACCACCCCCTGTATCCACTGTGCAAAGGAATATTATGCAGTGTACATCCTGTACATCAATGATTACTTAGATATGTGCACTGATCATGTGCCTAAATACATGGCAATGTCATCACCATGTGTACCAGACAACACCCCCATGTCTGTCTTTCATCAGACCATGATGGCGTCATGTCAGCCCACTGGGTATCAGGGAGAATGTTAATCCATGGAGAGGCTATATGTGCACCTGCACCACATATCACCCAAATAGGTCTGTGTGTGTATGTCAACATAACATCCCTTGCCAGTGTAGACAAGGCATATGTGGCTGTGTACTGTGCTAACCTGACCGACATACAGCATGTACCAGAGCCATGACGTAGATGTTCAGATAGTATCACCCACATATGCCACTCTTTATTTGCTAAACCGCTAAACTAGCAAACATATACACACATGCAGCTCTACAGTGGGGTCCTGTAATCCACCCGTTCATGATGTGACCCGCTGCACATCCGTATGTGTGTACAGTGAGAATACTGCAATGTATGACACCTCACTATATAAGATGAAACCAATAATATGGACCCCGGGCTGCACACTGACTATGTCCACATGCCTCACCCTAGCCATGTATGTGCTACGTAAATCAACATACCATATGGTACCGTTTGGTGTGGCAGCAACACCTGTCACATGTAATCTATCCCATCATGGGTATGCAGTCATGCGCATGTGTACTGTGCTATGTAAGACATGTTGCATGACACATTATAAACATACAGACATAGCCAGCCCATAATAGCATAACACACACACAAGCACACCCTGATTGTAGTACATAAACAAGGTGGCCGCATGAGAGCTCTCCACAAATGTTGCCATCTACACCCCATTTAACCCCGGAACATATGCCTGACACCGTGCCACACACACACTATAATGGAAACAGTGTGTTTGCACAGCAGTTGCTATCACACACAGACACTAACTGGTACTGTGACCCCCAAAAGCTCATAAAGGTGTCTCAACACACAAACACCAAAAACACCAACAGCCCCTGTTGTGCCCTGTCCACATTGTCCATTGCACACCCCTGGCCCTATGTTACTGTTGGATGTTCAGCATAAGGACAATGCAGTGATGGATCTGAATGCTATATGTGCAGACACATGACCCGTTATAAACCTCACATGCACACAACAGCACATATATGTGGGAGGATGTGCAATACATACCACTGAATATCTCATCAATCAACCTCTGCCTGACCGCTGTGCCTGCCTGTGTGTCACCACTGGCACGTACAGGGGGGCACGGTGGATCCTCCGCAAGATCCTCATTAATCTCTGCAGCAATATCATGCCTGAGAGCAATGTTGTGCAGGATGCAACAGGCTACGATTATCTCTGCAACAGTCATTGCCTTATATTGTAAGGCCCCACCTGTCCGATCCAGACACCTGAAGCGACTTTTCAAAACGCCAAAGGTGCGCTCTATGACAGAGCGGCTGGAGGCGTGGGCCTCATTGTACCTCCGCTCTGCACGTGTCCGTGGTTGACGCACAGGGGTTAGCAGCCAGGGGCGACATCCATACCCTGCATCACCTGCAAAAAGAGAATGATGCATGTGAATGCATGAGCGCATGCCACCACAAATCTGCACAGGTATGGACCTTAGAGACAAGTGCATTACACATCCTGACAGAATCATATGACAACACAAATATACATTTGACAGAATATGACCTATGGTGATAGAAATGTCAGAAAGGGCCCCTGTAGTCTGGACAGACATGGCAAATAACAGCAATGTCACATTTTTGCAAACAAAGATCCGCTATGTGTGGCATATGCGTCTTGGTATGCAGTCAATGTCCGCATCTCTGAAACCACCAATGGCAGCCTAAACCACCAGCACACAAACAACACGTCAAACATATATGTTAGCAAGCTATACACCACAAGAATGTTGTATGAGGCAATGTAAACGCACACCCAGAACATGTCTGACCTGGGATTTCGACAACATCAACCCAATATCACCTCACAACACTGTGTCCAGTAAGGTCAACATACCTACAGACAGCAGTCTGATGCCATATGCTGTCGACCGCTGACCAACAACCATGTCAGTGGACACCCGGTCCACTGTCACCATCATGTTAATATCCCTGTTAAGCTGTGTTCCACAGATCTGCACACTGTAGCCCACATGAGCCCTGAACTATCACAACAACAGAGACTGTCAAGGTTCCTCTGTATGGGGTACCAACACCTCTCTGCCCGCTCACAAGTTGGCCCCTGCCCTTGCTGTCACCTCTCTCAAAGTCAGAGACACATCAGATTAATGACATACACTGATGCCAAAGTAGTGGCCATCTGCAGTGGCCCAAAGTCATTCACAACACACGTGTGTATGCACACATGTTATGGGCTATGCCTAAACCAGAACCCTACCTAGGGAAAGGTGTACCCAACGTTGCCAAGGTTATGAACATCCATCATATGTGTCGAAACCCCAAACAACTACCAACCCATGTCATCCACCAAACAATGTTCAAGAACCCCAGTAATGTGTAGGGGTGTGGCCCTCACACACACAAATGATATGCGATAGGTGTATGGCTTGTGACTCACAGAAATGTGACATGACATAACACAGTTACCTCAAATGCCACTAATGCACAGGTGGGTGTGATGGACAACAATCCCACCCACCCACCTGTGGCCCGGTGAAATACACACACGTTGAAATGCACACCCATGTACATGCATCTGAACATGTGCATATGTCCCCCTACACCATCAGCATATCACCCCCAGGTATTGTTTCCAACCAGATGTGACATGGCTCATCATGTCACATGCAACTCAATGTCTACACCCCGCCCACAATGTCTGCTGAACGTGAGCTCAGCTGCCTAACACACAGAGCGTATATAGTGCAATATATAAGAGATGTTAAGTGACAAAATGATATAACCTACAGACGACATCATATGTGTGGACATACTCACCCAGCAGGATGCAGTCCCCATACAGTCCCTCCTCAAACTGTCGAAATAGTGCTGAGCGATGCAGGATATAGGAGTCATGGGTGGACCCTGGAAACCATGGGACCACATTCAGAATATGCAGATCAGCATCACATACAACCTGAACATTCAGGGAATGGTAGTGTTTGCGGTTGCGGAACACCACCTCCCTGTCTCTAGGTGGGACCAGGGCAACATGTGTGCAATCAATAGCTCCCATCACGTGTGGTATCCCAGCTACAGCCTCAAAGGCTTGGTTCAGGGTCCCCCAATGTTGCCTAGTGTGGGGAAGGGCTATGTAATTCCCCACCCGGCTGACCATGGCACGCAGTACCTGGTGGAGACATCGGGAGAAGGAGGGTCGGCTCATGCCACCCACTGCGCCCACTGAGTGTTGGAAACAGCCAGAGGCAAAGAAATGTAAAGCAGCAAGGAGCTTAACTAAACCCGGTATGGCATGGGACCGATTAGTCAGGGGCTCGAGGTCAGGTCGTAGATCCTCATAGAGCTCCCTAATAGCCCTTGTGCTCAGCCTGTACAGGGAGATGACCTGGTCCTCACGCATGTCCTGGAGCTGGGCCCTGGGCCTGTAGAGGCGAGGCTGCTGAGCCTGCACCTCGGCACGTCTCCTGCGCTGTGCACGTACATCAGCTGCCTGGCCCTCCTCCACAGCTGCAGGTCTGATTTGCTGCGGGACTACACCCATGCCCTGTGCCTCAGCCCCATGGACACCATCCCCCCTGTCCGGCAACCGCAGCATCTGCTCACCATCCAGGGCACATGCAGAAACATATATCCCAGCCATCACCTCACCCCGCAGGCCTACACAAACACACTACAACACACACACAAACCTCCCACAACAGCGACCAACTCACAAACACCGACTGACAAACTGAACAAACGGATGCGATACACAACACAATACACACAATACAATACAATACACACAGTACAACCCAATAGACAATGAACTACACAGATAACCTAGCCTGATCAATATGTCACCCTCTCCAAACGTACACCTCTCCTACAATACAACCCTCAATGTGTACTATCTATGCCTGGATATATAGATGTATTTCCGGTGTTGAGATGTGCGCCTGTGACGTTGTGCGTCATTGCGCGCCGTGGGGGAGCGCCGTGCACATGTGCATCCCATAGAGCAATCCCTGCCGTCCGTGTGCGCCGCGCTGGGGCGTGTATGCGTGATGACGGCATGTGCGTCTGAATGCGCCGCACCCAAACGCCCATGCACATCTCTGACGCAGATCCGCGGCACGCACAGACGAAAGCCCATGCGCACATCTGTGGCACGGAAAACAAAGCCGAACAGCAACAGCGCATGCGCAAACGAAAAACAGAGCGTAAACGTCCATGTTGGCCGCGCTGGGGCGTGTATGCGTGATGACGGCATGTGCGTCTGAATGCGCCGCACCCATACACGCCCATGCACAGCTCTGACGCAGATCCGCGGCGCGCACAGACGACAGCGCACGCGCACATCAGCGGCGCACCAAAAAAAAAAAAGAAACGCATGCGCAACGGCAAAAAGCAATGATAATATGGTATAAAACACACTGTACCACAGGTAAACGACGAGGGTGTTGTAAGATACAGTGAGGGAGTGTGGAGAAACAGAGGCGTGTGTGATACTGAAGAGGTAGAAGGTGTTGTAGGGGGAGAGGAGGCTGTGTGTCTGTAGAGTGCCATATCGTATTTGGTGTAGCACTGTTTCTGTGTCTGTTCTATGTGTATTGTTGTGTTCTGTGCAGGGTAGGGTGGATTGAGTGGGGTGGGGTGGTCTGCAGTGTGTAGGGTGGTGTGTGTGGTGTCCTGTGCTGGGTGGGGAGTGGTGAGGGGAGAGGGTGATGGAGAGAGAGGGGGAGAGGGGGAGAGAGGGGGTGAATGTTGATGAGGCCGGTGGGGATGCAGAACACCAGTGCACTGCAGAGGTGGGTGGGGCGGTGACACCGGTGCCTGAGGCTGTTGCAGGCCCATCGGGGAATACAGGTGTGGAGGTGCAAAGACACACTGGCAAAAGAAAGCGGCCACCTGTGCCAGCTACGCAGCGGAGGAGGGCGCTGAGATTCAGTGACCAGGAGAACCACAGTCTCCTGAGCATGGTCCTGGAGAACTACGATGTCCTCTTCGGCCGCCTCAGTAGCCAAACACCCGTGGGGAACCGCAATGCTGTGTGGGAGGATGTGAGGCTAGCAGTGGCTGGGGCGGGTGGCCCACCAAGAGACACGGACAGTCTGAAAAAAAGATTTTCTGACATAAAAAGAGGTGTACGGCAGGTGATGGTGGCTGAACACCAGCATGCCCTGGGGACAGGTGGCGGGGGCCCCCTCATCTCCCCACTATCGGCCCTCGAGCGTGAGCTTGCAGAAAGACTTGGAGATATCTACACATGTGGCCTGCCTGAGCTCCTGGATACTGCACACCCGCTAGCAGGTACGTCTGACAAATCTCTATGTAACAATGTCCAGGCAACAGCCTATGCGTAGCACCGTATGTAACTGCCAATATGAAACAGGTCTATCAGCTAAGCATGTGCATTTCCAAACCCTTTGTACGCTATGGCTACTAGGTAGTCCCCACAGTGTACGCCTGTAATCACAAATATGTGTCAGGGTTGGCCAGGCCATGTAATGGCCAAACCAACATGGCTCACTGTAACAACACCCAGGGGACACTGAACCTGTGAGGTGACAGTAACAGAGCTCACAGCTGCAAACTGGATACCTCTGCTGCACACAGTGTGTGGATAGGCAGACCAGCAAACATTGTCCCCAGGACAACCACACAACATGCACTGTGAGGCACAGCTCACCCCTCCCATCCCCCAAGCCTCACCTCTGCTGTCACATGTATGGAATTCAGTCTGCGGGCCAATACATGACCAACGCACATACAGGATAGAACCCAGAGAAAATGCCCACAGACCTAACATCTCAACCAACAGCAACCCTATGATGTCACCAGCTCAGTCTGGAACCTATGTATGCAATGACGCAATCACGGCATCACAGAGGTCCATCAGTCACACTCTGACAGACAGGTTGCATGTCAAGGGGGTCTGTCCCTCCTGCAATAACCGTGACAGGGCACTGCTGAAAGCTCTGCACAGGCACCCTCCTTGGCCCCACGGGCCAGGACATCCCCCCCCAAGAGTCCACAGCACACTCATAACTGAGTGTGTAGGTCCACACAATGCATCCAGAGCTTGCACTCCTTCCATGATACCGCCATGACATCCCTGTGAGCCAGTACCTGGTGTGATAACTGCTGTGACAGTCCCCTCTGACACGACAGGCCCATCTGTGCTGCTGTAGCCTCTGTCATGGCTGCTGAAAGCCCAGCTGCGATGGCAGTGCCTGTTCTGTTGAGCATGTCTATATGGACACTGTACATACCTTTCCGTCCTGCAGTCCAATCTGCCACTGTGCACCCTGTCCCTCCTGTGATGGCCCCCCTCCCACTCATTGTGTGTCTCCACAAACTACCGTACAACATGATGGCTGACACACATATTTGTGATGGATGTTGCCCAATACTCTGGCACCATGTGTGTCCCCTATGCAATGTGTCTGAGCACCCAGCCTGGGTGAGGTCTGAGCACAGGCCGCACATGCACGTGGCACACATCTCCCTGATGTGACCGGTATGATTGTTATTTGCCACGATTAGTGGGGTCCAATCACAGGGAGATATCAAATAGATATATAGAGAATACCCTCCAGAAATACATGGCGGACTCACTGGATGAAGGTCCAGACCACCTCCACCTCTGATCAATACAGACCGGGTGTGGATGATATGCTGGTCTCACACGCACACATGTAAAGCTAGGGACGATGCAAAGACAGGATGCCCTAACGCATCACTGACCTGTAGCATGTACCTCTCCATTGACAGGGTACGATATGTTCTCTCTGTCCAATGTTCCTGTCATCCCAGGCTGTCGACGGAACATCACGCTAATCATTAACACACGTCGTATAACATGTGCCTGATCAGCACAGACAATGCTCACCTGAATGCTGCTACTGTGGAGTTCCATGGTAGCAGCAGGCAGATGATCAGTGTCCAACATGACAAAGGAGATGTTATACAAAGGTGGTCAATGATAACAGACCTGTGCAGGTGCAGCAGGAAGAGTAGCGGTCCAAGGCCGGAAAAAACATATCCTAACCTGTGAAATGAGCAGCACATGATACAGGTCGTTGATGCGAGAAGGTAATCTGCCTATGCTGCTGCAGAAGTGTTGCATGTGTGAGTCAGAGATCAGCGGTTCTGCGACAACACATGTGTGTTGATAAGAGGTGTAAGTAGTCTACACCATCCTCAGGTGACCATCCCAATGTCCCCCGGAGTGTACACCTTGTATAGCTATGTAGTTAGGTTCATATCTATATCCCCTCATACACCGCACTATTCAGCATCAGCGTGTCTAACAGGCAAACCTAATCCCAGTACACTCAACATGCATGAGAGCACAGATGACATGGGACGGAACGTGGATACCAAGGCAAACAATGTACAGAAATCCCACAGATGTACCATAAATGATCAGGGACATGTTACCACTATAAGGTGACAGGTATATATTCCAACGTCATATATACTCATCACAGGCAGGTTACTGAGATATCATGCAATCAGGTATGTGGGTGGGCTCGCTGAGGTCGACAGGTGTTGATGACTCTATAGGGAAGAGTTTGCAGGGATAGAATGTGACGGCCTACCTGAATTGTGATTAGCTGCTGATAGGCCAGATGCCAGGGGGTACTGCATTGCAGCACCTAGGGGCACAAAGGTGAAAGGCCCTGTGGGCTGCAGAGGAGGCAGGGCTTGTGATGGCCGTCTGTAGCTCCAGGGAGGTGATGTTCGTGGATGCTCTCGCTCTGTCTGGTGTACTGCAGTGAGTAGGGGAGGAGAAGAATGCAGTGTAGAGCCTATTAGGTTTGTTCAACGTGTGAGCTAGGGTGATAAAGATAATGCTGGTCTGAATGGCTAGCCAATGTAAGTGAATCAGCTCAGGGGAACATGGTTATCCAAGGCGTCTCCCTGAGGTAACCTTGCTGTAGCAGTCATTGGCAGCTGTAACGGGTATAAGGTGGATTAGTGAGGAAGCTGACAAATGATGGTCCCGTAAATGACGTGTGGGATCATCAGTGCATGGTATATAGTCATCAAATTGTCTGGTTCCAACATGCAGCGTAGGTGTCCCATAAGGTGGATTAGGTAGTATGCAGGTGTGCCTGTGTTTTCCAGGTGGGATATCATATGGACGCGTAGCTATAAAATGAAATACTGGTAGAGTGAGGACGGGTCGGATTGCAGTTCATATACCCCAGTCCTGAGATGATGTGGTGGGATGATGTTGGGATTGCGCGTGATCAAGAGGACCTCCGTTGTTGTATGTCACATATGGAGGTTTCACGAGGACGGACACCCTAACAATGCATTGGGGCAGGGTATGAGAGGGGGGAGAGACATATGTGCATTGGAGATGGGTGTGTAAAGAACAACGTCATCGCCATAAGGCATGTAGACAACACTACAAGGATGTATGAACCCACAGATGGTTTGCAGGTAGATGTTCAATAGGGGGATAGAATGTGATGAACATTGGTTAGCACCCTGATGTAGGTGGAAGGGATCAGATGTACTGTCCACTGAGCCGACATGCTGCCACCTTCGCTATAGATCGGACCTGCACCATATAAGCACTGTTCCAGTGATGCCCTTCACAAGTATTCCCGCCACAAGGAGGTTGTGTGTCACTGAATCACGCGCTGCAGGGACGTCCAGAGTTGGGAGGTGGCAACCCAGTTGGATATCATCTATGCCATACATCAGCTAACTGAGGAGTATGGTGAGGAGGGTGTCAACTCCATGGAGTTCCCTGAGGCCATGTTGGCAGGGGTCCAGTGGTGCAGCACAGTCAATATGTCCCTGTAGCTGTCGTACGTCCACGTCTCCTATCATCTCAGCAAGTATAGGTGTGCCAGAGATGGGTCCATAGGAACCCAACTGTAGAGGGTACACATTGCAGTCTGGCAACAGGGGTATAGCTGAGGTATGCCAAAGGCCTGCAGGTAATGATCCAGTTGTGAAGGAAAGGGACATGATGTTGTCGATCACTGGGCCGACGTGCCTGTGAAGCCCCTTGACCCAGGAGGCATAGCATGGATCGGACTGGGATGTGGAGATGAATAGGGCTGCAATGGTGCCCTCATGTCCTTTGTCGGAAGGGAAACAGAATGGTGAGATGGTGCCAGGGACATCCTGCACAGGTGTAGTGATTGTCACTGAGGGACTGTTGATAAGGCAGAACCGAGAGTGTAGGTGAGTTGCAAAGTCCTGAGGGTGTATCTCCGCTTGGGGCCCTGGGGATGGCCCCCTAGACAGGGTCCAAACTAGTTACAAATGTTCACGTGGACCATTGTGAGATCTCCACATGGTATCATAGTGTTACCATGTCATTGACACTGAGATTGCCGTGCGGCTAGCAGATGGGTGGCTATTGACTGTTCCCAGGGCAACATATGCATGTTAGCGATGCCAGTGTTTCCCGTGGTTCCGTAATGGGACGAGGGTATCTCCACGGACCGCCGTGTACCAGGGAGCATCCGCTCCATCCCGTGACTGCGTAACTGTTGAAGGTCGCACAGCGATAGGACTAGGACTGATGTGCCAATCTAGCAGACTGATGTCCGGGCAAGGTAATGTTGTGACGCATAGGATGACACGTTCAGCACACATCCATGTATATTGCTGTCATTGCCCACCAACACACACCGCTACCAAGTAGCTCACAGGACATACCTGTGATCAGCATTGCAGACCACGCAGCCTCGTGCAACCCCACACCCCGTATGTGTCTCACACGCCACACCCTGTAGCCATCCCCAATAGGGCATGTGGGTATGCTGTCCTAACACAAACCCTGATGTGGGGCCAGGTCGCAGGACACAGTTACCACATGTTCCTCATCCCATCCGTACCCCCACCTGTCCCATATCTGGTAATGGCAATAAGACACACCCCCACCCCCACAACAGTCTATGACGTACCCTGTATTAATGTGTGGACATGCAGCAAGGCATGTATAGGGAACATGTGAGCTGCCAGGCACTGCATGTGTGTGGCCAAACGCATGACGGTGCTAAAAGGGTCTACTGCACAGCATCCCAGCCCACAGCCCTGAATGTCACGCACCACGCAGAACACTATCCGTCATGGTCGCATGCCCAATATAATGGCCCTGCACACTCTGAAAGGGGGTGGCAGAGGCGGGTGCGACCACAGGGTAACCAAGGGCAAACGGTGACATGAGAGGCACATAGGGAGGGAGGTATGGGACGGGGGCAGGAAGGGATCTGCGTCAATGAGCACCTTACTGCCAATCAGAACACACAGACAGGGATACTGCACCCACCTGTACCCCAGGTGAGGGGACATGGCACTACCGTATGGGTTGTTGAAGGAAGCAGGTGAGTGTGTAAGCAGTATGCATGCCAACATCATCGCATGTATGTGTTGACCACAGCACAAGCGGATATACAGTTGTTGCGTTGATACATATCAGAGCCCTCCTCTATTGCTCACATCACAGGTGACTACAGCAGCATGGGTGCGCATGAGGCTGAGCAGGGGGAGGATGTAGATGAGCCAGACGAGGATGTGGCTGAGACCCGGGAGGACAGAGAGGCCCAGCAATCAGGCGCAAGCACAGATGCAACTGGCCCACAGCCCTCGCCCCCCAGGACCAGTGGATCATCACCTGGGATGGCCGGAAACATGCAGCAGCCTGTTGACAGCCAGGCTATGGGTCCCCCACCACAACAGCTGCAGGCCCCTTCCAGCCACATGATGGACGTTCCGATGTCTGAGTTGCGCAGCCATGGCGCAGGTGGAGCACACAATGCTGAAGGTGGGTGGCATGAGGTGGTCACATACACAAGATATATGTAACTGTTCCCTGTGTGATGTGATTGTGTTGTTTGTCACATTGTACATCAACAGCTGCTACTGGTGAGGGTTATGTACGTGGCATATTGGCGGAATAGACACAGGGGTATGGCTGTGGGTGGCGGGTGGTCAGGTAACAAACAGCACATCATTTGAGGGCCAATGAACACAGTCATATGCCGGCATAACTGCAGTGTTGTGTGAACCTGGTGAGGAGCGAGCGTGTCCTAGGTCAGGAGCGAGCCCCTGATAGGGTGAGTGACCCTGGACAAGCAAACTGTCAGTCCTGTATGGCATGTGACAGCAGGTACCTGCGATGACACACCACCGCTCCCAGAATGCACCAGGGTCCCCAGAGACAAAAAAGGAGCTGGTGTGTGGTACCGTGTGTCCATGCAAGAGGGCTATGAGGTGTAACCCAACTACACACCACAAAGGTCAGGGCCTGAGTCAGCACAGCTGTGCAGTGCTAGGGTGGAGCACACAACAAGGCATAGGCCACATGGAGTGCCATCTACAGTGGACTATCATGTCAGGGAGCATGATCATGATCCCCAGCGACATCAGCGGATGCAAAGGACACAGTGTACAGACAGAGATGGCATGTGACCCTTCGAGGGATGAAGCGACGATGCGCTGTGAGGTGGCGCCGACGCAGGAGAGGTACGTGTACTGGGACACAATCAGAAGGCAGTCCCACATCAGAGTAGTGGTGAGGGTCAGGGAAACGGTGCTGTAGAGCTAGGCATCTCCAGACGGTACCTCTGCCAGCGGTGTCTGCACGTCATAGGGACCCAGGGACACGTGCCAGATGGTATGTGACGAGAGTGCCGGTGTCCCTGGAACTGTGTTGGGCGGCTGAACATGGTAACTGGTGAACATAATGGCCAGAATATCTGGCGAGGAACCCTCACAGCGATGGGAGCACAGGTGGAAACACTGACCTATGCCCTGGCTACACCCCTGGAGGACAGCTGGGAAATACGTATGCAGCATGACCGTCTACATTGGGGAATCCCTCTGTGTCAGGCCCTCATATGGAAACATAACTGTTGACGGGGGGGAGGAGCCCCATGGTACAAGCTGGGGATACATGGATTACCGCATGTCCACATCCGTTATGTCATAATATGTTGGAACGTACACCTACCATCGCACAGACATACAAACCTGCTATCAAATCCACCCAGTGAGGCCCCTGGGTATGACTGATAGCCACGCAGTGGGAGGCAGGCCAGGTGGATGATGAGCTGGGTAATTGCTATCATTTGAGCCGTACCTACATGAATGTGTGCCCTGATGCAATGACCCTGGAGTCCATGTGTGGGAGATGGAAGGTCAACCTGCAGAGAACAGGTGATCCATACGGCGTTGGCTATGGGTATGGTAATGTTCTGGGTCACGGATATGGTTATGGTTATGGGTATGGTTTGTAAAAAGGGATCGAGGGGTTATCCGGGAACACACAGACCGTTGAGCCTGATGTCAGTACCGTGACAAATGGTAGATACCATCATAATGAATATATGTACTCAGCAGGTAGATGGGCACAACCTGATGGGGGACAGCCAACGTGGCTTTAGACCAGGAGGATCCTGTCCCACTAATCAGTTATGTTATAATGAGGGTGTGAAGAGGCAGGTGGACAAAGGTGAGTCGGTTGATGCTGTGTATCTGGACTGGCAGGGACCCTCTGACATGGTCCCGCATGAGAGACCGTTTGCAAAGCTGAAGATTCCTGGGATGGGAGGCAGTGTACTATTGTGTATCGTGAACAGGTTGGAAGATATGAAGCTGAGAGTGGTGCTAAATGGCCAGGTTCCCCAATGGGGAAAGGTGAATAGTGGTGTACCACCGGGATCTGTGCTGGGTCTGCTGCTTCCTCAGATATTCCTAAATGGCCTGGAAGGTGGTGTGACAGGTGAAGTTATCAGATATGCACATGACACACAACAATGTCAGGTTGCTGAAACCCACAGGGATTGCGGATACATGCAAGAGGACCCTGATAAACTGGGGGACTGTGCATCAGAATGGCAGATGAGGGATAATGTGGTGAGGTGCAGGGATATGCACCTAGGGAGGCCCAACCCAAACTATGGTGTCATGATGCTGGGTTCAACATTTGGCGCCACCACCCAGGGAGATGTTGTAGGCGTCATTGCAGATACCATATTCATACCCTTGGCCCATAGTGCAGCGGCGGCCAAATTAACATAAAGGGCGATAGGTATGATCTGGACAGAAATGTCAGTTATAACAACATATGTTAACATGCCTCTATAGCGTTCCATGGTGATGACACACCCTGTATATTGTGTGCAATACTGGTCACCGTAAAATGAATTGGGATCTAGCAAATACAGTGGTGGGTCAGATAAGGGCCACCAAAATGGCAAAGGGGATGGGAGTCCACTCCTATGAGGTGAGGCTAAAAAGGTTGGTGCTCTATAACCTGGGAGAGAGACCGCTGAGGGGAGAAGTGATAGAGGTCTATATATCCATGGACGGTGTGGAATGGGTAGACATAGATGACCTGATCACCGTATCAGAATATCTAGAGGCTGGGGGACATGCACTGGAGCGACAGGGTAAACTATTTACAACTGATAACAGGATGTCGTCTTACACAAAACGTGTACTCAAACGCTGGGATATTCTGACTGAGGATGTAGTAAAGGCTGTTAGTGGAGCTGTGTATAGAACATGTTTGGACAGGTACCTGTGGTAAGGTCCATAAACCATCATTAGGAAGGTACCCTGGATATCACTGCTTGATCAAAGACAAGCATTGTGGGACCACTGTCCCTTGGGGAAACTGCTAGGTACATATGACCTAGATTGGCCACTGTTGGAAACAGCATACTGTGCTTGATGGACCCTGGTGTGACCATGTATGGCATATCTCATGTTCCTATGTTCCTATGTTTGTTTTCCGATGCTTGGTATGGATAACCTTGCCACAGCCTGCACATCAAAAGCCATGCTGTGTACAGACAGGTCTGCACACATCTCTGGGGATTCCATGACATGTCCAACTGTTGACACCCCTGCCCCGTGTCACCGCACATCTAACACTGACAGCAGGTATCCTGTTGTGTGTGCTACCAGGCATATCTGTGTTGGTGGACGTCACCCCACATAGCAATATCCTGTTGCCGTCACACCTGAGGAGGCATAACTGATCAGTGTGAGCAGCTGTGTCTGTCATAGATGGGCCACATCCCCCACATACCCCTGCGCAACATATTAGTATATACCCCTGACAGGCCTGGGATGAATCACACCCAGGCATCTGTCTGACAGCGGCCACATGTTAACAGACAGGGGATGCATACATGCATTGACCTAGCAATAGTCTTCCGCATCGCACACATGCAGCTGACACACACGCATATGAATGGCATTTGCCACATTGTCCGGGGAACTGGGACAGACCCACCATGCCCTATGAAGCCCTGCACCTGTTGTGGCCCACGGCCCCTTGTCACACCATGCTAGAGATGTTGTTGCCCGCCAGAATATGATAGCCCTACAGCAGACAAGGCCTGTCCAGACACCCAGATACCTGGCACCCACCAGATGTCCAGGTCAGGGACAATGTAGAGATGGCCCGGGTGAGGGACATGTCCCACTGGGCCCCCTGATTGCGCACATATACGATGTCATGCATGACATATCAATGTGTGCAATAACATGTCCCCCTCGTGGGGACATGACAATATGCCCCCACATTGCACAGCTGGGTCGGTCACCTACATGGACACACTGGTCATGTGCTGTCCTCTGTTGTGTATAGCGTTGGACCATACCCCGCATGTGCACACCCATCTGCAGGTCACGGCACTCCCCCCCCTCCATGCAGTGTTGTGACGCACCACACCCCATGGGGCAGCAACTGCTATGTGCATAACCAGCATTACATTGCCTGTATGTGTGTGGGGCAGACAGCCCCTGCGGATCCATCTCTTGTCCAATCCTATCGGAACATGCCCGCCGCTTGTCATGCCCAGGTAGTACGCACTGGTACCATGTCCCTCCCCACAAACAACATGTCCCTGCCATCACACAACATGGCCCGTACCCTCTCCTAACATCATTGCCAGACGGATGCTGCAGCTGTGCACATACGCCAGTGAGGGTCTGTTGTACCAATGCACACATCGCCCCCCTGTGACCTGAGCCCCCTCCAACATGGACCTGTCAAAGGTCTGTGTTCCTGCTGCACTGTGGCCCCACCCTGTCCCCCTGACCCCCACCCTTTCGGGGACACCTGTGATGGTGTGCATTTGTTGTCCCTGTCCCTGTATCAGCCATCAGCTCCCATGTCCTTGAAACATGTGTTCAGTCCCCTGGATGCACAACCGTAGCAGACCATGCATTACATGTGTGATTCAGCACAGCCACATGGGTCACGTGCATCAGAACATCTCTGAGTGTGGACCGTGTGCTGTGTGTGGGGTCTCCCCACACTAGTGGGGCACACGCTGCCACATCGCCACACACCTTTGTCTACAGGGGTAAGCCACACCACAGTACTAGCCCTGGTGATGATGTGCAACCTGTCACTGTGTTGATGTAGTTCCCAGACCACGGACTATCTCTCATACAACGCTCTGTCTCACACACAGGCCTGCGTGAGGTGTTGATGGACATCAGAGCATCCATTGATGTCGTATGCAACAAGCTGGACCAGTCGACCGCACAGATACAGGGCCTCACAGAGGTGGTGAGAGCTATACCTTTCGAACGCATGTGTGTAGCCCTGGAGGGGATGCTGGCGGCAAGACAGCAGGGGGTACATGCACCGGCACCGGCACCAGCAGCAGCACCAGCACCAGCACCGGCACCGGCTCCTCGGCCATGAGCGCCTCCATCTTCACTGGGGGTGGGTGTTGCACTGCAGAGGGGGGGGGGGTTGGGTCAGGCCAGGCGTGGTCGGCCGCGCCGTCGAAAGTAACCTTAGCCAAATAAAACTGTAGCAAACAGTGTGTGCCAGGTCTGTAGCATATTTGTGCACCTGTGGTCCCGTATGTATTGTGCACATGCATGGTTGGTCCATGACCATTTACCCTTTACCCTTAGCACGTTGCCAATGTGTGGCTTGGCTTGCCAGTGACACCTGCAGCACTGGCACAACAGGATGGCTGTGACCCTCACAGGGTGTGTCAGCTGCCCAGGGCCAGGAGCTGGGTGCTGCTCACACACACCCATGGTCAGGGAGGGTGCATATTCCCAGACCTCACGCGTACTGATGTGTTCCATAGTAATGTTGTCCCCTACCTACACTCGCCACTGTGTGCAGCTGCCTGACATTCGCCCCTGCTTGCAAAGCACATTGCACGTCATGGCACACCCCTCGGGCATGTGGGTGGTAACGGCTGTCAGACGGCTGCCGAGGGTGAGAGCTTACACAATCTTGACGATGCATATATACATATGATTCCTGCAGGTATTGTGGGTATTGTAGTTCATTCACTCCCAAACACAGCTGATGACAATAAGTTGAGTTGTGAAGCCATGTGGTAAGATCAATAACATACCTCTGTTATTGATGGGGTGTAATTCACCCAGCACATGTATGCCTGATAGCACTATAAATGAGGTTACGTGCTTGCAGTGTTAAAAATGGATAACAAACGGACACAAAGTAAACCAGACAACACCTTCAGCATGTCAGGCAATTAGCTAATGTTTTATTAGCAGATAATTAACACATATGAAGGCACACTGTAAAGAATACACTTTGCTGGTTAGGTTAACCTCTGCTTATTATCCACGCCGATCTCAGCAGTGATTCCCCCTTGCTCACACACACAATCATGTGCAGCCCTCATTACTATCAATGGACCAGCTGAAAGCCTTTAGCTGGCTGGCTGCTACTGTGTGCGCCCAAATCCTGCTTTAAGAGCTGTTTGCAGTGGGAATAAAGAACAAAGGTAGGTTTCATTGTGATGGCTGATGTGTTTGCTCAGAGACAGCTAGCAATAGCATCTAGATAGAGAACAGTCCATATAAACTGTACGTTCATCTGCTGTATCAATCAGCATAGGGTCAGTGTCATACGTTGGCACAGACGAGTCTTTCATTAAGGCACTATCATGAGAATGCTTATTCCCTTGCTGCCATTCTCTATTATAGATAGGGTCTGGATCAGTGTTCATACCTGAGCCTCTCCTGCTATCATTATTCCTCTCTGTATAGCCTGGCCAATATGTAACCCAATTCTGATGTCCAGCCTTCCAATCTTGATCCCTGAACACTGGATCCCCTCTCACATACCTTCTGGCCTTGGTCTGAACGTCCCTTCCACATGCAGTCTTCTCTCTTACAGGTGGCCACTGGTGATTCCTATCTCTGCCACCCATTCCTCTGGCTGACTCCTGTGCAATGGACTCTGCTGGCTTTTGGACTACCTCCCAGTATGAGTACTGGCTTGGAATCTCCCAGACCTTCCAATGGCCTTTCCTCTCTTCCATCCAGAGAGTTTCCTTCTCTCTCTATCTGCATGGCATGGCTTCTGTTTCACCAGGTGATACTGGTGCTTGAGCTTGTAGCCGTTGCTGTCTCTGTCTCTGTATCTCTTCCTCCCTCTGTAGCAGTTGCTGTAGCTGTTCTTGAAACTGTTATCTGACGAATAAGCTATTTACGTATCCTGTTCTAATGTGTGCTGCTCCCTAACACAGCGCAGCTGTCTTGAATCAGGCCCAGCCCTTTGAGATGAGTGCTTAGGGATTACCTCATAGCTATCTTGTTTGCACACACATTTCCTCACGACAGCCCCTCTCATGGCTGCTGGAGACCTGGTGCAATCTGGGACTGGTAGTCCTTTATGTGACAGCTCTGTTTTGTTGCTTCTACCAGACCTGACAGGTTGCTTGTTCAGGGTCACATCATATGTTCTATCGCTCCTACCTGAGCTATGATAAGCTTCCTTATCATAGGGCAGACAGGGGTGTCATGTGTCAGGTGGTCCAGGCAGTCAGCAACACATGGGGCTACATAGCACACATCCATGTGTCAGTGTAATATGGGTGGACCCCCGCCAGGCGGCATCCCATGGCCCCACCCCGTACCCACAGCCCCACACATATATGGCCCCTCTGACTGCATGTGCGCGCACGACACGTATGACACCCACGTCCGCCCCACCTGGCCCTGCAGGTCGCAATACATATCCCGTGCTTGCATACATGTTGAATGTAGGAATGACACGTGACCATTGGGTTACGAAACCATGTAACCTTTATTTGGGCCAACATTAACAATGGCCAACATGGCCAACCAACAACACACACTCAGGGGGGTAAACACAGCCCAGCACAGGGCACATGGCGGCATCACAGGTTCCATCGCTGGTACCTGTGATGCTCTTCGGCAGGTGGTAACCGGGATGCCAAATGCACCACATCAGTTGCCACCTGCCGAACAGCCACAGTCAGAGACTGCACCGCATGTAACACGACATGGGTGTCATGTCGTGCATCAGCCAGGGCCACTAACACCTCGTCCATGCACCTGCCAGCACACAGACACACAGTGGCTGCAGTCTGTGTGCTGGCATGTGCATGTGGTGTGACAGTGGCCCTGGGTGGTGCACGCTCATGCTGCCACCCATGCCGTTCAGATGCCTGCAGTCTCTGACTGCTGCCCCCTCGGCCCTGTGCTGGGCTGTGTTTGCCAACACCCCCCTCCCGCCCCTCCCCCCTCCCTGTGCACCCTCCCCCCGCCCTCCCTGGCCTGTCCGTGCCCCTCCCTCCCCCCACCCTGCCTCCACCCAGACCCCCTGTTCCCCCCTCCCCTGCACCCACTATCAGGACATCATCGTCCTCCTCCTCCTCCTCCTCTTCCCCCTGGTCATGGGTGGGTGGGGTGATGTCCTCCTCCTCCCCCTCCTCCTCCCCCACATCTGTCACATGGAGTGGCTCCGCCTCCATGGCCACCTCCTCCTCTTCCTCCATCGGCCCCCCCTGTTCCTCCGCGTCTGGCTCCTCCTGCCTCGCGTGCCGGCTGGTGGGTCTGCGCAGGCAATAGCTCGATGTGTGTGGCGCCCCATCGCTGGTATCACTGTCTGTGAAGGATGACAGACATCAGGGCACATCCATGTGTGTCACATACAACATTTACAGATACAGGTGAGACACAGGCTGGTGGTCCCATGGCCGACCTGACCTGCAACCTAGCCCTGGCAATACTGACCATCATGGTGCTGTTGTCGCTCCGTCCTGCACCTCTCCAGGAACTCCGGGTGGTAATGCCGCAGCTCCCGCGCCTTTTTCCTCAGGTCCTCCACCTGTGGATATATAAACGTCTGTGGTCAGCACCTAACACCTGTCACTGGAGCAGACAACCAGATTACATTGCCCTGTGTGTGCCGCATGTACCTGCAGCACCACCCCTGCTGTTTGTGGCATATACAGCTGCGTGACACAACCCCGGATGCCCATGCCTTGGACATGTGGGTGTAGGTTTGCACAGCTGTGTCACAGCAGTATCAGACGAGCCTAGCTGGCACACACATGCAGTGTCACATAGGGCAGCTCTCAGCAGCATCACATGTTGACTGCATGCTGACCCACCCATATCACCACAGCCACACATGACATAGGTGGAATGGTTTTGCCACAATGATGCACAGAGGGAGAGGAGCGACGGGGGCAACCGGTGGGGCGTGACAGACACACAGTGGATGAGGGGGGGACATATCACCTAGGGGAGATGATCTACCTTGCCAGACACATCCCAGCTGTGCATTGACAGCAGCTGTCCATGGTGGGTGTGTCTGTGGTCCCATGCTCCACGTGGGACATTGTCACCATTGGTGGCGCCCCCTGGGCACCATTGGCAGGGTATGCACCCCATAATGTGTGTGCCCTGTGTGGCAGCTCACCCACACATTAGGGATCTGTGACATTCCCTATGGGGTGTGGCTCAGGGATGTGTATGTTTGTGATTGGTGTTTCACAGCATCCCTATCACACAGAGCATCCCTATGTGGGCCCCCAGCTGAGCAGTACTGGCCCTTGTTGGTCATCTGCAGTCTCCATGTCGTTGCTCGTGTGTTGACATGCACACAGACAGACTAGGGTGGGGCCCATGATGCGTCCATGTGACCCACCTGCTGGTGCATTTCAGGGTCTAGGTGGTGATTTACTTGCAGGTCCCATGTTCCAATGTGCACAATGCAGGGATGTCACAGCTGCAGCTGGTGTGTTGTTGTCAGTCTGCAACGCTGTCATGCTCGTGTGACCACAATGGAATGTGCGAGGGGCTGTGCCAGCTCCCAGGGTATCTCTGCAACCACATACATCGTAGCATGGACCTGGTGTGTGGGAGGGGAAGCAGGCCTACCCCCTGCAGTGGCTTTTTCCAGATGTCCATCACGTCCAGGTGTGGTTATACACATGTGCCCTGCCACACAGCTCGGCAGCTTTCACAGCCATGCACCATGTGCATACTGTGTGTGCTGTGTCTGGACCCAGGGTGTGAGCTGTGTGTTGAGCCGCCCCACCCCTACCAATATAGGGGATACTCTGTGGACTGACGGACTGAGGGGTGGCTGTGCACATGGTTGCCGTCATCCATGTGCTCGGGTGGGGGGGTTAGTGTGGCCTGTGGGGGAATGGTAATAAATGTTTAAGGTCGTGACATATGTCCACCTATCGCAGGGATAGACCTGGCCAGTCCTGTGGGCTCCCAGATGTGTCTGCTCCCTCCTGGTGAATCAGGTGTGCACAGATAGGGGCTGTGGAACACACCGTCCATTTCTTGGGGTGCTAACACGTGTATCCCTCCTGACCTCTCTCACACATATCCCCTGGGGTCTGATGGGGTCTGCTTCTGGGAAGTGTTCCGATGTTATGTTGTGGGTGGAGGGGTTGTTCGGGGGTGTCTCCTGGGCTGCCTCATGTGCTGGGCATGTTCCAGGCGTCCTATGGTCTGTCCCACAACACATGCATGGGTGGACATGGGCCTCATGGGATAGACTACAGATGTTTCCGTGGATGGGCAAGGGGGGGGGGAGAACTCACCAGGTACCCTGGGGTCCTGTGGGTGGTGTCGCTGGTGGACCATATACGTCTGGGTGTCTCCCACATGTGATGTTTTGTGTGTCGCTGCCAGTTATATCATCTTAAGCTGGGGGTGTGCCATGTTGGGCATCTGACTGCTAGCATCCATTCGTGCTGCACAGAGGGGGTTTGTGGGTGGTCCCTCAGTTGCGCACGCATCGTTTCTGGGACCACCTGGCCAGGACTGGCCTGTCAGCATCCACGCTCGGGATGTTTGCATGGGGATTGTGCTTGACAGTGGGAGACACATACAGGGGGTGGCTCACACCTCATCCTATGACAGGTGGTCCATTGCTGGTGCAGCAATGCAGCCACAGGTCCGTGCCACAATGTCAATGGCAGGGACCCTACCTATGCCCCGTCACCATTCCAATGCGACACTGTAAGCATGATTTTCGTTTGCCACAGGCATGCCTGACATGGCCTACCTGGCCCTCACACCTGTCATGTGTGAGGTGCGCATCTAGGTGTCAGCGATGTTGGCAGACCCACATCCATGCCATCCACAGGGAACAGGGTTCTGGACAGTATCCTGGGTGACAGCAGGGATGCATGGCACAAACTGCGAGCTAAGCATCATTGTTCATGGGCACCTACCAAGCTGTTTCACGGCATGTCCTCTGTGTCATGCTGTCCTCAGCATACCTGCGTACCCCACACTGGTACAATTAGGGTGCCATTTCTCTGGGGACGCAGGTGACGTCAACGCAGCATAGCTGTTATATAGCTGTACGGCATGTGGGGGGTTGTTGGGGGTGTATGCCATCCTGTTCATGGGGATAACCTGCACGTTTGGGTTTCCTGTAGGTGTAGCAGCCTCCCATGGGGTCTGTGTATGGTGGGGTTGTCTACCTCATGTGTCCGGTGTTGTACATCAGTTGTGACTGCACGTGATTGGACCCTGCCCACAGGACATGGCAGCCCCTGGTGGGACATGTCATCGCCCAACAACAGTTGTGTGTTGGGACATGCAGGCACCCCCTTGCAATTGACAGTACTATCCTCTGAGTGGTCACATTCACTGGTCAACACAGCGGGTTGGACGTGTATTGTCCCTGGGGGATGTGGCAGACTGCGGTACTAGGACAGAGGCACATACTACCAGGTGTGACCCTGCACCAATGGGTACCACATGCCAAACACATGCACTGATGGTCCATATGCCCATGCTGTGGCCATCATCTTTGTGGCCTGTAGTCACACCATGTGTGTGGTATGGGGTGGTTACAGATACCCTGTTGGGGCACGGCTAGCTGCACTAGCATGTTTTGTGGCCAGCACCCTGTGCGCTGGTGACACTTGCTCTGCGTGTGTCTATTTAACTGTCACAGCCCATGCCACTCAGCATGGCACATGGGGTTTAGACACATCTGCTGACCCCATACCTTGCTGTGGGCACTGAGTCGCTTTTCATGGCCAGTGATACCACCAGGGATGTTTGTGCAGTGTGCGCTCCTCAGTCCCACCACCAGGGAAACCCCATGTGCTAGGGTTTGGGACCCCTTTAGAACCAGCACACTGTATGTTGTGTCAGATGTGATACACAGGGAACATGGGGCTGCACAGGGGACATTGCTCCCCACCCAGCCATGTTTGTGTGGTGGTGGCCACTGTGCCTGGCTGCCTGCTTCAGCCTACCACCCCTGTGTGCCAACCCACTGTACAATCATCGTGACATCGCACATGCGGGCCCTCGGCAGTCAGCACACTGGGCATGGCTGACAGTGACTGGGGAGGGATCAGCACCCCCCACGTCCGTCCCCTGACACAGGGCGTGGCTTCCATGCTGGTGTTGTGGCTTTGGACTGGGCACAGATATTGTGAGGACATGGGTGTGTCATTGCCAAGGACCCCCTTGTCTTGTGCTTCGGTGAGGTCCACACAACCACTGGTGAGGGTCTTTCACATACACCAGTATCAACGGTTCTGGCGGCATCAGCAGACACAGACACAGGGATGGCTACAACGTCGGGTGTGGTGCACATACAGGGACACAGAGATGGGGAGTCGGACTAACCTAATGATCTCGGGTGCAGCATTTTGGGCTGACATCAGGGACGGTGACAGGTGCTCTGTGTTCCCCCCTGTGCTTACCAGATGTCTGGTGGGGAGCTGTGGCATGCTGGCCTCAACAGGCCATCAGGTACCATCATGTGTCAGCTCATTCCTGCTTGTTCCAGATGTGTAGCTGTACCCAGTACAACCTACATGCCTAGCTGTGTGTGTTGCCATGTGTGCAGTCACACCTATGTGCATTGTGCAGGTCTCCCATAGCGCACATATCTGTTTCCCTTTGGCACCCTTGAGAGACATGGCATTGCCATGTCCATGTGTTGTGGCCACTGATGGTGTCCATGCTCAGCCCTGTCACCCTGTGGGTGTTACATCATACACATTTGGGGTCACACTATGTACACATGCCATGCACTCCACGACCAATGGCAACAGTATTTACCAGCACACATGGGTGTTTGGAGACACATAAGACATTGGGTGGGTTCCCCTATGCACCTTGGCAGGGGACACGTGCATGACACATGCCTTTGTACATAGCCAGAGATGTCACTTGCCATACCACTACAGGATCAGTGTATCCTGTATGTCATGGGGATGTTGATAGCTACGTCAGTCCAACCTTGGCAAATGTTGGACATAGCATACTGGTCATGGTGGACAGGCATCTGTCCCAAACAGGCGTATCGGGTGTTCATATGTTCCTCTAACCTGTGTCGTGTATGTGTCTGGGAGGTGTCACTGCACACACTATGGGCTATTCGCACCTCTGGTCATGTGTGCCTCTTAGGCTATCTGGGCCAACCTGACTGTGTGCTTGCAACCTTTCAAGGGCATCTGTGAGATACCTACGCACACAGGGGCGGTATGCCTGTGGGCTGTGGGTAGGAGCGACCTGAATCAACATACATAGCTGTAGACAGGTTGCCATTGCAGAGGTTGTGACCTGGTTCTCGGAGATACTGTGTGTGCGTATTTGCTCACGCGCATCCAGATCTGCATCCTACATATCATCTCCATACATCTACAGTGTTTGTCCTGGGCTATGTGGCCCCTGGACTGCGGATGCCGTGCAGCCAGACCACTATACCTTATTGCACACATTTGCCTGACATACCCTCCGTCATGTTCAGCTCCCCCGCCAACAGGGTCTTGTGTGTGCCAGGGCGCATCATCATCAGGATACAGCATTGCAACATGTTGACGCCCTGCCCACACAACGCATGTAACATGTGTGCCTGAGATACGGGTGATTGGCTCATCTGCTGTGTCACACTGCACCATATCACCTGGGTGACAGAGCCCACTTTGGTTGGCCTCTCTGGCCCCCTTGCGGTAGGGGGCTGCTTCCAACTCCATTAGTACACACAGCCATATCTCCAGGGTGACACAGAGCCCACTTTGGATGGCCTCTCTGCACTCCTGGAGGTAGGGGGATGCTTCCAACTACATTAGTACACACAGCCATATCTCCAGGGTGACACAGAGCCCACTTTGGATGGTCTCTCTGCACTCCTGGAGGTAGGGGGATGCTTCCAACTACATTAGTACACACAGCCATATCTCCAGGGTGACACAGAGCCCACTTTGAATGTTCCCACTGGCCCCCTGGAGGTAGGGGGATGCTTCCAACTACATTAGTACACACAGCCATATCTCCAGGGTGACACAGAGCCCACTTTGAATGTTCCCACTGGCCCCCTGGAGGTAGGGGGATGCTTCCAACTACATTAGTACACACAGCCATATCTCCAGGGTGACACAGAGCCCACTTTGAATGTTCTCACTGGCCCCCTGGAGGTAGGGGGATGCTTCCAACTACATTAGTACACACAGCCATATCTCCAGGGTGACACAGAGCCCACTTTGGATGGTCTCTCTGGCCCCCTGGAGGTAGGGGGATGCTTCCAACTACATTAGTACACACAGCCATATCTCCAGGGTGACACAGAGCCCACTTTGAATGTTCTCACTGGCCCCCTGGAGGTAGGGGGATGCTTCCAACTACATTAGTACACACAGCCATATCTCCAGGGTGACACAGAGCCCACTTTGGATGGTCTCTCTGCACTCCTGGAGGTAGGGGGATGCTTCCAACTACATTAGTACACACAGCCATATCTCCAGGGTGACACAGAGCCCACTTTGGATGGCCTCTCTGCACTCCTGGAGGTAGGGGGATGCTTCCAACTCCATTAGTACACACAGCCATATCTCCAGGGTGACACAGAGCCCACTTTGGATGGCCTCTCTGCACTCCTGGAGGTAGGGGGATGCTTCCAACTCCATTAGTACACACAGCCATATCTCCAGGGTGACACAGAGCCCACTTTGGATGGCCTCTCTGCACTCCTGGAGGTACGGGGATGCTTCCAACTACATTAGTACACACAGCCATATCTCCAGGGTGACACAGAGCCCACTTTGGATGGCCTCTCTGCACTCCTGGAGGTAGGGGGATGCTTCCAACTACATTAGTACACACAGCCATATCTCCAGGGTGACACAGAGCCCACTTTGGATGGTCTCTCTGGCCCCCTGGAGGTAGGGGGATGCTTCCAACTACATCAGTACACACAGCCATATCTCCAGGGTGACACAGAGCCCACTTTGGATGGCCCCTCTGCACTCCTGGAGGTAGGGGGATGCTTCCAACTACATTAGTACACACAGCCATATCTCCAGGGTGACACAGAGCCCACTTTGGATGGCCCCTCTGCACTCCTGGAGGTAGGGGGATGCTTCCAACTACATTAGTACACACAGCCATATCTCCAGGGTGACACAGAGCCCACTTTGGATGGTCTCTCTGGCCCCCTGGAGGTAGGGGGATGCTTCCAACTACATTAGTACACACAGCCATATCTCCAGGGTGACACAGAGCCCACTTTGAATGTTCTCACTGGCCCCCTGGAGGTAGGGGGATGCTTCCAACTACATTAGTACACACAGCCATATCTCCAGGGTGACACAGAGCCCACTTTGGATGGTCTCTCTGCACTCCTGGAGGTAGGGGGATGCTTCCAACTACATTAGTACACACAGCCATATCTCCAGGGTGACACAGAGCCCACTTTGGATGGCCTCTCTGCACTCCTGGAGGGAGGGGGATGCTTCCAACTCCATTAGTACACACAGCCATATCTCCAGGGTGACACAGAGCCCACTTTGGATGGCCTCTCTGCACTCCTGGAGGTAGGGGGATGCTTCCAACTCCATTAGTACACACAGCCATATCTCCAGGGTGACACAGAGCCCACTTTGGATGGCCTCTCTGCACTCCTGGAGGTAGGGGGATGCTTCCAACTCCATTAGTACACACAGCCATATCTCCAGGGTGACACAGAGCCCACTTTGGATGGCCTCTCTGCACTCCTGGAGGTAGGGGATGCTTCCAACTACATTAGTACACACAGCCATATCTCCAGGGTGACACAGAGCCCACTTTGGATGGTCTCTCTGGCCCCCTGGAGGTAGGGGGATGCTTCCAACTACATCAGTACACACAGCCATATCTCCAGGGTGACACAGAGCCCACTTTGGATGGTCTCTCTGCACTCCTGGAGGTAGGGGGATGCTTCCAACTACATTAGTACACACAGCCATATCTCCAGGGTGACACAGAGCCCACTTTGGATGGTCTCTCTGCACTCCTGGAGGTAGGGGGATGCTTCCAACTACATTAGTACACACAGCCATATCTCCAGGGTGACACAGAGCCCACTTTGGATGGCCTCTCTGCACTCCTGGAGGTAGGGGGATGCTTCCAACTCCATTAGTACACACAGCCATATCTCCAGGGTGACACAGAGCCCACTTTGGATGGTCTCTCTGGCCCCCTGGAGGTAGGGGGATGCTTCCAACTACATTAGTACACACAGCCATATCTCCAGGGTGACACAGAGCCCACTTTGAATGTTCTCACTGGCCCCCTGGAGGTAGGGGGATGCTTCCAACTACATTAGTACACACAGCCATATCTCCAGGGTGACACAGAGCCCACTTTGGATGGTCTCTCTGCACTCCTGGAGGTAGGGGGATGCTTCCAACTACATTAGTACACACAGCCATATCTCCAGGGTGACACAGAGCCCACTTTGGATGGCCTCTCTGCACTCCTGGAGGTAGGGGGATGCTTCCAACTCCATTAGTACACACAGCCATATCTCCAGGGTGACACAGAGCCCACTTTGGATGGCCTCTCTGCACTCCTGGAGGTAGGGGGATGCTTCCAACTACATTAGTACACACAGCCATATCTCCAGGGTGACACAGAGCCCACTTTGAATGTTCTCACTGGCCCCCTGGAGGTAGGGGGATGCTTCCAACTACATTAGTACACACAGCCATATCTCCAGGGTGACACAGAGCCCACTTTGGATGGTCTCTCTGCACTCCTGGAGGTAGGGGGATGCTTCCAACTACATTAGTACACACAGCCATATCTCCAGGGTGACACAGAGCCCACTTTGAATGTTCCCACTGGCCCCCTGGAGGTAGGGGGATGCTTCCAACTACATTAGTACACACAGCCATATCTCCAGGGTGACACAGAGCCCACTTTGGATGGTCTCTCTGCACTCCTGGAGGTAGGGGGATGCTTCCAACTACATTAGTACACACAGCCATATCTCCAGGGTGACACAGAGCCCACTTTGGATGGCCTCTCTGCACTCCTGGAGGTAGGGGGATGCTTCCAACTACATCAGTACACACAGCCATATCCCCATTGGGTGTGGGGACCACTTTGTGTGGCCCTGTAGACTCCTGGAGATGGTGATGGTGATCCCCAGAACATTCTGACACACACACATATCCACAGAGTGACTGAGTGCACACTTTGAGGGGCTCTCTGGACCCCTGAGGATAGGGTGGATGTATTAAACAACATTGGCAGACAACCCCAGATCACCTGTATGTCTGAGGCCCCATGTGCTTAACATTGCACCACCCCTGATGGGTAACCCTATGTGTTACCCTGCTGATGCAGATACCGCCATCAACACAGGATGTTTGCATACGCTCCTTATGCAGATGCATGGCCTAGGTTTGTTACAGTCTGCTTTGCTGTATCAACACCAGCAGCTGTCATGACGCCAGGGGGCCATCATGCCCTCTTTGGCACAAACCGTCAACACCTGGCTACATGGCCACACAATCAGATATGATACCACATTTATATGGCATGTGTTTCACCTGCTACACTAAACTTATACAGACTACTTACAACAGCATGGACAGCTGACATCAACCCTGTATGTGTGTATGTTTATTTTGACCTAGGTCCATTCACTTACCTCCCGTGGATGGTCTGCCTGCCTGTTAAAACGCCTGGTCACCCTCTCCCAGGCCCTCAGGACCCTCCCCATGTTCTTTTTCCTGGAGGGCCCTGGGAACAGCCTGTGCTGCTTTTGGGCTATCAGGGAGCCCAGGTGGCACAGCTCTTTGTGGCTGAAAGCCGGCTTCCTTGTTCGGGTCGCCATGTTTGTTTCTGGGCGTGGTGACGCGCGGACGCTCCCGGCGCAACTTCCGGAATTGCGCGTGACGTATCGCGCACGTGCGTTTCGCATGGCTGCGCGTCAGATCTCTGCACGCCCTTGCGCTCCGCATGGCTGTGCGTCTGCAAATTGCAAATACTATCTACACGCACCATTCATATTGATTAGTAAGGGTTGTGCTCAAAATATGTTTACTGTTCTGTGCCTAATTACATAGTTACTGGGGTGTCTCTAATGTCACTTTGACAAACAATTATTATTTTGGTTTACCCTTGTCCACACAGTGTGGTTTTGAACCTCTGGACACATAGCAACTGATTGCTGATGCATTGTCAGATGAGGTGTGCTATGTGTGTCACATAGCAGGTAGTGCTCAGACACTACTAGTTATGGGTGCAGACAAACCATCAGCATCAGGTGTCACTCAACCTGGTGATAGGGGGTTGTGTGTGCCAGTGCAATATCTTGTATGGTGTATCTCCATGTGTGGACAGACATTTTGTGGTGTTTGCCATCGGGGTTGGGGGGGTGATTCATATATGAGCATTGCACACGCAAAGTAGGTTGCGTGTTGGACATTACAGGACTATGTGGGTCCCCATGTCACCACACTGCACATTATCCTTTGGTATGTGTGACGGCATACAGTCCTGGTTTTTGCAAGATAGCTCAATGGTTGATACATGGACTGCTTAACCAGCCGTCATGGGTTACATCTTCCAGTTGAGCTCAGGACTGCCTGTCTCAGGCATCACACATTCTCATACTTGAGTGCAACAGTAGCCATGGTTTATTTCATGTACATCTGTGCTGCACCAGACATATATCTTCATACATTGCAACATTGTTACCTGCCCCAGACCGGTTTCCACATTACAGAGGTGCTGCTATTGGCAAGACCCTCACACTGCTACGTACATCATGTGCAGTACACCATTCTCACCAATGGAACAGCGCACCCCTGGTGACCATTGCACACTGTCTGCATGCCTGCCTCTTTCACCAGACAGGCATGTGTTCTTAGCAATCGAGCTGTGGCCCACACCTAACCTTGATACCTGTGGAGCCAGAGGTTGCATGTTTCCATCCACAGTGTGGTTCTTGGTGAGTGCAGCCAGTGACAGGTCCCTGACTGTGAAATAGTGCTGGAATCTCTGTGATCCTCACAGTGCTGTCTGCATCATGTGCTCCTTACACAACCGTATAGGGTGGACTTGGGTTAATGCACTGTGATGTTTTCGGAATTGCCAGTACTACAGGACATTACACACATTCCAGGCTTGACAGTCCCCATGAACCGTCAAAATGTTTGCTATATGTTACAATGTCATCTTCAATGTATGTTATTTTTATGCAATGTAGGCGCTGTTCCATGTAAAACCATGTTCATTATATGTTAAGTGTACACCGCCTTTGATCTTTGGAAAAAGCAGTATAGAGGACATGCATAATTATATAGATTCAGACCTGCACTGCTGCTGACTGGCGGCGTATAGGGCCAAGGACAATATATAAATCACTTTGCTTATACACACACACTTTGGATTTGAACCAACAACCTTTCACTTCAGAGGCATTGCAGTCACCAGGGGACTACAGCTCTGTGGCTGTGATGTGAGGTCTGTCTGGCTAGAATATAACCTCTGCAGACTTTGTGCTGCAGTTACCAGGGTGTAGTCTATCCAGTCGCACCCATGATGCACTGCACATGCAAAGCAGCAGTCTAGTGATGGTCCAGTGATAGGGTGTGCAACCCCACAGCACCTCGGCCTCGTGTTGGACATTGACCTTCTGTGTTTCTTGTGCAGAGTGGGTACTGACCATCCCAGTGTGTGTCTGTTGCTCACCCTGAGGGTGAGGTGAGACACACAGCACCTATCCTGGCTGAGATGGCCTATACATCATATCAATTTGTTTGCCAATGTCTGATAGTTTGGCACATCTGACCATTTCTGTCTCCAAGACCCAGCTGGGCCTTGTGAGCTACAATGTTCCCGAAGGGGGCATATCCTGTGTGGGTGGCCTGCCCTTCATGATATATTTGCAGGGGGGTGGGGGAGAGGAGGTTACAGGACCTATAGGCCGGGTATGTCTGACCACCAAACCTTCCCTGTGGAACCCAGTTTCCCCAAACAAAACATATCCACATTCTACATCCCAGCTATGGTGGGTGTAGCTGCCACCATCAGCAGACTGGGTCCAGCTGTGGTACAGAAAACCTACAGGTCACTCACTGCTATTATGGACACATCCATATTTCAGGGTGCGGCAGACAGACAGTATGGCCTGAGGGCCTACGCTCACCAACACCATCTGACATTTTCCAGCAGCAGGCACATTCTGTGCCCAGCTACTGACCCTGCACGGTGTTCTAGCCAGACACATGCAAACTGCAGACAGGCCACTGGCCAGTCCATGGTGCATGCTACCAGGGAGACTGTGTGCACCCATAACTGGGATGTCAGCACACCCACCGCACAATTACCTCAGTGATTGGGCCTCACATATACACAGCACCCATATATATCACATGAGAGAACTATTATATGGCACTATGTCGGGACCTAGCCATGCCATGGTCACTGATCGTTCAGGGGGAGAGTGACCTCCACACAAGGCATGCTATGGACACCATGTCTGTGGGGGTGATGCCACGGCACAGCATGGTCCTAGGCATGCACATTTGCCCTGTGTAGCTGCATCCTGCTCCAGCCACCCTGTTTGTTGTGTACCCACAGTACTTTGCTCCTCATTATGCACATTGGCAGGCCAATAATGGCAACGGTGCTATTAGTGTGATCTGTGGGAGGTGTTGACAGCCACCACACACTGGATAGACAGACACACACTCCCCACACCTAGGACAACATTGAACAGATGTGTTGTTATTTGGGAGCCATGGCCAACATAACAGTGATGAGCACAGTGTGTGGGCATGGCAACGTTGGGATGTACTTTTGGAGTAATTTCCGAGGGTGCTACTCTCTGAAGGAGATATGACCTGACACACATTGCACATACATCAGAGACGTTGGTTTGTGACAGCTCGCTGTTCTGCTTGTGCGTAGCATGAGCATTTTTATCGGTCAGTGATCATATATTGCTTTGTATATATGTGTGACATCTCCAAATGTGTAGTGTGGGATTGTTGATGTATGCACATGCTAGTTTTCTGAACGCCACACAGGGCCCTACATCCTGCCACTTCATCGGTCTTCCAATACTGGTGCCTGCAGGTGCAACTGTTTCTGCCCCTGTTGCCCACTGCTCTAGGGAGGTTTGCACAACTACAGTCAATGTGAATCAAACACCTGTTGGGCTTTCATGCTATCTGTGATTAATATGCCTGTGATACAGCTGCATACCATGGTGGTGTTCAACTCACCTGCATCACACACATCTTTCGTGCAGACATCAGACAACCTGATTGATGTGTGAGCCTCCATGGCTGCATATGGGGGACTCTGCTGTGGGTGAGGCATATGTTTATGTGGTGTGTGGTATTTATAGCAAACTATGGTATCGTGACCAACACTTATGTTCTCAGCACGGGAGCTCCATTCTTTACTTTAAGGTTTCGCGAATGGGTACAACATTGGGACTGTGATGGCAGGTGCCCCAGCCGGGAATTGAACCTGGGGCCTTCTGTGCTTGGAGGCACTTGCTACATGTACTGCACCACCGTCTTAGCACAGCAACAGTACATTCCCAGGGGAGTCCATGGCTGTGTGTCACACAGGGCCTGTCTGTTGGATTGTACTGCAGCCACATGAGGGTGGCTAGGCCAGGATCTGCTGTGGGGCAGCAGCCTCTGCCCCCTCTGCCAGCAGTTGGCATCCGCCACCATGCTGACATGGGCCTATATTGGGTACAGCATCACAGCTGACTGACATGTGGCCCTCCAGTGATGCATTGTGTGGACTCTGCTGGAGGTGTTTGTACATATTTGAGGGGTAAGTGATCCTTATGGTATAATAGAGGTCCTCTGAACATGCTGTTGTTATCTGTAAGACAAACAAAAACACCTTCTATTCAGGGCAAATCAATAACCAATATGTGTAGAGCACCCAACCTTTTTTCGGTGACCGCACAAACTTTTTTCTGTTTGTCGGAGCTAGCCGTAGGAAGGTCGGAAGAGAAACCGACCCACACCAAGCGAGTAGCTACTTTTATTATTATAGGTTCTTCACCAAAATAAAGTTCAAGTTCATTTAACCATAAAATAGTAAAAAGACTTATCTCAGTCCAGAAATGCCAGTTATGAGAGATACACGACGCGCACGTTTCGGGCACTCTAGCCCTGTTTCAGGTGCAATAACTAGGATTCCTCAATCTTCACATACCATCCTCTGAACGCCGTCAATGCAGCTAAGGTCATTATTACAATGGCTGATTAATCACTTTTAAAATAAAAGACACGACCAATCAGTATCGGGAAAACCCCCACATGATGTGCGGTACTTTCTGCACCCATGGTCTCTCATTGTATAGAATATTCTCATACTATTGACCAGCTTCAATGGTCTATTATTGATCATGTGCCAGCTAATCCTCGGGGAGGACAGCAGGAAGAACGTCTGCAATACATAGAACAACGATGGCATTTTCGTCTTGAAACAATGGAGCCAGGAGGTTTGAACAGGGAAATAGACTGGCAGAGTCTTATTTAAGTTACAATTCTATGTGACCATCGGGAATGACATAATAATGATATATCCCTATTTCGGAGGATGATACCAGGTGTTTTGAAGAGCATAAGATGATGATGTCGTCATAACTTTTGAAAACCAATCAGATCAGGGGTTCCCCATCATGTGGGGGTTTTCCCGATACTGATTGGTCGTTTCTTTTATTTTAAAAGTGATTCATCAGCCATTGTGATAATGACCTTAGCTGCATTGGCGGCGTTCAGAGGATGGTATTTGAGGATTGAGGAATCCTAGTTATTGCACTTGAAACAGGGCTAGAGTGCCCGAAACGTGCGCATCGTGTATCTCTCATAACTGGCATTTCTGTACTGAGATAAGTCTTTTTACTATTTTATGGTTAAATGACCTTTAACTTTATTTTGGTGAGGAACCTATAATAATAAACGTAGCTACTCGCTTGGTGTGGGTCGGTTTCTCTTCCGACCTTCCTACGGCTAGCTCCGACAAAAAGAAAAAGGTTGTGAGGTCACCGAAAAAAGGTTGGGTGCTCTACACATATTGGTTGTTATCTGCAAGACATGTTTTGATTTCCTCTCACGTTTTACTGGTGGGTAAAATATGTGCACAGTGTTGCTGCTGGCCCCAGCTGGGAGTTGAACTGGTAATCTTTGGCTCCCCAGCACACTGGCTGTGTCCCCTGCACCACACTGCAGTCACAGAGTGAATGTGGACCCTGGAGATGGCATGTCTGTTTGTCATAGCGGGCCTTTCTGTTGTGGTCCGGTGCACCCACATGGCATTGGCTCAGCCTCCATCTTCTCTGGCCACCTGCCACTGGCCCCCTCAGATACCAGTAAAGTTCTCCCAACATGCTACAGGCCCTTCTGCTACTGGTGCTGGGGGCGCACAGTTTTAAACCATACAGTGTGCATGTCGGCAACTACCTCTACTGCACATTCCCCCCAACTCACACATGCTGTTGTGCAACATGTGCATGCCATAGGGGACCTGTCCATTGCTGTGGGGAAACCTGCTCTATCCTACATCAATGTGTGATCATTCAACATTTATGCCGCAGGGGCTGGTGACCCTTCCAACATTCATATATTTTGGCCCTGCCTTTCTTGGGTGTGTCTGATGATGTTTCACATTGCTGTGACCATTACCCAGGTTGGTCCTCTCTTGTGCTACAATCGAGAGGTTTGACAGCTCTGGCCAACACACCAGTCCTGGTGACACTACAGGCATGGATATGTTAGGCATAGACTGTTGGGGGTCACTCCCCAGGGCGGTACGCACTATCAGACACAAGACCTGCTGCACACAACACACACATCTGAATGATTGTTATGGTGGTGCTCAATGGGACACATGTACTGAGCATTTGAATCATTATGAACATATTTTCACATGGGACCTTGGATAGCTGTGTGCCATGTACATAGGTGTGGGGTGGCATTGCTAAGGTACACATCTGCTACTTTTGGGGATTACAGGCAGGGCCCACTGTCCTGCCTCTCCAGGATGCATTGTCCAATGGGGCCTGTGGGTATGGGTGTGTCATGGCCTGTTGGTTGATGCCTTTCATATGGGTTACACACATCAGGTCATGGTGTGTCAGACACTGTTCTGGTTTTAGGATGTCCCTCATGGATATGCATGTGCTACATCTGCATAACATGGGGGTGGTGCATAGATATGCAGCACAATCATTAGTATTAGCCGCAGCATGGATGCTGAATGGTGTGTGGTCCTCCAGGTCTGCATTTCGCATACTCTGATCTGAGTGATGCCACAGTTAATGGTGTATGTGCTTTGGATGGGAAATGATAGCCATATAGACAATGCCTATCTCCTCTGCATTACAGGTTTGTGCTTACCAACACAGTTTAGTTGTTGGACAAAAATGTGGGTGGAATTGGCCATAGCCCCAGCTGAGCTTTGAACCTCTGACCTTATGTTCTTGCATACACTATCTGTGTGCACTGCACCACCATGTCGCCACAGATTGACTGGGTTCCCTGGGAGGTCCATGTCTGTACATCCATCACGGCCTGTCTGTAGCAGTGGACGGTGCCAGACTGCACATGGCTAAGCCACTGTCTTCTGTGGCTCACAGCCCCTGCCCCCTCCACCCTCTGTACTGTTCCACCAACATGCTGGCATGTCCTCATCTTAGCAAACGCATATGGCCTGATTAGTTTGAGCCACTCCAGGACTGCATTTGGGGAACTCGGCTGTGGGTGATGCCCATTGTTCAGGTGCATGTGCACTGGAGGGTAAAATATGGGTGTTTGCAAGATGTTTATGCTCTCTGCAATAATGGGGTGTCTTTACTATCTCTGTTTGGTGATGGTTAAAATATTGGGACTGGGCTGGCATGAGCCCCAGCTGGGATTTGAACCTGTGACCCTCCTGTTTTGGAGGTGCTGGCTCTGTCTGCTGCATCACACTGTGGCCGCAGAGGCAGTGCAGTACCTGGTGATAGGACACCTGTCAGGATGGGTATGCACAGCTTGCTCTTCAGTCTTTTACTGTGGCCTCATTCACCTTGTCTGGTGACAAACATGCAGCTAAACCCCAGAAATAGACACATATACCGGGGCCTTACTTTTAAGCTGGGCAACAGTGATATTGGTGGGCAACCATTTGGAAGACACCCAGGACAGCCACAGGGCTGGGAATTATTTTTGGGGGAGTCTCAGCTCCATGGCCCTTCCTACATTCATATCTTTTTTTCTGGGACTGTCCTGGGTGTGCTTTTTATATTTGCCCATTACTGTAACTGTTCACAAGCTGCATTACTATTTTTATTATTGATTTTCTGGTCATTGTCTATTTTTACTTTCACCTTTCTGCTGTGCACATGTATCACACTGCTTACGTTTTGCAGGTTTCCCCGGTTTTGCTGTACATTGCTAACGGAAATGGTTTCTCTTGCCTTTATATGACCTCTAGCGCGACTGTTTCACTCGCGCTATTTTTTCATGGGAAATTCGGCCCCGTTCATGTGCGGGGAGCCTCTCCCCTCCCCTTACCCGCCCATTGACCCCGTCTCTCCGCCCCTCGGGGACCTTCCTCCGCCCTCCGTTCGCCGTTACACGCCTCTTTCGGACATTTGCGGGCCCGTATTTGTGCGGGGCCCGTTAGTGTGTCGCGCACATTCACGGGGGTTCCTCGCACCTGTGCGGGGCGTTTAGGAGCGTTTGTCACCGTTTAAGTGGCGCGTTGCCGTGCGCTGATTTGCGGCGCGCAAATTCCCGGACTTTAGTAAACATACCCCTATATCTCTTCCCTGGCTTCATTGTATGCTCCCGCTAGAGTACTATTGTGTTATTAAATTTTAATTTATTATTTTCTATTATTTGAAATGGAGTTCTTATCTGTATTTTATATTTTATGTTTCTAAACCGCATAGATTGTGTACACTTTTGCGGTATATCAAATAAAATCAACCATAACCATAACCATTTAAGCATTTTCCCTCACTTCTTTCATATATTCATAAATAAGAAAAAGATGGACTGATATATTCTGTTCCATTCATCACTGGCAACCCTGGCAATTTGAAGCACTGGCAAACTTACCTGAAGTCAAAACAAAGCTCCTAGTGAACAGTTTTGCTAGAGGTTTCCTCCTGTATTATTTCATACCTATGTTATTACTAAACTGTTAAATCAGAAAATACCTTTATATAAGAATGTTACATGTTACATGCTTTCTATTCTTTAAAACCTTCACACTGTCTTGTGGTTATCAAAAATAATATTACAAGTCACATAAACATGCACAATACAATATTCATTTTTGTATACAGATATAGTTCAAAGTTTCAAGTTCATAATGTTGAATAAATTCACAAATTAAAATCTATAACATGTTGGTGGATTGGTCTGATTGGAGGAGAAAATAAATTTGGATAACTGTATAACTTGTTATAACTCATCGTTATAAGATCTTCTTAAAACTTCACAGGGAGTTTGACCTTCCTGAGAATAAGTGCTTTAGCTATTATCAATTGATTCATTGTTGGAGACATTCTAAATTGTTGATACCTTTAATAGAGCAAGACAGGGGGCTGCAGGAAATCCATGTCACCTATTAAGTGGTGAGTAGATAGAATAGCATGCAGATATGTGCGTTGCAATGGTTCTTGTTTATTCTTTATTCTTTTGTAATGGTGGAAAGTATGTACAGATAAAGCTCAATAAAGAGGCTAAAACACAGAAGAAAATGTTATGGAGGTCACCTCGGTTACCGTGCCTTCCAACATGCCCAAATCATGCCTATTTTATAAAGGAAAGTGAGTGCCTACTTTTCTTTATAAAGTAGGGGCATAAGTCATAAGATGTGCATGGCAAACCTAGGCACAAGTACTAACACCAGCCCTAGACTTGGTGTAAATGTGCACCTAGATTGGTAAAGAACACGCATAAGTTATAGCATTTGATAACTTATGCGTGTAAATCAAGGTGCTGCCTATGTTGTACCCAAGCTCTATCCCTGAGCTTGTCCACTCCGAAGGTATGCGCCATTGGCTATTGGAAGCTTTTGGGAGGTTCCACTGCATCTGAATGCCTGTGTTCCTGCCTACATGGCATCATCTTCTCCAGTATGATAACAAAGCTGTAGCAAAATACAACTCCTTTGGGAGATGGGAGAGGTGTAAGGACTTATTCCTGCTGTCCACAGAGAGCACTTACTACAGGTGAGTAACTACCTATTCTCCGTGGACAAGCAGAAATGAAGATCTCATGTATGGGACTTCCAAGCTACAGGCTACCGAAAGCCGAGGAGGCCAAGAAGCCCAACAGGGGCAAACTGAACTAAGAACTGAAGAATCAACTATGTACAGCATAGGTAGTCCCCAAAGGGGGACTCATCTGATTCAACTTCTTCACCATACAGTTTTATTCATTATCATTCATGCTCTTTTTTTTTTTTTTTTGCTAGCCTGGACCGACAGTAGGGCCTTGGGGGGGAGGGGGGGTGGGGGGTGGAATTGGATTCTAATTTCCAAACAGATGCTGGAGTATAGATTGGCCGAAGTTGTTGTCGCGTTGGGAATCACCAACCAGACAGTAGTGATATGTGAAGGTGTGGACAGAAGATCTCATTGCAGCCCTGAAGATCTCTTCCGAGGAGACTAAGCACAAGTTCACCACCAACGTAGCCATGGCTCTGACATTGGGAGCCATGACATGACCATCAAGGCTCAGGCCAGGCCAGCCTGGGCATAATCGAAAGAGATGCAGTCTGACAGCCAAATAAAATGTGGTCAAAAAAGACAAACAGCTGGATGGACTTTCAGTGGACCTTCGTCAGCTCCAGGAAGAAGTCTAAGGCTTGCTTGAAATCCAGCATGTGCAGCGCCACTATGGGCGTGAGGCCTCAGAAAGAAAGTCGGTAGAACCACTGACTGATTAAGATGGATAGCTGATACCACCTTTGGGAGGAATTGAGGATAAGTGCGCTGGACCACTGTATTATGATGGAACCTGGTGTACGGTGGATAAGTCACTAGATCCTGGAGCTCACTAACGCAATGTGCTGAGGTAACTGCCATTAGGAATAAGATCTTCCAGATCAAGATCTTCAAAGGGCAGGAAGTGAGTGATTCAAAGGGAGTTAACATGAGCTGCACCAGAACCACAATGAGGTCCCAAGCCACCACCGGAGGCCTGAAGGGAGGTTTCAAGAAGAGCAAGCCTCATGTGAAGTGAACCAATAAAGGCTGAGTCGATATGAACTTTCCCTCCAAACTGCTATGGTACACCCCAATCATGCTGAGGTGAACCCTGACAGAGTTGGACTTGAGACCTGACTCCAAGAGGTATAGAAGTCCTTGAGCAGTCTGTCAATGGAACAATTAAAGGGATCCAGTGCCTGTTCTGCACACCAGGAAGCAAATCATTTCTATTTGAAAGCAAAAGACCTCCTTGTCGAGGCTCTCCTAGAGGGTAGCAGAACATCTGTCACTCCTTCGAGCAGGTTAAACTCTGACAGGACCAGCCTCTCAACATTCGCACAGTGAGGGTCAAGGATCTGACAATGGGGTAGAGCATCCTACCATCCTCCTGTGATATAAGGTCTGGGGCAGAGCCCAACCACAGAGGTTCCCACTGGGAGAGCTAAAGCAGAAGGGAAAACCACAGCTGTCTGGGCCAATATGGCGCAATGAGGATCATCATACCCTGTCTGGAGTTTCAGCAGGGTCTTCAATGTGAGACATATGGGAAGATAAGCATATAGCAAGCCCTTCACCCAGTGCAGAAGGAAAGGATCAGTAACCAGCCTGCTGAGCGAGGCGACCCTGGAGCAGAACTGATTCACTTGGGCGTTGTGCTGAGTGGCAAACAGATCTATCAAAGGGGTATCCCACTTCCAAAAGATCCAGGCCACAACATCCCTGTCTAGAGTCGACTCATGTGGCTGGAGGACATGGCTCAGCTGGGCCACCAGGGTATTCTGCTCCGCTGGTAGATATGCAGCCCTTAACCCCATAATGTGAATGATGGCAAACTTCAACAATCAGATGACTTCCCAGCACAGGAGATATGAGCCTGCACCTCCCTGCTTGTTTATGTAGTACATTGCAACCTCTTTGTTGGTCTGAATCAATACAATCTGGTTGTCTAGGTGATTTGGGAAGAAATTGAGCTGGTGCGAGCTGGTGTAGCTGGTGCAGGCTCTCCTGTTTGGACCAGATGTCTTGAGTGTGGAGGTCATCCAGATGCACTCCCCAACCCAGCTTGGATGCGTCTTTTGTCAATGTCTCCTGGGATGGTGCCATCTGAAAAGGAAGACCCTTGAAACAGTTCTGATGATCCAACCACCAGTGCGGGGACTGGCCAAGAGGTACAGTGACCACTACCTGGTCCTGAAGGCAGCCAGTGGCCTGTTTCCTCTGAGCACTCAGTGTCCATTGAACTTGTCTCATCGACAAAGGAGCCATGGAAGTGACATGCACTGTGGAGGCCATGTGGCAAAGCATGTTCAGCATCCCATGAGCCATTGTCTGATGACTTCACTGGGCATCATGGACCAAAGCCATCAATCTAGAGTCAATCCAGCAGAAGAATGGCCTTTGCTTGATTTGTGTTGAGGAGAGCCCGTATAAACTCCAGTTGTTGGATGGGCTGAAGGCTGGACTTTGGATAATTGACTACAAAACCCAACAGCTCTAGCACCTGGATGGTCAGCTGTGTTGACTGTTGCACTCTGTCTGGAGTGGTAATTTTTATGAGCTAGTCATCCAGATAAGGGAAGACAAAACATCCTAGTATTCTGAGATAGGTCGCTACACTGCGAGGCACTCTGTGAAGACTCAAAATGCCGAGGCGAGTCCGAAGGCAACACTCAGTACTGAAAGTGCTCTGCGGATAAATCTGAGATATTTCCTGTAGGCAGGATGGATCGGTATGTGGGTATATGCGTGATTTAGATCCAGGGATCATAGCCAATCATCTTTCTGACGATAAGGGAGCAGGATGCCAAGAGATACCATTTTGAACTTTTCTTGCATCAGAAAGATGTTGAGGTTTCCAAGGTCCAGGATGAGCTGAAAGCCTCGCCTTTTGGGGACCAAAAATTACCTGGAGTAAAACCCTCATCTAATCTGCTCCTGAGGTACAGGCCAGATGGTGAGATTGGCCAGAAGAGCGGAGATTTCCTTTCAAAGTAGATCCAAATGCAGAGGGTTGGAGGATTCGCCCTCAAGAGGTAATAAGGTGACAGTTTGCAAGAAGTAACATGTAACTATTTTGGACTATCTGTAGCACCCACAAGTCCAAAGTGGGACCAACACAGAGGATCTCTAAAGGTAAAAAGTGGACTGTTGTAGTTGTTGATATGGAAGGACAGACTAGATAGGTCATGTGGTCTTTTTCTGTCATCATGTTTCTATGTTTCTGTGTTTCTATGTTTCTATGTTATAAGGGGCCACCAATGGGCAAAAAGAGTGAGCTGTCCTCCCACCAGAGGTTCCCCTCTGTGATCACAGGTAGATTGACTATGCTCCGGAGGAACCAGTAAAAACCCCACCTTCAGCTTGGACTGCGGTGCAGGCTGAGCCTTTTGAGGCTTCTCCAGACACTGCAAGTGAGCAGCCTGTGTCTTTGCTGAGAGGTTTGAGGACCAGGAAAGTACCTGCACTTTTGCAGGTAGTAGGCCTTCTTCTGTCCGCCAATTTGATACCTCCTGCGATAAGCAGCAGGATCAAACATGCATCTTGAGAGCTGGGTGAGGGTAATGTTCTGCTTCTCTCATGCCAGCTTTCTTCTCCACCTGCTCTCCGAAGAGGTTCTCTCCCCAGCACGGCATGTCCACAAGCTTATTTTGCCCCAACTGTTCCAGGTTGGAAGATTGAAGCCAGGTGAGCCTGTGGGTTCCAATACCAATTGCTGCCACTCTGGAGACCATCTCAAAGGTGTCATACATTGCCCTGACCAGAAACTTTGAGCAGTCCTTGCCATGGCCCACCAGGGCATGATAATGCTCCAGTTTCTCCAGAGGGAGGAATAGGCACAAGTTGGCAAGATCACACAAGATGTCCTTCAGGAACATGCTTATGCAGAGCTAGTAAGAATGTACTCTAGCCACAAGCATGGAGCTCTGGAAGCACCTCCTTCCAAAGGAGTCCAACATCCGAGTCTCCCTACCCGGGGGCGAGGAATGAGTCTTGGTGCTCTTAATCCTCTTTAGGGTGGACTCCACTACTAAGGAGTAGTGCAGAAGCTGAGACTTCTCAAATTCAGGGGCCTTTTGAACCTGGTATCGAGTTCAGCCTTCTAATAACCAGTGGCGCAGTGAGGGGGGTTCTTCAACATTCTCATTTTCAGCCCTTGTGAGATTCAATCCACTGGCATTGTCACTGCTTCCTTAGGAGGAGGAGGAGGAGTACTGGAGGATCTCCAATTCCTCTGCCTGGGGCTCATCCTCCATCTCCAGTGAAAATGGGATGGCCTTGACCATATCTCTCAGAAAGTCCTGGAAGGACATGTCCTCCGGAGGGGACTTCCCCATTCATGCGGAGGGGAGGGATCTGATGGAAGCTCAGGAGACCTGCCCTCTGACAGGTTCTCCAATTCCACATTGGACACCAATCATCAGAGTCAGACTCTGAAAGGAAGTCAAAGTATCCCTGAGACTCTGCCTGGAGCTCACTCTGGCCTCGAGGGGAGTGGGAGCATCAGCAGGATCAATGATGCATTAAGTGCTTCTGAGGTTTCGTTGGGATATCAGAGCCCGATAGACTTGGCGGGCTGTTTGCAGCCATTGCTCTCGACATAGCATCAGGAAAAGCTCAGATGCTGATGCACATGGGGCTTATCATACACCATACATGGGGCTCCATCAGTGCTCAGAAGGGTCCCCCTTCGATGCTGATGGATCCGACTTCAAGTCCTTCTTTGATTCCATGGAGAGACTGACTGATGGCCGAAGATCCAGGGCACTACAGGCGCTCGGTTCCAATTGAGCCCGGGAACCTCTCAATGTCGATGCACCTTCAGTGGATCCTAGGGTATCCATCAAGACCGATGCTGCTGTGGAAGACACTGAATCAGACCTCTGGCCAAAGAGGGATTCTCTCTGCTTCTCTCGACCCCTCAAGCCTCTCCTTGTCATCTGCAAGCACAAATTGCAAGAAGAGGGCTGGTGATCGGGACCCAGACACTGGAGGCACCAATTCTGCTTGTTGGTGACTGAGATGATCCTGGCACATTTGGTACAATTCTTGAACTCGCCAACTGGTTTCTGGGACATGTCTGGCAAAATGGCCATGGCTAAATTAAACAGCTCAATGGTGACCAGAGTCCCAGCCACAGGAAAACGACAAAAAAATAAGTTACCAAAAAAGTGCCAGAAGAAAAGGCAGAACCATGATTGACGGGCCCGATGCTACCGAAGGCAGGCAGAAAGTAAAACAAGCACAAAAAAAGACCCCCAAGGGGAAAAAAATGAAACGTTTGCCAACGGATGGCCAATTCACGTCTGTGGGGCTCTGCAGAAAATGAAGACTGGAGATGATGATGCCATGGCAGGCAAGAAGACAGACATGTAGGCACAGTGGAGCATCCCAAAAGCTTCCAGTAGAAGCTGGGGAGCATTCCCGCATGGGGCTCTGTCAATGATATCACCCCCATACGTGAGGACTTCATTCCTGCTTGTCCACGGAGAACTGAATGTGCTGCCTGACTGAACAAACAAAAAATAATTACCTCCCAAATTACTAAATCAGTCTGAGGGATGCAACAATTCTCAAATAGCTTACATTGTGGGAAACGACATAAGCACATTTTATGCATAAATTGTCATGTACATAGCTTTTTTTAAAACAAAAGATTAAAGAATGAATTCTCATATATATAAAACTAAGAAAATGACAATAAAATGTGGTATACACAAATTCATTAAGGAAATATGGGGCTTGCTTACTAAAGTGCACTGAACAGTTTATGTGTGAATTAGCGTGTGCTGATAGCACATGAGCAGAGTAACTTTTACCACACGGGCATGACAGCATGCACTCATTCATACACTAACTATATGCCATGTGATGGGGCAGGAACTGGACAGGTTACAGACAAAGAATGGATGTGGACCGCACATTAGGGTAACACATGGTACTTTCCTGTGTGATGTCATGACTGTCAATAGTGGACCTGTGCTATTAGCATGCAATTATGCAGCCTGCTCCACTAAAATAAATCCCAATCCTACCCAATCAGCATCTCCACCATCCACTACCCCACCCCAGTTCTCCTCCCACCTGCCCCATCAGAGTCTCAAACATCCCTGCTACTTAGAAAGAGTGTCCTTGATGGGGCAACAGTGATCCTCAGACACTCTTGCCCCACTGCCAACCCAGGTGCAAAACAGCAGTTCTGACCCACTCACTATTTGGCAGCTTGACCTCTAACGGTAGTTATGCGAGACGACTGCTAGTGTCAGAGCTGCTATTCTGCACCCAGTCTGGCCCCAGGGTGAGAACATCTAGAGAGCACTCTTGCTTTCCACAAACCCACCAGGGACATCCCCAGTAAGTGCCGGGTGGGGGGAAATCAGAGGGGTGGAAAGGTCTGAATGCAGATCAGGGGTGGGGGTGTTTAGTAGTCTGACTAGAAGGGGTCTGGATGGAGAGCAGAAGATGGGGATGGTGGAGATGCTGATGGGAGGAATATAGCTGTTTTTTTTTAATGCAGCAGGCCACAAGAATTGCAACCATATAATGTGGCTGCCCTTACTAAGTATTTACCCCTTGTTGTAACTGCAGAGCTGATGCTGGGCATGACCCCAGCAATTAGCTCACAGGCTTTGCAATTACCACTCATTAGGCTCATTAGGCTAAGGCATGTTAAGTGCAAAACGTTTACTGCACTCAACAGGCTCAATATGTACTACTAGAAGGGTGACTTATATACAGTCTGTCCATTGTCTGTTGCCGGTTTCTTAAGTTGAACTGTAACATTCTTAGAATGTTAGATGAGTGGGATTAAAAACCAAAATATAACTAATTAATTAATAATATGCATATATTTTGCAATTTCTTGAAGCAAAATACCCATATTGTTTCTTTTTGAAATTAACAAGAACGCATTACAGGGATAATGTTATAAAGGACTTGAATGTGTAGAACAGTGCTTTACATGCTCCAGTAAGCTTTAATACATTTGCCCAGGGGTACATACACCTAAAAAACAGGGGCACAGAAACTTAGTACCTACTTTTAGGAAGCCCTATTTGTGCTTTTGATGTCTAAAAACAGACATAGAAATGCCTCCAGAACCATTTTAGAAGCCGGTTCTGGGGACGACCCCAGCGTGAGGACATCCAAGTCTGAACAGGGGCATCGTGGCGGCATGGCCAGGGCATTCCCAGGAACCTGGACGCCCCCCCCCCCCCCAATCTCCGAAATGTCATGGATGTCCAGCATTGCATCAAAGCTTAGACCTGCTTCAGGTACCTGAAAAGTGTTCATTTTGGCTGAAAAATATCTAGAGCGTATAGAGAAGAAAGCGCTTCATCATCTCCAGTACTCAGCACAATGTTAACATTAGCAGAAATATGGTTCTGGGGAAGTCTATGCAGACACGCCTGTAGACGCCATATTGGGCACGTCCATGTTTGTGAAATCATGTCTGCACCTGGATGTGCCTGATTTCTTTTCAGACGTTTTGGCTTAGATGTCCCAGATTGCACTTGGACGTTCTTTCTAATATTCCCCTCCATGTGTTTATTCATTCCTAGGGTGGACTGACACTTATGCATGTCTATTCTTACCAGCTTCCAAGCAGGTGTCAATGTGTGTGCCCACTTTCTGTATACTAATTTTAGAAAAGCTACATATCTTGCTTTTATAAAATAGGGGCAGCATATTCATCTCTCTGCCATTCCTTCCTAGGTACCCTGTCATAAAATTAACCTCCATGTATGTTAAATATGTCTGTGTACTTTGTACCCATTATTTGTATGGGCAGCAAAAGGGGGTGCAAAATAGCATTCTCTTTGAAACTTCAATGCGCTTGTATGAGCTTCATTCCCAATCTAAGAGGGGTGTTTACTAAATGGCGGCAGCGGACTCCATGCGATATTGGGGCCGCAGCCCCACTGATTTCAATGGGGCCGCAGCTCCGATATTGCACAAAGTCCGCTACTGCCGCTTAGTAAACACCCCCCCTAAGTATGCCCACAGGAATACCTCTTATTCAGATTGCTAAAAGCATATGAACTATGGAATAGGCACATACTTTTTTAGCTTATCCTTTTATAAATTCTTTAATTTCCTAAACATCTTTACCCCATAATTTGATTCATCCTACTGAAATGTGTGGTGAAAACAAATCTTTACATGCCTATAGAACACAATGAGCAAGGCCTAATGAATGAGAACAAACATAGATTTTATGACGTGTTGAATGGTGCTTTTTTTGTGTCACTCTAATCCAGGGGTTCCCAAACCTGCCTCCCAGCCATTCAGGTTTTCAGGATATCTACAATGAATATGCATGAGAGAGATTTTCTTGCACTGCCTCCATTGTATGCTAATCTCTCTCATGCATATTCATTATGGATATCCAGAAGACCCAACTGGCTGGGAGGCCCCGGGACAGGTTTGGGAACTATCGCTCTAACCTGTTTTTCTCTATGGACAAGCAGGATGAGTCAGCCACACATGGGTGACATCACCTGACAGTGCCATGGATGGAATAGCTCTCCAAAAGCTCAGCAAAGCCTTAGAGGCTTCTTTAAGCATGTGCTAGCTACCCCACCACCACTGTGCCTACCTGCTTCCCCCAGTCCATTCTATCTGCCCAGCCATGCAGATAGTTTATCATGTTCTCCTCATTTTATTTATTTCTTTGATCTACTTACTAGTCCATACCTTTGTTATTTTTTCAGGAACTCCGCATCGAGAGACCAGTCCCTGTTGCAGTCTGTGACTTTCTTATATTCCACGTGGGCCTGTGGCAGCAGAGCCCCCTCTCTGCCCATTACTGCTGTGCTCAACCTTTTAGACTGTGAAGGGATTCACACAGTGTGACATCCCACTTGGCTGTGGGCTCACATGCTGGCAGTGAAAGTTCGAGGCTTGTCTTTAGTCCACAGAGATCTCCCTAAAGAATATTTACACTTGCAGACACTTCCTCCATGAGGAAATTTGGAAAGCAACGGCAGCTGACTCTGCAAGAAGTAGCAGGGCTGACATTAGGGCAAAAAACATTAGTTGGTCTCTGCTGCACCACTCCCTGGTCTGATATGCTTGAGGAGCTGCCCCTACACAGCACTGAACCACAGCTGTGTAGGCCAACCACAGTCAAAGCAGCTAAACAGCAAACCTTTTAAGGCTCCCAACTTAATCTCGTAGCCATAGAGTACACCACAGCACCATCACTTTTGCAGCCTCAGCGCTGATCACTGCCCCTGCAATGGTTGGCCAATCGGTAATGCCGACTGTGCCAACAACCACGTGAGGATCCAGTGAGGTGGCTCGGTGCTAAGTAGTCTCATCATAGTCCTAGGTGCAGGACATCTACTCGGACCCCAGCACCCGATGCTTGGTGCAGGGACAGAGCCAGTGCAGGACCCCGCCGCACCAGAGAATGACTTGCTGCTGATCATGGCAGCTTCATGAAGACAGCGCACTCATTTCCAGTGCCTCAGTGCCAATGATGGCATCTCTCAATTCTTGTGCCTTGGCCCCACCTCTGATGAGTCCATGTTACTCCTCGGCCCCTGCAGCTAGGATCTCTCAGTTCCAGTCCCTCATTGCAACTTCTTAGGGCTGAGCTGCAATAATGTGAGAGTGGGTGACCCTCACTTTGAGTTTTGTCTGCATAGTAAGGCCTAATTAATAAGAACATACATAGGTTTTATGAAGTGTTGAATGGCGCTTTTGTCTTGTCACTATAATCTGTTTTTATGGGTGAGAGGGTATTGTGACAAGGAAGCCTATGAGTATAGAAAAGACCAATGACTTTAACTTAGAGAAAGGAGAAATCCCTGCAGGGCATGGATTTCAGGCCCCTCAGATAGAAAGAAACCTGAGGGAGAGAAAGTTCAGGCAGCCACACCCTAACTCCTAAGACGTAACTGCAGGCTTGAGAGGTGATTACAATCACCTGGGAGGAGTGGAGGAACGGCTGGAGCCCTGGAGAGGGAAATATAAACCCCTGCTAAAGCAGAGGAAGGGGTAAGCTCAAAGGAAAGGAGAAGCTCAGAGTAAAGGAGAAGCTCAGAGGAAAGGAGAAGCTCAGAGGTCTCAGGAGGTTCAGAGGACTCAGAGGATTCAGGGGAATCAGGAGTGGAACCAGGAGCACCTGCAGATCTCCAGGAGAGAACTCAGAGAGGAATACAGAGAGCTGTTCCAGAGAGGCTGGAAGGAGACAAGGAACCGTAGCGAGCACAACCAGGGAGAACTGCCCAGTGCTTCAGGTACTGACTGTCTTTATTGGGGAGAGTTGAGCTCAGGAGAGACATTAGAACCCCTAGGGAGGCTGTATTCTGAGCACTGTGTCCAGAGCTCAGAACAGGACACTGCCCTAACAATACCAGAGTATATGCAGATTGAGTTGGCAGGGGAGGAATTGCAAGATCTAGATATCCCCATGGACTGTACCCTGTGTCAAGCTACAAGCATGGAATCATTATGCTAAAGGCTAGCAATGAATGAGAAAGTCTCCTAGAATCAGGTAACTGGAATTGAGCCAGGAATTGGGTTTGAAGAAAACTCCACGTGTTTGCATTTCTCAGGCAAAGTGCTGAGTCACGCTGAAGAGAAAGCTTGTGAATGCTTGTTACTTGTTTTGTTATTTTGAGTTTAAAAACCTATCCTCAAAGGAAGGAGGGAAGGAAGAGGTTGTTCCAGAGGAACTGAGTTATTCTTTTGTTGTTAAGTGTTTCACAAGCACAAGGTTAAAAAGAAGTATTTTTACCTTGTTGAGCAGAGCTGTTTCTCTAAGACTGAGCAATGTTGTTAACCAGCTGCATGTGTTTAAAAGACTGTGAAGCAGTTACACTGATCTAAATGCTCTGTTGCAAACAATCCTGAATGGATAAAATTCCTGTGTACAGTTTACTTGAACCTTTACTTTAAAATAAATTCTGTCATTTGCCTTAACATCGGACCATGACTACACTTCTTCTTAAGAGCCAAACTACATGTCCCAGAATCCACCTGAGGAAAAGCTAGTTTATTTGAGCTCACCAAGAGAAGTTCTCCGTTACCTCGCCCCTCTAAGCCAGAGGCCAGGGGCAAGGGCGTGACAGTATATAAATATGTGTTAAAATAGGACCTCATGGGCTTCTGATATCTCAATGTACACTCAAGTATTAATTCTTAAAATAATATTAAAATTTGCCACCTGCAAAGGAAATGTGAAAATGCTTTATTAAAAGCTAATGAATACTTCTGTAAAATCAACCGAATGCTATACTTAGTTTATCAAAAATATTTTCCATAAAGGTATAGGGACAATGAAAAAATCCAAGGACTTTGCCTTCCATGTGAACAAAAATATCACTGACAGGAGAATTTGACTATGGTTTTACAGCTTGGTCAAGCAAAGACATGTTATAAAATGCTGTGTCCGAATTACACGAGCAGTTATCCTGAACCCAGATTAGAATAAACCTGGTTCGCAGGAATATATTCAGATGGTTTCAGCTATGAAAAATGTACCCATTTTGTTCTAAAGCTCAAACAAATTAGAAACATAGACATTTAGAAAAAAGATGGCAGATAAAGGCCATTAGACTTATCAAGTCCACCTATAGAGACCAAATACTAAGCACTACAATCCCCTCCTTTTCCTTAGAGATCCTCTATGCTTGTCCAATGCTTTCTTGAATTCAGATGCAACCCTCATCTCTACCACCTCCACTGGAAGGCTATTTCACGTTTCCACCACCTGTTCTATAACGAAATATTTCCTCGGATTATCTTGTATATCCCTTTTCACCTTCATCCTGTCCTCCTTATTCCAGACTGCATTTATGCCAAGAAGTATTTAAACACCTCTATCATATCTCCCCTCTTTTGCCTTTCTTCTGAAGTATATACAGAATATTGCCAACTGATCATTTTAGTAGCCACTCTCTGCAATGACTCCATCCTTCCGAAGGTGCGAATTGCACACAATATTCCAAATGAGGTCTCACTAGAGACTTATACATAAGCAGTATCACCTCCTCCTTCCTGCTGGCCATTACTCTCCCTATGCAGCCAAGCATACTTCTGGCTTTCATCATCGCTTTTTCTATCTGTTTGGCCAGCTTAAGATCATCGGAAACAATCGCCCCCAGGTCCCACTATTCTTTCATGGAAGAAGTACTTCACCCCCTGTGGAGGCCAATTCTGTTCTGGGCATCCTCCGCCTGTCTGTGTGCCCACAGGATGTGCCCGCAGGATCAGAATCGGGTGCAACCGCGCTGGACGTGCAGGCCGTGCCCCAATTCTGGGCGCCCGGATATCCAACAAACTCCTTGGCTAGCCCAGCCAGGCTCCTGCATAGAGTCATGGTGCTGTGGTATCCTGTTGCCATGATACTGTGGCTCCATGCAGGAGCCGCGATCACAGGCAGACCCAAACAATTTGCTTTCCCTGTAGTCCAACCCCCAGTTGGGCCTACTGTGCCCAGGGTTAGGCTATGGGGCACCCCTCACCTCACTTTCTGGGCTTGGCTGCAGCAATTCTCGTCATCCAGGTGGAATAAGTTCCCTGTGCAAATGACCGACCCTGGATGTACAGGGCTGACCTCGAAATCGGCCCAGTATGTCCAGGATCATGGTGCTGCCCAATGCCCACCCTCACTCCACATCCAGCCCGCCCCCCTCCTGCCCACAAGCAGAACTCCACACACAACTCCAATTTACGTGCGGGGAGCTCTGTTCTGTGAATCGCGAACCTGGCGTTTAGTGGGGCTAGATGTCGAGTCACGCTAAATGCTGCATGGAATTGACCCCATAGTGTACCACTCCCTTGTGTTATTGTGCAGCCCAAATGCATTTTTAGTATTTTTTAGTGTTAAATCTCAGCTGCCAAATTCTCAACCATTTTTCAAGCATTGTTAGATCTCTCCTCATATTATTTACACCTTCCTGGTTGTCTACTCTATTGCAGATTTTGATATTATCCACAAAGATGCAAACATTACTTGACAGCCTGACAGTGGAGGAAATAGCAGAGAGAACAGACATATGATGCTGGATTTGGGCCAGGGCAAGAAAGTGAAGATACAGGACTGGGAGAGAGGGAAATGAGATGTGGTTGCTCAGTAGGAGAAGGGGGATATAGGGGCATAGGGGAGGAATAGGATGACAGAAGTGAGATGCTGGATTGGGATGGGGATGAGAGCAGAGGTGCTGGAATGGGGTGGGGGAAGAAGCAGGGGAGAGGAAAAAAGTTGGATGGGAAGGGTGGATGGTGGACCTGGAGGGGAGATGGAAAATAGGGTCATGGAGAAGAGACAGGGATACAAAGAGGGGTGATAGACATGATGGCTAATAGGATGACAGAGGAAATGTTAACATGAGGAAGGGAAGTAGAAAGCAGAGGGCAGATGCTGGACAATAGAGGAGGGATAGGGACATAAAGAGAATTTCATGTTGGGAGGGAGGGGAAGAAGATAGAGAGAGATGCTGAAAATGGAGGAGGATGGGAGACAGAGAGAGAGAGATGCTGGACCCAGTGGAGTGGAGGAGTGGCCTAGTGGTTGGGACGAGGTACTTCAGGCCGGAAGGTCGGGGGCTCAAATCCCACTAGAGGACAGCAACCTTGGGCCAGAAGGACTGGGGTTTCTAGTCCCACAGGGGAGAATAGAGAGAGAGAGAGGAGATTTTGGATGAAGGAGGAATGGAGAGAGCAGATGTTCACAGAAGTCGGGAGGGAGGGAGAAATGAGAGAGAGAGAAGAGATGAAGGTGGAGGAAGAGGAAGAGAAAAAGATAGGAGGTGCTGGATGGAAGGGGGACAGTGAGCAGATGCAGATCAGCGGAGGATGAGAAGAAAGGCAAAATGTTTGCTCGAGAGGAAAAGGGGGGATGGTGGACACAGGGCAAGTAGGGTGCCAGAAGGAAGATGCTGGATCAGGGTGGGAGCAAGAGAGGGAAGATGTTGAAATGGGGTGGAAGATGATGCTGGCTTAAGGAGGGATGAAAAAGGGACCCAGAGATATAGAGACACAGTAGTGGATGCTGGACACTGCAGGAAAAATAACCAATGGGACATTGTGATACTAGGGTACAAATTATATCACAATGATAGACTAGATCAACTTGGTGTAGGCGTGATGCTATATGTTAAAGAGGGCATTGAGTCAAATAGGATAAAGGTTTGGCAGGAAACAAAATGCACTGTAGAATCTTTATGGATAGTAATTCCATATGAGAAAAGGAAGGGAACAGCAGTGGAGGTGTGCTACCATCCACCTAGACAGAATGAACAGATAGATGATGAAATACTTACAGAAATTTGGGAAGCAAACAAAAATAGCAACCCAGAAATAATGGGTGATTTCAATTATCCCAGTATTGACTGGGTCAATGTTACATCAGCACATGCTAGGGAGATAAAGGGGTATGTTTACTAACCTGTCTTAACGTCGCAGCAGTGGTATTATCGCACAATAAGTGACGTTATCGTGTGATAAATCGCGCGATAACGTTACTTATTATGCAATAATGCAGCGGCAGCGTTAAGGCACACTAACGCTGTGAAATCCGGGTCTGAAAGGTGGAATAAGGCTTCCCAGAGGGCGGAGAGAAGGGGTCAATGGGCGGAGAGTGTGAGGGGAGAGGCTCCAGGCACACTAACGCTGTGAAATACGGGTATGAACACTAACGCCAGTGAAACCCTCGCATTAGGCACATTTGCAGGAAAGAGAAACCATTTCAATCAGCAATGTGCAGCAAAGGCAGGGAAACCCAGAAAAGTAATAGTTGTGATACATGTTCAGGAACCAAAAAGGCAAATAAACATATAAAATGACCAGAACCACATTTAAAATCCCAATAACCAAGCTGGCCAATAATGATATTAATGATAAACATAAAGCAACACTACTGACAAAGCGTATAAATTAAGATATCATGTTTGGAAGGGTCTATGCTCTGTCCCCCTACAAAGTGAATGATCCCACATTGAAATAGCGCTGATCAGGGTTTCTGTCGTTTAGATTGAGCAGGTTTGTTATGGCATGTACATGTGCAGCAACAGCAGAGTGGGCACATAGGAAAGGGCAACTGTACTGATGCTGTAAATAGGATACAGGGAGCTGCAGGCGGCACATATTGTGGTCCAGCTGAGGTACAGTGCGGGCTAGGCAGATGCCTAGGTGGCACATAGGAATGCCGAAACTGTAAAGCAGCAAGACAGCAACTGACGAAGGTCCAACATGGGCACGAGTGTATGTCCCACAGTGTCACAGTGTCAGCAGGTACCCCCAAGGGCACATAACATTGGCAGGCGGTGCAGGGGGAAAGCACGCATGTCCATGTAGGCACCCCTACCCGACAACCCACACCATAGGCAGCTTCCTACTGGCACACTAGATGGCCTGGGACTGCGCACCACCAGCACCACTGGCATAATGGCATGGCAGCATGGTGGCGGAGGGGTGCTGGTGGCGGAGGGGGCAGTGGCATCTGCCAACAGCAGACCATGGCCAAGCCCCGTTTAGGTGGGTGCTGTGCACTGCAACAGACAGGGTCTGTCTGACGAACAGTCATGGTATCCCCAGGAAATGATCTGTCTGTGTGGTGCAGTACACACAGCCAGTGTGTTCAGGAGCAGAAGGTCACAAGTTCAAGTCCCAGCTGTGGCTCCTGCCAACCCTGTCCCCATATTTTACCCAGTACTAAACCATGGTAATAAAGAAGGAACCTTTATTGTAGATAAAATAAACATGCCTGAAATGCCTATATTTTACCCTACAGAGCACAGACACCATAAACATGTGCAATCCCTAGAGCAGAGTTTCCCAACTGCAGTCCTGGAGGGCCAAACACCATTCAGGTTTCATGCTGACCCTAATAAATATGCCTGTGTTGCATTTGTATGCGCCGCCCCCATTGTATGCAAATGTATCTCATGCATATTCATTAGGGACAGCATGAAAACCTGAACAGTGTTTGGCCCACCAGGACTGGAGTTGGGAACCTCTGCCCTAAAGCAGTGGCCAACAGGGGCATAAACACCCACACCCACAGGCTCCACTATCCAAAGCCTCATGGAGAGTCAGGCTGTTGGGCCCTGCGCGGAGCAGCATCTCCCAATACTGGCACCTGCATACCTTAGCAATGCCGTCCTAAACTTGGGAACACGTTCCACATATATCAAAAGGTTGCTATGATTAATGTCAGCTAACAAATCTTAAGTTAAACACAATTTATTGATAAAGATTCATCATAGCAACCTTTCTGATATCTGTGGAGTGTTATTGATTCTGACAGTGTTTAGCACCCTCGGGAGTGACCCTAACAGTATTGAGTACCATAGCAATGCCCACACTGTGCCCTGGACTGGTGTGGCAGCCAGGGCTGCCAAAAACCTCTATATTTGCATAATGCTGGCATAGGTGTGGGAGTGTGTGTATGTCTATCCAGCATGTTGCGGCTGCCTACACCTTACTGAGCCCACATTGCTTGCACTGTTTCCAGTGTTAGCCTTGCCAATGTGCATAATGAGGAGCAAGGTACTGTGGGTATGGCCCAGACAGGGTGGCATGGGCAGGATGCATTTGCACAGGGCAATGGCTGGAACATTGTAGTGCCCGACCACCACCTGCACAGACAGGGTGGCCACAGCATGTCATTCTGGGAGGTCGCTCTCACCTTGACTGAGCAGTGACCACAGCATGGCTAGGTTCCCCCATAGTGCTATACAGTATTTCTCTCAAGTGATATTTATGGGTTCTCTTTTATGGGGCCCAATCACTGATATATCTGCGTGGTGTGTGTGCTGACATTCCAGTTTTGGGTACACACAGTTCTTCCAGGAACATACACTATGTACTAGCTAGCAGACTGTCTGCAGTTAGCATCTGTATGGCTGCACCACCTTGCAGGGTGCAGCAGGTGCACACTGAATGCCCTCTGCTGGTGAATGTCAGATTGTAGTGGGGGGCAGCTGAGCTGACTGGGCCCATTACCTATCTGCCAGTGACCCTGTCCCAAGTGCAGATCTTCAGCAGCTGTCCGTTTGCCACCAGGACTGGGGTTGCTGGTCCCACAGCCTGTCCTCATGTACCTCCACTGCTCCCCTTGCAAAGGGTGAGAGTGCGGGTCTGTTGGGGGCAGATCATGTCCCCCACCCTGAACCAGAGAGGGCGATTTGCTAAGTACATTGTTGCCATGTGAGCCTGACATACCCCTGCTCCCTAAAAAAGTGACCATAGCAAACACAGTTGATATGCACTATGTTGTGTTCATCATGGTCCACAAGGGCCAGACACGACTGGCAATTACAAATGGACACAGAGACCTCCTAAAGGTGTCTGCAACAAATACCTGTCCACACTGGCACTGATGGAGACCTGCAGCACAGCCCACCTCAACCAACCCGGGTACTGTGGACCTAGTGCTGGCCACTCCACCTCACCCTCAGGGTGAGCACAGAACATGCACATTGGCATGGTCTGTGGGTACTCTGTGCCAGTAACATGCACGGCGTTAGTGTGATTCACGTTAGGAGCCGCGTTAGTAGAAGAAATGCCAAAAAAGGACATTGGCGGTACATCGTTACCAATAACGCGTGTTAAGGCGCGTTATAAGGCGCCGTGCAGCAACGATCGTTACAGGGCGCGTTACTGCGCGTTAAGCTTAAGAACGTGCACAGACACCCAAATACAGAAACAGAGGTGTAGCACAATGGTTACTACACAGGCTGATGGTACAAGGGTCATGGGTTTAATTCCCCAGTGTGCCCAATGAATAAGGCTAACTGAGGCACCATGTGTAACCCTTTGAAGGCCTACTATAATATTTTAATCCACATTCTGCAGCCGGGTTAAAGTTTGCATATGTCAGGAAAATTGTACCCGTCTTATTCAATATGTTCCAATAGTGCCGTTCCCTCTGCCATAGTCATGTATTATATACCATTTGATAGTAATATTTAGGCAGAGGTTTGGATCCCGAAGGTTTTGGGCTTGGCCTGGAAAGGGTTAAGTATTGGGCTGTGAGGAAGTTTAGTTGTACTGTAATAGTGCTGCCAGCAAACACACCCTCACAGTGGCGTAACCTAAGGTGCCACATAAGGCACCCTAGAAGGAATTCCATATGGGCACATTCTAAAGTGCGCTGTCTGCCAAGGCATCCTATAATGTCCCCTATAGGACACCATATAAGGCACCTTATAAGGCGCTTTATAGGGCACCATATAAGGCGCCCTATAGGGCGCCTTATGAGCCAACCTAAGGTGACAGTACCCTGAGGGTGGTTCTGCTGGCAGCACTAATATACAATAAAAATAGACAATGCCTAAGACAGCCCTATCGATGAACCCCACTGTGGGTTTTGAACCCATGACCTCTGGCTCCTTGGACAGTGAAGTAACCAGTGGGCTAGGGCTGCTAATAAACACCTGGCTGGCTAGAGGAGGACTGCACGGCACCACACCCACATTCTGCTGTGGTTACCAGGAGAGGGTCAACCCATCCGTACCCAGGATGCACAGCACATGTAAATCAGCAGTCTACAGATGATCACAAGATGGGGTATGCACCCCACAGCACCTCAGCCTGGTAGGGGGTGCCGATGGTGAGTGTTAGTGGCACAGAGTAGCTACAGACCGTCACAGTGTGCGGGTTCTGTGCTCATCCTGAGGGAGAGGTATGGTGCCCAGCACCACTCTCACAGCACCTGGCTGTGCTGAGATAGGCTATGCTGCAGGTCCCCATCAGTGCCAGTGATAGGTAGTCCCTGCAAACACCCCTAGGATATGCCTGTGTTCATCTGTATGTCACATCTAGCCCTTGTGGACTATGATGCACCCAGAAAGGTGCATACCCTGTGTGGGTGCCATGGCCACATGATGTAAGTGAAGGGGGGTGTTGGGACCCACAGGGAGATTACATACCACCACCCAACGCACCCTCTGGGGCTCAGGGTGGCGGACAGGATCTCCCGCCAACAGATCCACTTTCTACCCCCCTGCAATGGTGGCAGTAGAAGGGACCATCACCCCAGTCCTGCTAGGGATCAAACACCCTACAGGGCAGGCAATGCAGAGCAGTACACATCCATAATGCAATAGCAGACAGAAGGTCTGGAAATGCTCAGCTGCCCCCCACCATTATCTGACATTCTCCAGCAGCAAGCCTACAGCCGCTGCACCCTGCAAGGTGTTCCAGCAAGACACCTACTAGCTGCAGACAGTCCGCCAGCTAGTCCATAGTGCATGGTCCTGGAGGAGATGCATGTACCCATAACGGGGATATCAGCATACACACCAAGCAGATAAGTCAGTGATTGGGCCCCAAAAGAAAACCCATAAATGTCACATAAAAGAAATGCTATATAGCGCTATGGGGAACCTAGCCATGCCATGGTCACTGCTCAGTCAGGGTGAGAGTGACCTCCCAGCAGGACATGCTATGGCCACCCTGTCCGTGCAGGTGGTACCGGGCACTACAATGTCCGAGCCATTGCCCTATGCCCTGTGCAGATGCGGCCAGGCCAGGCCACCCTATCCAGGCTATTCCCACGGTACCTTGCTCCTCATTATGCACATTGGCAGGCCAATACTGGCAACAGTGCTAGCAGTGTGGGCTGTGGAGGGTGTTGGCAGCCACCACACACTGGATAGACAGACACACACCCCCCACACCTATGCCAGCATTGTGCAACTATAGAGGTGTTGGGCAGCCCAGGCCACCACACCAGTCCTGGGCACAGTGCAGGCATGGCTATGGTACGCAATACTGTAGGAGTCACTCCCCAGATTGGTAAATACTGTCAGACACAAGACCTGTAGCACACTCCACAGACATCAGAAAGGTTGCTATGATGCAGCTCACTCCGAACATTTTACCTAACCTAGGAATTGCTATCTGCCAGTAATCATAGCAACCTTTTGATAGCTGTGTACCATATTCCCAGGTTTAGGGTGGCATTACTAAGGTATGCAAGTGCTAGTATTGGGAAATGCACGCAGAGCCCAAAGTCCTGCCTCTCCAGGAGGTATTGGATAATGGGGCCTGTGGGTGCGGGTGTGTCTGCCCCTGTTGGCTGCTGCTTTACGGCAGAGGTTCCCAACTCCAGTCCTGCAGTGCAAAACACTGTTCGGGTTTTCATGCTGTCCCTCATGAATATGCATGAGATACATCTGCATACCATGGGGGTGGTGCATAGAAATGCAGCACAGGCATCTTTATCAGAGGCAGCATGGAACCGGAATGGTGTTTGGCCCTCCAGGACTGCATTTGGGAGGCTCTGCTCTAGGTAATGTGCATGTCTATGGTGTCTGTGCTCTGTAGGGTAAAATGTAGGTGTTTTGGGCATGTTTACGTCATCTGCAAGAAAGGTTCTGTCTGTATTAGCACGTTATAGTAGTGGATAAAATATGAGGACTGGGTTGGCGGAAACCACAGCTGGGACTTGAACCTGTGATCTTCTGCTTCTGAATACACTGGTTTTGTGCACTGCACCACCATGCTATCACAGAGATGGTGCATTCCCTGGTGATACCATGACTGTTGGTCAGACAGGGCCTGTCTGTTGCAGTGCATGGCACCCACCTACACAGGGCTAGGCCACGGTCTGCTCTGGGCAGCTGCCACTGCCCCCTCCACCACCAGTATCCCTCAGCCACCATGCTGACATGCCCTTCTGCTGGTGGAGCTGGTGGTGCACAGTCTCAGGCCATCCAGTGTGCAGGTAGGCGGCTGCCTATGGTGCGGGTTCTGGGGTAGGGGTGCCTGCATAGACGTCTACGCTCCCCCCCAGCCCCGCCTGCCAATGTTCCGTGCCCTTGGGGGTAGCTGTTGGGTACTATCCCCTGTGACACTTTGGGAAACCCACTCATGCCCATGTTGGACCTTCAGCAGTTGCTGTCTGGCTGCTCCGCTTTTTCAGCATTCGTATGGGCCACCTAGGCATCACCCTAGTCCGCACTGTGGCCCAGCTCCACCACAGCATGTGCTTGCGGCCCTCTGTATCCCCTTCTCCGGCATCTGTCCAGTTGCCGTTCCGACATGCCCGCCCTGATCTTGCGGGACATGTGCACCTGTCCGATGGTGTGGAAAACCCTGAGCAGCGCTATTTCACTGTGGGCTCCTTCACCTTGTATGGGGACGGCGTATAGACCCTTCCACGATTTATATCTGTTCTATGGAGCTTACTCGGGGGGGGAGGGGTTGATGTTTCTCATTGATACCACTATTGGCCAGCTTGGTTATTGTTTTTTTCCAGTTTGTTGGGGTCATTTTCAGTGTTTCTGTGCCCTTTTGTTCTGTGCACATGTATCACACTTATCACTGGTTTTTGGTTTCCCTGCCTGGGCTGTACATTGCTGACACTGAAATGGTTTCTCTCCCCTGTAATGTGCATTTAACGGCAGGTTTTCATTCGCGTTGGAATTCAGCTCTGAAAATCAGCGTGTTAGTGTGAGGGAAGCCTTTCCCCGCCCACTCTCCGCCCACTGACCCCTTCTCTCCGCCCTCTCTCCACCTTCTGTGTGTTTTACCGCGCCGCGGAGCTTTACGATCGTTAGCGCATCATAACGCTCGTTATGATGCGCTAACGATCGTTAACGTTACATAACGTGTGTTATTCACGATTACCGCAGTTTAGTAAACATACCCCTTTATCGCGCGATAACCCGAAATGCTACCTTAAGACCGGAACGCCCACTACCTTACATGACATTCGTCACAGTAAGACTGCAACTAACACCGGTAACATTAAGACGGTTTAGTAAACATACCCCAAAGTTTCTAGATGAAATAAAAGATTGCTTCATGGAGCAGCTAATTCAGGAACTGACACAAGAAGGAGCTATTTTAAACTTATTAGAACACAGGATCTGTTGCAAGAGATAATGGTGTTGGGGGCCACTTGGCAACAGTGATCATAACATGATCATGTTTGACTTTAATCTATATGTACACCCCATCTACAGCATCATCAACAAGCCTAACACACTATATTACTTATATGCCGATGACCTCATAGTATACACCCAAATTGATCTGAAGGCACCAAACCGCACAATGCCTGGAAGACATAACCACTTGGCTCAGCAATAACAACCTCACCCTTAACTATAGCAAAACTGAAGCACTCTACATCACTAGAAATACCTCTTTCAAACCTCTGTAAGCAATCCATCTATTAAATCAAACAATTACGCTATCTAAGAGTCATCCTGGATAAAAACCTCAACTTTCTGGCACACATAAACAAGACAACTGCAAAAGCATATCACAGGCTAAAGATCATTCGGAGACTAACACCACTCCTAAACCAGGACCATTTCCAGATAGTATGCCAGGCTATCATCACCCCAATACTGGATTACTGAAATGCACTCTACCAAGGTCTTCCAAGGCAAGCCATACATTCTCTACAGATGGTGCAGAACACGACAGCATGCATCATCACTGGAACAGCCAAGAGAGACCACATCATACCTGTATTATAGAAAAATAGAAAAATGACGACAGAAACAGACCACATGGCCTATCTAGACTGTCCTTTCATATCAACAACTACAAGAGTCCCCTTTTTTCCTTTAGAGATCCTCTGTGTTTGTCCCATGCTTTTTTGAATTCAGATACTGTCCTCATCTCTACCACCTGCACTGGGAGACTATTCCACGGATCCATCACTCGTTCCGTAAAGAAATATTTCCGCATATTACTCCTGAATCTATCCACTTTCACCCTCATCCCATGTCCCCTCATAGCAGAACTTGTTTTCAATTGAGAGAGGCTCTCCCCCTGTACATTTATGCCACGGAGGTATTTAAACATCTCAATCATATCACCTCTATTCCGCCTTTCCTCTAAGGTGTACATATTAAGATCCTTAAGTCCGTCCTCATATGCTTTATAATGAAGACCACTAACCATTTTAGTAGCCACCCTCTGTACTGTCTCCATCCTGTTTATATCCTTTTAAAGGTGCGGTCTCCAGAATTGCACACAATACTCCAAATGAGGTCGCACCAGAGACTTATACAGAGGCACTATCACCTCCTTTTTTCTGTTAGTCATTCCTCTCCCTATGCACCCAAGCATCCTTCTAACTTTTGCAGTCGCCTTTTCTACCTGTTTAGCTACTTTAAGATTATTATCAGACACAATCACACCGAGGTCCTGCTCTTCTTTAGTGGACAAAGGTACTTCACCCCCTATACTATATTGCTCCCTTGGATTGCTGCAGCCCAAATGCATGACCTTGTATTTTTTAACATTAAATCCCAGCTGCCAAATACTAGACCATTCTTCAAGCTTAGCTAGAGCCCTCCTCATGTTATCTACACCTTCCTGGGTGTCTACTCTATTGCAGATTTTGGTATCATCTGCAAAGAAGCAAACCTTACCCGACAGCCCTTCCGCTCTATCACTAACAAATATGTTAAAAAGAATTGGACCAAGGACAGATCCCTGGGGCACAGCACTGTTAACTTCCTTCTCCTCAGAGTGAGTTCCATGTACCTGTACCCTTTGTCGCCTCCCACTCAACCAATTTCTAACCCAAGCAGTAACTTTAGGGTCCATCCCTAGGGTGCTCAGTTTGTTTATAAGTCGCCTGTGAGAAACAGTGTCAAAGGCTTTACTGAAATCTAAATACACCACATCTAGGGCTCTCCCTCGGTCTAACTCCCTGATCACCCAGTCAAAAAAATCAATCAGATTTATCTGACAAGACCTGCCTCTGGTGAATCCATGCTGCCTCGGATCCTGTAATCCGCTGGACTCCAGAAACCTCACTATTTTCTCTTTCAGCAGCGTTTCCAATAATTTACTCACCACCGAAGTTAAACTCTGGCCTGTAGTTTTCAACCACATCCTTTCTTCCGCTTTTGTGTAAAGGCACCACATGAGGCTCTCTCCAGTCCTTTGGCACCACTCCCGACTCCAACGAGGCATTGAAAAGGTCAGTCAGTGGAGCTGCTAGAATGTCCCCAAGTTCCCTCAGTATTCTCGGGTGTATCCCATCCGGTCCCATCGCTTTGTCTACTTTAACTGCTTCACCCTTTGTCCCGGAGCCATGAAGTCACTTTTGATACATTCCGAGGTATACCTGGCAGTATCATTTGTTCCAACATGGATTAGCAACATTGGGTAATAGTCAGTGGGCTTGATGAGTCTCGGCAAACTCTCCGTAACGTCTTGGATTTTTGGCACCAGGCAGACAGCATACCTCTTTGGACATCAAGTCTGGTCGGCAGATGGACACCTCAGTACCCCTCAGAAGAGAGTCTCCAACCACCACTATCCTTCGTTTCCTTGTGGTCACTGATTCTGCAACTTTGGGGTACTTCAGCTCTAGTTCTTCCCTTTCCAGGGATGCTTTCACCTCCTCCACTTCCAGGGCTGCATAATGGTTCTTCAATTCAAGGGCTGGAGAAGTTGGATTGGTGATTTTGCAGGCCCTGGTGACTTGTGTCCAACAATCGACATTCTGTTGGCACCCATCTTCTCCTCTGCAAGAAGCATCTCATCAATGTACTTCTCACTGTCTTGAATGCTCCTCAGCCTCGCCACTTCCTCTCTGAGTTCCTCCACTTGTTTCCTCAGAGCTTCAGCATGCAGGCACCCTGCACATGGAACCGGTCCTTCAACTGGCATTAGGCTCTCTGTCTGGACCGAGGCAGAAGCTGTAACGGGGGTAACAACTTTAGCGATATGATTTTTCACAGCCATTGTTCTGTTCATGGAGCTTAGGTATCTGTTAAAGCAAAAGAGAGAGATCTACCAAGTACCAGCCGGTTTCCCAGCTGTCCTTTCAGAGAAAAAACCGTTAAATCTCCTTAATTATATTCAAAATGTGCTGGTCCAATTCTCTGTGCTTTGTCAAATGGGGAGGTGCCCTATAAAGCAAGACTACTCGCTAGGCGTGGGTGGGAGTCGGGGTGGGTAGGGAGAGAACTAACACCTGAAATCTCGGTGAATATGGAAGATGAGTGTGGCCATGGTTTCAGTGGAATACAACACCCTACTTATAAGAAAAGTCCCATGAAAAACCATGCGTAGAGAAAACACCTCAGTCGAAGAGAATAGCGCGAACCAGAGATAGGCTCAGGATAGAAAGGCACTGTCTCTTTTAGGCACAAAGCTTACCACACAAGTCTGTTCCTTTGCACAACAAGTTTGACCTGCATAAAAGGGAGAGAGGGGAGGGGTTCCCCGGGAAAGCTTTCACAGACCTAACTTCCCCAGTAAGAACACAGCCTGGAGTTCCCAAGGCAGAGGAACAAACTTTAGAGGCAGAAAAGATGAAAACTGAGCAAACTTCAGTCGACTCAATTCTCTTAGAGTCAGAGTGTATGCACTGCTCCTTGAGTAGAAGGTATGCTGAGTTTTAAGAATGGAAAAGAAAGGAAATGTTTGACGTTGATTTGTTTGTTTAAAGACAGCCATGGGGTGGCGCAGGCCAAGTAAAGTGAAAATGTTAGCTTGCAAGAGGGAGGAGGCTGCATCCTTTTTTGTTTCAAACAATAAAGAGGCTTTAACAGTAAAGGAATTGTAGAACTGTAAAAGACTGCTTATTTCTACTTACTTTTGTTGAATAATGTTTGCTGCTTGAGAAGAGTGACTAAAAGCAGTTGAAGCTAGGTAGCAAGCTCCATAGGAGCCTAATTAGGGCAGTGATAAGCCTCAATCAAGCACTGATGTGGACTTGCTTCCAGCCATCTGCTGCAATACCTTGGAACACTTGTCAAGCAAGATAAGGAGCTTGGCAGCATTTGAATGAAGCATTTTTAGATAATAGGTTTATTATTTGTGCTCATTGCTTTTATCTGTGCCTTATTTGAGAGGAAGTAAAACCCTGGAACTCTTTTACCCACTCTGGGCTGGAAGGCTGAGAACAGTTTAAATTGCTACATAGAGGAAAAATTAGTGTAAGGGGGGGAAACTTGCAGCTTTACCATGGACATTTAAGGTCACTGAATTTGACTGTCTTAAAAAGGAAGCTTAAGGAATTATTTTGCTTTTATGCCATGATGGAGAACCTGGTATCCAATTGGGTGGATGAGAGACTGAAACTATTAATGGTTCAGTTCTAACCACATCTGTGACATGTGACCTAGTGTGAAGACTTCAGTAATACATGTGGAGTACCCCTACTGGTAACATGTGATAGGACAATCTGACAAACTAAAAAGTAGCAAATCACCTGGACCTGATGGTATACATCCCAGATTGCTGAAAGAACTCAAAAATGAAATTGTAGTCCCACTATTAGTAATTTCTAAAATATCATTAAAATTGTGCATAGTACTTGACAAACAGTGAGCAGTCAACATACAGTAATACCAATTTTTAAAAAGGGTTCCAGGGGTGATCCAGGAAACTACAGACTGGTGATCCTGATCTCAGTGCTGGGCAGATATTATAAACAATTTCCTGTCAGAAGTGGCAGGGTCATGTGTGCCAAAGCACATGGCCTGCCAGGGGCACAGAGGCCTGCTAGCCTAGTGGACGAGACAGCCCTGGTTGTTACTAAGATTACACAAAAATCAGATTTTTTTTTGCATGGTGAGTTCTCTGGGAAATGTTCTATTTTTGTTCTGAACCCGCTTTTTGGGGGATGGGCCATGGGAATTTCTGTGGAGGCAAAATATATGTTCACATTAACTGCATGACAGTCCAGTGTGCAATGTCAGGGGTTTGTATTTTTTTTTTAGATTAGAGTTTCAGGCTACATAATTAGACTGCTACTATTTTTGCTGCATATAATCTACGAGTGCAAAGATTTTTTTATATAAGTTGCTTTCTTTTCTTGGGGAGCAACTGCCTGACTGGTGCTCTGAGTGAGGGGTCCATCCTGTTCTCTGAGGAGACCTCCCCTCTTTTTTTGGGTGTCTTGGGGAGAGGGAGCACCATCTCATCTTTTGCTTCAGGCAGCAGATTGTCTTGAGTAATCTCTGGAGCAACCACATACACACATATAAAGTAGGTGCAAGGTAAGAGTGCACCTGCTTTTATGTGATCTGCTTGAAAATGTTCCCAGGGGTGTAGTTTGAATGGAGAAGGGGTTGTGATGTACACGAGTTCATTATAAAATATGCATGTACACGCACACATTCTCCGAAGCAGTTGTACATTTGTGCGTCAGTATTTCTGCGCTATTGGGACAGAATCTGGGAGCCTATTTTATAAAGGCATGAATGCGCCTATGTTGCCTTTATAAAATAAGCTTAAAATAGGAACCTTTTTGGACTTCTCACAAAGTCAAGCCCTTACTGCATGGATTTGACAAAATATCAGCAGTACATTAATTACAACACCAAATGGTTGAAAACTCTTAAAGGGGCTTGTTTACAAAGCCGCGGTAGCGATTCGCGATCATTATCGGAGCCGCGGCCCCATTGAAATCAATGGGGCCGCGGCTCCGATAACGATCGCGAACCGCTACCGCGGCTTTGTAAACAAGCCCCAAAGTGATCATCGTGAGATTTTAAAAAAGGTGAAAACCATGATTTTCAAACATGATTAGCAAATTATCCATCAATTCAAATGCCAGTAATAAAATGAATTCCTGCAGTCTCTACTTAAACTATAAACAAATTATTTTCTGCATTACTGTAGGGCAGGCATGTCCAACAGGTAGATTGTGATCTACCTGTAGATCGCGAAGGGGTCAGAGGTAGATCGCCAGCCCCACTTGGCTCCATCTCTCCAGCAGCTCGCCCCGTTGCTAGGAGAGAGCTTGTGCCGGCAGGTTGTCTGCCGAGGGCTTGCCGCAGCTGCTGATCCTTTGCCTGTCTTTTTTTTCCCTGCCTGCGGGAATCTTGCCTGTGGGTGTATTGGGGGCTCTTGTTGTTTTTGTGCCAATAGTTTGTGGGTACCCCAGGGGGCAGCTGTCCACGCCCTGCGACAAGACGCCACAGGCCGGGCATCATATCTGGTCTCCTGCCTCTCAGAATCACCCATTCCTGCCCCCGCCCCAACACCCCTTAGAAGTGTGTTATATACCGGGCGATATCCATTCGCCCGGGCTTTACCTGAATATACTTACCGTATTAGTTGTGTCGTGTGCTGGCCGTTGGTCGCTTTATAGTTCGCTTTCATTAAACGTTTTCGGGCAGACACAACAAAGTGTCAAGAATTTGGTGATTAGTGGGCTGCCCCAGGGTTTGGTCCTGGGCCCGGCACTGTTCAATGTATTTGTGAGTGATATTGCTGAAGGACTGAATGGAAAAGTCTGTCTTTTTGCAGATGACACAAACATTTGCAACAGAGTGGACTCCCCCGAGGGAGTGGTTAACATGAGGAAAGATCTACAAAAGCTGGAAGAATGGTCTAATGCTTGGCAACTACGATTTAATGTGAAAAAGTGCAGTGTCATGCACTTGGGTAGCAGAAATCCAAGGGAAATGTACGCGATAGGGGGCGAGAGGTTGGTATGCACGGTTCAGGAGAAAGACGTTGGTGTGATTATCTCTGATGATCTCAAGGTGGCAAAACAGTGCGACAAGGCGGTGGCAAAAGCCAGGAGGATGTTGGGCTGCATACAAAGAGGGATTGCCAGCAGAAAGGATGAGGTACTTATGCCACTGTACAAGTCACTGGTGAGGCCTCACTTGGAATATTGTGTTCAGTTTTGGAGACGATATCTTGCAAAAGATGTAAAAAGACTGGAAACTGTTCAGAGGAAGGCGACCAAATTGATTTGGAGCCTGCGTCAGAAGCCTTATGAGAAGAGACTTGAAGACCTAAATATGTACACTTTGGAGGAGAGGAGGGACAGGGGAGATGAGATTCAGACCTTTAAATACTAAAGAGAAATGATGAACAAACAAACCTCTTCCAAAGACGGGGAAGCTTTAAAACTAGAGGGCATAACATGAAGCTGCAAGGTGGTAAATTGAAAGGCAATGTCAGGAAAAGGTTTTTCATTGAAAGGGTGGTGGATGCTTGGAATGCCCTCCCGATGGAAGTGGTGGGAGCAAACACGGTGACGGAATTCAAAACGGCATTGGACAAACACAGTGGATCCCTTTACAGCTACAGGATAAAAACAAAATAAACGGTACCATCTAATTTCTGAACCATCTAACATCTCAACAAATAGGGGTGTCCTACATGGAGTGGTGGGTTCACTCCTAAACAAAGACATGGGGAGGGCTGGCCTGCACAGAGCGACAGGTGCACCAGGTGCACCTACTCTTGCCATCTTGCTGGGCAGACTAGATGGACCATGCTGACCTTTATCTACGGTCATTTACTATGTTACTATGGTGATTTTGGCAGGCTTTTCCAATTTTGCTCTAATTTGCCTATGTCTTGTCTTCGAATTGGTTCAAACCACTGTGACTTTTGCTTGCCTCTGCAATTTTATTTTGCCTTGCCTTTGCATTGATTCTACACTGTGTGCAGAATTTATTAAATTAAATCGCGTGTGGTGGTATTTGAACTTGTTTGGCTGTATTTGTTTTTTCTGGTTTGCTGGACAGGTGTTTGAGTTTTTTTGATGATTGTTTGGTGGTATTTGATTACTGGTGCCAGTATGATGAATTCTTATTTTTACTTTTAGAACTGCATGTGTGGTTTTGGCATCTCCAGTCCTTGTATTGCACATCATCCAGAGGTCATCCTGGTGATCTTTAATAATTTGGGAAAGTGACAGTTTTGGACCAGATTCAGCCAGTGTTTATACTAATTTGCAGATTTGGCCTTCTTATATCCAGCCCCAGTATAACGAAGATGAGTGTTCCAAAGAAGAGCAAAACCTACCACTTTCATGATGAATTGGAAAAAGACAAGTGGTGGTGTCTAATTTGTAACGCCCCAGTATCCTTGCCCAAAAAGGGTAATCTAGAACGTCATTATAAGGCTCTGCATAGCAATAAGTTTGATGCTGATTTTCCACCCAAAAGTGAAATTCGTAAACTGAAGCTCAAAGAACTTAAATCAAAATTGGCTACTCAGCAACAGTTGATGGCGAAGCCAAAGTCACATTCGGCCAGTGCAAACGTAGCATCCTTCAAGGTCAGCAACCTGATCGCAAAGAAATGCAAACCTTTCACTGAAGGGGAATTTGTAAAAGATTGTTTTCTTGAAGCAGCTGACAATCCTTTTGAAAGATTTAAAAATAAGAAAGAGATCATAGCTGCTATTTAAGATGTACAATTGTCAAGAAACACAGTCGTGCGGCGAATAGATGTGTGGAGACACAACTGAACAATTGTTGGAGGATGTTTCAAATTGTGTTGCTTTCTCACTCCTAACCGGGTAAGGTGGACTCGTCGCCTCTCCCCCGCCACTCCCCAATTCTCCCCGGCACCCCCGCACTCCCTTCAATAAAACCATCACACATTTATGGGCTTAAACTGGTCACAGCTTTATTAACCTTTAACAATAACCAAACACAATCCAACACAATATCATTAACCCCCCCCCCCCTTTTTCGGAGCGCGAGCCCTCACCAGCCATGTGAGTAGCAAGGTGACGCCACTTCCGCTTCAGCTGAGTCCGGGCCCCGGCTAAACAGCCTAGCCCTCCCTTGTCCGGCTTCGCCATATTACTAGCAAAAACCTGAGGGGTTGTCCGGGCAGGGGTCCCCTACCCCCGCCCAAAAGCTTGCCTCCGGCTCCGGAACCCGGAAACCTCCGGGATCCCGCCACCGGCTCAGGCCACTAAAGACCTGAGCCGCCCCCCAACCTGAAGCTGCGACCAGCCCAACCCCCCTGCCTGATACCTTCCACAGCCTCCTGCCAATCATTCAGTAGCAGGTCCATCCCAACTGGTGAGAGATGCACACCATCCGGCCGGAACAGGCCAGCACACTCAACGTCCACCCACGGGTGCAAAATCTGGCACCCCCCGCTCCCCCACCCACCTGCCAATTTGGCGATTAATTTTCGTCAGACCTCTAGACCACCGCCGCTAATCCCAGCAGGCCGGCCTTGGAAGGATATCAGACCAAACCACAATAACTCCCGGAAACATTGCGAAAACCTCCCCCAAGTCCTTGTGAACAGCACGAATTAGCTGCTTGCAGGTCCAGGACACCAAGTCGTTGCCGCCTAGGTGTATCAGCAGAATGTCCGGCGCCCCTCTCACGTGCTCGTGATGCCGCAGCAAAGGCAAAAGCTGGATCCACCAGAGTCCATGCTCGCCCAGCCATGATACAGTCACCCCCAGGGCATCCAGTCCAAGATTCGGCCCCAAAGGCCGTGTTGCTGCTCGCCGACCAGCCCAGTAAACAAACGAGTGGCCAATCACCCAACAGCGAAACGATGCATGTCCCCTTTCTGCAAATTAAGAAATAACATAGTTAGTACATCCCAGAGCCTGTCACAAGCACACATAGCCCTGGAACGCCTGCGACCTCCATCTCCCTATCCATTGTATCTCCCGCTCCGGTAGACCCTCCGCCGCCGCACTGGTCGCTGCACCGATCCAAAGGGAATGTGGAGCAAACCGACGGGGGTCCTCCCCAATCCGTTGCAACGACAGCCGCAGCACCGCCGTAAACTGGTAGCGCGCGAGCACCCTCGCGTTCTCGTGTAGGAACAGACTGCCTGTACCGGCCGGCCACACCTGCAAGTATGCGCACAGCAGCCTGACCGGGCAAGTAAGCGCCCCGGGAATGGCACGGAGCACCACCCAGGCACCTCTCCCCGACTGATCAGTCTTTGAATGCGCTAAGTGTATGCCGACCGTACCCTCCCCCACCTTCACCTGGTGGACTTTCAGGTCCCATGCAGAGTCCCTACGACCCGACTCTGACACAAGCTCCCCCACACTAAATGCACCAAAGAAGGCCACCGAAAAGACAGCCTGAAACAGCGTACCCTCGTACCAGGGTGACACCACCTGCGGCAAGACACCCAATAAGCGGCTCAACAGGTCATGAGTTATCGGCCGCCGCCCGTCAGCCAGGGTGGGAAGGGACCGCTCCCACCCCTGCAAAAGTCTACGTGTCAAAAATCCCCCCCCCCCCGGCCGCCCCCCAACCGACCGCTCTCGCAAAAAAGGAAAACCCAGCCAACTGCCTCCTCACCGTTGCCCTCGATAGACCCACCGCCTTCGCCGCTACCACATATTGACCCAGAAGCTGCTCTGGGGCTGGACCCTGTCGCCAGCCATGCTCCACCAGGAAAGTTACCACACTGTTGCAACCCTGCTGATACGCCGCCCACGTCGCCGCGGACACTGAATTCTTCAGCAGATCCTTCATGTCACCAGGCCAATCCGCCATAAGTGCTCCGGGACCGATAATCCAACTTCTTCGGCTTCCGGCGCCAAAGTCCGAAACAGCTCCCACTGAAAACGGGAAAGAGCATCAGCAATTTTGTTAGTACTTCCGGGAATATGACGGGCCTTCACCACCACATTCAAATGCAAGCAAGCTAACACTACCTGTCTCATTAAATCAGCCACTTGCTTGCAGTGCGGGGCATAATTGTTTACAACACACACTATCGCCGCATTATCGCACCACCAGACCAACCGACGATTCCGGAGTCTGTCCAGCCATATGGCCAACACCACCAGGATCGGAAACAACTCCAAAAAGGTTATATTTTTGGTCAGGCCCGCCTCCCGCCATGCCTGGGGCCACCCTGCCGCACACCATGAACCTCCAAAGTAAACCCCCAAGCCCAGGCCCCCCGCCGCATCCGTGTATAATTGCAGATCCATACTAGAGATCTCCCTCTCCCGCAAAACTGTAGTACCATTAAAATCATGCAGAAACTCATCCCACAACCTCATGTCTGCCCTTATGCTTTGCGATACCCTAATCCGATGATGACGCCTAAGGACCCTCACCATAGCCGCCGATAGCCGCCTCAAAAACACCCGCCCCATCAGAATAACCCTACACGCGAAATTCAACGAGCCGATCAGTGATTGCATTTCCCGCAACGTTATCTTGCTGGAGACTATCACATTCGCCACCAAAACTCGGAGCTTCGTTATCTTAGCCGCTGGCAGGCGAGCTACCATCACTGACGAATCGAGCTCTACCCCTAAGAAGGTAATGACGGTCGAGGGGCCTTCTGTATTTCCCGCCGCGAGAGGGACACCCCACCGCCGAGCCAACTGCTTGAAGCCACCCAGTAATTCCGAGCACCGCTCAGACCTAGCCTCACCTACGAACAGGAAATCATCTAAGTAGTGCACCACGTTTGCGCAACCCACCTGCTCCACCAACGCCCAGTGTAGAAAACTACTAAACCGTTCAAAATATGCACAAGATATTGCGCACTCCATGGGCATATATTTATCGAAATAACTGTCCCCCTCAAAACAAAACCCCAACAGATGAAAAGACACCGGGTGCACCGGCAACAAACGGAAGGCTGACTCGATATCCGCTTTCACCATCAAACACCCCGGACCACAGCACCTCTCCAGATCTAGTGCCGCATCCAAGGAGGCATACCGAACCGCGCACAGATCGTCCGGGATATGGTCGTTAACCGACGACCCCGCGGGGAAGGAGAGGTTGTGGATTAACCGGAACTTCCCTTGCTCCTTTTTTGGGATTATACCCAATGGGGATATCACTAAATCCTCTAAGGGCCGCTCCGCAAAGGGGCCCGCCACCCTCCCTAATCCAATCTCCACCGCCAACTTATCCCGCACTATCTGGGCAAATCGCCGCACCGAAGGCGAATTCCTAGCTTTGTTACATATCACCTTGCCCACCACCGGAATCCTAAAGCCTTCACTAAATCCCCCCTCAATTACTGCGCTGTCCTTCTGTTTTGGATACCTTTTCAGCCACGGGCGCATTGCTTCGATCCTAACTGGGGTGGGCGCTAAGCCCAGGAGGCTCTTACTGTTTTGGAGGGGGCGCTCCGGCCCCACCCGCTCCTTTCTTAAGACATTTGAGCGCCGAGTGTGCTCCGTTGCAGACGGAGCAGGCGTGCCAGAATTTACAATCCGGAAACGGGCACGACGATTTGTTGAATCGCCAACAGACATCCCCAGCCCCCTCCCCCCACAGCTGGTGCTTTCTGGACCCCCGTGGGTCCGCCCCCCCGAAAGGGCTGCCCAGCCCCCGAAACACCGGCCACTCCTCCCCTTGCACTGCTCGCCGCACTCCCGCTGGGTCTGACAGCCATCTGCGTCAACCATAAATTAATATCTTGTGTCCCCCAGGACAGCAGGTGATTTTCTTCCATCTTAACCCGGAACTTTTCATCATAGTTGAGCCACGCCCAACCATCGTGCAATTGTGCCGCTTCTAAGATGGAGTCCGCGTAAGCGAGGAGCATCCCATAATGCTCCGGGTGCGAATGCCCCCATACACTAGCGAGACGCAGAAAGGCCCGCGTCCAGTTCACCACGTTCCGTGCCGCTCTCCGCACCCTCCCCGCCTTCTCATCTTCCTTCCTCTTCCGTCTGCTGTCCCCGGACCATTTACGACCTTCAAGCAATTGGAAAATGTCGATATAACGCCTTCGCTGAATCTTTTGCCGCAGAGTCTTCGGCACGTCTTCCCATAACTCCGAAAATTCCACCACCGTAGGCGTCGCCCCAACAGCACTTGCCCTACCCTCAGTCCCTTGCAATTCCCGCCCCCTACTCCCGTCGGTTGACGATGAACGTGACATAGAAGCGGTCGACGAGGTGGAAGAGGTCCCCGACCTCCGCCGTCTCCGACATGTATGCTTCCGCTTCCTCCCCGCTTTCCTGCCTCCCCCCTCCGCCGCCACAGTCCCGCCCCCTTCCGTCGTACCCTGATCCCCTGCTAACTCACCTGCAACTCGCGCCGGCTCTTCCGCCACCGCGCCGGCCTCACGCGGCTCCATCCCCGCATGCGTTGCTGCTGGCGTCCTCTCTCCCGATCCCTCCATCGGCGCTGTTGCACTATCCAGTGGTCTCGGACCGCTGAACCATGGACTCCCAGGGTACTGCCATCCAAGGGGGACCTGTGGAGAAAACACAGGAAAAGGCGAAGGGACCCCCGCCCTTGCCCAAGGGGGCTGCCACGCCCCTAACCACTCCGCACCCGAAGAGCCTTGGCCCCCACCCTGCCAGTGCTCCCAAGCCGGCGGGTATGCACACCCCGACACTCCTGGCCAGTTCGCGGGGCCCGCTGGCACAACCCACTCACCAGCCCTTGCCCCGCCCAACGCCTGCCCCCCACCTCCCGCCGGAGGTAGCCCTACTTCAGGCACTAGCCTCCCCAGTGGGCCCGAAGTTCCCCCACCCAGATCCCCTGCCTCTCTCGCTCGCCCCCCTCGACCCAACTGGCCCTCACTCCGCGCCTCGCCCCCTTGCACCTCCCCTGCCATGCCAGGCTGGACCTGCGCCGGCCCGCCCCCACGCCGCACGCTCCCCCCAGCACATGCTCCACGGCTGCTCGCTCTGCCTCTACCCCGGAGCACGCTTTGAAGACCGCCACCCTGGCCCCCGCTCTTGCCACCTCCTTTCCCTCCTCTGGGGGCAGACCCCGGCCTGTCCCGCACGCGAGCCCCCCCAGCTGCCCCTTTCCCCCTGCCCCCCTCTTGTCCTTTTCCAGGTGCCCCCCCGCCCTTTACCCGACCGCATGGCTCCCCTCTCTCCTGCCACAGGATATGCGTGTGGGGTTTTTTTTTGTCTTATATAAGTGATCGTTTGTTTTTCTTTTTTTTTTAACTCCAACCTCTGTCTCCCTGCTGCCCCCAAATACCTCTTGCCCCCCACCCCTTGCCTGTTTATTTTTTTTTTTTTGATGGACCCCCGGCACCCCCTAGAGGCACTCACCCAGCCACTGCCGTTCTCCGTCCTCCAGACCCCTGACCCTGCCCAAGGCCTCGTGGTGCTGCAGAGCTCCCTCATGCAGCACCCGACTCGTCTGGCTCCGACCTGGAAAAGGCCGGAGCCACGCCGCGTCGCGTCTCCGCACTCACCAGAGGCTGGTCCCACCTCCCCTCCGCCCCATTGGCTCCCCCGCCTCCCGGCGGCCCGCGGGAGCCAATGGGGCACCCAGAACCGCTCCGGCCCGCCCCCTCGCCTCAGCGACTCCGCGGCCCCAGGGGATCGCATCCTTACCGCCCCCCCCCCCCCCCGGTTACACAGGGCCGCGCGCACGCTGGCTCCGCGGCCCCGACCAACTGGATGAATCTACAGACATAAGAGACATAGCCCAGTTACTAGTCTTTATCCGGATGTTTTTTGAAGACTTCCGTGTTAAAGAAGAACTACTTGGAATGATTTCTTTAAAAGGGAGAACTACCTGTCAGGAAATATTCAGTTCTTTCCATTCTTTTGTGACAAAGTGTAATCTTCCATTGCATAGACTTGTTTCCATCACTACTGATGGAGCAAGAGCAATGACAGGTGAGGTTAACGGTTCCATAGCCCTCTGTAGACAGCATGACGACTTCCCAGATTTCCTTTCTTACCACTGCATCATTCACCAGCAAGTTTTAACAAGCAAGAGACTCAATACAAAGACTGTCATGGACATCACTTTCAACATTGTAAATTCAGTTCGTGGAAGATCACTTCAAAGACGGCTTTTCAATCTTACTCTTGATGAAGGGGCAGCGGAAATCATTTTGCACACAGATGTAAGGTGGCTAAGTAGGCACAAATTTCTGAAAAGATTTTGTGATTTGCTGAATGAAATAAGACGTTTTTTGAAGGAGAGGGTAGATGACCAAGCAGAGTTGGAAGATGAGGAGTGGTTATGTGATCTGGCAATCTCGCTGACTTTACAGGCAAACTAAGTAATATGAACCTGGAACTACAAGGTAAAAACAAATGCATTGGCGAGATGATGAGTACAGTTTCATCCTACAAGAGCAAATTTGAGCTAATGATGACTGAACTTGCAAACAACACTTTTGATCATTTTCCTAATACGCAGGACCATCTGGGACAATATCCAAATTTTGTTTTCCAGAATGAGACGTATGTGACAGAAATCTGTTCTGTTATCCAGGAATTCGAAAATAGATTCTATGACTTTCAAAAAATTGGAAAAGTTGTGGAGTACTTGTCATACCCATTCAAAGTAGATGTGGACATTAAAGAAACTGCAGCTGCTATCAGTAAAAATTACTCATTGAACAAGCCATCCTTTGAAAACGAAATATTAACCCTTAAAAATAACATTTTTCTCAAGACCTGTGCTGAGCAAGAATCGTTTTGGAAGCTAGTGCCTAGAGACAAATTTCCCAACTTGAGAAAATGCAGTGAAGCTGTACACTCCTATTTCGGTTCAACTTATTTGTGTGAATCTGCGTTTTCCCATCTGAAAATGACAAAGAATACACAACGTTCAAACATGACAGATGAACATCTCCAGGATTCCCTGAGACTGGCCCTAACGCAATATTCACCCAACTTCAAAAAGCTGGTGGATGAAATGCAGGCTCAGACGTCTCACTAATGAGCAAGAACTAAATATTAAAGATTGTGCAAGATCAGCCTGGATCAATACTCGACCTAAATTTAACACAAATTACTCAATAAAAGTTAAAGAAAGTTATTAAGACAGTTAAGGAAAGTTATTACTCAATAAAACTTTAAGAAAAAATGTACTTTCCATTTCCCCTTGCAGTTCTTACTGGATCTTCGTCTCTCTGTTTTGCTTTTGCTTAATTTGCTTAACAGCTGATCACATCCAAGTAAATGACAGAAGGTTCATTAAAAATGGGGGGGGGGGGGGAATCCTCCAACTTTATTGGGTTAACGTTTAATTTGAAATTAATTTGAAACTTAATTTTCATGGTGGTAGATCACCAGCACTTTTGGCCGGAAAAAGAAAATCACAACCTGTTCGAAGTTGGACATGCCTGCTGTAGGACATTTTTCAGTAATCCATATTATATTTTTGATATGTCTGTGAGCTTTGAAAACATGTAGCTTTATAGTCTAATTTTCCTGAAAGATAGAATAGTGATTGATAGCCTGATTGTAGCCCTTCCTATAGCAAACATATGAAATCTATCTTGGATTTATTTAACAAAAAGCAAAAATCTGCCTTTTCTACTGAATAAACTTAGGACACATGGCTGCACATAGAAGGCCCGATTTATCAAAGATTTTCCCATGGGCAAAGGCTGGGAGAAACCTTTGATGAATAAAGGCAAATATCAGCTACATACAAGCTTTGAATCAGCATAATTGTGAAAGACCCATTTATCAGAATAATACTTCCCACCAGTTTTCAGGTGCTCTCTTAGTTGCTCCCAGAGAGTTAACTTGTAATACAAAGCAAGGCAGCGACTCTTCCAAATTCTGGATCATTTATGTAGCGCTTGCCATGCTGAACAATATTAATTCTAAAAAAGGAGGGGAGGTAAAAAAAGACATCTAAAGAAAATTGAGGGTGGTTACTAAAGTGACATATTAAAAGTTATACAAAACAATAATACATGTGGTATTTCATACATAGTAGTTTATTCTTGTTTCATCATATAAACCTTGGACTTATTTTAAGAATTGCAACAATCACAGCCAGGGTAGAGTTTACTTTTCTTTTTCCACTTTATGCTTGTAGAAAAAGCCCCACAGTTACACGCGTTGGTTCAATCGTCCTTCTCTACAATCACTTCTCCGTGAAGCACTCTCCTTCTCTGGCGCAGCATATGAAAGTAGAGTTGCGGGAACACTTGATTGAAAAAGAAAGAAAAAGAGAGGAGTGTAGCCATGTTTCAAGCTGAACGTGTACTAAATGGAGGAAACACATTGATAAGCAATGTTGCCACGAAGCTGCGTAGGGATCTTCTGCCCACACTTCTGCCAGTGGGGAGGAGGTGCTGCGATATCATGTTTAAAACTAAAAAAAGCAATATCACAGTACCTCCTCCAACCGGCAGCAATGCAGGCTGACTCCCACCCAGCTTCGCAGAATGTTGCTGATAGGTTACTGTACTGACTGCACATCCATACCAATACAACCATGGGCAGAAGGAAAAGAAATACCCTATCATGACAGAGAACAAAGATGACCGCATCGTGAGAAAAGACTACAACCAATAAAGTATCTACTGCTGACAGAATTCTCGTGAAAAATACTTTTCACCACAGTGTCTCATCCCCAAATTCAGTGATGCACAGTATAAATGATGGTTTCATTCTGATTAATTTTTTTTGCAAGAATATACCATAATTTTCCATTTACCCATTTCTCTAAATATTTAATTTAATAAAAGATTTATATTTTGCCTTTTCACAGACCAATGTCAGTACAAAGCAGATGACACACAAGAATAAAATAGAGCATAACTCTTAACAGCATTTACAGAATTAAAACCATATTGCACTACAACTCATGTAAAATGCAACATGGTTTTAATTGCCCTAGTAAGCTTTTCCATGGTATTTTATATTAAAAGTTTTTACTCTTTCCTGTCTGCCAAAGCACTCACCGAGCAAGACTACTACTGTGTTTCCATCTGACAAACTCTCTTGTTTCTAACCCTTGCCATACCTTTGCAATGCTCAACTTTCTTTTCAAAGTGCCTCCATCCCCAAGCCCCTCAATTCTGGGGGTTATTCTGAGCCACGAATAGCAGGGATGGATGGCCCGACGGGTCGTCCATCCCCGCTATTCGTTTCTTCTCCTGCCCCCGAATAACTTCCCTGCCAGTTGTGAGGGGAAGTTAGACGGGAGCGGGGAATAGGTGGCACGGCGGCGGAAAGTGGGTGGGCAGTGGATGATCACCGGCCCTGGACGTACAGGGACGATCCTAATGTGAGCCCTGTACGTCCGGGTCTGGCAAAATGTCCAGGGAAGTTATTCCACCTCTGAGGTGGAATAACTTAGGGAAGTTTTTCCACCTCTGAGGTGGAATAACTTCCCTGGATGTTTTTTTTTTGCTGCTGGGGCATGGATGGGGCAGGGGGTGCTGAAGGGCATTCTCCGCAGCCCGACCATGGCCTTAGGAGGCCAGATCGGGGGTCGAGCTGCGGGGAATTAACTTTATTCTCTGGTGGCCGGCATCGTGGCTTTTCAATGGAGCTGCAGTGCCATGGCAACATGACACCATGGCGGCACGGCTCCATTGAAGAGCCTTGACTGAGTTAGCCGTGTGCAGACCTGCATATGCAGGCCAGACAGAATCACAGTCCCAGCCTGCACGTGCAGGACTGTTCACGATTGTGATCCTGTGGGGCTAGACGTGCCCCGCGGGATCAGAATCGTGATCCCCTCTGTGTGTCTGGTTCAGACCAGATGCACAGAGGGGATCTATGTTCGGGACAGAATCGGGCTCTTTTTGTCCAAACTTTGACAGACTATTTTCATGATAAGGTTCAAAAGATCAATCTTAAGTTTTCCATTGGATCATCTCTATCTCCCCCTCCCCTTATTCACTCTCAAATCCTTCATTCAACCTCTGTCATCCTTTCTTCCTTTTCTAGTATCACTGAGGAGGAAACTGTAAATCTTCTCCCCTCCTCCAAATTCACTACCTGCTCCTCTGATCCCATTCCCATCCATCTGCTATTCTGTATCTCACTATTGCTGTCTCTCCCGTCATATCCTCAAACTATTGCTCTCTACTGCAACTGTTACTGCTGCTTTCAAATATGCCGTGTTTACACTGATCCTCAAAAATCCTTCACTGGACCCCACTTGCCCTTCCTTATCAGCCTATCTCCCTTCTCTCTTTTGCATCCAAACTACTCTAGCGTGTGGTTCACCATTGCGATCTTGACTTTCTTTCTACTCAAGCCATTCTGGATCTATTTTTATCAGTTTGTCATCCTCTACATTATACAGAAATGGTCCTCGCCAATGTTTCCGGTGACTTTTTCCTGCCAAAATCAAGAGGCCACTACTCAGTCCTTATCCTCCTTGACCTATCTGCTGCTTTTGACACTGTGTATCACCACCTTCTCTTGCATCATCCTTCTGACATATGTTCTGGCAGATCCTCCACTGCTATCCCGTTTTAAGTTGGCATACCTCAGGCCTCTGCCTTGGGACCCTTTCACTTATCTCTCTATACTCATTCCCTTGCTGCACTGATCTCTTCCCATGGTTTTCAGTACTGTCTTTATGGTAATGCCTCCCAGATTTATTTCGCCACACCACATGTCTTTATTTATTTATTTAACAAATATTTCTATACCGCTCTTTCCCAAGTATCAAGTGCGGTTTACAAGGAACAGTAAGTTATATGGTATGTGAAAGCGCATACCTAGTTGTTTTACATAGAACAGGTGGAACTATTTACAAGTAACAATATAACATTTGAACGGTAAAAAGTTAGAACGTATTTACATTATGGGTACTTACAAATTATATCATGGAACAAAATTGTGATGCATAAAAATATTTTGTGTGTTATGTAGTATTGTAGTATGGTTGTTAACCTGTGTCTCTTTGTGTATTCTGATTAGGTAGTGTATTGTAGTGTAGAGAGAATAAATGGGTTTTTAGTTTTTTTCTAAAATCCTTTATGTCTGATAGTTGGCGAATGTTGTCAGGCAGATTATTCCATAGGATAGGTGCCGAATGGGAGAAGGCCCTTGCTGTCTGAATGGCCCACTGCCATCTTAAACTGAATATGGGCAAGAAAGAACTTCTTATTTTTCCCCCTAAATTCACCTCTGCCATTCCTCCCTTCTTAATTTTTGTGGATAACAATGTCATCCTCCCTATTTCCTTGGCTTGCAACCTAACGTTGTCGGTTCCTTTTCTATAACATCAGAAAAATCTGTCCTTTCTTCTCTGAACATATTACCAAGACCCTTGTCACCTCCCAACTACATTACTACAACCTGCTCCTTGCTGGTCCTGTTTGTGAACAGGAAGTTGGCAACGGGTGTTGGAGGAAATGGAAGCAAACAACCCTACGACACCAAAGTTATAAGGTAAGCAGCGTTGGGGCTGTTTGCAGCCATTGCCATCACTGCAGGTCCTGAAAGGGGAGACAGCGGTGGCAATGGTTGCCCCTGGAGGCCAGCACTCTAGGCGACCATCTAGTTTGCCTAATGGTAGTACAGCCCTGTATTAAGCTACAAGTGCATGCACTCTTCAGCTCCTCACTACCTCTCCTCCTACCTTCACCTACAACCCTCCTTGGGGAAAATCGTTCTTCTCTCTGCCTTTCTCTTCTACTGCCAACTTCAGACTCTGCTCGTTCCACCTTGCTGTGCCATACACCTGGAACAGATTACCCGAGCCAGTACATCAGGCTCCATCTCCCGGTTCTATTCAGATCCAGGCTAAAAATCCACATTTTCAAGGCTGCATTTGGATCCTGATCCCTTTATTATCCTGCTTAACACCCATGTGTGTTTTAATCATTTTCCATTTGAACTACCGTAGTGCCGTTTGCTCTTTTTACCTGCCTTTGTTAGACTGTAAGCTCTGTGGAGAAGAGACCTTCTCTTACACGTTTGTGTACAGCACTATGTATGCTTTCTAGCACTATACAAATGATCAGTAGTAGTAGTAACAGAATATTTTCGTGGTAGACATGAAGGATTCCAGTAAACATTTTAAAAACTAGCTTTTCAATTAGGGGAGTACTAAAGGTATCTGAGGTTTATGTACTTGTATCCATGCAACTGCGCTGATACAATTCAATAGGATTTAGTCATCTTTTCCTTGAGATTATGGTACTATAGGGGAAAAGAATAAAGGGAGGGGTACACATCTGAGAGATATAGTTCCATCAAAAACTGACCTGAGAGGTCAAGTGTGGCTACTTGAAAGATGAGAAAAAGATGGCCAAAAAGGCTGACTCCCAGTAAAAAACATGGATTACAACGAAGAGACGTATGAAATAAACGTTATTGGTAAATTTCGAAAGTTATTCTATGCAGAAGCTATGCCGGTTTTATTAAGTTGGCAGGACCACCTTTACGCTCACTGATTATCACCGAATTTATCAGTATGATGTCGCAACTGCTCTGTATCGCATAGCACAATATGTAATAAAACACACTCTCTGTATATAGTTGTATAATATATATGTACAAAGTTCCCAAGTTTTCCTGTCCTAGTTAACTCCCCTGTTACTTGTAAATTCATGCCGGCCTTTGCAGCCCATGAATCGTTTTGTTCACTGTAAACCGCACTGACGATAAAGAGCGCGGTATATAGACTGTTAAATAAATTAGTGCTCATCAGTATTTCTGCATTACCATTCGAATCATTTTGGACAGGAATTCTAAGGTTACAACAATATAAGCGACATTTATATGAGTAGCACATAAATACAGCCATTTAAGCCCCTGAAGAAGGTTTTTTCGAAACACGGCCAGTGTCGGGCCAGTGGCTGAAGTGGGTTACTAATAAAGTTTATTTCATACGTCTCTTCGTTGTAATCCACGTTTTTTACTGGGTGTCTGCTGCACGTTTGTTGGACAAAAAAGGCTGACTGCCAAGGTAGAAGCCAGAAAAATAGAGCGAGGATGCTGCCAGAGTGGCAAGATCCCAAAAACAGCAGGGAGACTGAGACCCAACTGAGTAGTGCCTGCCCAAGAACTATCATGCTGCTATGAAACCTAAGAGTAGTTATAACAGCAGCCTGGGAGCCATAGAGACCAACGTTCGAATCCCACTGATACTTCTTGTGGCCTTGGGCAAGTCACTTAATCTTCCATTGTCTCAGGTACAAACTTAGATTTGTAAGCCCTCTGGGGACAGAGAAATTCAACTCTACCTGAATGTAACTCACCTTGAACTACTACTGCAAAGGCAAAAGCTAAATGCAAATATTAAAAAATATACAAGGCAGAGGCCTTGGGCACTCAGCTACTCAGCCAGCTTGCTTTTAGTTCTCCCTCTTGCGCACTCCAAGTTCATTCCCCCTATCTTAACATTTAATGTTTTTGCCACTGTTCTTAATGCCTATTTAATACCTGTTCCATGGTTCTAAGTTCTGTGTATCTTCCTGTTCTATGTAAATGGTTTACTGTTCATGTTATATGTAAACCGCAATGATCTTGAAAAGTGTGATATATAAAAACAAACAAACAAACAAATAAATACTCAATGTATCCTGGCTAACTGGGAAAGGGGAGCTTTAGGTGATTGTAAAACTGAAAGGGGATATTTTAAGAGCAACAAACCTTTTTGTTAGAAAGGTAAATAAATGTAAAAGAAAAAGGAGGCTATTATGGTTTGCAAAAGAAGTAGCTGAAAAACTGAAGAAAAAGAGGGAGGACTTCATAAAATACAAGAGATAACAGAGCGAGGAAGACAGGCATCTATACGAGCAAAAACTTAGAGAAGCTAGCAAAGTAGTCAGGAAAGCAAAGATACAAAAAGAAGAAGAAATAGCCAATGCAATAAAATGGGGGGATAAGACATTTTCAGATATGTTAGTGAGAGGAGGAAGGGCAAAATTGGTATTATCAGACTCATGGGTGAAGGAGAAGAATATGTAGAAACTGATGAGGATAAAGCGGAATTGCTTAACAAATATTGTTGTTTTGTGCTCACAGATGAAGGGCCAGGAGCAGGACCTCAGAAAACACCCACAAATAGGAACAGAAGTGAAGGGGATCTTGAATGATTTTCAAAAGATTGTATTTGTGAGGAATTAGCTAAACTAAAAGTAGACAAAAAATGGGATCAGATGGGATACATCCAAGAATACTGAAGGAACTTGGGAACATTCTAGCAGCTCTACTGACTGAACATTTCAATACTTCTTTAGAGTCGGGAGTACACAAAAGCAGAAGTACAGATGAGGTTGAAAACTACAGGCTGGTTAGTCTGTGGTGAGTAAATTAGTGGAAATGCTGCTAAGAGAGAGAATAGTGAGGTTTCTGGAGTCCAATGGATTACAGAATCCAAGGCAGCATGGGTTTACCAGAGGCAAGTCTTGTCAGACAAATCTAATTGATTTCTTTGACTGGGTGACCAGGGAGTTGGACGGAGGGAGAGCCCTAGATGTGGTGTAATTAGATTTCAGTAAAGCCTTTGGTCTTCTTTATAAAGCATAAGAGGACAGACATAAAGATCTTTAAATGAATACATTAGAAGAAAGGTAGGATAGAGGAGATATGACAGAGACATTTAAATACCTTCATGGCATAAATGGACAAGAGGATAGCCTCTTTTGATTGAAAGCAAGCTCTGGTACAAGGGGACATAGGATGAGGGTGAAAGGGGACAGACTCAGGAATAATATGTGGAAATATTTATTTAAGAAAAGAGTGATAGATTCATGGAATATTCTCCCAGAGGAGGTAATAGGGATGAGGACAGTATCTGAATTCAAGAAAGCATGGGACAAACACAGAAGATCTCTAAAGGAAAAAAGCCCGTATTCCCAAGGAGGACAGATGTCTGAAGGGTTGAAACCTCAGATCTACTGAAGATCCACCCTGTCTTTCCTAACTGGTGAGAGATAGGAAAGATATTGGAGCATGGAGCTTCAGGGATACCTAAACCTAGGGTTAGGGTAGGAGCTGTCAGTACCACAGTAGTGGTTGTGTGCATAATACCCCAGACATACTGAGGGACAGTATGAACATATGCAAGCCCACTGTCTGGAACCTATAGGAAGGTAAAACCTTTATAAGCATAGACAGTTAGAGAGATAAGTATGTAAATACATATCTACCTAGAAGGAAGCATCTCGACAGATACACATTATATAGGGATATATATATATGTGTATATATATATATATATATGCCTATAGTGAGATCTGGAGGGGCATAACATATGCACATGCAGCTTACAGACATATGTATCTATAGAGAAGTATATAGAGATATATACATACATGAATATATATGTCTAAAGATAAAGGTCTGCAACTAAGCAGATAGAGATATGCCCATAAGAACATTCACATGGGAGATGTGAAGGAGAAAGATTCATCTAATAACAAGAAGGTGGAACCTACTTGAGAAGATATATAGAGAATCTATTCCCCCTGGCTAAGATGGTGCAGGAATGCTATCCAGTGAAATAACCAGGATGGTTGCGTGAAAAAACAGAGGATAATATCAGTCTGTAAACAGCAAGTCCTGAGTCCTGTAGAACTCTCGCATGGTAAATGGACAGAAAACGCATAGGATAAGATACCAGGTTGACCCACTGGAGGGACACAAAGGGGTATCATGCGTTATTAGTTAAATATGTGCTGTCCATGAAGGAGTAGGATACCATGAGGACAAGCTGCAAGGAAAAAAGAGCATATTCCTTGTAGGAATTGGAGAACTCTTTAGACGTTCACGTAGAAAAGGCTTATGTCCTGTATTATAACAGGAGATAATAGGGTGTGGAGAACCCTCACAGTCATGGAAAATGACTGAGGAAGCCTTTTCCAACCATATAGGATAGTCATCAGAGACAAAACCCCATGCTCTCTAGCAAGGGCCCATAGTAGAAAGCTTCTCTGTAAGATTGCAGAGAGCATTATACAGGAGAATTGGGAAATAAAACTGGCTGTACGTCAACTATGCTGCCAAATCCAAAGAAATTGGAGATGGCAAGAAAAGAAGATAGTGTGATAAGCCTGAAGTGATTAGGATTATCCAAGATAGATGAAAGCACTATCTTGGAATCACTACTAAGGCCAGACAGAAAGTAGTGGAAGACAAGACTGGAAACTTGTGGAAAAGTACCAGTAGTCCAATCACTGGAACTCCTGCATGGGCAGCTGCTGAATAAGACAGCAGAGAGAATCTTTCTGTGTAAAACAGAGAGAACAGACAGAATAAGAGGAGAAATTCCTGTCCCTGTCTGATGAGCTGCCCAGAGAAAAGAAGGGAGTTTATTCAAGAGAAAAAACTCCACACTGGAATGAAAGAAATGATTAGAAAGGCTAAAGAAGCCCTGCAGTAGTTTGGTACCACTCTTTCAGGGGAAACCCTGGATAAGAGGGTAGAGAAACAGGAGCTGAAGGGTGACTTACCATATGGTAAGTCTGTGGAAGGAAAAAATTCATGTTGGAACAGAAAACTATCATGGGATAGTTGTTAAAACTCTCTTCATGGTAGGAAGAAGAGGAGAAACCTGTGACCCATAGACATGAATATCCTGACAGCTCAGCATACCTAGGAGCAAATGGATATCCTGAGAAAAGGAATCCATGTGTAGAGTTTTGAATGAAAAAACAGTGAAAAAACTTCTACTAAGAAGTCAACTGTAGGTTGTAAACTTCAGGACCCTATGGTTGCTGGGTTTGTTCAGCCTGGCTAGAGTTTGGATTCTTCAGACCAGGGCGAGGTTTCCCCTGCTTGGGAACATCTGTATGATGAGCAGGAGAAGAGTGAAACCTTCTTGTCCTAGGGAAAGAAGGTTTGGTAGGGCATTTCCAACCTACTGGGGAAGGAGAAGGCTTAGAATAGCCTTCAGAAACAGGGAAGTCAGTGGACCACTGAGCAACCTGATGTAAAGACTCCTTATTGAAGAGATTTTCCCCAGTGCAAGGAGTATTACCCAGTCTTTGTTGTGCCCATCTGCTTAAGTCTGAAGCTTGGAGCCAGGCTCTACGTCGTGCCCCTATGGCTGTAGCAGAAGTTCTGCTAACAGACTCAAAGGAATCTAGGGAAGCACGAGTAAGAAACCAAGAGATACTTTGAATATAACTAAGTAGTAAGGAATAGTCTGCATTCTTGGGTTCTGAAAGAAAAGGAGTCAAAAGATATAATTTCTTTGTGACCTCCTGAAGGGATAGACTCATATAAAAAATATATGAGAGAATCCTTGTTGACAGCATGGATGTCTGGAAGGTTTGACGTCCAAAGGCATCTAGTGTCCTAGACTCACGACCTGGTGGGTAAGAAGAGTGCTTCTTCTTACTTTTCACCTTCCTCATTGCTGATTCCACCACAATGGAATGATGGGGAAGTTGAGTCTTTTGAAACCCTGGAGAGGGGGGCACCTGATACAGGAGATCAGTTGCTCTAGAAGGTGAGGGAACCCTTAAAGGTGCTTCCCACATTCTTAGAAGAAGATCCTGCAAGGAATGATGTAAAGGAAGCATTATATTTTCCTTTTCTCCAGTAGAAAGAGAGCCTTGTGTAGGATCATAGCCAGGGATAGGAATAGCAAGAGATGTTGCCATATTCAGGAGAAAATTCTGAAAAGAAGGATCTCCAAAGGGAACCGTCCCTGGGCAGGCTAGACCTGAAGAACTAGCCTGGGCACCGGGGGATCTACTTGAGAATATAGGAATATAAGATCCTGCACGGTGCAAGAAAGGACCCTTAAGGGATGGATGCTGGTACTGGAGGTCATGACTTGAGACAGTCAGTACTGCATCGTCCATGCCAGGTATCGACTCCAAACTTGGTGTAGAAAGGAGCGATCCTGGTGAAAGAAGCATGGAAGGAGCTGGCCCCGATGTTACTGCGGGTACCGGCACCGATACCGATACCAGTAGCTGTGTCGGAATCGAAGGCGACACCGACATCGAAGCAGTCATCGGTGGCTGCTCAAGCGGTACCGAGGTAACCAAAAGCCTTTGGTAATCACCGTCGATACCGAGCATCCGAAACTGGTAAGCGTCGGTACCGAGACATGTCGGTACCCAGTCTTCCAGACTAGAGATCGATTCCAGACTCGGCATCGAAGGAAGCGAGTCTATCGATGCATGTCTAGAGGGTACCGACATCGGTGGTAGTATCGGCATTGATGCCGATACTGGAAAGTCAATCTGGGGCGTATCGACCGGTCCCGAAGGTACCGAGAAAGCCAGATGACGATCCCTGGTGAGGAATGAATCGCTCAACACCAGTGCCGATGCCGGGGTATCGGTACCGCTCAAAGCGGATGCCACCACCGAGCATGGCTCAGGTATGTTCTGTGAGGGGTGAGCCCCAGGAACAACCTGAAACCCCTGAAAGGCTTTGGAGGCCGAAGACTCCCGCCGGGGTTTTGAAGCCAATGGACCCTTGAGGGCAAGGCCGGAGCCGTCATCATGCTGTGCATGAGACGTACCACTCAAGGGTTGGCTAGTCTTAACAGACTGTTTGTGGGTTACCTGATCTTGTGGAGAAGAAGAAATAGTCGGTGCCCTGACACTAGAAGGGAACTCGGTATCGAGGGAAACTCGAAATGGAAAATCTCTTCTCACAATATTGTAGCCTAATGGCTCCGGAGGAAAATGGTCAGGACCCAAACAGGTTAGACACCAGTTCTTGGAGTCTAAAAACAAAACTGTACCGCCACAGCTTAGACACTTCTTAGGAAAAGAAGGAGGCGGCCATGATGGAGAGGCCTAGAAGGCCCAAACCATGATGGAGAGGCCTAGAAGGCCCAAAAGGTTTAAGACAGAAACTGAGGGAAACAAATTCCCTGAATTTACGAAAAAGAAATGAAAAAACACCGGTGGTACTGGTGGAGTCGGGGAGACAGCCGCGACCACAAGAAAACAAGAATTAAAGAATTAAAAAATTTTCTGCGGTGACAGGAGGACGTCCTGCCGGCTCCGCGGAAAAACGAAAACTGAGGAGAAACAGTTGGAAAGGCGGGAAGGCAGCATGCAGGCGCTGAGGGATGCTCCCAAAAGCTTTCTGATTGGATGTTGGGGAGCGTTCCCATGCAGGCTTTGTCGGTACCGATGTACCCATATGTGAAGACTCATTCCTGCAGATCTATTTTATAGGGAACATGGGCTATGGAGGGTTAAGTGGCTTGCCCAAGACCACAAGGAGCACCTGTGGGACTAGAAACCCCAGTCCTTCCGGCCCAAGGTTGCTGTCCTCTAGTGGGATTTGAACCCCCAACCTTCTGGCCTGAAGTACCTCATCCCAACCACTAGGCCACTCCTCCACTCCTTTACATTGCCAACACCCTGTGCTGTGGTACAATTGCCCCCACCATGTTTTGTCAACAGTACTGGCAGGCACATGGGATGCCCACAGATATGGCAGGTCCAGCAGTTCCCAGCTCTCCCTCCTTCACTCACCTGTTCATTGCCTTTCCTCAGTGCTCTATCTAGTATTAGGGCTACATCTGTCTCTGTGCCTCACAGGTCATGCATGTCATCCTGAAGCACCTTGCAGCCCTTAGGGCACACTAACCTAGGGCACCGTAACCTTGTTAGGCCACCTTAACCTATGGTTACATAGACCAGGGTGCTTTCTATGGTGCCTTAGCCTAAGCAGCCCTATAGGGCGTCTTACAAGGCACCTTATGAGGCACCTTACTTATAAGGCACCTTACAAGGTGCCTTGTAATGTGCCTTGTAGGGTGCCTTATAAGGCACCTTGTAACGTGCGTTAGCTGATACGGCTTGCTGTAACGATGCACCGCCCACACCTTTATATGGGCATCTGTACCTTTACCGTGGAACCTAATGCGGGTGACATTACCGCAGTTTAGTAAACATACCCCATAGTCAGCTAAGCATAGCTTACCAGCAAAACTTTCTGTTTGTGTTTGATTCCTGACTCCCTCACTCCAATTTCCAACTGCCCCAGGCACAATCTTTGATTTATAGGTTGTTAATCCAATTAAGAAGCTAGGAGGGACATTTTTTCATCACAGAGTTTAATTGGGCATCTTCTTCAGCAAGCTATTATCCCTTAGGAATAAATTAGGTCTAGCTCTTTGCAGTTTATCTTGAAGCAAATATAGCATACAATATACCTAATAAACTTATGGGGCTTTATATTAGCTTAAGGATCACTACTCCCTTAGCAACTTTAAATAACTAGGCAACTCATCAATATTAAGATGCAGGCAGCAGTCTAGCACTGAATGCCACAGGTATGATTATCCCCCAGTTGGTAAAAGGTTGCATGTGTTCACTCAGTGCAAAGAGCTCCTTGTTCTCAGCAAACATGTCTGTTCTCGGAGACTGAGGCAGACAAAATGGTAAATAAGGAGACCTACAAGGACATAGTACAGAATTCCTACTTTCAGTATATCAGCCTCTATGCTGCCACGGAGGAAAAAGGACATCTGAAAAGACAGCATCAAATGATCCTGGAGCTGGAACTGTCCTCTGAGAGATGCAATATCCTCTCACATTGAGGATGTGTTTCCAGGGGCACTTGCCCAGGAGGAAAGAGTTAGGACGGCCAAAGTAATTAGCAATTCAATCATGAGGCATGTAGGTATTATAGCTGTATAACTGGTGGATATGAGGATTGTTTGATAGCTTGCCTGCTTGGTGTTGACTGTGGACCTCATGCACCACCTAGATTAAGATTTTAGACAGTGTCTGGGAGAAGCTAACTCTCTTTGTACATGTGGGGACCAAAGACATAGGAAAGGGAGGGAGGTTCTGGAAGTCAAATTTAGGCTTTTAGGTAGAAAGCTGAAATCCAGATTCTCCAGAACAGCATTCTTAAAAATGCTCCCCCATCCATGCTCAAGATTCAAGAGGCAGGCAGAGCACTGAAGTCTCAATGTACTGCTGAGATGATGGTGCAGATAAGAGGATTTCGATTTGTTAGTAACTAGGCAACATTGTCTGGAAGGGGGAGTGTATTCCAAAAAGATCAGTTCCACCTTAACCAGAGTGAAATCTGGATGCCGGAGCTAATGTTTAAAAAGAAGATAGAGCAGCTTTTCTGAGGGAAAGCCCAGAGTTAATCATGAGTGCATGGTTCAGAATAAGGTATCTTTGAAAGATATCAAACAAGGGAAGTTAGGGCTTCCCAATAGAGAGGCTGCAATAAAGGCTAAAGTAGCCTAGATGCCTTTAAGTAAAAGGCAGATAAAGTTAGAAGGTTGCAAATTATCCCTGTTTAACTACTAAGCAGATTGTAAATATTGATACCAAACATACTTTGAAACATCTCCATACAAATGCTAGAAGCCTAAAAATATGAAGAAAGAGTTAAAACATATAGCACTTTTATTATAAACTGTTTATATGTTCCTTGAATAAAGGCAGTCTATCAAATTATTAAACCTTAAACTTTATCTTAAGATACTCATAGGAGGAGGATAACCAATCGGACACTGTGATGCCAGGGCACAAATTATATCATAATGATAGGGTAAATCAAAACTGGTGGAAGGCCGGCGCTATATGTTAAATAGAAGGTTGAGTCAAACAGAATAAAAGCTATGTAGGATCCAGAATGTACAGTACTTATGGATAGAAATTTCATATGTAAAGGGAAAGAAAATAGTAGTGGGGATATACTACTGTCTACCTGGCTAGAATGGACAGATGATAAAATATTAATAGACAATAGGGAAGCCAACAAATTTGGCAACACAATATTAATGAGTAAATTCAATTACCCCAATACTTATTAGATAAATCTCACATTGGGACACACTAAGGAGGAAAGCTTACTAGATGAAATACATGACTGCTTCATGGAGCATCTGGTTCAGGAACCAACACAAGGGGGAGCTATTTTAGACTTAGTAGAACACGTGTTCTGGTGCAAGAGGTAATGGTGTTGAGGCCACTTGGCAATAGTGATCATAACATGATCAAATTTGACTTAATAACTGATATGAGAATGCCAAGGAAATCTACTGCGCTAGCATTTAACCTTCAAAATAGAGACTATGATAAAATGAAGAAAATAGGAAAAAAATTAAAAGTGGCAGCTGAAAAGGTTAAGAGTTTACATCAGGCCTGGGCACTGTTTAAAAACACCATCTTGGAAGTCCAGGTCAGATGCATTCTATGTTTTTTAAATAACTACCAGCATGGTTTAAAGGTGAGGTAAGAGATGCTGTTATTGCCAAAACATTTGTCAAAAAATGGAGAAAGGATCTGAATGAAGAAAACAGGAAACAACATAAACACTGGCAAGTTAGTTTCAAAGCATTGATAAGAAAGGATAAAAGAGAATTTGAAAATAAGCTTGCCATATAGGTAAAAAAACCTCACAATAAAATGTTTTCAGATACATTTGAAGCAAGAAGCCTGTGAGGAAATCAGTTTGATGATCAAGGGATAAAAGGGGATCTCAGGGAGGACAAGGCAATAGCAGAGTGACTAAATGACTTCTTTCCTTTGATCTTTTCTGAGAAAAATGTAAGAGAACTACCCATGCCAGAAATAGTATTTAATGATGATGATGATTCAGAGAAACTGGAACAGATCTCTGTGAATCTGAAAGATATAACAGGCCAAATCAACAAAGTAAGGCATGAGGTTACACAACGATAAAGTGAGCCAGTTGATATGGTGTATCTGGATTTTCAGAAAGCATTTGACAATTTGAATGACTCCTGTGGAAATTAAAAAGTCATGGGATGGAACGCAATGTCCTGAAAAGAGAGAATATGGATAAATGGTCAATTTTCTCAATGGAGGAAGGTGAATAGTGAAGTACCCCAGGGATCTGTACTGGGACTGGTGCTTTTTAATATATTTATAAATAATTTGGAAATGGGGAAAATGAATGAGGTCATCAGATATGCAGATAACACTAAATTATTCAAAGTTGTTAAATTCCATGTGGATTGTGACAAACAGCAGGAGGACCTTGTGAGACTGGAATACTGGGCATCCAAATGGTAGATAAAATTTAATGTGGACAAGGCAAACTATTGCACATAAGGAAAAACAACCCAAATCATAGCTACACAATACAAGGTTCCTCATAAGGAATGACCAGCCGTGATCTAGGTGTTATTGTGGACAATAAGTTGAAATCTTCTACTCAGTACAGGGCCAGTGTTACCACTAGGCAAATTAAGCAGTTGCCTAGCATGCCATCATTTGGGGGGGGGGCAGCAGAACATGCCCCCAAAAAGCTCCTGCTGTAGTGGCCTTCAATCTTCCAACCCCGCCATCACTTCCCGCCCCCCCCCCCCCCATTCCCAGCACCACTGCTGCATGACTTCCATTTTCTCCTGGACCTGTAGTGATAGTGCCAAAAGTAATAAAAGAGAAAAGAAGCATGGTGCCCTGCGTGCTGCCCTCTTAAAGTTCAAACAATCAATGGTTGGTCCAAAAACTGCATGTTCCCATTTTCATAAACACTGTATATATTTAAGAAAAAAAAAATTTGTCAGACAATGACCATCAGGTGAGGGTTAGTCACTACTAAGGATCGTGTCCTTTTAATTATTTGCAGTAAGAATACAGGCATATCTTTTTATACATGCACTTATCCGAAAAGTCATAGCACATCGGAGCCAGTGTATCCAGGTGAATCAACATGACACAGTCCTGTGTTTCGGGTTTGCCAGTTTTCAAACCTTGCTTCAGGTCACCATTCACCATACCGGCATTCTGTCCAAAGCTAGAGGATAAAACAATTGGGGAAGCCATTTAAACAAACGATGTCTGATGTCACATCCAAATCACCTGCTTACTGCTGGGCCAATGGGGGCAGAGAACAACCGATGTGCTATGGCTTTTCAGATAAGTGCATGTATAAAAAGATATGCCTGTATTCCCTACTACAAAATTAAAAGGATGTGATCCTCAGTAGTGGCTAACCCTCACCTGGTGGTCATTGTCCGGCATAAAAAATTTTTTCTTAAATATATAGAGTGTTTATGAAAATGGGGACATGCAGTTTTTGGACCAACCATTGATGATTTGAAACCAGTCTGGGCGGGTTATGTCTTGTAAGCCCTCGGGTATTTTTTGATTTAAGATTGGCCCTCTGAAAGTTCAGCATCATTCCTCCCCCGGCCCCAAGCAAACAGGAAGACTGTGTCAGAGGGGGCGGAGCATAGCTAAGTGATCAGAGCATGCCTGAGTTTGACGGTCCCATGCTGACTTCCTTTCTGCTTAATGGCTATTATTGCTGTAGCAGCCGGAAACTCCAGGACAGATGTGGCAGCGGTGGCAATAGGGAGAAGGTTGGAGGGCAGATACTGCATGGCGGGAGGGGGGGAGGGGCAGGGGGGAGAGGGCACAAGAATGAAGGTTCAACTAGGGTGCCTTATATATGCTTGCATCAGCCTTGGCTCAGTGTGTGGCAGCAGCCAAAAAAGCAAACAATGTTAGGCATTATTAGCAAAGAAATAGAGAATAAAACAAAGAGCATCATAATGGCTTGTATCGCTCAATGATGCGACTGAGTCTTGACTATTCTGTGAAATTCTAGTCGCCACATCTCAAAAGAGATATAATGGAATTAGAAGAGGTACGGAGAAGGGTGAACAAAATGATAATGGAAAGGACCTGCAAACTATGTAAATGTTGCTCTGTGAGATAGTCAGTGGCATTAACATGGTTAGTGCTGCTGAATATTCCCGGGTGCTGCCGCTACATGCCCCAATGCCAAGCAGTCAGCATCAGGACATTCCAGGAGCTTTAAGGGCAGATTGGAGACGGTACCTATTGTTAACTGGGCAGTGGTGACATTGAGCTGCTGCTTGGCTAATAATACATAGTACCCCTGGCATAACATTCGCCGCATTAGCTAACTGGCTAGTAGCTCAATATTGCCCCTGCCTGGTTAGCCTCATGGCAATCCGGCAAACCCAGATATTCAGTGCCAGGGCCAGATATGACCTAGGCATTGAATATCCAGGATTTACATTCAGCGCTGGTTGCTAGCTTGTTACCATAGCTAGCCACTGGCGCTGAATACCCCGTCTTTATTTTTAGACATTTTGACAATGGTGTTACACACCAAAGAGTTAAACACAATTGGCCCATCAATGAATAGTGTGAACCCCAATCAAAAGAAGCTTTACTTTACATTTGCACTTACCAAGGAGCAGGTATAAAGACCGATGTCCAGCTTCTGTTAACTACACATGTATTCCTGTTGCAAAATTTGGAATACACTCATAATTTGTTATTGCCAAAGGTGACCCACAACACACCCACAGCTGGGTAATTTCCAAACTATGCAGGCAATATCTAGAAGCCTTAGCTGCACGGATAACGGTGCTGATGGAGGTATGCAGTGCCAGTATCTGCATAGTGTTGCTGGATATCTCCACGGACTGCCCAGGCATAATGTAGTCAATGCAGGGGAGGTATGTAAATGAACTGAATATAAGAACATAAGAACATAAGATATGTGATACTGGGTCAGACCAAGGTCCATCAAGCCCAGTATCCTGTTTCCAATAGTGGTCAATCTAGGTCATAAGTACCTAGCAGTTTCCCCAAAAGACACAGGTTCTGCAATGCTTGTACTGGGTCAAGCATTGATATCCTGGGTCTCTTCTTAATAATGGTTTATGGACCTTTCCTCCAGGAACTTATCCAAACCTTTTTTAAACCCAGCTACACTAATAGCTTTTACTACATCCTCCGGTAACAAATTCCAGAGTTTGACTACATATTGAGTGAAAAGATATTTCCCTTATTAGCCTTAAATAGGTTGCTCTGTAGCTTCATTGCATGTCCCCTAGTCTTTCTATATTCTGATGACATAAACAATCGATCTACGTTTACCCGTTCCACTCCATTCATTAATTTACAGACCTCTACCATATCTCCCCTCAGCCACCTCTTTTCCAGATTGAAAAACCCTAATCTTTTAAGCCGCTCCTCATAGAGGTATCCTTCCATCCCCTTTAGCATTTTGGTGGCTCTTCTCTGTACCTTTTCTAATAACACTATATCCTTTTTAAGATACGGCGACCAGAATTGCACACAATATTCAAGGTGTGGTCGCACCATGGAACGATACAGAGACATTATAATATCCTTTGTTTTATTTTCCATTCCTTTCCTTATGATACCTAGCATTGTATTTGCTCTCTTGGCCGCCACTGCACACTGGGTGGAGGGTTTTAACATGTCATCCACGATGATGCCTAAATCTTTTTCCTGAGTGGTGGCTCCTAATGTGGAACCTTGCATCGTGTAACCATAGTTTGGGTTGTTCTTTCATAGGTACATAACATTGCACTTGTCCACATTAAATTTCATCTGCCATTTGGATACCCAGTCTTCCAATTTATCAAGATCCTCTTGCAGTTTTCCGCAATCCTCATGGGTTTTAACAACGTTAAATAGTTTTGTACATTCTGCAAATTTGATAACATTACTCGTTATTCCCTTTTCCAGGTCATTTATGAATATGTCATAAAGCAGCGGACCCAGCACAGATCCCTGTGGTACTCCACTATTCACCTTTCTCCATTGGGAAAATTGTCCATTTAGCCCTACCCTCTGCTTTCTATCTTTTAACCAATTCCTGATCCACAATAGTACACTGCCTCCTATCCCATAACCTTTTAGTTTTGCCAAAACTCTCTCATGAGGGACCTTGTCAAAGGCTTTCTGAAAGTCCAGATACAATATATCAACCAACTCACCTTTGTTTATGCACACCTTCAAAAAAACATAACAGATTAGTAAAACAAGATCTTCCTTGTCTAAAGACATGTTGGCTGTTTCCCATTAAGCCATGACTATCTACATGTTCAGTAGTTTTGTTTTCTATGATGGTTTCTACCATTTTTCCCGGTATCAACATCAGGCTCACTGGCCTGTAGTTTCCCGGATCTCCCCTGGAACCCTTTTTAAAAATTGGCGTTACATTAGCCATCCTCCAATCTTCAGGTATTACAGATTATTTTAATGATAGTTCACAGATTACTAATAGCAGGTCTGCAATCTCATATTTCAGTTCTTTCAGCACCCTTGGATGTATACCATCCAGTCCAGGTGATTTACTACTCTTCAGTTTATCAAATAGTTGCAATATATCTTCCCGGTTTATCAATATTCCTTTCAATTCTTCTGCAGCATCTCCTTTAAATGCCATTTCAGTCATGGGTAACATTCCTACATCTTCCTCAGTAAAGAACGAAGCAAAGAATTCATTCAGTCTCTCCGCTATATCCTTGTCCCCTCTTGGTGCCCCTTTAGTCTAATGGTCCAACTTACTCTCTCACAGGTATTTTGCTACGAATGTACTTGAAAAAGTCTTTATTATGCATTTTTGCTTCCACAGCAAGCTTCTTCTCAAATTCTTTCTTTGCCTGCCTTTTTGGTGCCTTGCATTTAACTTGCCAGTGCTTGCGCTGTTTCCAGTTTTCATTATTTGGCTCTTTTTTCCATTTTCTTAAAGATGCTTTTTTGGCAACAACAGGCTCTCTGACCTCACTTTTAAACCATGCTGGCAGTTTTTTGGACTTCCTTCCACTTTTCTTAAAGCATGGAATACAGCTGGTCTGGGCTTCCAAGATAGTATTTTTAGACAACACCCAAGTTTGATGTAAGTCTTTAACCTTTGCAGCTGCTCCTTTTAGTTGTCAGTGCTAACTGGAGAAGTACAGAGTGTATCTGGTTACTGCGATTTTCAGCCTGCACTTTTCTGGGCAATTTAAGCTGCATGTAAAGCAGGCCTAAGTTGCAATCCAGATAAGTGAAAATCATAATAACCCGGTTAAGTGCCAGCTAAACCTGGATATTCAGTGGCATCTCCTAACCAGATATTGCCACTGAATATACCCTCACATTTGTGCCATGCTCACCACGGTAGTGTTTAAATATCTGCCATTTGAAAAATTTGGCCCTATGGGGGTCGAAACTCTATTTGTGCTTTGGCCATCTGAAAAGGGGCATAGAGACATCCAAATCACAAAGACTGTCTCTACAGTCATTTTGAAGCCAGTTGTTGGAGTGGAGGAGTAGCCTAGTGGTTAGAACACTGGCTTGGTAACCAAGCAACCAGGGTTCAATTTCCACTAGCACTCCTTGTGGCCTTGGGCAAGTCACTTAACTCTCCATTGCCTTGGAAGAAAGGCCTGGCAATCTACTTCTGGTGACACTGCCAAGAAAACCCAGGAGCTTCTGGGTCACCAGGAGTCAGGACTGACTCAAAGGCACACATTGCATTTTTGTGGGGACATCCCCAACATGAGGATGTCCAAATTTGAATGGGGACGTGGAGGTGGCATGGCCAGGGTATTCCCAGGAAACCGGAGGCATGGTCAGGCCATTTCCAGGGACCAGGACGTCCCTGCTTAATCACAGAAACATCATGGATGTCTGTCCTGCTCCGAGGCAAGAATAGCAGTGAACAAGCATCTGAAAAGTGTTCGTCTTACCTGAAAAACATCCAGAGGGTGTAGAGAAGAAAAACTCTCTGATCCCCAGTACTCAGCACAATTTCATCTATAGCAGCAACAGGATATGAATCCTGGCTGCCCTGTTCCTAACCTACTACTCTAAACATTACACTATCCTAGATATCGGGGTTATGAAACATGGTTCTGGGGATGTCTAAGTAGATGTTCCTGCAGACATCCCTATCGGGCACATTCAGGACTTGCCTGCATCTTTTTCAGATGTTCTGGCTTAAACGTCCCAGATTGCACTTGGACAGGTCTCTAAAATTCCCCTCCAAGTGTCCTATAGTTTTTACACATTTAAATAGCAGTTTGCATGCATTGGTCATTTATACATGTAAAAGCCACGCAAACCTTCTAAAATTATCTCCTATATGTACATTCAGTGCCACTGCTTGTACGTTTAGTGGTACTGAATATATGTAATAATTTACATGCCAACATCGGCATTTAAATTAATATGGTTGCTGCACCAGCTGAATACCCCCTTCTATTTTTCTGTTATTATTGTCATTTCTCAAAAGTGGCTGTTAGAACAGACCAGTAATAGCAGTATGCCAAGACCAGTCATACTATCATAGGAGGAGTAAATGCCTAATTTCAAATGTTTTCTTCCTAATTAGCATAGCCACTGTATTGTAGTTCAATATCAAGGACAGCTAAAGATGTGAAAACAAAGCAAATAAAACAGATGGCTATACAGTTATAGCAAACACTATCAAATTCCCAATGTTTCCGTTAAAATATTATTCAAGCTTGTACAAAGCCCTAACCTATTGGGACTTTCGGGAAATACTGAATCACCACCTCTACTTACTCAATTTACTATTTTACAGTGAATAAAGTTCCAATTTACAACTGCATACAAGTCTGAAATTGGTGGACGACCTGAGGCCCCATGACGTGGTATGCTGCCACATGAGAAACCTGGATTTGGTTATCAAGCTCAATTTCTTCTCTTTGCTGTGGCTAGGCCTGGGCTTGGGCCTGGATTTATGCATAGGTAACAGAGGCACTTGCCTTTGGTGCCAAGATTTAGAAGGCAGTTTGAAGTCAGTGCCTCCTGATGACTGCGCTCATTTTTTATTCGTTTCTTGAAACATAAAAGCTTAATCATCCCTTGCAACACAGAGGCAATACAAAGAAATATAGAAACATGATGGCAGATAAAGACCATATGGACTATCCAAACTACCCTTCCATAACAACTATTGAGCTCTACAGTCCCTCTTTTTCCTTTAGAGATCTTCTGTGCTTGTCCCATGCTTTCTTGAATTCAGATTCAGTCTTTGTCTCTACTATCTTCACCAGGAGACAATTCCATGCATATTCCATAAAGAATATTTCTGCAAATTACTCCTGAGTCTCTCCCCTTTCACCCTGATCCTATGCCCTGTCATTGTAGAACTTTTTTTTCAATCGAAAGAGGCTCTCCTCCGGTGCATTTATGCCATGGAGGTATTTAAATGTCTCTATCATATTTCCTCTCTCCTGTCTTTTTTCCAAAGTATACATATAGAGATCTTTAAGTCTGTCCCCATATGCCTTATGAAGAAGCCACCCTCTGCACCAACTCCATACTGTTTGTATCCTTTTGACGGTGTGGTCTCCAGAATTGCACACAATACTCTTTATTCTTTATATCTTTATTCGGTTTCTTGATAAACCGCCTAAACCATAAGGCATCAAAGCGGTGTACAATAAATGGGCTGCAGGGAAGAAAGATAGAAAAGAACGCCATGGTATGACAGGAAAGAAAAGAAAAAGGAGAAGAGGAGAGAGAGTAAAAAGGGCAGAGTGACACAAATAGAAACTTACAACAAGAGAGAGGGGACTGAGGGGGGTAAACGAGGGTAAAGGTACTGAAGTGAAGGGTTCTATGAATGGTGATGAAATATTAGAGGGTACTGGGAGCAGTAAGTATGAATGAGGGAGCCAATAGTATCAAAGAGAAACTGGAAGATCAAAAGCTTGTGCAAAGAGGTGTGTTTTAAGGAAGGACTTGAATTGTGGAAAAGAGGGCTCAGTACGGAGAGGGGAGGGGGAGGGAATTCCACAGGGCAGGAGCAAGGAAGAAGAAAGCGGAGTGGCGAGTAAGTTCGAGGTGCGCTTGAGAAGGGGAAGGGAGAAAGAGACGGTTACCATGGGAGGAACGAAGAAGGCGAGGAACAGGCTGGTGAAAAATGAGATCGGAGAGATACTGAGGGATACCGGAGTGGAGGGTTTTATGAATGGTAATGAGGTATTTGAAGATAAAGCGGTATCGAATAGGGAGCCAATGGAGGGAAAGGAGACAAGGGGTGATGTGCTCACGGGGAGAGGAGAAAGTAACTAGGCGGGCGGCGGTATTTTGAATAAGTTGGAGACGGCGTATCTGAGAAGAGGGGAAACCAGCAAAGATGGAATTACAGTAATCAAGGCGAGAAATTACAAGGGAGAGGACTAAAGTAGTGAGAGAACTAGAGGAAAGATAAGGACGAAGGGACCTGATACGACGAAGGTGGAAGAAGCAGCTGCGGACCAAGGAGGAGATGTGGGAGTGGAAAGACAAGGAGGTGTCGAGGGTTACACCAAGATAACGAAGGCAGGATACAAGAGGAATGGGCAGGGATGACATTAGAGGAGCCAAGGTGGGAGGGGAAGTTGAGAAGGAAAACCAAATAGCCGATGATTTGGAGGGGTTGACACTGAGAAAATTAGTGGAGAACCATGAGGCAATCAGGTCGAGACAAGAATTGAGAGGGGAAAGATCTGGAGAAACGGAGCTAGTGTGGTGGACAAGAAGAATATCATCAGCATAAAAGTAACAGGAGAGACCAGACTGTTGGATAAGAAGGGCAAGTGGGGCAAGGAAGATGTTGAAGAGAAGGGGGGCAAGAATAGAACCCTGCGGAACACCACAGAGAAGAGGAGAGGGAGCAGAGTCAGTGGTACCAGAGCGGACAGAAAAAGTACGAAAGGAGAGAAAGGAGCGAAACCAGCAAAGTACTGTGCCACAGATACCAGCATCAGATAAACGGGTGAGAAGGGTATGATGGTCAATAACATCGAAAGCAGCGGAGAGGTCGAGAGAAACAGCGATAGAGAGATTACCCTGATCATGTGAGCGGTGAAGATCACTAAGAAGTGCAAGCATGATAGTTTCGGTACTGTGCCCGGGCCTAAAACCAGATTGCTGAGGATGAAGGAAAAGCATGGAATCCAAATGTGCAGAGAGCTGTGAAAAGACTAGTTTTTCAAGAACCTTAGAAAGAAAGGGGAGATTAGAAACGGGGCACCAGTTGGCAGGGAGGGCGGGATCCAGGTTGGGTTTCTTCAGAAAGGGACGAACCAGGGCATGCTTCCATCGGGAGGGAAAACAACCAGTGGATAGACTTGAATTTATCATAGATAGGATGAAAGGGGAGAAATGAAGGGAGGGGTCGAGAAGCCAGGAAGAGGGGATAGGGCCGAGAGGGCAGGTTGTTTTATGAGACGTGGAGAGGGCATGAAAAAGCTCAGTGGAGGTGATGGGGTGGAAAGAGTGCCAAGCATGAGTGGGGACACCTGAAGAAGGGGAAGAAGGAGAGAGGGGGGAGATAAGGGGGGAAGGGAGGGGAGAAAGAGGGGGGGGCAGGATGGAAAGGAGGAGCGGATGGTCTGGATTTTATCAACAAAAAAGGAGGCAAGACGGGTGGGGCTGGGGGCAGTTGGAGGGAGAGCAGTGGAGCAGGGGTAAGCCGAGGAGGAGGATAGAGAGTGGAGCACACGGTATAAGGATCGAGAGGAATTGGAGGAGGATACGATGAGAAACGGAGTAGTAGGACTTTTTAGCTTCTGTAATCATGGTTCGGTAACAACGAAGTTCAGAACGGAAGGAGGCCAAAGAAGAAACGGAGGGAGCTTTGCGCCAGCGACGTTCAGCACGCCGAAGGAAGGCGCGGTGTAAGTGAAGACCTGAGTGGAACCAGGGATGGTGAGACACAGGGCGATCAGGAACGGGACGAAGGGGGGCCAAAGAATCCAGAGCAGCAGTGAGACTGGAGGACCAGGAATCCACCTGTTGATTAGTGGGGAGGGAAGAAAAGTCGGGAGGGAGGAGAGAGTTGGCCGAGGGGAAGGCTTGGAGGGTAAGGGGAGTAATACGTCGCCTGAGAGATGTAGAAGGGACTGTGAGAGAGGACAGGACGGGAGTATGGATGGAGGGGAAGGAAAACAACAGACATAGATGATCGGACCAGGGAAGGGGGAGAGAAGAGATGTTGGAGAGGATAAAAGGAGAGGAGTGGGAAGTAAGAAGAAGATCAAGGGTAGAGCCAGAGGAGTGAGTTGGGCAATTGACGTGTTGGGTTAAGCCAAGGTCAGAGAAAAGGGAACCAAGGGTCCGGTCACAGGGGCGAGCCTGAGAGGACAGATGGACATTGAAGTCCCCGAGGATAACCAAATGAGAAGGAAGGAGAGATGATTCCGAGAGGGTAAGAAGAAGTGAGTCCCAGAGGTCAGGACGAAGGGAGGGAGGAGCATAAAGGAGGAGGAAATATACCGGGTTGTGGAGTCCTAAGCGAAGCAAGAGGGCTTCAGGATAGCGGGGTTGAGGGGAAACGAGAGAGAAGGGAAGGGAGGACTTGTATAGAAGCGCCACGCCTCCGCCAGACCGGCGGAGACGGGGGACGTGAAAAGAGGAATAGCCGGGAGGAAGGCACCGGTGGAGGAGACTGTCCTCACCCTCTCGAAGCCAGGTCTCAGTAAGAAACAGGGCATCAAGAGAGTGGTGCAACTCTGAACTACTGTAGGTCTCAAAGGCTTATACAGAGGCACTATCACCTTCTTCTTCCTGCTGGCCATTCCTCTCCCTATGCACCAAAGCATCCCTCTGGCTTGGCTTTCACCATCACCTTTTCTACCTGTTTAATTACCTTAAGATCATCAGAAACAATCACCCCTAGGTCTCACTCTTCTTTCATAGGCAGAAATACATTTATTTATTTTATTTAGAGAGTTTTGTATACCACCTTATCCTTCAATCAAGGTGGTCACAACACAATTGGGGGATACATTTAACATGAGGGGATATGAGACACATACACTGATACTTACAGGGAACATGGACAATGGAGGATTAAGTGGCTTGCCCAAGGCCACAAGGTGCACCTATGGGACTAGAAACCCCAGTCCTTCTGGCCCAAGGTTGCTGTCCTCTAGTGGGATTTGAACCCCTGACCTTCCAGCCTAAGGTAACTTGCCCCAGCCACTAGGCCACTCCTCACCCCCTATACTGAACTGCTCCCTTGGATTTTTGCAGCCCAAATTCATCACCCTGCATTTCTTTGCGTTAAATCTCAGCTGCCAAATTTTCAATCATTCTGGATGTCTACTCTGTTGCAGATTTTGATATCATCTGCAAACAGGCAAATCTTACCCGATAGCCTTTCCGCAATATCATTTAAAAAATGTTAGAACATAAGAACATAAGAAATGTCAGACTAGGTCAGACCAAGGTCTATCAAGCCAGTATCCTGTTTCCATCAGTAGACAATCCAGGTCACAAGTACCTGGCAGCAGGGGCGGCCCAAGAGGCGTACGGGACCATGTGCGGAAACTCATTGCAGGGCCTCATTTACATAAGGGACCTCATTCGCATAAATATTTGCATAATGTTAACATGCACTAAATTTTAGTAAACGTGCCTCTTAATGAGTGTTTGGATAAAGAAAGACTACTAGATTTCTACATTACTATACTCCAGTACCAACTGCCAGGCACGGGCCAGAAAGACTGGGGTTTCTAGTCCCACAGGGGCTCCTTGTGGTCTTGGGCAAGCCACATAACCCTCCATTGCCCATGTTCCCTGTAAAATAGTTATCTCCAAGTTATAATGCCCTGTTCAATGTAATTTCAGTTTGTTCAATGTAAACCGCCTTGATATCATGAAAGGCAGTATATAAGAAATGTTAAATAAATAAATAAATACAAACACTGCCCATTTAGAACCCATAGCAAACCCACTGTACCATAACAGCACACTACCAGGACTCACAAAGCACCAAACCCTACCTATCAAAAGGCAACACTGCAAATATTAAACCAATACATCTCAGAGAATACCAATACATCACCTACTGGGGACAGAGAACAAGTAGCATTGTCATATAGAAGCTAAATGAACAGAATACCTCAGCTCGGTTACACATGCAGAACATAGACAATCACCAAACAAAGAATAAGGGATCACAATTTAGAAACAGGAAGTCAATAATTAAAGCCAAACTTGGAATGTACAACAACACTGGAGAAATAAAACTATAAATTAATTTCCTCTTGTACTAAACAAAAACGCAAAGACGTTAGTGATGCAAATTTCCCAGAGCTGACACATTCCACATAATAAATTCAAAATAAAAAAGTAGTTTTCTACCTTTTGATGTTTGGGTATTTTATTTTACAGTTGCCCTCCAGTCACTTTCTTCTGGTTTCTTCGTGTCTTCTGCTAACTCTCCATTGTCTGCTGTCCATTTGTCCTTTTTTCTCTCCTCTAGATTTTTTCCATTCTCTCTTGACATCTGATTAACATACTGATCCCTTTTGCTCTTTCCACCATTTCTTTCTTTATTCTTTTTTTTTCATCCACTCAAATTTCACTCTTCCATCCTCAGTCCACACTTACTCTCCCAATACCCAGCCAATTGTAGATTTTTCTTCCCTAACACACAAAATATTTTCTCCTCTCCATCCTCATTCCCCCAGCCCCATCCCCTTCTAGTCCTCCCACAACATCAGCTCCCTTCTAGTTGCAGCCCACCCCAGCATCCGCTCCCTTCTAGTCCCATTCTCTCATGCCCCCACATCAGCCCAGTTCCAGTCCTAGCCACCCCCATCAGCCCATTTTCAGTCCAAGCTCTCCCCATCAGCCATTTCCAATCCTATCCCAGCCCCATCTGCCTATTTCCAGTCCAAGCACACCCATCAGCCCATTTCCAGTTCAACCCCCCCCCCCCCCCCGTCAGACCATTTCCATTCCTAGCTCCCATCAGTCATTTTCAGTCCTATTCCAGCCCCCCCATCAGCCCATTTCCAGTCCAAGCTCTCCCCATCAGCCCATTTCCAGTCCTAGTCCCCTCATCAGCCCATTTCCAATTCTAGCCCACCCATCAGCCCATTTCCAGTCCAAGCCCCCCTCAACCATTTCCAGTCCTAGCCCACCCATCAGCCCATTTCCAGTCCAAGCCCCTCAACCATTTCCAGTCCTAGCCTAGCCCCCCATCAGCCCATTTCCAGTTCAAGCCCCCCCATTAGTGCATTTCCATATCTAGTCCCCTCATCAGCCCATTTCCAATTCTAGCCCCCATCAGTCATTTTCAGTCCTATCCTAGCCCCCCATCAGCCTATTTCCAGCCCTGTCCTAGCCCCTCTCCCCCCCCCCCCTCCGAAGAGCCCCGTGCCTTTCTGAGTGGCTTCAGAGGGCGCTGGGGAGGCTGGCTCACCTCTACATAGTGCTGGAGTGAAGAGCAGCATATTTCTTCACTCCTGTTGTGATCTGGTGAAGCGCACTGAGGGCTGGGAAAGGTTAAAGGCATTTCCTATTTCCTGGCACTCAGCATCCTTCACCAGAACACAGCAGGAGTGAAGGAACATGCTACTCTTCACTCCAGCACTGTGTATAAGTGAGCTGGGGCTTCTGGTCTTCCCGAATCTCTGTGAAGCCGGCACTGCAAACTGAGTGGAATGAAGTTCGCGTGGGGTCCTGTGCAAACAACATTCTCGCACAATGGATGGGCCCGCCCTGCTTGGCAGGTTCCCAAAAAGGCACACAGACTCCACAATGCTGGTCCCAGGCAAGCAGTAGATTTCCTGGGCCCTCTTTAATAATGCTTTATGGATGTTTTCTCCAGGAACTTGTCCAAACCTTTTTTAAACCCAGCTTTTATTACATCCTCTGGTAACGAATTCCAGAGTTTGCTTACACGTTGAGTGAAAAAATATTTTCTCTTATTAGTCTTAAATGCGTTACATTGTAGCTTCATTGCATGTCCCCTAGTCTATCAACTTTTTGATGGCGCAAACAATCGATCTACTTTTACCCATTCTACTCCATTCATTAATTTATAGACCTGTATCATATCTCCTCTCAGCCAACTATTTCCAAGTTGAAGAGCCCTAACCTTTTAAGCCTTTCCTCACAGGGACATCCTTCCATCCCCTTTACAATTTTGGTGGCTCTTCTCTGTACTTTTTCTAATTCCACTATATCCTTTTTAATATATGGCAACTAGAATTGCACACAATATTCAAGGTGCAGTCGCACCATGGAACAATAGAAAGGCATTATAATATCCTTGGTTTTATTCTCCATTGTTTCCTTATGATTCTTAGCATTCTATTTGCTTTCTTAGCTGTCGCAGCACACTGGGCGGAGGGTTTCAACATGCTATCAACAATGACACCTAAACCTTTTTCCTGGGTGGTGGTTCCAAATGTGGAACCTTGTATTGTACAACCACAGTTTGGGGTTTTCTTTCCTAGGTGCATAACTTTGCACTTGTCCACATTAAATATCTGATGTTGCAGTGGGAGATCATCTCACATTCAGTATTAGGACTAGGGCTGATAAAATCCATTCAAAAGCTAGGGTCTTAGGGGTATGTTTACTAAACCTTCTTAACGTGCGCACTGTGCAATTATCACACGCTAAGGTATCTTAGCGCATGATAATGACGCTTTACGGGGCACAAATGTGCCTTAGCGCGCGCTCACGCACGCAGCAGCGCAAATGAGCGCTGAAGGCGGGGAAAGGCTCCCGGAGGGCGGAGGAAGGCTCCCCAGGGGCGGAGAGAAGGGGTCAATGGGTGGAGAGTGGGAGGGGAGAGGCTCCCCGAACACTAACGATGTGAAATCCGAGGCCAAAACTAACGCAAGTGAAAACCTCGCGTTAGAGCTGATTTAAAGGGAAAAGAAACCATTTCTGTCAGCAATGTACAGCAAAACCAGGGAAACCACAAAAAAGTGATAAGTGTGATACATGTGCATGGAACAAAAGTGCAAATAAACATTGAAAATGACCCCAACAAAATAAAAAAAAATCATAATCAAGCTGGGCAATAGTGATAGTAATGGGAAATATCAAAAATACTCCCAAGAAAGCCCCCCCCAAAAAATATGAATTTTGGAAGGGTCTACGCTCTGTCCCCATACAAGGTGAATGATCCCACAGTGAAATAGCACTGATCAGGGTTTCCCTCTCCATTGGACAGGTTTCCTATGGCATGCCCATGTTCCACAACAGCAGGGCGGGCATGTCGAAATGGGCAACTGGACAGATGCTGGGAAAGGGGATACAGAGGGCTGCAGGCGGCACATGCTGTGGTGCAGCTGGGGCACAGTGCGGACAAGGCAGATGCCTAGGTGGCACTTAGGAATGCTGAAACTGAACAGCAGCCAGACAGCAACTGATGAGGGCCCAACATGGGCACGAGAGTGTTTATCACAGTGTCACAGGGGATAGTACCCAGCAGGTACCTCCAAGGGCACCGAACATTGGCAGGCGGTGTTGGGGGAAGCGTGGACGTCTATGCAGGCACCCCTACCCCAGAACACGCACCATAGGCAGCCGCCTACCTGCACACTGGATGGCAAGAGACTGCGCACCACCAGCACCACCTGCAGAAGGGCATGTCAGCATGGTGGCAGAGGGGTACTGGTGGTGGAGGGGGCAGTGCCAGCTGCACCGTGGCCGAACCCTGTTCAGGTGGGTGCCGTGCACTGCAACAGACTGGCTCTGGCTGACAAACAACCATGGCATCTCTAGGGAATGCAGTGCCTGTGTGGCGCAGCACACACAGACAGTGTGTGCAAAAGCAAGAGATCACAGGTTCAAACCCCAGCCATGGCCCATGACAACCCAGTCCCCATATTTTACGCAGTAATATACCGTGGAAGTAAAGACCAAAACTATAGTGCCGAGAACAGAACCATGCGTCAGCTGCCCATATTTTACCCCACAGAGCACAAACACCATACACATGCGCAGTACCTAGAGCAGAGTCTCCCACATGCAGTCCTGCAGGGCCACACACCATGCAGGTGTAATGCTGTCACCAATATGAGGACATGTCAGCATGGTGGTGGAGGGGTACTGGTGGTGGAGGGGGCAGTGGTCGCTGCCCACAGCAGACTGTGGCCTAGCCCTGCTCGGGTGGGTGCCGTGCACTGCAACAGACAGGCTCTGGCTGACAAACAGCCATGGCATCTCTAGGGAATGCAGTGCCTCTGTGGCTACAGTGTGCTGCAGCACACACAGACAGTGTGTGCAAGAGCAAGAGGTCACAGGTTCAAACCCCAGCCATGGCCCCTGACAACCCAGTCCCCATATTTTATGCAGTAATAAACCGTGGAAGTAAAGACCGAACCTTTAGTGCAGAGAACAGAACCATGCGTCAAACGCCCATATTTTACACCACAGAGCACAGACACCATACACATGTGCAGTACCTAGAGCAGGGTCTCCCTAATGCAGTCCTGGAGGGACACACACCATACAGGAGTCATGTTGTCAGCAATAAAGATGACTGTGCTGCAGTCCCATGTGCCGCCTCCACGGTATGCAGATGTACCTCATGCATATACATGAGGGACAGCATGAAAACCTGAATAGTCTGTGGAAAACCAGGACTGGATTTGGGAACCCCCTCCCAGAGCAGTGGCCAACAGGGGCAGACACACCTGCACCCACAGGCCCCATCATCCAAATCCACCTGTAGCAGCAGGATGGCGAGCCCTGTGTGAAGCCCCCAATATCAGCCCCAGCATACGGTAGCAATGCCACACTAAACCTGGTGATATGGCACACATATATCAAAAGAACATAAGAACATAAGATATGCCATACTGGGTCAGACCAAGGTCCATCAAGTCCAGTATCCTGTTTCCAACAGAGGCCAATCTAGGTCATACGTACCTAGCAGTTTCCCCAAGAGACACAGGTTCCACAATGCTTGTATTGGTTCAAGCATTGATATCCTGGGTCCCTTCTTAATAATGGTTTACAGACCTTTCCTCCAGGAACTTGTCCAAACCTTTTTTAAACCCAGCTACACTAACAGCCTTTACTACATCCTCCGGTAACAAATTCCAGAGTTTGATTACACGTTGAGTGAAAAAATATTTTCTTTTATTAGTCTTAAATGGTTTACCCTGTAGCTTCATTGCATGTCCCCTAGTCTTTCTATATTCTGATAAGGAAAACAATCGATCTACGTTTACCCGTTCCACTCCGTTCATTAATTTATAGACTTCTATCATATCACCCCTCAGCCGTCTCTTTTCCAGGTTAAAGAGCCCTAACCTTTTTAGCCTTTCTTCATAGGAGTATCCTTCCATCCCCTTTACCATTTTGGTGGCTCTTCTCTGAACCTTTTCTAAAATCGCTATATCCTTTTTAAGATATGGCGACCAGAATTGCACACAATATTCAAGGTGCGGTCTCACCATGGAACGATATAGAGGCATTATAATATCTTTTGTTTTATTTTCCATTCCTTTCCCTATGATACCTAGCATTCTATTTGCTCTCTTGGCCGCCGCTGCACATTGGGCCGAGGGTTTTAACATGTTATCCACAATGACGCCTAAATCTTTTTCCTGGGTGGTGGTTCCTAATGTGGAACCTTGCATCTTGTAACCATAGTTTGGGTTGTTCTTCCCTAGGTGCATAACCTTGCACTTGTCCACATTAAATTTCATCTGCCATTTTGATGCCCAGTCTTCCAATTTATCAAGATCCTCTTGCAATTTTCTACAATCCTCTTGGGTTTTAACAACTTTAAATAGTTTTGTGTCATCTGCAAATTTGATAACCTCACTCGTTATTCCACTTTCCAGGTCATTTATGAATATGTCAAAAAGCAGCAGACCCAGCACAGATCCCTGGGGTACACCACTATTCACCTTTCTCGATTGGAAAAATTGGCCATTTAGCCAAAGGTTGCTAAGATCACTGGCGGATAGGAATCCCGAAGTTAACCAGAATCTTCCCTTTAGCTGTATCATACCAACCTCTCTGATGTCTGTGGAGTGTATATCAGGTCTGGTGTATGACATTGTTTACCACCCTGGGGAGTGACCCCAACAGTATCGTGTACCATAGCCATGCCTGTACTGTGCCCAGGACTGGTGAGGTGGCCAGGACTGCCAAGATCCTCTATTTGCACAGTGCCGTCATAGGTGTGGGAGTGTGTGTATGTCCATCCAGTGTGTGGTGGTTGCCCACACAATTCGTAGCCCACACTGTTTGCACTGTGCCCAGTGTTAGTTTGCCGATGTGCATAATGAGGAGCAAGGTACTGTGGGTAAAGCGTGGACAGGGCTGCCTGGGCAGGATGCATCAGCACAGGGCTCAGGGCAATGTGTGGGACATTGTAGAGTCTGGCAGCCACCTGCATGGACAGAGTGGCCACAGCAGGTCCTGCTGGAAAGGCACTCCCACCCTGACTGAGCAGTGACCACGGCATGGCTAGGTTCCCCCATAGTGCCACATAGTATGTCATTTAAGTAATATATATGGGTCCCCTTTTCTGGGGACCAATCACTGACCTAACTGCTTGATGGGTGTGCATACATCCAAGTTTTGGGTGTACACATCTTCCCCAGTAATATGGACTAGCTTGCACATTGTTTGCAGTTAGTATGTGTATGGCTGGGACACCTTGCAGGGTGTGGTGGCTGGGGACTCACTGTGTCCACTGCTGGTGAATGTCAGATAGTTGTGGGGGGCAACAGAGCATTTCCAGCCCTACTGTCTGTCCCCTGTTGCTATATGGCTGAGTACAGGAGTGCCCCCAAGGTTGTGTGTAGCCCTAGCTGGATTGAGGTAGATGGTCCCCCTCTACCGCCACCATCGCAGGAATGTGGAGCTGTCGGTGGGAGTTCCTGAGCCCCAGAGGGCACTTTGGATGGTATGACATAATCTGCCAATGGGCCCATACAGGCACCCCGCCCCCTGTCACAGAAACCATGTGGCCATGGCACCCACACAGAATATGCACTATTCTTGGTGGATCATAGTCCACAAGGGCTAGATGTGACTGGGAAATCAATATGGATGGAGGTGCATTCTGAGGTGTATCTGCAAGGACACCCTATCTCACACTGTCACTGACGGCGATCTACAGCAAAGCATATCCCAGTTATGTCTGGGGCTGTGGACATGGTGCTGGGTGCCCCACGTCACCCTCAGGGTGGGCACTGTACACACACAATGTGACGGTCTGTAGTCACTCTGTGCCAGTAACACACATGGTTACCACCCCCTACCAGGCTGAGGTGCTGTGGGGGTGCACACGGTCAGTGCCCCCAACCTGGCCGAGGTGCTGTGGGGGTGCATACCCCATCCTGTGATCTTTTGTGGATTGCTGATATGCATGTGCAGTGCATCATGGGTATGTATGGGTTAACCCTAACCTGATAACCACAGCAGTTGGTGTGGAGACATGCAGTCCTTCTGTAGCCTGCCAGGGGCCTGGGTGTGGCCATACAGCTGTAGCCCACTGGTACATCACTGTCTGTGTGGCAGAGGTAATGGGTGTGAACCCACAGTGGGGTCAGTTGATAGGGCTGTCTGAGGCATAGCGTTGTTTAATGTTTGATTAGTGCGGCCAGCAAAAACACCCTCAGCGCTGTAGCCTAAAGGTCCCTCATATGGCAACCTCGACAGCGCTCCATGAGGCGCCCCATAGGGAACATTATAAGGTGCCTTGGTGGGCAGTGCACCTTATAATGTGGTCTCTGGAGTGCCCCATAGGGTGACTAGTGTGGCACTGTAGGTTAAGGCACAGTGAGGGTGTGTTTGTGGGCAGCACAAATGAAAATATAACGAAACACTCTCACAAACCACTGCTGAGGCATAAAGGGCAATGTCCCAGGCAGTTGTATGCAAGAGCTGCACTGGGGGATTGAGCCCATGACCCCCGTACCATCAGGCAATCCGTCAACCAATGTGCCACACCTCTGCCACAATGCTTGTATGTCAGCACCCCTACCTACAATTAATGCACATGAACGTGTCACACCTCCCTCGATCGTGTGATAATGTGCACCATTCAAGCTATTGTGCAGTCCCGACATCTGGACCCTAACGCTCCCCCCTCCCTTATGACATCCTGCACAGTTCTGCTGGGCACACATCAACACGGATTAGTAAACACACCCCCTTTGTTTATGTGTTGAGCCACCCATTGCTATGTCAAAGGACATAGCACACCAGTGAGAACAATGCCCTGAGAGCCAGTGGCTATCGGTTCAAGACTCAAGTGTGGCAAAGACCTGAGGAAATATAACATAGGGAAACATTGTTTTTAAATGTCTGATAAATCACTGCTATGTGTGTCTGCAGCATAGAGCAGTACGTAAATTGTTGGCAACACTAGATCCTGTATACTAGCTGTAGCAGAGACAGGAACAAATGCACTGCACTCATGCACGTGTTGACGCACGTAGGCCTGTGCGTCGCGGGGCGTGTCAGCGCGTGCTGCGATGCGGGCGTATCAGCATGTGCTGTGGCGCGGCCGTGTCAACGCGCGCATGCGCATTGCGGTGTGCGTGCGTTCGTGCATGTCTGCGTCCCTGAGTAGTGTGCAGGTGAGAATGGCCACCATGTCAAGGAAGCCTGCATTCACCAGCCATGACCTGCGCCACCTGGCACAGCTGATTGAGCCAAGGCAGCACAGGCTGTTCCCTGGATCCTCCAGGCGGCAGGACCTGGTGAGAGTACGGAGGGCCTGGGAGCATCTCACACGTCGGTACAACCGTGTGGCGGACTACCCACGTGAGGTAAGTGTATGGGGACAGGTCAGTGTAGCCATATATATATACAGTGTCAATTGTAGCTGTGCATGCAGCTTTGTGAAAGCACAGTTACTTACCTGTAACAGGTGATCTCTGGGAACAGCAGGAATAAGTCTTCACATATGGGTACGTCGGTACCGGCGGAGCCTGCACGGGAATGGTCCCCAGCATCCAATCAGAAAGCTTTTGGGAGCATCCCTCGCGCCTGCGCACTGCCTTCCCGCCTTTTCCACTGCCTCTCCTCAGTTGAGTTTCATAGCTGAGACAAAAGGAGAGAAAGAGGAAAGGAAGATAGAAAGATAAATACAACTCCTAGGGGAGGTGGGCGGGTTGTTCCCAGAGATCACCTGTTACAGGTAAGTAACTGTGCTATCTCCAGGAACAAGCAGGAATGAGTCTTCACATATGGGGACTCCCAAGCTAAGATGCCTGGAGCCCTAACATGTTGAAGATTGAAAACATGCTACACCTCATATGGCCAGGCATCCTGAGGATGGAGGGCAGGAGTTGAAAAGAGAGGAGCTGCTGAAAAAACAGCTAAGCTAAGAAAGGACTACCCGGAAGGAGTTCCTGTATGTATGATCATTACCAAAAGATATATTGAAATGAACAATCACCATAATATTGGAATGAACAATCACCAAATGATGCTCACCTACTGGATTGCAGGAAGTAGAGAGGCTGATGGAGTCTACTGGGGATCCAGTAGAATAATGTTCAAGGTGACCTCACTGGAGTGAAGGTGGAGGTCCACATCTGGAAGTGAGAGGTGACCCCAGGATTTAATTGGGGTAACACAAACACGGCAGGTCTTCAGTGGGAAGCTTCATGGAAAGCTGAAAACTCTTTTGGCTACAGAAGTATTCAGAGGTAGGAGCAAAAGAGGAAGACTGACCGATCTTGACAAAAAGACCTAGTCCTTGAGGGAGGAAAGAGTATGAGAAGAACCCCATACTCCCAAGAAAGGACAGATGTTTGAGGAATTGAATCTGAAATCCACTGAAGATCCACCATGTCTTTCCTAACTGGTGAGAGGTAGGAAGACATTGGGGCATGGAGCTTCAGGGATACGTAAACCTAGGATACGGCAGGGCTGTCAGTTCCACAGCAGTGGTTGTGTGCAAAATATCTGAAACATACTGTGGAACAGTATGAAGCTGTGCAAGCCCACTGTCAGAAACATGCAAGAAGGTAAAAACCTTTATGAGCATAGACAGTCAGGAGATAAGTATGGAATACATATCTACCTATAATAAGTATCTGGACAGATACACACATATATGTAGAGATATGTGTATGTATATTGTGATGCTGCAGACCCTCTGAGAGGGGAAGAAAATGTTTTAAATGCAGGAAAAGTCAAGCACAACCTGCAATATCGCGAGGAACCACATAGGGGGAGCAGGAGGGACCTCTGAGGAACAGAGGAACCACACCTCCTAGGTCATGAGGTAATGCCAGCCAGCTTCCAATCAAGAAAGAGAGGAGTGCCTTTTAAAGGGAATTTGGAAGGTTGGAAGGCAGAACTAGGAGAACCAGGAGCGGAACCGGCAGAGTCAGGAGAAGCAGAATCAGGAGCAGAGCGGCCAGGAAGAGAACTGGCAGGACAACCCTGGAAAGGAGGATATCCTGAGGAGACAGGACAGCCCTGGAGAAAGGCACAGGCAGGACGGCCTGGGAAAGGAGGACTGCCAGGAGAACCAGCAGGTTGGGCAGGACATCCGAGTGAATGGCCTAGATATCCAGAAGGAGCAGTAATCCCTGAACCACGGTTCCACAGGAGGCTGCAGCAGCCGCATTGGCTTGGAGAAAGGAGACCTCGTGGAGAAGGTGGGACAACTCCAGCCAGAGTGAGTGTTTGTTGTACAGAGAGGTCAAGGCGTGGCTGTGATTGTGGTCTAAAGCTAACAGAAAGACGCTTGGAGAGCTCAAGGCCTATTGCTCAGGCCAGGCAGGATCCCAACTGGAGCAGGCCTCAAACCTCACCTGGAGCAGACAAGCCGAGAAGAAAAGGTAACCCATATTTAACTAAAAGCAGGGTACAAACTGCTGATGTATGGGGAGTACAGGGAGCACAGGAATATTATCCTTGTGAGAATGCTTATGAGATAAGGTGCAAGAAACACGCACCAACCAAGAGACTTGTTAATGACCAAGTTTTACAGAAAGCTAAGACAAAACACTTGCCAAAGGAAGACAGTTCCCAGTATATGAGGGCGCAGGACCGACGCCCTGTATTCAACTCTGAGCATTGGGAGGTTGTGCAGAAGATATTTAAAAAGCCTTATTACAACTTACCAACGAGTACTGACTTAGGCTCAGAGGCTTCAGAAGGGGAACCGATGCAGGTGGAATTTGCATCAGACACTGAGATGGACTGTAGCTTCTGTAAGACAGGAAGCTTGGAGTCCTTACTAAGCAACTAAGCTAGGTCTTGGGAGTTGAGACTGTTTGTTTGCCTGCTATACCATTTACTGTGAAGATAACAGTTTTCCTTTAATGATTTCTTTTTCTTTTACCTGAAGTAAGGAATTTGTGTTTGATGTTTTTGTGTCCAAGCATATGAACCTTTTTGCATGAAAGGGGAAATAAATGCCTTTTGTTTTCCCTCCACTCGGACCTTTTGTTTTCTGTGGGATTTTGGTAACAAAGGACGCTACCAGGGCTGAAAGTCCCTGGGGCCTGTAAGTTATTGGCCAAACCCAACCTTAAATGTTTTTATGTCCCACCTACCTCGCTCCAGTACGCTGCCAAGGTAGGCCCTGTGACAATATATATATATATATATATATATATATATTGTGGTGATGCGCAGGTAGCTGAGCCTTTTAAAACTGAAAAAAAAGAGTTTTTTTCTCATGAGCGGGGGAAGGGCCCACTACAGCATAGCTCCCAGGCAGAGAAAGAAGCTAGAACACACACTAATAGGGATAGCTTGAAGCCACACCCAGCCTCTAGAGCTCGTGCAGGCAGAGAGGGGGTGGGGCCAGAGAAGGAAACAAGCTGCAGGATATTTAAGCTGCGTCACTCAGGAAGTGAGAGAGAGGCAACAGATCCAGGAAGAGAGGACACAGAGGGAGAGGATACAGATACAGCAGCTGAAGCAAAAGCAGAGAGAGGACGTGCTCAAGGAAAACTGCATGCTAAAAGCCAGGAGGAGAGGCCAAGAGTCCAGAGGAACCAAGGGAAGAAACAGCAGTATAAGGCTGTAGGGCCTGGAGGTTCAAAGGGGACCAGCCATAACTCCCAAGGCAAGTGCAAAGATTGTGGGCATGAGTGGAGCTGGGGAAGACGTCAGGAGTATATGACTGATTCTGAAAGTAACAGCTCAAGTCCTGAGTCTGTGATTAGGCAGTACAGAAAACCAGTTAAAAAGAGGGTTTCTGCCAGTAAAGCAACTTGTGTGTGTCCTGAACAGGAGTGGCTAAGAGGAAGAAGGGCAAGAGCTTTTGACCCAGTAAAAAGGGGAAGCCAGAAGTTAAAATGGGGGAAACTTCTTAAGCTTTTAAAAGAAGTGAAGCATAGCGTTCCAGAACGTGCCCCAAGCCCTGAGTGTTATAGTACCCCAGAAGAAATGGAAATAGAGCTGTACTCAGACTCTCCAATATCCTCTGCAGAATCCATGGAGTGTGGGATTTGTATAAGCCGTGTTTAATGCTTTTATAAGAAGCTGTGGGTAACAGGTTAAGAAGATAATCTGTGCTGGTGTTATTGTGTGCCAAGGTGAAAAGCAGACAAGAAGTCACAAGAACCTCATTGTTTAAAAGCAGCCAATTGTATCTCTGAAGAAGCCAGGTTAACAGGGCTAGCGGTTTTAAACCAGGAGGCAGCACAGGAGAGATATCCTAATCTGCAGCAGCTGAGAGTGCAAGGTCAAAAACTGTCTTACAGAAGTTTTTGGAAAACTGTGCATTTAAAAGTGTTATACTGCTTTTGTAAATAGAAGAAGCTAAAAAGAGTATCAAGAGTGAAGTAACTACTTGAAGAAATATTGCTGAGAAGTTTAAGGGAGAAAATATCCTGTATTTTCAGTTTACAATATTGTTTGCCTTATCAAGGTCATTTGCCTCAGCAAGGTCATTTGCCATAATTGGTTCCAGAAAGAAAGAAAGAAAAAGCAATTTAAGTTAACAAATTGTCCTGTGATCCTCTTCCACTCGAATTGCTGACAAAGCAAACCCACAACTACACAAAAGAAGAGTGATGTCCAGCGCTCCCCACTAGGCAACCGCCTAGACGCACGGGGGCACGGCCACAGGTGGCGTAGTTGGCAGGATTTTTCGCTGGAAGCAAGTTGGCACGCTAGAAAGGCAAGCCGGACTAAAGGCGAAGGAGAGACATCCCCAGGAGCAGCTGAGTCAACCCCAGGTCTGCAGAGCAGAAAGGAAAATCCGGAGTGGCGGTGGAGCTGGATTCCAGATCAACGGAGTTGACAAAGTGAGACTCTGCACCAGAACCAGGTAACCCGTAGGCTGGAGGGTTGATCTGGATGGCACTGGTGTAAGAGGGTGGGTGTGGGGAAAGTAATCACCAAGGCAGGGGAAAAGGAAAAGAAAAAAGTCCGCACTTGGTGTTTTTCTCTTTTTGTTCTCTCCACAGGAAAACATGGAGTCACGCGACATCCTGGACTGGGCGGCTGGCCAGATTGCCAAACAACAGGAGTTGTCCAGGCAGAGCCTGGAGCTGGCAAAGGCGCTGTTCCAGTCACAGCAAGCGCCGCTCATTGAGACAATGTCCAGCTGGTTGAAGGCCCAAGGAAAGAAGGAAGATGCTGCCAGGACTGTGCCAGGTGCAGGGGCAGGTTTTCAGGGCTGGGACTGGCCAGGGACTGGGACTTTCTCAGGTGGGCGCCTCACGAAAGAAGACGATGTAGAGGATTACATTGAGGCTTTCGAGAGGATAGCTCTCTTAGCCGGATGGCCAAAAGAGCAGTGGGCGCTAAGGTTTGCCGCTTCTCTCACGGGCGAAGCCTTAGCGGCCTACAGAGCTATGCCTGCTGGTTTAGTTAAAAATTATGAGGATGTAAAACAGGCTGTGAAAGATCGCTTAGGTTTGAATCCGGCGATCTATCGCAGGCAGTTGCGTACATGCAAGTTGAGGCCAGGTGAGACGCCTCAGGCATTGTATCACCGCGTGAAAGGCCTGGTGTACAAGTGGCTGACGCCAGAAATGAAGGATATGGAGTCTATATTAGATGCAATTATCCTAGAGCAATACATGGAGTCTGTACCAAGCAGCGTGCAAACCTTCCTAGTACTCCAAGATTGCAAGAACACTCGGGAGGCCATTGCTTTGACCGACCGCTTTCTGGAGGCTAACAAGTTAAGCCCAGAGAGAGGGGGTGTTTTCAAAAACAACAAAATGGAGTCACTAGAAAGGAAGGCCAAGCTTGAGGAATGTGCAGAAGAAAATGTAAAACTGTATAAAGGATATAAAATGCAGAGAAAGTGTTTCTCGTGCGGAGAAGCTGGTCATTTAAAGAGGGACTGTAGAGCCAAGAAGGCCTTGATAACAACCCAGCACAGAGAGACAGGAGAAGGGTTCCTGTTGAGGGTGGAGGTAGAGGGGATACCAACGGAGGCATTATTGGACTCAGGCGCAGACCAATCTATAATTTCCCAGAGGCTCTGGCATCAAATAGAGGCGAAAGACAAACCCTCGCCACTGACCTCTGGGAATCATATTAAGATACGCTGTGTCCATGGCGCCGCTTCTACCTACCCCGTTCAGTCTGTGATAATAGAGGGAGTAGGCCTGAGAAAACAGAAGGAGGTGGCCATAGTACCCAAGCTTCCACACGAGGTAGTTCTGGGCCGTGACTGGCCACAGTTCAGGAAGGGTTTAGCGGAAGAGTTGCAGGGTGAAGCCAACCAACCAGCTACCTTTCCACAAGCAGGTAATTTAGCCAGGGAGAAAACCTTACCCCAGATAGGAAAGGTTGCTGACCCCAGGCTAAGCGAAAATAGGGCTACTGAAAATACCGCAGCCAGGGAGAAAACCTTACCCCAGTTAGGAAAGGTGGATGACCCCAGGCTAAAGGATAGTAAAAAAGGTATGATTACTACCCGTACAGGTTATAAGCCCATAGAAAAAGGAAATAGCCCTCAGGAAGACCCGGTGCCAGGGACATCCTTCCAGGGGGACTTAATCACTCCTGCCAAAAACATTCCTAGGAAAGGAAAACCTGAAAGGAGGCGGGAGAGGAAGACCAGGGCGCAGAACAGGGCTGATTTGATAGCCGGACAGGAATTGCCATGGATTCCTGCTGAGTTAAAAGAGAAATTTCCCTCCTTTCCCGGGGAACAGAGGGCAGATCCTGCCTTAAGCCGAGCATTTGAAAATGCCAGAGAAGGATCTGAGACCCTACCAAGATTTCTCTTGGAAGACAATGTGTTATATAGGGAAAGTATAGATGCACGGTCAGGTGACACTAGGAGACAGTTACTGGTACCTCATTCATTTAGGAGCATAGTTTTAAAATTGGCTCACGTTCACCCGATGGGAGGGCATAAAGGGGCACAAGAGACCTTAGAGCGAGTATTAGCTAGGTTTTATTGGCCCGGTGTTTATAGAGGGACGTCAAGATTTTGCGCCTCTTGCCCGTCCTGTCAGAAGGTCATGGCGAATCGTCCGCCGGGGGTGCCTAAAATTCTAACTGACTTGGAAGGCCGCTTGCAGCGTATGGCAGAAGCGGTGGAAGGGAATTTAAAAGCGAGTCAGGCCCGTCAGAAGGCTTATCATGCCCGACGAGCACGACCATCTGTCCTGAGAGTAGGAGATAAGGTACTGGTAATGGGTGCCGCTGTCAGTTCCAAATTTGAAAATGCATGGAAAGGGCCTTACAAGGTTTTAAAACGGGTGGGTCCTGTGACATATACTTTGGAAACCGGGAAGGGGAGACAGCAAGTGTACCATATCAGTGTACTACGCCCATGGCAGGAGCGGGCTGTGGAAGTAGCTACAGAGCAGAACAATGACCCACCAGCTTTAGTTGGGATTACCAGCTGTGCGCGGGTTGTGGCGCCAGCCGGTAATAGCTTAAGGGGGGGGATATGTGGTGATGCGCAGGTAGCTGAGCCTTTTAAAACTGAAAAAAAAGAGTTTTTTTCTCATGAGCGGGGGAAGGGCCCACTACAGCATAGCTCCCAGGCAGAGAAAGAAGCTAGAACACACACTAATAGGGATAGCTTGAAGCCACACCCAGCCTCTAGAGCTTGTGCAGGCAGAGAGGGGGTGGGGCCAGAGAAGGAAACAAGCTGCAGGATATTTAAGCTGCGTCACTCAGGAAGTGAGAGAGAGGCAACAGATCCAGGAAGAGAGGACACAGAGGGAGAGGATACAGATACAGCAGCTGAAGCAAAAGCAGGGAGAGGACGTGCTCAAGGAAAACTGCATGCTAAAAGCCAGGAGGAGAGGCCAAGAGTCCAGAGGAACCAAGGGAAGAAACAGCAGTATAAGGCTGTAGGGCCTGGAGGTTCAAAGGGGACCAGCCATAACTCCCAAGGCAAGTGCAAAGATTGTGGGCATGAGTGGAGCTGGGGAAGACGTCAGGAGTATATGATTGATTCTGAAAGTAACAGCTCAAGTCCTGAGTCTGTGATTAGGCAGTACAGAAAACCAGTTAAAAAGAGGGTTTCTGCCAGTAAAGCAACTTGTGTGTGTCCTGAACAGGAGTGGCTAAGAGGAAGAAGGGCAAGAGCTTTTGACCCGGTAAAAAGGGGAAGCCAGAAGTTAAAATGGGGGAAACTTCTTAAGCTTTTAAAAGAAGTGAAGCATAGCGTTCCAGAACGTGCCCCAAGCCCTGAGTGTTTATAGCACCCCAGAAGAAATGGAAATAGAGCTGTACTCAGACTCTCCAATATCCTCTGCAGAATCCATGGAGTGTGGGATTTGTATAAGCCGTGTTTAATGCTTTTATAAGAAGCTGTGGGTAACAGGTTAAGAAGATAATCTGTGCTGGTGTTATTGTGTGCCAAGGTGAAAAGCAGACAAGAAGTCACAAGAACCTCATTGTTTAAAAGCAGCCAATTGTATCTCTGAAGAAGCCAGGTTAACAGGGCTAGCGGTTTTAAACCAGGAGGCAGCACAGGAGAGATATCCTAATCTGCAGCAGCTGAGAGTGCAAGGTCAAAAACTGTCTTACAGAAGTTTTTGGAAAACTGTGTATTTAAAAGTGTTATACTGCTTTTGTAAATAGAAGAAGCTAAAAAGAGTATCAAGAGTGAAGTAACTACTTGAAGAAATATTGCTGAGAAGTTTAAGGGAGAAAATATCCTGTATTTTCAGTTTACAATATTGTTTGCCTTATCAAGGTCATTTGCCTCAGCAAGGTCATTTGCCATAATTGGTTCCAGAAAGAAAGAAATAAAAAGCAATTTAAGTTAACAAATTGTCCTGTGATCCTCTTCCACTCGAATTGCTGACAAAGCAAACCCACAACTACACAAAAGAAGAGTGATGTCCAGCGCTCCCCACTAGGCAACCGCCTAGACGCACGGGGGCGCGGCCACAATATATAGATAGATAGATAGATACTCTAAAGGGCATAGCATATGCACACTTAGCTGACAGACAGATACATCTAAAGAGATGTATATAGGTATATATATAGATATAGATATATATACCTGAATATATAGGTCTAAGATAGATGCCTGCAATAAGCAGACAGAGTTATGCATATCAGGACATTCACATGGAGATGTGAAGGGAAAAGATTCATCCAAGAACAAGGAGGCGAAACCTACTTGAGAAAATATATAGAGAATCTATTCCCCCAGGAATGATTTATTTTATTTATTTATTTTATTTAGTAAACATTTGTATACCGCTGCTTCCTACGATCAGCAGCAGTTTACTTTTCAGAATCATAATGTATCGTACAATACATTGATTTTTAGGATACAGATTTCGATTGGGCGATGATTTGCATAAAACAGGAAATAGCAATTAGGTACACTATACATTGGATTGAGGCTCTCAAATCTAAATATACATTTGATTGTAGTTGCGTGGGTGGGGCCTAGAATATACATATATACAAGATTACAAACTGGTATTCTAAATGCCGTTGTGGCTGGCAAAGCCATCTAGTTGCGGCAAGGCGTTGCACTTAGGTCAGGTTGTAGTGAGCCTGAAATAAATGGGTTTTGAGTTTCTTTCTGAATTCATTCAAATTATTGGTCAGTCGTAACTCGTGTGGGAGTTGATTCCAGTGTATTGGTGCGGTATATGTGAATGCTCTATTGCTTGTTTCCGCTTTGACAGTTCTTATGCTGGTCGGAACACAGAGAGCATTGAGATTTATGGTTCTTCTGTTCCTGTTGAGTGGCTGAATAGTGATTAGGTTATTGAGGCAGGAGGGTGCAATGTTGTGAATGAGCTTATACGTTGTTATGAGAAGTTTGAAAATGATGCGAGCGGTCACCGGGAGCCAATGCAGTTCCATTAGCACTGGGGTTATGTGCTCTGTGACGCTTTTTTCCATGATGACTCTTGCAGCAACATTTTGAGCCATTTGCAGGATATTTAGGGTGTTCTTCGGCAGGCCTTGCAGAATGGCGTTGCAGTAATCTAGGTGAGGAATGATGAGGGCTTGTGCCACAGTCCTAAAGTCAGATTTCTCGAGGATATTGCGAAGTGGTTGAAGAACTTTTAATTTGTAAAAAATGGCTCGGTTAACTGTTCGGAGGTGTTTATCCATCTTAAGCACTGTTCCCTCTAAGCTGTGCGCGTGTGCGCGCGCACACGCCTCACCGAGCGAGTGCACATACTTTACAACAGAGCGCACAAAAATTACAGCTCTGATTCTGATAGAAAACAACACAGATGTCTTAAAATTTAAAAGTTGTGATTGTAATTGCTAGAAATTTTCCACTTCATTTAGTAATCGTCTATTTTCATTTAATTTGATTAAAATCAATGTGGTGCACATACTGTATTCTGACGTGTAGTCAAATTTTAAAGTATATACCATATATACTCGAGTATAAGCCTAGTTTTTCAGCACATTTTTTGTGCTGAAAAACGGCCCCCTCGGCTTATACTCGAGTCAACGTCTGCAGGACGTCTGCAAAATTCTACAGAAGCCCTCCGGAGCCGAAGCTCTATGCAGCCATCTTTTTCGACGCTAGGCTCCGCCGTCTTTGGCTATCTTTTATTCCCCGACTCTCTGTCCCTGTCCATCTCATTTAGTTCTGTAGCATCCCCCTTCAAACCCCCTCCCTCTTCCCCTCCCCCCCCACCAGCTGTGCTCCTATCCTTACCCAGAAATACAAAAAACAAGCACTCCACAAAACCAAAGTTCCAAATCAAAAGAAGAGTGATACTATTATCATTTGAGCCAGCGCTGAAAATACTTTTTGTCGGAAGATCGGCCGTGAGGATTACAAGCCTCTCGAAGTATATACGGTAGGTGCTTCATTTCCCACCCTCGGCTTATACTCGAGTCAATAGTTTTGCCCAGTTTTTTGTGGTAAAATTAGGTACCTCGGCTTATATTCGGGTCGGCTTATACTCGAGTATATACGGTAACTCTGAGTGTCGTTATGTGGCGCACAAAAATTTAACCTTCCTTCAAAAGCTGCACAGCTGATATTTTATGCGCACACAGCCTACAGAAAATTAGAGGGAACATTGATCTTAAGGTTGCTGTCTAGTAGGACCCCTAGATATTTTATTGCAGGCTTCGTGATGATAAAGGAATGCTATCCAGTGAATTACCAGGATGGTTATGTGAAAAAACAGAGGATAATATTAGTCTGTAAACAGCAAGTCCGGAGTCCTGTGGAACTCCAGCATGGTAAAAGGACAGAAACGCATAGAATGAGATACCAGGTTGATCTACATGAGGGACAAAGGAGGTATCAGGCATTTTTCAGAGTAATATTTGCTGTCCTTGAAGTATTAGGATACCATGAGGACAAGCTGCAAGAAAAAAGAGTATATTCCCTAAGGAATGGGATAACTCTCAGACTTTCATGTGGAGAAGGCTTATGTCCTTCTCCCTCTTTTTTTTTTTTTTTTTTTTTTTTAAAGAAGATAGCAGGGTATGAAGAACCCTCACAGTCATAGGGGATGACTGAGGAAGCATTTTTCAACCATGATGGACAGCCATTAGAGAAAACCTATGCTCTCTAGCAAGGGCCCATAGTGGAAAGCTTCTCAGTAGGATTGCAGAGAGCATTATGCAGGAGAACTGGGATGTAGAACTGGCTGATGGAGAAAACTGACAGCCACATCCATTACGTGCCAAACCCAGAGATTGGAGATGGCAAAGGTAAAGGATAGTGTAAGAAGCCTGTAGTGAAAAAGATTATCCAAGAAAGATGTAGAAAACTGTCTTGGAATCACTACTAAGGCCAGACAGGAGTGGTGGAAGACAAGACTGGGACTTGTGGAAAAGTACCAGTAGGCAAGCACTGGAACTCCTGCATGGGCAGCTACTGAAAAGGACAACAGAGAGAGTCGGTCTGTGTCTAACAGAGATACCAGACTGAACAAAGAGAGCAAGCTGTCTCTGTCTGCAGAGCTGCCCAGATAAAGAAAGGAGTTTAATCAGGAGAAGAAACTCTACAGTGAAAAGAAAGACAAGAAAGTCTCTCAATGGTAAGGTACCACTCGTACAGGGGAAAAACCTTGGCGAAGAGGGTAGAGATAGAAGCTGAAGAAGGACTTACCACATGGTAAGTCCATGGAAGGAAAAAATTCATGCTGGTACAGAGAAACTATCATGTGATAATTGCTAAACCTCTCTTCTAGTCAGGAAGAGGTGGAAAACTCTGTAACTTATAGACATGAATAACCTGACAGTTCAGCATAGCTGTAGTTATAAAAAGATTAATCAGAAACCTATGGTTATTGTGTTTATTCAGCCTGGCTAGAGTTTGGATTCTTCAGACCAGGGCGAGACTTCCCCTGCTTGGGAACATCCAAATGATGGGCAGGTGAAGAGGAAAACCTCTTTCTTTTAGGGAAAGAAGGTCTGGTAGGGCATTTTCTACCTGCTGAGGAAGGAGAGGGCTTAAGATGGCCCTCAGTAACAGGAAAGTCAGTGGAGCAATGAGCAACCTGACGTAAGGACTCCTTATTGAAGAGATTGTCTCCAGTACAAGGAGTATTACCCAGCCTTTGTTGTGCCCATCTATTCAAGTCAGATGCTTGGAGCCAGGCTTTACGATGTGCTCCTATGGCTATAGCAGAGGTTCTGCTAACAGACTCAAAAGAGTCTAGGGAAGCACGAGAAAGAAACCAAGAGATATTTTGGCTATGACTAAGAAGTAAGGAATAGTCTGCAGCCTTGGGCTCTGATAGAAAAGGAGTCAAAAGAGATAATTTCTTTGTGACCTCCTGAAGGGATAGACTCACATAGAAAATATATGAGAGAATCCTTTTTGCCAGCATAAATGTTTGGAAGGTTTGACGTCCAAAGGCATCCAGTAATCTAGATGCACGCCCTGGCGGGAAAGAAGAATGTTTTTTCTTGCTTTTTACCTTCCTCATTGCTGATTCCACTACAATGGAATGATGGGGAAGTTGAGGCTTTTGAAATCCTGGAAACCTGATACAGAAGATCAGTTGCTGTAGGAGGTGAAGAAACCCTTAAAGGTTTTTCCCATACCTTCAGAAGAAGATTCTGCAAAGAGTGATGTAAAGGAAGCATTACATTTTCCTTTCCTGCAGAAAAACCCTGAGAAGACTCATAGCCAGGGATAGGAATATTAAGGAAGGTTGCCATGTCAAGGAGAAACTTCTGAAAAGAAGGATCTCCGATGGGAACCATCCCTGGACGGGTTAAACCTGAAAAGGAAGCCTGGGCACCGGAGGATATACCTGTCCGGTGCAGAACAGGATTTGCAATGGATGGATACTGGAACTGGCAATTATGAGTTGAGACAGTCAGTAGTGCATCATCCATGCCAGGAATCGACTCTAAACTAGGCATAGAGAGGAGCGATCCAGGTGACAAAAGCATGGAAGGAGCTGGTTCCGATGATGCTGTAGGTACCGGCATCGATACCGATACCGGTAGCGAAGGAGCCGAAGCAGACATCGGAGACAGCTCAAGCGGTACCGAGGTAAGTAAAACCCCTTGGTGATTATCCTCGGTACCGTGTATGCGGAATCGGTAAACATCGGTTCCGAGACGCATCGGTACCCAGTCATCTAGAGTAGATAGCGATTCCAGACTCGGCATCGAAGGGAGTGAGTCTATCGATGCATGTCTCGAGGGTACTGACGTCGGTGATGGTATCGGCGATGCTGCTGATACAGGAAAATCAATCTGGGTAGTAACGTTCGGTCCCGAAGGTACCGAGGACGCCAGATGACGATTCCTGGTGAAGAGTAGATCACTCAACACCGGAGCCGATGCCAGGGTATCGGTACCGCTGGAAGCGGATGCCACCCCCAAGCATAGCTCAGATATAGGAAAGTCAATCTGGGTCGTATCGATTGGTCCCGAAGGTACCGATGACGCCCGATGACGATCCCTGGTGAAGAGTGGATCACTCAACACCGGTGCCGATGCCGGGGTATCGGTACCGCTCGAAGCGGATGCCACCACCGAGCATGGCTCAGGTATGTTCTGTGAGGGGTGAGCCCCAGGAACAACCTGAAACCCCTGAAATGCTTTGGAGCCCAAAGACTCCCGCCAGAGTTTTAATGCCAATGGGGTCTTGAGGGCAAGGCCGGAGCCGTCATCATGCTTGGCATGAGACCTACCACTCAAGAATTGGCTAGTCTTAACAGACTGTTTGTGGGTTACCTGATCCTGTAGAGAAGAAAAACCCGGTGCCCGCACTTCGGGAGGGAAAACGGTATCGAGGGAAACTCGAAAGAGGGAAGTTCTTCTCACAGTTTTGCAGCCTGAGTGTTCAGGGGAAAAAGGGTCAGGACCCGAACAGTTTAGACACCAGGAATTGGAGTCTAAAAAGAAAACTGTGCTTCCACAGTGAAGGCACTTCTTAGGAGACGAAGGCTCCATGGTGGAGAGGCCTTGTAGGCCCAAAAAATTTAAAGACAGAAACTGAGGGGAAAGTCTCCCTGAGTTTAAGAAAAAGAAAAGAAAAATCCACCGGCAGTACTGGTGGCGGCGGGAAAACAGCCGCGACCACAAGAAAACAAGAAATAAAGAATTTGAAGAAAAAAGTTTCTGCGGTGACAGGGAGGACGTCCTGCTGGCTGCGCAGAAAAACGAAAACTGAGGAGAGGCAGTGGAAAAGGCGTGAAGGCAGTGCGCAGGCACGAGGGATGCTCCCAAAAGCTTTCTGATTGGATGCTGGGGAGCATTCCCGTGCAGGCTCCGTCGGTACCGACATACCCATATGTGAAGACTCATTCCTGCTTGTTCCTGGAGATAGTATTCTATCCCAATTATGTGTATTCGTGACACCCACGTGCTATATTGTCTTTGTATCACATCTTAGTGGTTTGCCCGTTATCCAGGGGGCTACTGACCTGTGCACAGAGTCCCAGATGCCCTCCTGGTGTCATGTCAGCTGCTGTAACTGAAGTGCTAAAACACACCGTAACAAAGGTAGCCCACACATCTGTCAAGGGAGGTTCCGTAATCATCATTCTGGTATGGTGGGTTCTGCATTTGCAGGGTCACACATCTGCCCTACCCCCAGGGGCCGTGAGACCTGCCACAAATGGTGTGTCAGTCCCCCTGGTGATATGGATGTATGTGCCCCAGCAGTCTAAACCATCTGCCCACCCCCAGTTGCCCTGGGAGTGTAAAACAATGGGTCCCCAGCCCCCCTGGAGGTATGGTTATGCCACTGTTGCTGTTGTCCAATTCCCCCTATCCCGAGGAGTCCTGAGGGCCCATCAAAGTGGGCTGTCAGTCACCCTGGTGATATGGCTGTTTGTGCCTTTCCAGTTTAACACATCTGCCCCATCCCCAGGGGTCTTGAGGGCCCATCAAAGTGGGCTGTCAGTCACCCTGGTGATATGGCTGTTTGAGCCTTTCCAGTTTAACACATCTGCCCCATCCCCAGGGGTCTTGAGGGCCCATCAAAGTGGGCTGTCAGTCACCCTGGTGATATGGCTGTTTGAGCCTTTCCAGTTTAACACATCTGCCCCATCCCCAGGGGTCCTGAGGGCCCATTAAAGTGGGCTGTCAGTCACCCTGGTGATATGGCTGTTTATGCCAATGCAGTTTAACACATCTGCCCCATCCCCAGGAGTCCTGAGGGCCCATCAAAGTGGGCTGTCAGTCACCCTGGTGATATGGCTGTTTGTGCCAATGCAGTTTAACACATCTGCCCCATCCCCAGGAGTCCTGAGGGCCCATTAAAGTGGGCTGTCAGTCACCCTGGTGATATGGCTGTTTGTGCCTTTCCAGTTTAACACATCTGCCCCATCCCCAGGAGTCCTGAGGGCCCATCACAGTGGGCTGTCAGTCACCCTGGTGAAATGGTGTATGCTGTTCCTGATATCATATAATCCACCCGAATCCCAGGAGTCTGTAGACCTGTTGAACGCATCCAGTTAGTCGTCCTGCTGCTATGGTGTGTGTCGCAGAAGATGTGTGCTAGGACACCCTGTCCCCAGGGGGGCCTGAGACCTGTCAGCAAAGGTGGGTATGGCATCCAGATATTGTGGTAGGTGATGCTGTGTCCTGACAGACATGTGCCCCATCCCCCTGAGGCCCATGGCTCATAGAACAGGTCAGGTCTGTATCCTGATTGTATGGTAGATGCAGCTGTGGATGTGGTGTGCAGCAGCCCACCCCTGGGGGCCATGAGACCTGATAGATATGGTGTGAAACACATCCATATGTCATTGCTGTGTACCCAGTTTGTGGCAAAATATCTAGTCGGCTATGTTCAGGTCAGGCAAATACTCATGTGTTTGCCAGAACACACAAGGGGTTGGCGAGGTCCCCTCGAAACACAAGCCTAGCCATGCCACAGGTGGCATGCTGCTGCCATGTTGTGCAGGGAGATGGTAGGGACAGGGTATGGTGCATCCAGGGTGTGATGCACGGGACACATTTGTGTGACTGCACACATGGCCACACATGGGGCAGCAGCAACAGTTGGTACAGGTCACACTGAGCAGAGGAGCAGGAGCAGCACGATGCCCTGCACAGAGACGTGTCACATCTGTGGACCACACACCAGGTTGATATGGCAATAATGTACCCTCCCATTGTCTCCCCTCACTAGGTAGAAGATCTACGGAAGAAGGCCAGGGAGATGAGGCTCCGTTATCCCTGCCACTTGGAGCGTGTACGAAGGCGGCCAGTGTCACAGTGGGGATGTGAGTGACACAACCTCTGTGACTCATTAGATGGGGTCACAGTGGCCCACCAGGCCCTGTGGGGCCAAACTATTCAAAGTGTCATGTGCGTCATATACGTGTGTGCTAATAACTGTCATGTCTCACAGAGGAGGACCACATAGCTCGGACACACACGCAGGCCACGCAGAACCAGCCACGGTCCACCCGCCAGAAAAGGCCTGAGGGGGAGGTGGAGGAGGAGGAGGATGAGGATGCGGAGGCAGCAGCGGCGTTGTCAGCGGCAGCAGACGTGGAGGAGGAAGGGGGGGAGGAGGAGGAGGAGGGGCCAATGGAGCTGCCCGTGGAGGCAGAGGAGGGTGAGGAGGAGGGGGGCCTGGGGAGGAGGCAGCAGAGGCCCCTGTGTCTAAACTGGGCAATGGGGGAATGGTGGAGGTATGGGTGGTGAGGGGGGGCAACCGAATGTGTGTGGGTCATGTCAGAGGGGGAGGAGGGGAGTGAGGGGTCTGCTCAGGGTGGGTGGGAGGGCCTAGGGGCGGAGGTGGGGGTGGACTGAGTGGCGGGATTTGCTGAGGGAGGGGAGGTCTGGGTGGAGCACGGGACAGCACAGGGCACTGTGGGTCCCTGCCAGCACACACATGTGGGTGGAAATGGTGCCCGGCTGGTTGTGCTCTCGTCACCCATTGCCACGGACAGGGCCCATGCACACACCACCACAGACACACCTGGCACCATGTGTGTATGTGGTCGTAGGTGTGTACATGACCTGTCCGTGGCAATGGATGGCATGGCCCAATGACTGGGGGCCCTGGAACGCACTGTACATGTGCTGGCAGGGTCCGTCCTGCATTTGGTCACCGAGAGGCAGCCTGTTGCAGGCACAGCTGCTGCCTCTCAGACACCATCCACTGATGGGCATCCCAGGAGTGTGTGACGGCCCCTGGGGCGCCCACACACATGCCCTGTGCTGTCCCGTCCCCATGACCCAACAGGACAGCTGGGTCCTGGTGACATGGGCTGCACTATAATGGACATACCACACTGGGTGGGAATGACTATGTCTGGGACAACAGATGATCAGATATAAACAGTTTTGATGTTTGTGTTAATTTGCACCGTTGTTGTTAATACAGTTTTTGGAAAACATACGAATGGTCATGTGTTTCTGTTACTGATGGACAATGGACATTAGCATGGGACATGTGTGTAGATAGGTATGTGTATGCACGGTACACATGGATGTCATACATGGACCCTCTCCACACACAGGTGTGGGGGCTGGCCATGTGCGTAGGCATGTGAGTCCACGGCTGAGACAGAGATGTGGCAATGTGGAGCATGTCCAATAGTACCTAAGCACAGGCATGCTGTGGGCAATGTGCGGGAACGATATATCGTGCAACATGCTGGTGTGCCAATAGCAGAACCCACAAATAGCTATGTCTGTGCACGGAGGTTAGGATGTGCTGCTGAACCCAGGAACTGCTCAGGGGGATGGCCTCGAGTACGGCCCAGGACAATGCATGTCACAGGGATCGTCAGTGGGTGATGTTATGTGCATGCATGTATGCGCAGCCGACCTATGTGAGCCACCCCTATGTGTCCGTGCCGCATGCAAGTCAATGTTGGAGGGCAGCCACGTAGGCCATGTTGCGGGCAGGGAGAATGTTCACACATGTCTGACCAAAGTGGGGGGGGTATCAGGGATGGGAGACAGTGACAGATCCCAACACCAGACATGCAGCACCATGACATCTGTCATATGCAACAGGTGTGGATGGGTATCAACCCACGACGAGGTCCTGGTGCTGAGACCTGGCACAGTCCATCCCACACAGGACATGTGGTGACCGCTGTGCAGTGATAGCCGGCAGTACAGACACCCCACCACTGAGGGGCATGGGTGATCCACATGAGGGCAGGGGAACATGAGGTGCACGCCACATGGGGTAGCACATTGCCACACATCTGAGACCCGCACACAGGATATCATAGGTCAGACATGTATGTATTTGTAGGAGTATGTGATGTGTTACGTCCACTGCCCCAGTTGCAGTCGGTGTGTCATACATATACTATATGTCCACATCAACCACGACTGCAAGGCAGTTACAGGTCAACAGGGATAGCGACCTGTCTACCCTGTCAAACATGCACATGAACAGATGTTGTTTCAATGTGTTTAATGTCCAACACACTCACATATGCACTGTTCCAATCAGCATCACTGCAGTGTACATTTAGCAACCTGACTGTACCTTGCACAGGGCATTATGAGGTGGAATTACCTATTTTACAGGGAACAGGGGCTATGGAGGGTCATGCGGCTTGACCAGGTCCACATGGAGCACCTGTGTGCCTTGTAACCCCAGTCCAACTGACCCAGGGCAGCTATCCCCACTGGGAGTTTAACCCATGACCATATGGCCTGACGTATGTTGCCCCAACCACTAGACCACACCTACAGGTCACTTCCTGCATGGCTGCCCCCGTCGCCCACGGCCCAAACCACCCCTCATCTGCTGTGTTGGTGGTGCAGACTCTGGGGCTGGTGCTGGCTGTGGCATCCTTGCAACCATGGCCTCCAGTGCAGTGGCAATTTGTTCCGCTGCTGTCCGCAGCTGGTGCAGCTCCACCATGTTCCGGCTGACCTCAGTCCTTATCTGCTCCAGCGCCTGACGAGTGCCTGTGGGTGGAGGACACGGTGATATGTGCTATACCCCCTGCAAAGCGAACTGTCACACATGTACATGTCAGCCATATCCCACAGGATCAGTCTGTCACACACCCATGCAGGGCACATATCGCAACACATGACCATGGTCAGACCTCTGTGTCCCATGAGCCATTCCCAAGCATTTCATGGGGCCCAATGATGGGTCGTGGGACACAAAGAGCCCCCAGATACCTGTGTTGCAGCATGATCCATCCATATGCACCCTGCACAGTGGCCATCTAACATAGGTGAGGGGACGTGAAGGGCATAGGACACACATGTGTATAGCTCTGGGGCTGTCCAGCCAACATTGCTGTCACACATTGCTAGGGTGCCCAGATACCTTTGCTACACGCTCAGGACAGTCTATGATGCAGTTCACTGTTGTACCGTGCAAGTGAGACCTCGCAACCACCCACTGCTGTCTGCACAGAGAACGTACTCTCCTTCCACAGCCCCATTTGATGTAGGGATCACAAACATTTTGCTACACAACCATTACAGAGCACAGCATTTGACGGATCAGCACTACCAAAAGACCACATATGCACATTGCTATGTCCACAGTTGTGCGGGACGCCACGGAAGACATCTATGCTACCCTACATCGTGGCTTATAAACACAGACCTGATTGAGATGTTCCATCTTACGGATCACTGGTAGCATCTGTAACATACATACTCTGAAGGTTTACAACACCTCCGGGAAGATCAGGATGATAGCTCAGATGGCAGGTCATGATCCGGGCATTCCCAGAGTCAGGACACGCCTCATGAACACATGAAAACCCTGATAGGTCCAGGACATCTGGGCACCCTACACATTGCAGACCATGTATGGACACTGTGATGCATATCACAACCCATGTAATGGTGACTGTCACATAGGGGGCCCAGATGACCCTGTCTTGGTGGATCCCCTGGGAAAGCAGGAATTAGTCTGCACGTGTGGGTATCATATGTACTGATGGAGCCTGTGTGGGAATGCCCCCCAGTGTCCACTTGGCAAGCCTTTGGGAGCAGCCCACAGTGCCTGCATGCTGGCGTCACGCCATGACCAACTGCATTTCCCCAGTTCATTGTGCACTGCGGAGCCAGCAGGCTGTCATTCCTGTCATCGCAGGAGCATGGTCTCACTGCCACATTCCTGTGTTTGCGTCTGCCTTTCTGTAATGCTATCCTGGCACTGCCGGTAACCAGCTCATAGACAAATAAGGGGGTACTGTCCTACCATCCTGACGTGTCTGCTGAGGTATACATGCCGCCTCGGGCCATAGGCCCAGATAGTTGGCCATCATCCTTGGGGGGCCCTCCTCATGAGCCAACACATGCCCAACATGTGGTGGAACTTTCTATGTCACCAACACCCACGGGTGGTGTCTCATGGGTTTGGGACCTGATCATCCCATGTCCGAATGTGCAGCCTGTGGGATGTTATCAACTAAGGGTCGTACAGGTTGGGCAGCCAGCTCCAGTACCCTCTGTCCCTGTGATGCAGCCTCGGTGGCATCGACATCCTCAAGGGCTTCGGCACCCTCCCATAGATCTCAGGTAACCAAACACACATCTGGCTGCACCTCTACGGGTTGATCCCCTTCCACGCTTCAGGATGCCTCTGGCGTTGCTCGAGGGGAACATACACTGGCCACACAGACCCGGTGGGGGGCTCCAGCCCCCAAGCCAATATTGGGGGTTAAGCACGTCCCCGAGGCTTACACCCTGGCTGTGCCCCTGGGGCCATGCTGTGGGGTACCGTCTATCCTTGCCAGCACCACCACACAAGTATCAGCATCGTTGATGGAGCAGAGAATCCTGGTAGATGAATGTAGTCCGCTGGCTCACCTTGCGGCAGCAGAGGCCTCCATACCGCCCCAGACCTGCCCACCGGTGCCGGCACTGTTTTTGCAAACCCCGATACCGTTACCGGTGTCAGTAACCTCGGCGCCTGCGCACACGTTACTGAGTCAGGCTGTTACCAATACACCAGTGCCAGGACCATCCGATGTGGATCGGTATGGGTATTGCTGCCAGGAGCACCCAGACAGAGGGTAGATCCCATCTTCTGCTGGATCGGATAGGTCCACCAGCTCTGCGGATATTGGTGTGCCTATCCCTGCAGAACCCTCCTCTCCAGGGAGGAGGATGTCCCCCCCTGCAGACATGTCCCTTCAGTTTGTCATCTGAGTCGTTGCAAAGGGCCTGGCTATCTCTCTTGCTGCTGAACCTGGGCCCAGGGCAGTGGAGGTGGTGATGCCTCAGTATCCCCAATCTCCCCAGGTGGCAGCAACGTGACCAGTGCATGGGATCCCGCATGATCGCCTATTGCGAATGTAGAGGACACCTCTAACCACCTCTCCATGATCTGGTGGACTCGATACCATGTATTGTGTCCCTCCATCAGCTGGTGTCTGGGGAACACAGATCCCTCGCCATCCAATCGTGGTGGGGTCGGCGATGAGGAGGATCAGATGTTCCAAAGGCATGCCTCTAATCCCCCTGGTCGTAGATGCATGACCCTAGATGCCTTTGGACACCGTATCTTCCAGGCATAAATGCTATCAGCCAGGCTACGCTCCTATCATCTATCTATGGGAATGTTACTGGGGGAGGCCTCTGGGGATCTGGAACGTCTGAGCTCTTGTATCCCAGACGACAGGTGATTTGGTCATCAGACTCATGGCAGACATGCCCAGCACATGTCCACATTTGGCAAAAGAGAAGCCTTCGACTGCTTTGCGGGACATAGTAGGCCTCGGCCATTGCCATAGCTGCAGGATGAGATGCCAGGCTCCATGCCACCGACCTGAAGCACTGGGTACAGGACACACTGGGTAGTACCCCTTGTAATGGGGGGAGCCCTTTGGAGAACCTGGCAAGGGACAGCCAATGCATTGGATGCTGACAGGTACACCATGAGTAGGCTTTCAAACATTGCAGATACTGCAAAACGCAGAGCTTTCAGGAGGCCTCCCTGCTCCATGAGGAAGAGGTCTTCTCAGTCCTACGACCAACAGGGACAACCTGCAGGCCACCCCGCGAGAAAGGGAAAGCAGTCAGCTAAACAGAGAGGGCCACAAGCCTCCCTGTCCCTGGTGGCGCAGCAGGCTCAGCCTCCTCAGGGGCTTGGACCCCCTGCAAGGGACCATGCGTTTCCTGGCTCCTAGGGGGCCAGACCCCACCCCCATCCTAGGATGGCTCTGTAGATTTGCCCACAGATGGAGCCACATAACAAAGGTGAGGTGGACCACAGGCGGTGTCGGTGAGGGCCACAAGCCTCCCATCAGATGCCTGACCCCTCCACCAGTAGTAGGAGGGTTCACCTCTCATGGCAAACATGTGCTTCATGACGTCCATCTACTTCCAGGCCAAGGGGCAATATAGGGCGTGACCATCCTCCAAAAGGGCACAGGGTGTTACTCCCCCTACCTATGTATCCCAGAGATGACAGGGGGCGACAGGCCCATGTTGGACCCCTGTGAACTGACAGGATAGCTGTTGGGAGACAGAGTCAAATTGCGGTCTCTGGGGACACCTCAACCATGCCCTCACAGTCAGGATTGGCTCTGTTCTCTGGATCCCAAGGCTGCGTACACTCATGCCCCCCCCCCAACCCACAGACGATCCCTATGTGTGCTCTGCCAGGGGACGCACTATCAGTATTGTTCCCCTCCCTTTGGCCCATCCTCAGCTCCAAGTGTGTTTACGATGGGCATGGCTGAGGTGGCAGCGTGTCTCCGCACCCTCGAGATATTCGTCACCCCCTAACTAGATGGGTGGCTCAATTGGGACCCCTCCGAGCTCACGGCAACACATCCTCTACCCTGCACACTGCATCCTCTCCAGTATGCTGGTCTACTTAGCAACCTGCCCTGATCCAATCTTGCCCCCACTCAACCCTTGCAGATTACAGGTGCACAACTCGCCACCAGGGAGGTGAAGGCCAATCGTCCTTGGCCATGTTGTCACCGCATGGTGCAGTTAGCTTCCTAAGCCATGCTGGGGGCGCACCTCACCACTCTGGGGATACTACAACGTTCACGTCACCTGGCCCCCACAGTACATGTGGTCCCTACACATGCCTCCATAGTGGGGCAGAACAAAGGACATTGTCCACTCATTGGACCCAAGTATCTGGCAGCCTATCGGACAGGCCACCGGTATCAACACTCTGTATTTAGTCTCTCCCATGGTGGCATGCATCTTAGTATCTGTTGGTGGGTTCACCCCTTCTATTGGGCCCCCTCAGACACCCTTGACAACAGATGCCTCTCAGATGGGGTGGGGAGCTCACCTCCAGGACCTCTCCATGCAGGGCAGCTGGTCCGTTTATGGGATTCCTTGCCATACCATTCATCTGGGACTTGGCGCAATAGGTCTAGCTCCCCAGGTGGTCCGCAACCAACTGCATGGCAAGAGGGCTCTACCTCACACAGACAATCACGTAGCTATGTCTGACATGGCCAAGCAGGTGGGAACAGGCGCTCTGTCACCATGCGACGAACCAGAGGACTATGGGCCTTTGCCGGAGGGCATCAGAGTCAACTCCAGTCAGTCTACCTTCCAGGCATTCACAGCTCTTGGCCAGACAGGCTCAGTCGGGGTCTGCCCTCACACACATGTTCCCTTCACATAGAGCAGGTCACCAGTGTCTTCCCACTCTGGGGAACCCCAGATATAGACCTCTTTGCACGTACAGTGATTGCCAAATGTCCCCAGTTCTGGTCACGGTTTCCGACTCAGGGTTGTCCGGCCAGGGGTGCTGTCCCTGCCATTGGGGCCCAGACTACCTGTATGCCGTTCCACCCATCCCCTTACTTACGCTCACATGGTCTGGCTTCAGAGTGACAGAGGTGCTATGGTCCCCTCAGCCCCATATTGGCCACGTCAGGTTGTGTTTTCCTCTGCATCTGCATCTCTCAGGTTCCACTCCTGGAATCAGGGTCTGCTACAGATCTACTGTCACAGGAGGATGGGGTGCTATTGCATCCCAATACGCAGTCTCTGCATCCCAGAGCCTTGTGTCTGACAGCCTTTACCCCCTAGGCCGTCACCTCTGTCAGGCCGTATGGAACGTCCTTCATGCCTCCAGTAGACCAACCACGAATCGCTCCCATGCTTTACTGTGGGGAAGGTTGAGCATCTGGTGTTCACATAGGGGTCTCAACCCTCTTGTGGTTCCAGTGGTTTCAGTATTGGACTGTCTCTGTCACCTTTCTAATGCCAGGGGCAGAACCCATTCATGTCGAGTCCATGTCAGTGCTATTGCATCTTCATGCACAGCCATCAATGGGCAACCTGTGACGACTCATATCAGGGATCCTGAGAGGGCATCTTCTGCCCACGGCTTCCATGAAGCCTCCAACGGTTGCATGGGATCTGAACCTGCTTCTGGGGGAGCCTATAAGGCAGCCTTGTGAACCATTAGCCACCACGTCCATGGGGCTCCTTTCCTAGGAGGGCCTGTTCCCCCTTGCAATCGCATCAGCAGGGCGTATCGGTGCGGTGCGAGCTCTCGGGGCAGACCCACCTGTTACACGGTTCCACCTTGCTAGGGCAGTCCTTGGGACACATCCACTCCTCATGGCCAGGGTGGCCACGTCCGTCCATTTAAACCAGGAGATTTAGGTGTCTGTTTTCTTTCCGCAGCCCCATGCATCACATGCAGAACGGACTCTCCATAATTGTCACTGTGGAGGGCCTCTTGCCTCCTACCTGCTAGGGACTCAGCAGCATAGCCGGTCCTCGCATCTCTTTGTAGCCTATGATCCCTCTCACCTGGGTCTTGCTGTCTTCAAGGGAACACTGTTCAACGTGATTGGTCAGTGTATCTCTCATATACACCTGAGCAGACACCATTCTCTGGGGGGCCATAGCACAACTCACATTGTGTGTGCCATGGCAGCCTCTATGGCTCATCTGCACTCTGTACCCTTGACGATATCTGTCAGGCAGCTACCTGTTCTTCGGTTCACACCTTCACGGCCGACCACTGCTTGGATAACGTCTCCCACAGATATGCCAGGCTGTTCCCCGCCACCTTTCCCATACATACTCAACTCCTAACTGCCATCCCTCATATGGTGCCAGAGATCCATGCCGGGACCTGTTACCACTTCCCAGGGGCTCCACACCTCTGGGGGTCCTATCCTAGTACCCTCAGCTAGGGGGTCCCAACATATCAGGACAACTTCCTGGTTGTTCCTGGAGATAGCATAGTCACGTACTTGTCACAGGTGATCTCTGGGAACAGCAGGTATGAGTCTGTATTGGCCACCCACCTCCCCCCGGAGTTGTATCACTCTCTCCCTCTCTCTCCCTTGCCCTATCTCTCTCTCTCATTTTGTCCCAGCCTTTGATGCTCAACAGGGGTGCGGCATTTGGGAAAGGCTGGATGACAGCATGCTGGTGCTGTGGGATGCTCCCAAAGGCTTTCACATTGGCCGCTGGTAAGCGGTCCCACGCAGGCTCCATTGCTACTGACAATAACCACATGTGGAGATGTATCCCTGCTCCCCCGGAGGTCACCTGCTACAGGTGATTAACTACATTGCTCTGTGTTGCGCTTGCTTAGGGTATGTGTCTGGGGAACAGCGCACATAGTTCTGTGCCCCTTACACATGCTGACCCCTGTGACACCATGCTACACAGGTTTGGAATGCACAGGGCACCTGTCAAACCCCTCCCCCCCATGGCTCTCGCCCTGCTATGTTGCCAACATGCAGTCCCCTGGTGCATCTGTGGACAACCCCCATGGGGATTCCTGTATATGCTCTTACCCACCTTCAGCATCGCGGCTCGCTGATGCAGTGTGGAGACGCAGCCCCTCCAATGCAGTTGCCCATGCATGGGGTGGGTTGGCCTGCCGAACCCTGGGCCTGACCGGGGTGTTGGGTCTCCCCCCTGTTGGTGCCCGCATGGCCATGTTCGGTGGTGCAGCTGGCCTCCACAGTGTCTGCCGTGCCCAGGAGCATGTCCAACCCCTCCGGGTGCATGCCTGCCCCAGGTGTGCCGTTGCCATTGCTGCTGTTATCTGCAGACATCGTAGCCTCTGGCTCCTCACCATCCTGGGTCTCGGGCACTTTGCACTCCTCGGGTGGCTCCATGATGCTGTAGTCACCTGTGTTGTGGGACGACATACACAACAGAGCTTGGATTGGTCCTTGCAACTATGTACACCTGTGTGGTACATGCACCCCACATGTGATGTGTGCTTGGCCATGCCCTGTGCGTGTGCCACATACTTCTGCCACTACTGGTACCTGGACTTGCGGAGGCACTGCCAAGCACACACAGCACTGTGATGCTGCAGTCACCAGGTGCCAATTCATGAACAGGGGTGCTCCACATTGTGTCAGTCAGTGCAGGAACAGGTGTGAGAGGTGTGGGACGTGCAGGAGTTGTGCATACTGGGCAGCCAGGGGTTGGTAGGGGGTGTTGTTGGCACCATCTACGGGTGGATGACTGGCCCATGCAGATGTCAGGGGCTGTGCTGGTACAGGGGACACCTGTGGGCCTGGGGATGAGGGATGGGGATGACGTATGCTACCAGGTTGGGGGGGGGGAATAGGATGTGGGCCACATAGGCAGAGTGCTGTCACATCATGCCTTTGTGACAGCAGGATGTGATGTGTGTACCTACCTGCCCTGGGATGGGCGGTGTCCAGTGCTTCCGGCAGGCCATGCAGGTATACGGGACCAAGCTGATCAGCCAGCTCCTGCTCTAGTGGTATTAGTGTGGGGGTAAAGGGGCCCCCCCACCTGTGCCTGCAGCATGTTGCCACTCAGCAGCCATGTGGGCACGCACACCACGTTTTATGTCACTCATCCTCTTACGAAGGCTTTCAAGGTCTCGGTGTGGTCCCCCTGCCTGTGATACAGCCTCCTGAACCTCCTCCCAGACACGTGGCCCATGTTGCCATGGTAGTGGTACTGCTGTGCTGTCCATACAGGACATCGTAGTTTTCCAGGACACTTGCCAGGAGGAGATGGTTCTCTTGAGGGTTGAACCGAACAGCCCTCCTCCTTTGTAACGACGGCACTAGTTGCCACTTGCGCTTAGCGACAGGTGGTCCGTGTGTGCGCTGTGAGCCACATGATGGCCCAGCGGTCTCCTCTGCCAGCCTTTCAGGGATCTCTGTGTCCTGCTGGACACGCACACCCTCCTCCTCCGCCACACCTGCCCTGTGCTGACTCTCCATATTCTCCCACCCCCGACCACTGGCCTCCACCTCACACCTGCTGCTTGTACCCACCTGTCCTCCCTGTTGCCTGCTCCTGACCTGTCTCGCCTGCCTCCCCTCCCTCACACTCCTCCACTCTGCCACACGCCCCTCCACCTACCCCTCTCACTCTACACCACCACTCCCACTCACAGTATACTGCAGCTCTCACTGGCCCCTGGCACTATCTGGGCTCCACTATAAATGCACACCTTCCCTCTTATCTGCAGATGTATTTATCATTTTGTATGGCATAACGCGCGTTGCGCATGCACGCAGTACCACACATGCATTGTGCGTACATCACACGCATATGCGCTACGCCGTACACAGCGCCTGGGTGGCGCATGCGCAACATGCGTTGCGCATGCACCACCCAGGTGCTGTGTATGGCGTAGCACATATGCGTGTGTGGTACCGTACGCATGCGCAACAACGCTGTAGCCACCGCCCGTGCGCAACGTAAGTTTTGGCATTTAAATATACATGCTTACTTGGGACACATTGAGGGGTTTCTGTAGGAGAGAGTCTGTGACGTGGTTGTGAGGTTTGAGGAGTGCTAGAGGACGTTTTCTTTGTGTATAGTCACTGTGTGTGTGTGTTCTTTGGCTTGTGTGTCTTGCTCTGTGTCTTCGTCAGTAAGGTGGGTGTCAGTGTTTGTGTGTCATTGTGCATCTGTAGCTGTTGTGTGTATGGCAGCGTTCCTGATTGTTGCGGTTGAGGAGGACACTGAGGAGGGGCTGCAGTTGCCTGATGGGGGAGATGGTGTCAATGGGGCTGCAGCATGGGACATGGGTGTGGACCCGCTGCAACTCAGACCTGCAGCTGTGGGGGCAGGCCGGGCAGGGGCTGTACCCGCACGGGGAAGAAGACATGCCGAGGTGCAGCTCTGCCAGTCTCGCCTCTACAGGCCCAGGGCCCAGCTCCAGGGCATGCGTGAGGACCAGGTCATCTCCCTCTACCGCCTGAGCACGGGGGCTATTAGGGAGCTCTACGAGGATCTAAGACCTGACCTTGAGCCCCTGACTGCTCGGTCACGTGCCACTACTGGGTTTGGTCAAGCTCCTTGGTGCCCTACATTTCTTTGCCTCTGGCTGTTTCCAGTCATCTGTGGCTGCAGTAGGAGGCATGAGCCACCCCACCTTCTCACGCTGTCTCCACCCAGTGCTGCGTGCCATGGTCAGCGGGTGGGGAATTACATAGCCCTTCCCCACACTAGGCAACAGTGGGGGACCCTGAACCAGGCCTTTGAGGCATTAGCCGGGATACCACACATGATGGGCGCTATTGATTGCACACATGTTGCCCTGGCCCACCAAGAGACAGGAGGTAGTGTTCCGCAACCGCAAACACTATCATATCATTCCCTGAATGTTCAGGTTGTCTGTGATGCACATCAGCATATTCTGAATGGGTACCCAGGTTTGCAGGGTCCACCCATGACTCCTATATCCTGCAGCACTCAGCACTTTACACTCAATTCGAGGATGGACAATATGGGGACTGTCCTATTGCTGGGTGTTGTCAGACGGCTTGCCTAGGGTGAGAACTTACACAATCTTGACGATGCATATATTCATATGATTCTTGCAAGGTATTGTGGATATTGTAGTTCATTCACTCCCAAACACAGCTGATGACAATAATTGAGTTGTGAAACCAAGTGGTAAGATCAATAAAATACTTCTTTTATTGATGGGGTTTAATTCACCCCAGCACATGTATGCTTGATAGCACTATAAATGAGGTACTTGCTTGCAGTGTTTAAAAATGGATAACAAAAAGTCACAAAGTAAACCAGAAACAACCTTCAGCTAGTCAGGCAATTAGCTAATGTTTTCTTAGCAAATAATTACCAAATACAAAGGCACAAAGAAAAGAATAAACTTTGCTGGTTAGGTTAACTTCTGCTTATTTTCCACGCAGATCTCAGCAGTGATTCTCCCTTGCTCACCCACACAATCAGGTGCAGCCCTAATTACTATCAATGGACCATCTGAAAGCCTTTAGCTGGCTGGCTGCTACTGTGTGAGCCCAAATCCTGCTTTAAGAGCTGTTTGCAGTGGAAATAAAGAACAAAGGTACGTTACTTTGTGATGGCTGATGTGTTAGCTCAGAGAAGCTAGCAATAGCATTTAGATAGAGAACAGTCCATGTAAACTGTATTTTCATCTGCTGTATTCAATCCCTTCATCAACAATCATAGGGTCAATATCATACATTGGCACAGATAGTCTTTCATTAAGGCACTATCATGAGAATGCTTATTCCCTTGCTGCCATTCTCTATTATAGATAGGGTCTGGATCAGTGTTCATACCTGAGCCTCTCCTGCTATCATTATTCCTCTCTGTAAAGCCTGGCCAATATGTAATCCAATTCTGATGTCCAGCCTTCCAATCTTGATCCCTGGACACTGGATCTCCTCTCACATACCTTCTGGCCTTGGTCTGAAAGTCCCTTCCACAGCAGTCTTCTCTCTTCCAGGTAGCCACTGGTGATTCCTATCTCTGCCACTCCATTCCCTCTGGCTGAATCCAGTCCAATGGACTCTGCTGGCTTTTGGAATACCTCCCAGTATGAGTACTGCCTTGGAATCTCCCAGACCTTCCAATGGCCTTTCTTCTCTTCCTTCCAGAGAGTTTCCTTCTCTCTCTATCTGCCTTGGCTTGGCTTCTGTTTCTCCAGGTGATACTGGTGCTTGTAGCCGTTGCTGAAGCTCTTCCCCTCTGTATCTCTTCCTGAAGCTGTTCTTGAAACTGTTGCTGAAACTGTTTATCTGAAGAATAAGCTCTATTCTTATTCCTGTCCTAATGTGTGCTGCTCCTCTAAACACAGCGCAGCTGTGTTGAATCATGCCCTGCCCTTTGAGATGAGTGCTTAGGGATTACCTCATTAGCGCTCTTGATTGCACACACATTCTCTCACTTCAGCCCCTCTCCATGGCTGCTGGCAAACCCTGGGTGGGCATTCTGGGCACTGGTAGTCCTTTAATGTGAAAACTCTGTTTTCTTGCTTCTACCAGAACTGACAGGTTGCTTGTTCAGAGTTCACCATCATCTTTTCTATAGCTCCTACCCTGATCTATGATAAGCTTCCTTATCACAGTGTGAGAATTTGTCCATATCTGGACGTGCACAATGTTGTTTCATGTTACTAACCGTATGTGGCAGAGTTCTGTCCTCGGTGGTGTATCCCTCGTGTGTGTGTGTAACTAACAGTCATCTGTCTGTGTGGTGATATCCATGGAGTGGGGCCTCAACCCCCACCTTGCTATGGAGCTTTTGTTCGTGAAGTCGGTTAAATGGCTGCTTGCATAGGTGTCGTGTTTACAGATTATTGTTTTCCAGCGCCATTGCAACCAAGCCCTTGTCCGTGGTCTCCTCTGCCCTTCCACAACCCTTGAAGCATAGTCCCCTGCTGTCCGCATCAGTGTTGCTGTCCAATTGTTTCTGTCACTAATGTGTGTCTGCATTTTGTTTTGCACATAACATGCCTGTGTCCATTTTGGGGGACATGGGCTCCTGCTTTAAAAACGTCGTAACATCTCTTTGTTTTGGAGTGATGCAAGGATATGGGTGTCGCCCCTGGTTGCCTGACCCCCATAAGTCCAAACACCACGGACACGTGCAGAGAGGGGAGGTACAATGAGGCCCATGCCACCAGCCCGCTCCATCATAGAGTGCACCTTTTGGCATATTACAAAGAAGTCGCTTTCAGGTGTCTGGATAGGACAGGGTGGGGCCTTAACAATACAGACCACAGACTTGTGGCAGAAGATCATTGTAGCCTGTTGCAATCCTGCACAACATTGTTCTCCGGCAACCATCATCCCCTGTCGATATTAATGAGGGTCTGGAGGAGGACCCTATGTGCTTCCCCTGCAACCTGGCCCATGGCGACACTAGCGTGAGGGCACAGCCAGTCAGCGGCGTAGCTGATTGCAAGAGCTCGTTTCACCATGTAAGTACTGGCATATGTTACTGCTTACATTTGTTTTAGATATGTGTGTACTGCTAATACTAGTTACCATTTGTATTACGATATCTGTACGATGCAAATACTGCACTGACATGTAATGAGACTGGCTTAGCCATAACCAGCTTCACATCTACTCATTTCCCGATCCACATCAGATGGTGGGCAGGGCACAACAGCAGGTGGAGGTGGCTTGTGTGTGGTGTGGTGTTTTAGGCTTTGGGTGCGGTAAAGGGCTGCACATAACCTGGTTTTGTGGCTGCAAGTGATAAGGGGCTGATGTGGTAGGTACACGTAGTTGGCTGTTGATACTTTTTGGATGCAGCAGGCATGAGAGGCATATTGTATTGCATTAACAATGCGGGAGCAGAACCATGGATGGGGCCCAGTTGTCCTCGATGTCCTGTGTCCTTACAGTTTGGTGTTTTGTAGCTGATTGTGTGGTTGGTATGCTCAGATTTGCAAGGGTCTGTGCATTAGTTGTTTTTAAGTATGCCGCTAAATGTGATACATAACCAATCATCGATGTTATCTGTGGTAACTGGATCCCTGGTATGTGGTATACGTGAGGGACATTATTGCAACACCACAGTGTGCCCTGAATGTGGCAGATCATCACAATAGCCCTCTCAAAGATTCTGGGCAGAATAGAGAACCTGTGGCAGTGTGCAGCTGGGGGGGGGTTGTTGTGCTAGTTGTGGTGGGATATAGATTAGCTGTGCACTGCAGTGGTGCATATTTGTACGCTGACAGAGATTATTCATGCCAGATCAGCAGGGCGTCCAGGTTACAGTAGGCAAGGCTGTGGGGCCTAACTGTGGTGTGTGGAGTCAGGTTTCAGTGTTTGTTGGTCGTCAGGGGGATTGGGGCACATGTATCTGATGACATCTGCACATGTACCACAGCAACTCACATACAAGCTGGGAGGGAGTCAGCGTGGTGGTAGGTTCAAGTCCACCTGCAACAACTACATTGGCTGACCCTGGAAAGGATGTACTTTGTCTACACACACAACTCGCTTCTGGAGGGGGGGGGGGGGGTAGGGTTTTAGGTGGCACATATTTGACTATCCATGCCTTTCCATTATCCATGTCAACACAGCAGTATGACATGCAGCCATCATGTGTGTTGTCACAATGCACACATTGGGGTTGTGGTTTGGCATGCATAAACTTAGCGTGGGATATGTTGATTTGCAGCTCAACATCACACAGCTGTTGCTGTTAATGATGGTGGAGCTATACACACCACTGACCTGTGTAGGGTCAGCTGATGGGGAGGTGCCCCTGCATAGTTCCTTGTGTTTACCATCAAATGGGTACTTGACAGCAGGGTATCAGACATCATTGGGACACCGGATCGCACAGTGAAGGGGGCATTGGGGGACATATGGTGGACACAGGATGTTACTGCAGCCGCTGATTGATGCAGGGACACAGTAGGGGACGCAACACTTCTGTTTCACCCTTCTGTACATGAACAGAGAGATGGGGCGAAGTGACAGAACGGAGTGCAGACCCTTGTAGACTTTGGCATTCACACTTCAGAAATATCTCTCACATGACATAGATCGGTACGGTGGTGCTGGTGAACAGTTGGTCTGTGAAAGGGTCGTGGGGGGTCTGCGAGCTGAGGGCAGGAAGGTGCAGTGTGTGTTTGCATAACTACAGCAAATGACATATGTATGGTTCCCTTGTGTTTCCCTACTCCAGCCGGACATACCTGTTGCAGCTCCTGTTGCGGACGTGCAATGGGCAGGTGACTGTCAGTCATCTCCACATGCAGTGGGTCCTGTGGTAGGTGGAATGTACGGCTCACATTGTCCCTGTGCTGACAGGCATGGTAGACACATGTCCTCGGTGATGTGTCAGATTGTTACATATTGTTGTGGTTTTACCTCTTGTCCCTGCACCACCATAATCCATATCTTGGTATTGGCACACATATCCCCATGTGTTTCCTGTCCAGTTTGTCCTCTTCAAACACTGTTTCTGTGACACAGCCAACAGAGCTTCATTGTTGTGTGGTGTCCTAGGTGTTGTGGTGGTTGGTGCTACACGTGCACCCTTCCCCAACAGTTTTACACATCAGAAGAACACCA